>OY776298.1:27410992-28116017 GCA_963675345.1 Trididemnum clinides | reverse complement strand
TTTACTTTGTCAAACAATTTTAGTAGAATTGCAACGTGCGATCACACGATACAGCCGTGGAGAAAGATTTAATCGGGCTGATTCTTACGTACAGCTGCGGCAGGAGAAGCGACCACCTTATTTTTGAAAATCAGTATCATTTCGGCCCCCACATCAAGAACTCTTGAGATCGTTGCCCGGACAAGTGGAGCCTCTAAATTTTTTTGAGAAAGTGCAGTTTGCAGTGAGTCCAGGTATGTAAATGTGGTCCACTGCACTGGATATCGACATGATAATTTATCCAGCTCCGAACTTTTCGATAAGCTGCTGCTGTCTCTTAAGTATAATCATCAGTGTCGCATGCAATATTTATTATCCCAAGGTGCTAATGATTATGCTCAACTAAAAGAGGCTTTATAGCACACGCATAGCCGGACTATTGACCAGTTTATACAAGATTTATCCCACGTTCCTGAATTAGGTGACCAGTTACCTTCCGAACTTTTGTCACAACTAAGAAGAATTTAGCGAGGACATCTTCAAGCTAACCCACTATTTAAGTACACTGTACGGCGAGAATTTTTTTGAGATTACCAGCATATGCTAGGAACATGCTAACTATGATGGATAACCCCACGTTGGATGATTTGGCACAGAAAGCTGATGCCTTAATCAGCAATTGAAAACAATATAGTCTATCCAGTGCCATCAACAGTCACTCACAGCAGAACAAACCATTAACAAAACATAACATTCACTTTTCAGGATACATGACACAAGACCATAAATTAATTGATAAACATGCCAAGACTCTACAAAATGTCAACTTCAATTTAGGTCATGTTGTTGAACAACAGCGTCATATGCTTCGCCATAACATTGAACAAGTTGGTTTTCCTTTTCAACATCATGCTGATATTTCCTAACCCATTTATATATAGTTCTTTACATGCAAACACAACCACTTCGTACAGACAATTTTTATGCCCAAACATCCCCTACCACTGGTCATAATTACCCACGTTATCCCAGTGCTATTACTTCAGGTTCAGCAGAGTTTTGTTGGTACCATAACACATTTGGTCCAACTTTAAGAACTATCAAATGTTCTTCTGGCTGCATCTTTTCACAAGAAACAACCCCTTAGTTAAAGCTTTTAAACTAACAAGGGGGCGCATCCAATTTGGCTCAACGTCAGACACTCTCACTATACACAAAATAAAGGATGCGTCGCCTTCCTCATTATCTTAGCAAGATAATGGGTATTACATATACCTTCACCATTTACACAATGAGCTTTACTTTATCGACGGCTCTGCATCACCAATAAGCTTGCTTCCAGCATCCATCAATAAGAATCAGGCCAAAGATCATACTCATTCAGTCTTTTCATTGGCAAGTGATGGCTATCCCTTACGAACTAATGGATCAGTTGACCTTCAGTTAGACTTTGAAGATTTACCACACAATTATGCAAATCATTTGTTGTTTGTTTCCATTAACTGTTTTCAAAGTCCCGTGACACGCCAGTGGTTGGAATAACTTGCTGCTTGTTTATTCTTTGATTGAAGAAGCGCAATAAAGACAGCGGTAACGGCAGCAACAAAGGCAGCAGTTTTTCAATTTGTTGACAGACTATTCTTTACAATTAAATCCAAATGACAAATGGTTAATCCAATGAAATGCGACACTATAATGCAGTTAAACGAAATCCAAAATTATGGTGAACTATCAGTAAATTTTCTTTTATAGTAAATTAAGTTACGCTCAAAGCAGTGGTGTTGCCAATTTAATTTTTAACTTACATGTGCAGTACAAAGAAAACGGAAGGTTGAATAATTAACTAAAAAGTGACTTGTGGCGGGTCTGCGGCACCGTAAGGGAAGGGGAAAACACAATTTAAAAACAACATAGGAGGTTTTAATAACTCACGAAAAATAATTAACATCATTAATTTACTTTTGCCAATGTCCAGTCCCCAATTATTGGTCTTGATTTACTAAGCAAATTACATGCTGTTGTTGATGTTCACAACAAAAGTGTCACATTTAACCACACTCAAGCATCCTTTCGTAACCTTTCTTCATTGCCACTTATCAATTATCAGAATTTATCCTGCGATGACATACTAAATCTTTTTCCAGATGTAACGCCTGGTGACTTTTTCAAGCTAAATTGTCTTCTTCCCGTAGAACACACTTTCAATGTCAAGGTTTACCTTTTTCGCATGCAGCACGCAAATTGGGTCTGCAAAAATTCAAAGAACTTAATTCTCATATTGACAAAATGCTAAATCAAGGAATTATCGAATACTCTCGCTCACCATTTACAAGTCCTGTGCATTTGGTTCCTCAAAATGCACAGACGGAAAACCAGTGTTTTACCCCACCTCATATATCTGACGTTACTCACCGCTTGCATGGCTCCCATGTATTCTCTGCCTCAAATCTAAACCATGCTTACTGGCAGAGCAATGTTTGTGCTGGGGATAGAAAATATACTGCTTTTTCTTGACCTCAAGGCACTATTCAATTTCGTAAAATGCCCATGGGCACCAAGAATTCAGCCTTAAAACTTTGTTTTTGCATACATTAATGACATTCTAATCTTCTCTAAAGATGAACTAGAACACAGGCAGCATTTGCACCGAATACTTCACCGTCTACAAGCTTATGATATGTATTTCAATATCTCCAAGTCTACCTTTCCAGTCTCAGAGATTGAATTTCTTGGTCACAAAGTTACCAGTAAAAGAGTTTTTATTTTGAAAGATAGAATAGATGTAAGTGATCACCTCACTGAACTACCACAATTCGTGAATTGAGACAGGCATTGGGCCTTATAAATTTTCAACGAAGGTTTATCAAAGATGCAGCCAAAATACTTCTTCTTCTGACTAAACATTTGCAAGGACAAATCAAAAATAGTGGCAAAATTACTCTTAATTCGGAAGCAAAACAAGCTTTTTCTGACGTCAAAACTGCATTGAACAAAGCAAGTGGACTTGGTCATACCAAAGAGGATGCAAAGCTTAAGTTATATGCCGATGCTTCACAAAATGCAATGGGAGTTTGTTTTGGTGTAGCATCTCTGCCAGATCACTCTGAACAAGCTCTGGCCTATTACTCCAAAGCATTAAATGATTGTCAAAAACGTTATGCTGTCTTCCATCAAAAACTTTTAGCTGCGTTTTCTGCCGTCAAACACTTTGAGTGCTTCTGCTTGATCGACATTTCACAATTGTCACTGACCATCTTTCATTGGTACAGCTTTTAAAAAACCTAGCACTTCACACTCCTAGACATATTTGACAGTTGTTATATTTGACTGAGTTCAACTGCACTGTTACCCATGTCCCTGATGCTCAAAATGAAGCTGCAGACTGTTTATCAAGACCAGTTATCCACAACATTTTTGCTAAAAACAAATTGCGCATTAATATTACAGACATAGCCAAGGAGTGATAAAGGTGCCTTCAAGTAAATACGCAAACGTTGTGTTTCCCTCCAGAGTCCAAACTACAAACTAAAGAAGTGGATGCATATAATAATGTAAAGATTGTCAAGCTGTTGGTAGATGTCTCTTTAGGATATCAAGGCATTGTAACTCCTCCCAAATTTAAAAATCAGATCATTGATCATTACCATTCCCTAAATCATCTGGGTATCAAAGCTACTCAGCACTTCATCACTGCACGATTTGTGTTTCATGCCATGCGTCGAAAAATCAGAGATCGTGTACGAGCATGCACCCGTAGCCAGTGATCCAAGGTCTATCGCCATGTTGTTTCATGTAAAATGGCTACTGCTCGATTTGATACAGTGCTTGCACATTTGTGTGGATTTTTGCAGAATGTCTAGGATTATCTTAATATTAGCATGCATCGACAGATTTTCACGTTTTGTAGCTGCTTGCCTTCTTTGCAATATCCAGAAAAATCGGTAGATATAGGCACGAATGTTTATATAAGTACTATGAGCAGATGCGAGTGCTACGCGTTGATAACAGCGTGCAATGGACATCCAATCTATTCATACATTATGTAACCTTTTTAAGATGTGAACTTTATGTCAGCAATACGAGATATCCGGAGAGCAATGGCTTAGTTGAACGCTTCATAAAAACATCAAGATTACTCACACTGCCAAACTTGATCGAAATTATTGGCTTTTCCACCTTGGTGCTATCATTTTGTCCCTGAACACCATGCATCGAGTAGATCTCGGTTGTTCGCCAGCAGAGCACATGTTTTTTCAAGGCTTACGACAACCAGGCGACTTCTTCACAACACCAGCAGCATATTTATTACTGACACTAGATATTATATCTCAAATGAAAGCGTTTGCTGCATTACTAAGGCACACCCCAACCAGAATTGTACAAACAGGCGTGTGTACATACCCTTAGAACTCAAAACCTGCTCTCTCGTCTTTATCAAAGTGGACCCCATTAAGCCTAATTTTACACCTACATATGCATGTCCTTAACCAGTGTTGTCAGCAACAGAGAAAACGTTTAAAATTTTGCACAATGATAAACTTCAGCAAGTTGCAATTAATAATGTAAAATTTAGCTTTCTCTGCAAAGTCCAGAACATATTACCGCTGAATCACCTATCTTTTCTTTGCCATCATCTCAAAACGATGCATTTTCAATCTCAATTGCATTTACAAAATTGTGACCAACTGATAACCACCTCGAAATGCTTAAAAGTTTTTCCTCTCAAAGCTGAAAAATAAAGCAGTTCTTTAAAACTGTTGTTTTCATCAAAATGGAGCTGCCGCACATTATGCCAGACAAGTCAGAGATTTCTCAAATTAGCCGTTTCCCAATAGGTAGATCGGGCGCTAAGGTCTTCTGAAATAGGTCGCTCATTTACCTGACTAAACACTATGTGACTTTTTTCTTTGGGGTTACCTTAAAAGCAAAGTTTACTCCACAAGACCACAAAACCTCGAAGAATTGAAACAAAGGATTTGAGGGTCATGTGGAATAATTACACAAGATTTGTTGCAAAGTGTCGGACAAATATGCGTCAAAAGATGGTTGAAAGAGAGAGAGTGAGTGAGATCCAGTTTTTTAAATCCGTTAATGCAGGTGGCCGGATTCACCTTGTGCTTCTCGACAGTTCGTAAACACCTTATGCCACTTTACTCTGTCAATGGCATCCTTCCTTGTCAGACCAATTTGATTGATATGCTCTTCCACGTCATATTCGGCCGCCCATGCCCTTTTCTTCCTGCCACTTCAAAATCCAACGCTCTTCTCAAAATATCACCATTATCCCTTCTCAAAACATGCCCATACTATCGCACTCCACTCGCTTTGGCTAGTCCATTCAAAGTATTCTTTAAACCCAGCAAACTCATAAGTTCTTGGCTCCTTCTTTTCTCAATGATCTTAACTCCACAGGTTGCTCTCATCATGGATTTTTCAGTTCTTCTCAAAACTTCCATCTCATTCTTCCTTAGACACCACGTCTCACTCTCATTGCTGATCTTACGCAACTCTGATAAATTTTTCCTTGCATTTTTAACGAAAACTTTCTCCCATGAAGTAACTGCCCACATTCTCTAAATCTTATCCATCCAATTTAGCTCTTGCTGTCACTTCCATCACTGGCGTTCAACCTGTTCCCCAAATAACAAAAGCTCTTCACAAAGTCAACCTGGTCGA
Source organism: Trididemnum clinides (assembly GCA_963675345.1). Taxonomy (NCBI): domain Eukaryota; kingdom Metazoa; phylum Chordata; class Ascidiacea; order Aplousobranchia; family Didemnidae; genus Trididemnum; species Trididemnum clinides. The sequence goes on along the minus strand of OY776298.1, from coordinate 28,110,362 downwards.
AAAGTGATAATTCTTCATCTGGTTCCACAATTCCTTTTGTATAAACATATAAAAGCTCTTCACAAAGTCAACCTGGTCGAAAAGTGATAATTCTTCATCTGGTTCCACAATTCCTTTTGTATAAACATATAGTTCACAAACAAAACCTTTTGCCAGAATTGAAGTTATCTTCTTCATTTTTGCACGTCTACCATGTACCTATTCACCACACTTCGTACACATCACCAAATTTTCCATCACCCTCTTGCCGCACTCGGCACATGGTTCGACTTGACTCTTAATTACTTCACCTTTTGAGCCGCTTACCATTACTTTGGCTTTCTTGAGATTCACCTTCAGCCCCTTGCTTTCGAACGCCTCTTTCCATTTTAAAAACTTCTCTTTCAAATTCTCCATACTTTCACTCATTAAAACCAAGTCATCCGCATACAAAATTTTATTCATCAATCCTTCTCTTGCATCTTCCGAGATTTCATTCACTGCAATTGCAAAAAGCAGTGGCAACAACTCAGATCCTTGATGTACACCAACTTGTACCAATAACTCCTAAGATAACTCAGATCCCACTCAAGCTTTCGTTTTTCCGTAATGACAGAGACTCATCACCGCTCTTACGATTACTTCAGGCAAACCTTTCTCTCTCATTGCCCACTCCATCACTTTTCTTGGTACTCTATCAAATGCCTTCTCAATATCAACAAAACACATGTACAACTTTTTCTTCTTATCCCTGTATTCCTTTTGCATTCTTCGCACTACAAACAATGCATCTGTCGTTCCTTTTCCAGGAATAAACCAAACTGCATTGAATCAATATTTACTAATTCTCGAATTCTTCTCTCCAGCACTCTCTCAACAATCTTCATGGCGTGCTCTAACAGCTTTACTCCTCTGTAAGTAGTCCAACTTCTAACATCTCCCTTTTCCTTGAAAATTGGTACCAGCCCACTTGTTTGCCGTTTATCTGACATTTCTTTCCGATCAAGTACGCGTTGGCAAAGTTCCACCATTACACTAACCTCTCTTTTCCAGTAGCAGATATCATTTCTGCAGATACTTTAGAGGGTTCAGCTGCCTTTCCTGGTTTCATCACTTTTATTGCTATCGCCATTTCTTCTCGGATAACATTTTTAATAGGTCCCTCTACCATACTAGCTTCTGCCAGGTGGTCCCAATCATTCTCTTTGTTAATGATCTCCTCCATGTGATTTTTCCATATTCTTTTTCTGTCATTTTCACTCAAATCTAACCTTCCGTCTTTTCTTCTCATGCATCTACCTCCTTCAATATCTTTTCCATCTTTCTTCATGAACTTCACCTGTGTAAAAATGTTGTTTGGTTTTTTGTTTAATTTTTTCAACTCTTTTTTAGCTTCTTTTCTCATATAATTAGCAACCTCTTGCTTTGTTCGATTTTTTATATTCTTATATTTAGCCTTGTTTTCCTCTGATCGATTTTTGCATATCTTACATGCCAATTTCTTTTGTTGTATTGCTTCCTTCACCTCTTCATTCCACCACCATGTATCCCTATGGCTTTTTCTACCTTCTTGCCATATATTTCATCACAAGCTTGCAGTATACTATTTTTAAAAGTATTCCATAGATTTGGAGCATCAACATCAACCAATGCCTAACTCTTTCTTGAAATTTTGTTTTCATGTTGTTTTTCTTCAACTTCCAAACCCTCCTTTTAAAAGTTTGTTCGTTCTTCATTACTTTCATCAATTTTCTTTTGTCTATGTCTGTAACCACCAGCCGATGTTGCAATTCGCAGGAGATGACTTTAACGTCTTTTTAATACTTTCTATTGTTTTTACCAATCAATGCAAAATCAATTTCAGTTTTATTTCCACCCATACTGTATGTTATTTTTCTCTGCTCCTTTTTTTCAAACCATGTATTTGCCACGCACAACTCCTTTTCATCACAAAACTTGAGTAGTCTTCTCCACTCAACATTTCTTTTGCCAACTCTATACCCACCATGCACACTTCCAAAACCATCAATTCGTCTCCCAACATGTCCGTTGAAGTCCCCCATACCAAGAATCACTTCACTAGGGTTTTGCAAATCCCACTCACATGCACATATAACTCTTTTAACTTCCTCCTCTAAAACCAGCACCATTGCCATCACCCTGTCACTTTTTCTCCGAACTTTTACGACCTTTTCTCAAAGTTCTTCCTTCACTAAAATTCCAACACCTATTCCATGATTATTTCCAGACCACCACCACTTATATCTCCTTCCTCTGCAACCAACAAATCGAGTTCCTTGCCTTCTCCATCTTACTTCCTGTAGACAAGACATATCCACTTCTCTCTTGACTGTTCACACACTTCCCTAACTCTTCCACAAAAACTTCCAACTTCCAAATCTTACCTCAAATTTCTGTAACCCGGAGATTCTTCGCACCCCCTCCTCATTTAAAAGCTTTCGGGGACTGGGGGCCAATTCTGTAACAAACTCTTTTATGCGGTAATTTTTGGTGTTTTGTTTTACGGAGGGCATGACTTTGCTTACCTCCAACCTCAGTTTTTAGACATAAGGGGCTTCCAACCTTCGTTGACATAGGCTGGTATCCAAAAGTCGCCTCTTACGACATGCTGGGCGAACAGCCTCACTATTCTATTACCGATGAAGCACAGGAATCCTTGGTGAAGTACGGGGACTAGAACTAGTTCTACTAGAACTGAAATGTTTCGTGTTTTTATTTGTACTAGAACTGAAATGTCTCGAAATTGGTGGTTCCTACGTTGAGATCTAATATCTCATGAATAGGTAAATTCAACTAGATACAGGGTGTTCGGAAAGTCACTGTGCACTTACATGTTTCAATATAGAATACAGGAGGTAAATATGAATGACAATTATAAATTATGTTAAAAGTGACCCCCCCTTAACATCAATACAGGCTTGGACCCTTCTTATTTTGTTTCTAAACACCGCTATCAGTTGCTCGCTTGAAATATACTGAATGAATGCTGTTATTGCTGCTTGAAAGTTATCCAGCGTGCGCGAAAGATCTCGATACACTGCAGATTTTGCTGCTCTCCATAGATAAAAGTATGGTGCATTCAGATCTGGTGAACGTGGGGGCCACACGTCTTTTGAAATAATGCGGTCTCCAAAGAATTCCTTTAATAAATGCATAGATCTGCCAGATGCATGGGAAGTAGCACCATTCTGTTAAAACCATGAGTAATTGATTTCATCACTTGTCATCTGACCGATGAAGGCATATAGAATATCCGAACAATAGCGCTCGCTGTTTATTTTAATCATAAAGAAAATAGGGCCAACAATTCTACGTCTGGAAATCGCAACCCACACACCAACCTTCTTATCAAGTAGGGGTGTTTCGTGCAAACTGTGAGGATTCTGAGATGACCGCAATCTTGAATTTTATATTAGAAATGTGCATAGTGACTTTCCGAACATCCTGTACTAAAACGTTAAAACTTTTCTAGTTGATTATAAAATATTTTTGTAAACTTTTGACAAACTTGAATGAGCCATTAAATTTTTATAGTGTATGCTTACTTTTGAGACACCTTCTTTCGTGTGAGGGCTCATCGCAGGTTTTCGGCTAGATGTTGAAGCCAGCTCTTTGTATCATCGGTCACGTTAGTGAGATTCTTGACGGTGTTAGGTGGACGAAGGAGATTGCAATCAAACAAGATGTGCTCCGCATTTTAGGTAGCAGCCCCGCATGCACATGAGGCTGATGTTTTGAGTCCCCATTTGTGCATTTCTTCGCCAAACCGCCCCACTCCAGCTCTAAGGAGATTTAGGGTAACCCACAGTTTCCGAGGTAAGTCGGAACCAGGTGGTGTAGTGGTATCCAGGGTTAGCGTCAGCTGTTTGGGGCGTGATGATTAGTCTACTCTTCGTTCCAGGCCTCGATGATATCATGGTCGCAGCTATGGTGTTCTGCTGCGTGACGGTAGAAGGGGCGGCGTGACTTCAGACGTTGTAGGCATAGGCTCTGTGGGTCAGGTACCAGACTGTGCAGTGGATGTTGTTGGTTGACCCATGCATGGTAAGATTTTTTGTTGGTGACATAGCTTCTTCTCAGCTTGGCTGGTGCAATTCCTGAGAGTACATAAGGGAGATGTGCGGGGGTGGGTTTCACGCAGCCGGTTATGATCTTCATAGTATCATTCAGGCATATGTCCAGCTTTTTGATGTGGAAACCTCGGCTCTGTACTGGAGTGGCATACTCTTCGCTGCTGTAAACAATTACAGGGGCTGCTGTTCGGAAGGTTTTAGCATTTGCACCCCACGTTGATCCAGACTGGCATCGAATGAAGTTGTTTCTTGCCATCACTTTTCCACGTAGACCTTCTATATGTTGTCTATACGTTAGCTGTCTGTCTAGTTTTACTTCGAGGTATTTAGGGTGTGGGTTGTGAGGGAGGGTGGTTCCATAGACGCATAAGTTTAGTTGCTGTTGCGCTTCATGATTGTTCAAATGAAAAAGGGTCGAGGTTGTCTTTGCTGTATTCAATTTTAGTCACCAGGTTTGTAAGAAATCAGCAAGGTCCTCGATATCTCAAGATAGCGTTGAGACACCTGGTAGAGTGCAATTCTGACAGAAAGTCTATCTGTGTGTCTTTCCAAACTCCTCCGAAACTGTGAAGCGTACACACTTCAAACTTGACACGATTAATCACGTCCGTGGGGTGAGTGTCGTCGGGGTTGGTGACGTCATAATCAGAGATATATTTTTAAATCGCAATTTTGAACTGAGAAAAGCGGTTTTTGGCTTCAACGAAAACCAGTACCAGATTTACCAACTTCAACAACTTTACTTCTTTGAGATCTCACATGACGTCATGATTAACAACAATTTCTAAAATTTGTTTTCTTAATTTACTCAAAAATACTGATCGTAGAAACGCGATTATAAGCTTTTTAGGAAAATTTTCGCAAGGAGCTTTTGATAAAAAATTCTACAACAATTAAAGCTCAATTGGCAATGCAACAACAGATTTTTTACTGACGCATTTTAAGCTTTTTAAACATGCTCCTTGCTTTGATTTTGCACGCTTCAATTTGCTCTATGTTGTCATAATGCTGCCTGGTACGATTAGTACAGTCTTTTACTATCAGAAATCATGATTTGACAATTTTTTTAAAATTGCAACATTTCTGCAAAATCAGTTTACTTGAAAACCTGATTTGTGACTTCATTTCTCGACTGATTTTCAAAGTTTTTTAAAAAGTTAAAGAATTTTTTGAGGCAATTCTGATAATACATAATATGTAGCCTACATTTACTATTAGTTTTTATAGTAAAAAAATTGAACTTTAAGACCTGTAATGTTACTTTTTATTCCCCCAAAAGTGGTAAGCTAACTGAAAACAGATAGAAAAGATTATGATTAGGTACTAACAATTACTGTCGTTTAAAAGCTGAAGAAATCTTCTTTCTAACAATATGTAACTCGAATTATTCAAGGATAAGGATTGTTATACTGTATATATACAGGGTGTTTCAAAAGTCAGGCCCGATTTTTAATATGAAAAAACATGCTTAAAGAACGAATGTATATTTCTGATAAGTAGTATAACTACTTATAAGTTCTATGTTGTTATTTCTATGTTAGAAATGATTAGAGAAAGCATAGATATAGAAAATATCATAGAAAAATATCCATTGACTTTTTAACTGTATAAAATCGGGCGTGACTTTTGAAAGACCCTGAATATTCTCTGCCAAACATCATGTTATATGTTTAGATGAACGATTTTCTTGCTAGACCTAAGAAGCCTGCATCTTTTAAAAAAGTTAAATTATCTATTTAAATTTGCAAAAAGATTGGTCAAAAAATGAAGATTTTAAAAATTGTGAAATATAGCTTACCGGTCAAAAACACTCAAAATTTTGATGCCTTGGCTTCATAAAGTTGCAATTTGTAGAAAAACTGAGTTCTTTGGTGCATTTTCACTATTCTTTCTCAATAGCATATTTTTTTGGCATTGTCTACCAAAATTTTCTAAAATTTTCATCTGAAAATAAAGTCTAAAAATTTTAAAGAAGTAACCTACAAGCAAACAAATTGGTAGTACCTCTGTTATAACATGGAGGTAAAGATGGCTCATGGATTTTACTCTTAAACCATAACCGAAACAATTGTAATGACTTCACTGTAAGGGCTTAACTTTGGGTTAGTTTTCGCTGCCCGTAACTGCGATTATGCAAGGTTCTAGCAATTTACGCTTAGCCAAAAATGTTAGGTCATATAAATAAACATACAATTGCGAAGAGTCATAAGTAGTATGCTAAATATGTAATGGCTTATTTTAGAAATTACCCAGGAATCAATTTGGTACCCCTCCCCTCCACAACTTTACATTTATGACTCCATGCAAGTGCTTGTACAGTATAAACGGAAAAAAGTGTGTGAAATTAATGAGTGTTTCAATTGTAAGCAAGTTCAGAGCCTAAGTTTGTGGTGAAAACAGGGCAAATAAGACGTTGCTGGGATTTTCAGAAACTTTGGAGGAAATATGCAGGCTATGTGTCAACCCCCTTATTGTTTTCTTACTCAATTCCCATTGAAAACACGGTACGTTTGATTTTGTAACAAAAATTGACTATGTAAAGAGAAACTTTATTTTTTGTTGGTGTTCCAGCAACTACGGTTTGGGCAAAGCCGGCGCAGCCGACTGAACAGATGCTTTCAACTTCGGTGATACTGATGGGGGCGATGCAATTGCAATAACTTAACTGGGTGCTTCACATCAGGCATTACCCACCAACGTCCCAATAATGGGACGCTATTTTAACTATGAACTGTGAATCTATTTTGCAGCCTACAGCCTAATAGCTCCTTTATTCCGCCAGCGTCACAAAAATGGGACACCCTGCTTGGACCCTTTGAAATATTTGCAAAAGATTAAAATCTTTTCGGTGATGTTTTTGTACCTAAATGACTTAAAATATATCAAAGTTATTTATTTCACTTAATAAAATTTCGGCGCCTAATGGGTTAATTTCTTCTCCTCCGGCTGTGTTGTATGCCAGAGTCAAGCATCATTTTCCGAGCTAGAGGTTTTGGTCGTTCAGATAAGCATAAAATGACGTAAAACTTGTAAATAGTGATTCTAACTTTTCTTGGATATTCTCGAAAATACATATCAATAACTTTGCCACCTCCCTCTCTCCCCACAGCTTTTAGATGATGCTTCCATGCACTTCATTAAATAAACAAATAAAACTTTTTAAATTGTTGGCTGTTTCAATTGTGAGAAATTTCAGTACCTAAATGCATTTATCCTCAAAACAAAACAAGCAACATATAGCCAGGGAATTCAGAATATAAATATATGTTTTTGTCTTATTGGTCACGCCATAGTTTCGTGTAACTGCAAAAAAATTAGCTGCTTACAAGAGCATGTTGGTTTTAATAAGTTGCTTATTTAGAACAATTTCTATTTTTAGGGAGAGGAAAGTGGCCCGAGCTTTAAGTAAATTCAATCATATCATCAATCAGTTTTATAACATAATTGAGCACTATCTTATTTGGAGGAGAAGTTCAAATAGAATATTAAGGGAAATAAACTTTTCAGAAGTCAGAGACTTTCCAATTTTGGTCTCTAAACAAGCATGATTGCTTTATTTTTGGAGATTAGCGCTTTAAAAATAAGAATTTTTTACATATTGACTATAACACGTCTTTTAATCTCATGCAGTTCCACACTTCCTTGCTCGTCACTCGGTCCTAAGAATTCTTGAGGTCAACAAAGATACAATAGAGCTTTGTTGACCAACTCTGTTGCGCTTAATGAGTTGTCTAAGAGCAAAGATGGAATCAAGCGTATTTCTTCCAGGCATGAAGTCATATTGCTTCCCCTTCCTCTCGATATTGACCATGCTTTTGAGATTTAAAAATTGTAGGCGAAGGTGAAAATTGTAAACCTTGTACCTAATTGGTAAAGCAGCATACGAGCGAAAGGGGCATTAACAATTTATTAAAATGAATATGCAAGGAAACTATAACGAGTATACCACCCAACCAATTTAGACGATACCATCCCTGGACGCGTTTCGTCCTTTTGGACTCATCAGCAGGGCCCGTTCCGTCACAAGCAAAAGTAACCCACTGATTAACGTTATCTTAAAAAAACCAGTAATGCTCACGCAAAAGTACTAAGACTTCAACCAACGACGTATTGCGTTGCTTAACTGGCCGGGTAGACGAATTGAGCAATTGTGAGTTGACAGCTACTGGGTTGCGCGTCGTTTACGGAGGAAGCCGTAGAAACATTCTCGTTTTTATTCACGTCGCCATATCATTTGTACAATTCTGACTAATCTTTGTAGGTCAGTTACATCTGCTGCCAATAATCATATACCTTTACCCGGGATATTATCCTAGACTGAGCAATAAGCAACTCGAGATTGATTGAAGTCGGCACGATTCATTCAGCACACAATCCAGGCGCGTTTTGCATGTACACAGTGAGCCTGATTCAATCAGCCACGATCCAGAGACTTTACATGTGTCTTGTATTCCAAAGCTGCCAAAATGCACATACGCACTCACCAACAAACAAGAACAGCGCCTCGGCTGAGGTTCTGATACATGCGCTTGGGCTCCCCACTTCGAGGCAAAAAGTTTTTTTAGTAGGGAGTAGCTGGTGTTGATCTTCATTTTGGTGATTTGACAGTGTTGGTAAAAGTTGATAAACAAAGCGTGGCGTAACGAGTCCGTGAAAGTATATAAAAAAATAAGATGAGAACTGGTCTAAAATGAGTGGCGGTTTCAGGTACTCAATCCTTTTCTTTCCACGTGATCAATGGAAACAATATGTGGAAATGCTAATAATCTTGCATTGTTCTAATCAGATGAAACTGAATTAGCATTGAACAGAAGCTGAAATCAGACATGAAAAACTTTTGTTCGTATTTGGCTAGATGGAAGCAACAACTCATTGCTGCATCAGCAATCATTATTACTGTTTTCGTTTTAAACAGAAAAGTCGTTTGCACGTCGAAAGAGGTTACCTTAGTTTAGGTTCATGACATTTTTCGTGTAAGTGGCATTTTGTAAATTCAGGTTGAAGATCTTTTGTTGGAGAAACTTTTATCTTGTGGTGTGACAGGTTTGGATTTCGTCTCGAGTAACAAAAATGTAATAGAAAGGGGAGAAGAAATTCACCTTTTTAATTCAATTAGTGTGAGATACCAAATGAATTAGAATCCGCTGAGACAGATATGAACGGTGCAACATAGTACAGACACTCTGAGTAATTATTCTAATATATACTACTTTTACCAGGAGATCTATTTAATAGTTGTCTTTTCCTTTTAATAAAGCCTATGTAAGGGGTCAAAAGTCGTTGATACGTGTACCGGATCAATGAGACCAACGCTCATAAAGTTCAAATAAAAAACATTGACTTTGATTGCAGTGTATTCAATTTTTAGCGAAAAAAACGGGTGCCAAATGGTGTAGTTCTGAAGAAGGGAAAAAGTTTGACATCTGAGATAACATTTTTGGCGATATATTTTTTCTTATTTTGGTAAAACTCGGTGGTATAAGCGAACTTTAAAGGTATAATGTAAAATTAGGTATGCCCTGTAATATTTTTTGAGGGCACTACAGAATTCATTCAAACAACTTTATGATTGTTTTGGAAGGGCAATCGCTGCCTTGTCCACTGACTACTTTGTTGAGAAGAGCTGTAGACGATTTGTAAACAAAAATATGTGTGCTTGGAAGAACAAAACAAATTGTAGTAGAAGATTTGTAAAAAATATTAACTAGTTTGAAGCTGTTCTTTATGCTAGTACACCGCATTTCAAGTTAACAGTATGTAATTTTTACTTCATCAACTCAAATAAACGTTGAGGTAGTACAAAATGAAACTACTCAAGTAAGTACTTCGTTGCTGAAAAATCTACTCAAGTGGAACTACTTTGTTACTTGCCACCACTGGTCATAGCTTACAGGTAAAGAGCATCCTCAAATAAGTAGCTCATTACTCAAAAACGTTTGCAATTGTTTTTGTATTACAGTACTGTACTAGCTTAATCCGTTTATGGCATCATTCGAGCCAGTCATTCATTTAGCGATGTCGAAAAGTGAGGTTGCTACTTCACTATTTCAACAACGTAAGCGAATTTTAAAGTTTTGATAAAGTGATCAGATTTATTCTGGACTTTTTATATTTTTACGTCCAAGATTCGTTTACGTTAAGTGAGGTTTACCCTGTTAATGGCGATATTTGCTAAAACAGAAATTCATAATTTCACAACCCGAAAAGAGAAATTTACGTATAAGCTTTGTCATTCTTTTATTTGTGACGTCGTCGAAACCTGTAAATATATTTAATTGCTCATACTTTTGAAACAGAACATGAAAAGCAATTGAAAGCAATTTTAAATTGCAAACAACAAAAAATGTAAAAGAAAATCAAAGATTTCTAGAAAATTTAATAAAACAAATATATAAATTGGATGACCCTTTGTAGCCTGATTAAGGTAATAGGAAAAACGGAAGAGAAGAGGCAACAACAGAGTAAGACTTAGGGAAGAAGAGAAGAGGCAGACTTCTTGGTCTGCCGCAAAGAAAAGAGTGGCCTCAGTGCCACAAAGTGAGCAGTTGGCAAATACGCCAAAGCCACCTTTACCAAAATAGAAAGGAACAGAGCCGCCTGTCCAGAGCAAAGATCGTGAAATGGGGGAGATTCAAGGTGAGCGAGAGCTGCACCTTGGCAAGAGATAGGGGAATCAGAGCGGGGCATGGGAAGAATGGATGGACTCCATAGTGAAGGAAGACAGGTTCTAAAGAGGAGAGGGAAAGCAAGCAAAGAGAGCCTACCCAGGCGAAGTACAAGGAAGCATGAGCGGGTGAGTGGACGCCAAAGCTCTGCAGGAAGATGTGCAAAGTCTTGGTTTCACTCCTAATCTGGCCAAACCTGAAATGGTCGAGGAGGCTGGGAGACGATGGGCTCTCTCTTAAGATGACAGAGAAAATCGAGTTAGGGTGACTCGTAGAGGAAGTGAAGACGCCTCAGGGAGGAGAAGTGGGATAGTGGAAGACTAGAAGCAGCTGGAGATAGGCGACTAGCCGCTCGTTGACTGCGTTTCAATGTGGTAATATTGGTAGTGCTCAGAAAAGGAAACCATCCGGATGAAGCATGAGTGAGAAGGGGCCGAAGAACAGCTTAATACAAAAGAGGGAGTTGAATAAGAACAGGTGGAGCTGGAAGTTAGCTTGGTGGGGAGCCCCTGAGAAGAACGAGGCCTTACATTTGCTCGGATTGAGAGGAAGACCCCAGTATTCAGACCATCGTTTTTGTCGAATCATAGCTTCTTGTTTGGCCTCGACCGCAGTAGAACCGAGGGGAAGGAGGACCAAATGGCCAGGTCGTCAGCATAAAAAAAGCAGAAATATAAAGATCATTGATGAAAAGAGAGAAAAATACAGGGCCAAGAAAGGATTCTTGCGGAACATCCCGACCGACTCAAAAGGAGCATTATTTTGAAAAACCACGCAAGCACGCTTATCAGAAAGGAAAAATTGAGTCCAGCGAGCAAAGAAAAAGGGGAGGCAAGCCGAAATATAAGTTTGTGGAAAAGGGTGTGATGCCAGACAAAATCGAGAAAGCTTCGGAGAAGTTCAAGAGACCGGCCTGGGTTTGTTAAATTCATTCAAAAATGACTGAGAAAAAAATAGAATTTGATCGAAAGTATACCGTCCAGGGCGAAAACCGGCCTGGCGCATTGATTTAGACTTCAGAAAGAAGAGTAAACACCATAGAATGGTTCATTAAAAAGCTTTGAGACGCAGGAGGTGAGAGAGATAAGCCGGAAGAAAGCAAGTGAGTCGAGAAGCTTTCCCATCTTATACTGTAGATGGGAATAAGAGAAGATATTATCCAGATGTAATAAAAGGAATGCAAGGACCAGGAAAAATTGAAAATGTGTGGGACAAAAATCCATGCCAGAGCGAGGAAAATGATTTTGCATAAGATAGGCAACTTGTCTGGGCTGGTGGCAGTGAACGAGGAGAGGTTTGTGGCAGTAGCAAGAAAAGCAGCAAAAGCCTTAACGTCTTTCACTAACCGCTTTTTCCGCTTCAGTAGACCACCAGGCTTTAGGTTGGCACTTGATGCGGCCAAAAAAAATGGAAAATTTAGCCGCATTCAGTGTCAATGAAGTAAAGAGAGCAGCAGCAGAGGAAAGAGACGAGTATTTCTCAGAAAAAGGACAGTGAGAGTCGAAGTAAAAAGCAATGTCATTCCAACAAGCTTTTCAAAATTGAAGTGGGCCGTTCAATAGGGCGAAAGATTGGAGATAGAGAAACAATTAGTAGAATTGGTAGATGATCAGCACCAAGGTCCTGAATCACCTCCCAGGATCAAAAGAGGGCGAGAAAGGAAAGAGTAAAGGAGATGTTAGGGGAGGAACGACTGCCAGAGAAGGGATTGAGAAGAGTAGGTATATCAGGTTCATTAAGGGGAAGAAGGTCAGAGCAAATGACTCAATTGAATATTTCCTCAACACGGGGGTATGAAGTACCTTTTGAGTCCCAGAGAGGTTAATGGTAGTTGAAGTCCCACTGATTGAAAAAATTTCTGGTAGAGGTAAGAAGGGAAGGAAAAAAGTAGTCGGTTCTGCTATTCTTCGGAGAAGAGCGAATAGGAAAAGCATAAATATTAAAGAATGAAAGCGAGGAGGAGTTGTTTTGTGAGATGTTGACCTTTATATTGTCAGAGTAAGAGTGAAGCAAAGAAAGAGAAGAGGTAGAATTTTCAGAGAAAGTAGTCTTGTTTGACAAAAATAATGAAGCACGAGTACGTGATATCTGGAGAAAGAATGCCAGACCGGGAGTGAGTGCGATCAGATCGCGGAGCAGAGAATCCAGGAATCCGGAAAGAGGAAGATGAATTAAGGTTAGATTCTTAGATACAAATAGTGAAATACGGTCAACAGAATGAGATAAAATAAAGTGTAATAGTTAAGTGCTCCTGGCTCGGAAACCTCCAGCATTCCATTGAAGAACCCTGAAGAAGTCAGAGGGGGAAAAAAGCAGGAGGAATAGAAAAACAGCCAGGAACATAAAGCGGTGGTGAGGGTGCAGGGAGAAAGGTACGAAATGGGCAGAAGGAGGACTAGATGTTTAAAGGCGAGGGTGGAGTGGGAGTGCAGCATTAGCAGAGGAAGTGCCAGGTAGCACAGTGGAGGTATGCGAGTCCGAGGAGGAAGTCGCAGTGTTGGTAGCTGTAGGAATCTTCAGAAGAATCAGGGACGCAGCAGGGAGGGCAGCTTCAGGAGTGAGAACTGCTTGGAGTTTTGAATCTAGAAAAAGGATAGAAGTAAGCACTTTAAATGGAGCCATTTGGAGCAGGTGCAGCATTGCATCGACCTACCCCTTCATGTCGCATTTCCAGCGTACACTGAGCAGCAAAATATGGGGTCAGTATTAGAATGAACGTTACCGCTCATCAGGAGAAGGAAAAGAATGAAAAAAATGGCGAAAAATGGCAAGAAAAACGCATGAAAAAAGAAAAAACAGGTGACCGATTTCAAAGAGCTTGCATGCTACTCTTCTGCGATTGTTTAGGGGCAGCACGGCGAAAAAATAATTTGTGTAAGGGGAGTGCTCGGAGTAACTGAGACTCTCGGGAAGACCATCAGCCATTTCAACCCAATTCAAATGGGGACTGCACCACCACGTTGAGGCTGCTGTTGATCGGTGCAGACAGGTAAACATTGCTTATCCCTTTGAATGATAATTTAAGACACATGTTACATGATTGTTAATTGTTATGTAATCATGACGTAATAACTATTTTTTTGAAATTCATTGTAATTTTGTTGTTACCTAACAACTAAGTAGTTATCTCAAATTTTATAAATTAGAATCTTATGATCCTTAAAGGGTTATGCAAACTCTGACTCAATGTTTTTACAAACACTGTGTATAAATATAGTGCTGAGGTTGGAAAACATTTGTAAAGTTGATCTAAATCCACGTTTCAATCATTTTCGAAGCTCATCCAATATTGAAGAAGCCTGATTTCAACAAAAACTGTACACAAACTTCAAATATTATCGCAATTTGTCAATTAAAAGGAACTTACTTAGCGGTAAATCATTTTGCCGATTTAGCTGGTTTAACTTTTTCCTGCGATTAGCAGGTCTTAAAATGACCATGGACCTGGATTTTTCTGAAAAACACCGCTGTGTTAAAATATAACTTGCAGCTGAATCTAAAAACTAGATTCATTGAACTGAGCATTGACGTTACCACAATTTGTGACAATTGCGGTAAATTTAGTATTTTCTCCAAATCGCTTTGTATTGCACATTTTGATTTTTGGGTCAAATTTTTTTAAGTTCATTAAGAATTAAATCATCCTAAGTGACGCTATTTTGTAATGCTTATTTTTTTGTTTATCCGCTTTCTTAGAGGAATGATTCGAGGCATAACTTGAAACATTAAATAAATGAAACGCGTTTACATCGTATTACTGAATGCAACTTACTCAACGCTGAAAAATCGCCCTCGCTGGCGTCACTTGGGAGCGACGGAACGGACGTACTTTTATCTAAAACACGACAAAGTGTCAAAAATTATCTAAAGTTAAACTGCCATATTCGATTGATCGAACAGAGTAGTGTCAATGACGTCACCCATCCCGTGATCACCTGCCAAGATCAAAAAATCGAAAATAAAGTTTCTGGGCGGCCAAGCGACTTGGTTTGCAGTTTTTGAAGCAAAGTCCATTAGACCAGGGGTGCCAAACACGCGGTCCTCGAAGCCATTTAATGCGGCCCGCGAAGCGATTTTTACTTTGTCAAACAATTTCGGTGGAATTGCAACGTGTGATCACACGTTACAGCCGTAAAGAGAGATTTAGTCGGGCTGCTTCTTATGTAAAGCTGGGGTGGGAGAAGCGATGACTTTTTTGTTTTGAAAATCAGTACCATTTCGGCCCCCACTTCAAGAACTCTTGAGATTGTTGCCCGGGCAAGTGGCACCTTTAAATTTTTTCAGAAAGAGTGCGGCTTTTAGAGAGTCCAGATATGTAAATGTGGCCCACAGCACTAAATAAGTTTGACACCCCTGGATTAGACGATAGATATCGCCATCAAAATTTGCCTTCAGTTGAGTAACTTTTTTAAGTAAAATGCCAAAATCCTTGAGAAGTCAAGGAATAAATTAATCATGTCTATCATTTGCTCATATTTTTGAGATACACTGACGTATCTTGAGCGACACTCTTATCTTGATTTTTTCTCCGCGTTGCATTTAACTTAATGGCGTTTATTTTTATGATTCCTTTCAATAAACTTATGCACTTTTATATCATATAAATGCATTTTTGATCGTTCTCGGAAATCGCAACAACTCCAGAAAGATATTGGTAGCAAATCTGTTTGGAAATTTTTGATAACACTTTAGGTTGCGAAAATATTTGCTATTTTAGTTATCCCGAACTTCAGATTGTTGATGCTCGAAAAGACTAAATACATCAAAGTAAAGAGTGCTTTATCAGAAATATTTAAAAACGTAGGCTAAGATTGAGTAAACAATCGACGATTTGTTGTAAAAACTAAGGTTTGCTGATGATCCATATCACGGGTTCAAAATCGATGGCTATGGGTAATAAGTTGTGCATCTTGCTTTAATTTGATTCAAAGTTAACGTCCAGGAGAAACACGGTTTGAATTCACACGCTATCATAATTTAATTGTAATGCAGTTAATGATTTGAAAGTTTTCTTAATAGAGCTTTTCAGTAAACTGCTTGTTTATTTGCATAAACTTACAACCTGGTCAAAAGCCATAATTTGGACTTCATTAAAAAATTTGACAGTGTTGTAATTTTTGACTATATTTTTGATCCGTTAAATTTTTTAAAGCAGTATCTTCATGCCAGAAACAATTTTACGTTTATTTGTGCAATTAAATCAGGTCCATTGACAATTCTGACGTTATTGCAATTGCGAGCCTTATTTATTGCAATATCCATGTCTTCTTCTTAGTCAGGCTTTATTAAAAACGTTTTAAAAAATGCCCCCATGAAAATTATTTGAGCAGCATGCTTGCATTTTGTCTTTAACTAGGAATGATTTTTCTATCAATGACAAAACAGTGTATATTTAGGATACCATCAATGCTTGCCTAGGTATCAAATGTTGACCGAGGGATTGCATTGATCCCAGAATTTATTTTTATTGAAATGTTCTTAATGTGAAGGATTGCTCATCTTCAGTAAATATCCATTTTTTGCATCGATACTGTTACTGTAGAATCTGTACATTAGCAATCTATGTGATCTTTCACAACACTAGTTCATCACGTTAACACAACCACTCACGTCTTACGACATAAACTGGCATCTTCATCACTTTGTAAGCTTAAAAAGATTAGATCTAAAAATACACAATTATTTGTGAGGTTCAATTTATTAAACATTAAAAAATTTATTAAACATTAATCATAACGAACGATGCGAACTTCAAAAATTTAAAAGGTAAAAGTACAGATATGTTCTATTTTTTTGAATTTTACTTTGCTCTTTCAGAGCGTCACACAAGTAGCGAAAAAGCCCAGTACAATGATTTTACTTCGCCTTTGTATGATTCATTCAAAACTTCACAATTTGCCGTAATTGCTACTAATGAAGGTAAACCACTTACAGAAAATGCAAATGGGCAACTCGAGCTGGATCGACATCAAGAAGTTGCATCTAATGCAATTTATCTCAAACACAATTTCAAGCGAGATTCACAATTTGTAGACTCATTGACACCACCCTTAGTGACATATCTTTTTGGGGTTATATGTCTGTATACCACTGTTATTGTTTCATCTTTTCCAATACACAGAAAATTTAAGAATATTCACGTAACAGCTGGCTTTGCTGTGGTAATTAAGTTTCATTTTTAAAGTCAAAATTATAAATCTACAAAGACATAGTAAAATTTTTCTCGCTGCTTGTGTGGCCCCTTTAAAAGCCTAGTAAATTCTTTGAAAAAAATAGCACCTTATCGCAAAGGGTCACCGATGCTTAGGATGAATACAGATAATTTGACAACCAGTTTTGAACCTAGCAACAAAAATTAACGGAATTTAAAAGTCAATTAAATATGCTAATTTCAGCACACAAATGGGATACACCTGAAGTTAATTTATGATGAGATCAATTATATGTTAGTTTTAAATAAATTACCACGGAAAAACATAACAATTGCACCAAAATAACAAAGCTGTGCCATTAGCCAACTTTTCATGATTATTCCACAGGCAAACAGTTTGATGCTTAAAATTTAAGTATGGCAACCTTTGTTAAAACAAGATGCTAGAAATAAATTAACAACTGAACAGCAGATAACACTGGTCGACATGATTTTTTTTTTTCTGGGTAAGTTGGTTACTTCTAAGTCAATTTGGGTATGGTGATTACGAATCTGCAGTCACTTTTTTTCTATCACGTCAGGATTTTTCATAAAATGCGATTTAAATTTTAACATTACACTATAATTGTAAGTTTTTTTGCCGTGCGTGAGTCTGTTTTAAGAAGCATTCCTTATTGTTGCGTCATCGTTGTTATTGTTATAGTTGTTGCACCTTATTGTGATGTCATAATTATTTCATTGTGGCATTACAGAAGGAGGTTACTATAAAACGACTGAACTAGTCTTTGTTGACCTAGTCTTGCAATTACTGTTGTTTAAGCTGTTGGTTGAGTTTCAAAACAGAAAAAAATGTCATCTAAGCGAAGAGGCTGCATCAACGACCCAGATATATTTTGCTACATATGCGGAAGCTTTGTTCCATCTGTTCAACGGCAGAATATAACACCTTTTGTTAAAAATGTCTATTATGCTTATTTTGGAGTTAAGTTAGGAGACCAAGATAAAGTATGGGCCCTGCACAAAGTGTGTCGTAATTGTGTGTCGTCATTGAGGCAGTGGAGCATTGGAAAACTGAGGTCTTTAGCATTTGGTGTTCCAATGGTTTGGAGGGAACCAAATGGACATGGCAAAGAATGTTACTTTTGCTCATATGTTGTTGCTGGCTTCAATGTTAAAAATAAGCATAAAATTCAATATCCTAACTTGCCTTGTGCCATACGACCCATTCCACATGGGCCAGGTATCCCAATTCCATTGCCTCCAAGAGTTTTGGAAACAGTTGAAGATTCTGTCAGTGAGGAGTCCTTGTCTGATAGCCAGTTGACAGAATGTTCAGAGTATGAGTGTGATGATGATCAGCAGCCCAACCCTTTTAATCAAGCAAAGCTAAACGACCTTGTCAGAGATTTGAATTTGCCAAAATCGTCTGCTCTTATTCTGGGTTCCAGATTGAAAGCAAAACGTATGCTCAGCACTGATACCACTTTTGCTTGGTATAAACATCGTGAAAATGAATACATTCGCTTCTTCACCATGGAAAACTCTTTAGTCTATTGTGTGGATATTCAAGGTCTTATAGAGAAATTGGGAACAGTTTATAACCCCAGTGACTGGCGCCTCTTTATTGATGCATCAAAATCAAGCCTGAAAGCTGTTTTATTGCACAATACAAATCAGTTTGCTTCTATCCCTTTAGCTCATTCGACTCGCATGAAAGAGTCTTATGAAAATATGAAACTTTTGCTTGGGAAGTTACAATATAGCACTTATACATGGAAGATTTGTGTTGACTTTAAAGTCCTAAATATGCTACTGGGTCAACAGTCTGGATTTACAAAGTACCCTTGTTTTATGTGCGAATGGGACAGCAGGGATAGAAGTAATCATTGGATTAAACGTGAATGGCCGTTGAGAGAGTCCCTTACGCCAGGTTGCAAAAATATTTTACATCCTGCTCTTGTTGACAGATCCAATGTGATACTTCCACCACTTCATATTAAACTGGGTCTCATGAAGCAGTTCGTAAAAGCTCTCAATAAAGAAGGTGCCTGTTTTAAATACATTCAAGATAAGTTTCCTAATTTGAGTGCTGAGAAGGTTAAACAGGGTGTGTTTGTTGGACCTCAAATCAGAAAACTCACCAAAGACCCCCAATTTTTATCTACCATGACGGATGTGGAAAAAAAAGCATGGCTTTCTTTTGTAGAAGTTGTATCAAAGTTCCTTGGCAATACCAAAGATCCTGACTATCAAAACATTGTGGAAAACATGTTGGCTTGTTTTCAAGCACTTGGATGTCGCATGAGTTTGAAAGTTCATTTTTTACATGCACACTTGGACTATTTCCCACAAAATTTGGGCGATATGAGTGAAGAACATGGTGAACGCTTTCACCAGGACATCAAAAGCATGGAAACACGGTACCAAGGACGATGGGATGTATCCATGATGGCGGACTACTGTTGGTGCCTGAAACGCGATTGTGTGAGTAATGAAGTTGCAATAAAAGCCAAAAGAAGAAAATTCATGCCTCACTCCAACGAGGAAAAAGCCAATGTAGTATAAATGAAATGTTATTGAGCAAATGAAAAGTACTGTGTGCTTATTGGGCCTATTAAATGCGTTTTTGAGTAAAATTTAAATTCAATTTTGCAAAAAAGTGTGACGTGATGGGTGAATTCCGACTGCAAATTCGGAATCAGCGTAGTCAAATTAGGTAAACACATCTAATTGTTTGAAAAAAAAAATGAAAAAGTTGCAAAATGTCGCCTAGTGTAATTAATCAAACTACAATGCACAAACCGACGTACTTGTCTGAAAAAGTAAAAGATACGTCAAACTAACCGCACCTCCATAATTAGAACAAGTAGCCTCAAGATGCCGACTTGGTAAGTATTCTATATACTTATACGGGTAGCTTAATCGTTCTTAACCAGTTAAAACATGGGCTGACTGAATAATGTTTGTCTGATGACGGCGATTTCGCAGTGTGACAAGAAACTCGTTTCACCATTGCCATCGCTAGCTTATAGCTCCTTCTCAAAAGGTGGAGTAAATTCACTCACAGCCTTGACTTCGGTAAAAAAGTGAAGCCTCGAAAATTAATCTTGAATAAAGAGCTCACTTAAGCTTACCTTGTTTGTTACTTCGGAAGAATTGGACGCCATAGCCTTGCTGTAGCTTCGCTGTGGCTCATTGATGAGCCAAGCGCTGGGATACTTCTGGTCGTTGTCTATGCGTTTGCAAATACACAGAATCTTTCAATAGTTGATAAGATAAAATGCAATATCAAACGATATAAACACACTTAGGATTTCGAGCAAAAAAGCAAAAACAGATCAGCTGTTTACTTTCTCAGAAAGACTGATGACAGTGGCTCTAAAAAGGCATTTCAAATTCTGAGTTAAATAATTCTGATCTTGTATACTAATCCCAGTAACAGTTAAAAGACAGACCAAAAAAGTTTAGGAAGATAAAATTTATCAAACCACGCAGTTACAACTGTTTTGCGCCATTTCGTACATGAAAATGTTCTTGCGCTTCCACCACGTTTCCATGCTTCTTGTATTTGTTTCGCCACCGTAGACGGCTGCATTGCACACAGTGATGGTTTGAATAAAAACATATTTTTGAGTCAAACATAAGAATGTATTCCCAAATGCAATCGTACAATTTTCTTGTAAATGTCAAGGTTGCCGCTCCGAAAATACGATTGGTTTTATGATCAAGAACCTGAATAAAGCAAATCATCAATCAACAAATGCCTTTTAGCAATTATGTGGCATATACTACTGGTCAGCTTGTTGGTTAGCAAGCAAAAACTGGACGTTTTTGAGGATCGGCTTTATCCAGCAGTTACCCTTAATCTGTTTATACACGATTCTTGATGGTACTACAGTGTAAGAATTGGCGCAATGGTGTAGTGGTTAGAGCTTACGCTTCGCAGTCTGTAAACCTGGGGTTCATTTCCCAAGTCGAGTCATACCAAAAAACTTTAAAAAATATTCACAGCTTTCCTGTTACGCTCTCAGCATAAAAGGGACAATGTAAAGAACAAGTCGGCAAGCTTGCTTGCTGTGTTCTTGGGCAAGGCACTTAAGGGTAGCATATAGATGGCGGGGCTAAGTAGTCTACCAGTCGTCGTGGCCCAGTCTTATTAAAGACTATTAAAACGGGCTAGTGAGAATCTCATAATCTGAGAAGATTCTCCAAATAAAATGAAAGATCTTGCCCACACGAAAAAGAAGAAGACAGTGGTGAGCAAAAGTTAAGACAACTACCAGTTTTTCAAAAAACTCCATTATATGAGCAAATAAAGTCGTTATGTTTGTAATAAGTGACCTTGCTATATCATACAGGGTTTCACAAAGTTCGTGTGACCCTAAAAAATTTTTTAAATTTATTTATATTTAAGAAAGAATTTGTAAAATGGAAAAGAAGTCTATTTTTGCAATTTCGTTGTCACTTTTTTCAATTTTCCATATGTCCGCCATCATTAGTAATACAATCGATAATACGATGTTGTAGTTTTCTAAAGACATCTTCTCACTGAATTACAGCTCATTAAAATGTACTGCAATAGTTATTTTAGGTTTGGAACACATCTCTTTCCAATACAATTTAAGATTTTTCTTACCGCAAATACAAATCAAATCACCCAGGTCTAAAAGTGTACACTAAC
The DNA here is from genome assembly GCA_963675345.1 of Trididemnum clinides. Lineage (NCBI taxonomy): Eukaryota > Metazoa > Chordata > Ascidiacea > Aplousobranchia > Didemnidae > Trididemnum > Trididemnum clinides. The sequence continues at coordinate 28,088,792 of OY776298.1, read as the reverse complement.
TTTGTAAACACCCTTACAATAGTGTAGAACTGGTACGGCATTTTAGTTCAAATTCTTTTCAACTAAGTAAATGATACAAGTTATCATAATTTCGCCCAACCCCTTAAAATGGGCAAAAATAAGTCACTTAATTCTATAAAAAAGACTCACATTACGTTGCAAGTAAACAAGATTATTCAGAGCCCAATTTACTCCGGTAAATAAGGTTAATTTGAGCCCGTTTTTTTTAATATGTCACTTATTCTAGCTCGTTTTGAAGGGGGGGGGGGGGGGTTAAACCATTAAACTGACATTTTTTTGTATTGAAAATAATTTGAACTAAAGGCATGCAATGCATTACTATTAACGTTTGGCTAGGAAAGCCAACCACTGGCTGTTTGTAACCGAATTGGAATTAGACGAATCGCGCCAATGATGTTATTGAATCTTTGTGTGTTGCCTCAGACAAGAATATAATCTTGAATTAACAATTAACAACTGCTGTTATTAACACAAGTAAGAAAGTGTTGAATCTTTTGACTACCACTTTATTACTATCTCTACTAACGTATATTCGTATAAACGTAATCATTACCGTGGCAGCAAAAATCTTTTTACTAAATTTCAAAAATCAATCTTCCACTCGGCTAGCTTACTTTAACCACCCTGTCTCCTGGAATTCTTTCTGCGTTTCTAAAATCGTCCACACGTAAGTTGGCAACGGTAACTGGGCGTTGGAGGTTGTTGAGTATAATGTAAGGATTTAAATGGCCTTGAAACAGTGAACGGCTTATCATGCTGCTGATTTCTTTTCCTGTAACAGCTTGTTCACATTCTTTGACAAAGTAGCTATCAAAGTACTGAGTTGGATCTATTGATATCACGAAGCTTCCTAAATAATCAAGCTTAAATAAAACGATAGAAAATACACAAGCCTGTTGTTGTTGTCCGATCCGTTTTGAGGGCTGTGGGCATGGTGGAAGACCATGGCCGGGCACTCCCCAAAACCTGGATCAGAGATCGTAAATACAAAAGAACTAGCCAAAAAGCGAGCGGCATAAAGAGTTCTTAGGTCGAAGGGACAGAATGAGATGACAAGTGTTTTGAGTCGGATGACCGCAGACGCTGCATGAAGGATTCTCAACTCTGATAAATCTGGAGAAATAAAGAGTTTAACAGAAGGCAGTGTCCGTAGCAGCGAACACGAGAGAGGACGCAACTAGCGTAATGAGGAATCACAAGATCCTCAGCGGATATGAAAGGGACCTGAGTGTCGTAGAATTTAGAAAAGACAGTACATCTCCAGTCTGAGAGAAGAAAAGAGTGGATACGACAAGTAAGAGAGAGAGACTACATAAAACTGTATATGGCTGAAGCAGGGGACCTGTTGTAGCTTAACAATAAACTGATACAATCTAGAAGTTGGTTTAATGATTAACTATTGAAACTCGTCATGTTCACTTACTACTTTCTTCTGCAGCAATTTCTTTCGACCGAATTTGTGCCTTTTTTTTATAGTCCGTACCCATTGTTTCATCAGATTTTTTATCGCTTCCACAGATTCTTGACAAAATATATTTCTTTCTAAACTCGCAAACCTGTAATAATTAGCATGATAACAATGAACATTATCATCACTCATAAAATATACAACTACAGCGAACTAGCGTCATGAGCTGCAATCAGCTAGTCATTCATGCAAGATTTGTTAAAAGTAAATTTCAATAACAAGCAGCTTTGTTTGACAAGTTGTTTGGGCACAGTGAGAGAGAGCACCATACACGCTCAAAAGGATACAGTACAATACCTTCCATCAATCATGATTATTACATCACTAAATACGAAATTACATTTGATGTTAAACATAAGGCTAAAAAGACAATTAATTACCTTAAGAAAATTTTATAGCTGTTTAATAAGTTTAAAATTGTGTTTGGTTGATAATTTTTCGTAAATATTACATCTTGTAATTCCTCTTTGGCCAGCGTTAAATGTCCCACTCGTTTAAAAACGTTCGTAACATTGGATACAATTTTCCTCTTAGTACTGGAAAGATTGCCACCAGCAGAATGACTTTTGAACCAATCTTAACAAATAACAAGTGTGTATGTTATCGCATATTTACATACAATAGTTGAGATACTTCTTGCTTTGTTTACTTTACAAACATAGAAAAACAAATAGGCTTAAAAGTGGCCTATGTTTATAAACCTATTTTGAATTCGGGCATCATATACATGTGCAATTAGTTTTTGTCACATAAATCTTGAAAATTTTCGTCAGCTTTCTGCATAAATAATATTTTAATTATTTTCCCAGAAAACCGAAAATGCAAAATCAAGAAACAAAATACCAAAACCCATATATAGCAATGATTTTCAACCTGGAGTTCACGGACCCCTACGGGATCCGTTATTGCATTGATAAGTTTTGATAAAGCTAAAAATACTTATTTGATCATATGTTCAATAGTTAGTAACAGTGGTTTCCAACCAGGGTACCGCGGAGCCATGAGGTGCCATTTTCAATAATCACAGGCTGCCAAACGTGGCAAAAGTGTACTTGGTTGTTTTTTTGAAGCATTGCTAGAGTTAACAAGTTAGGGAGTTAATGCATTCTCCATTTCATCTTTTCTTGCAATGATCAATAAAACTCCAAATCGAGGATCCATCTAATGCTTAATAAATTTAGACGTCAAGGTTTTTGACAATTTCTCCTATGATTTTCAGAGCTTGCGGTGTGCTCTTGCCTATGAGCTAAAAATTAAATAGGCACACTGTTAAATTAGAAAGTTGAATAAATTATCAATATCACTGCCCAAATCTAAAATTAGTGCCTTTGATAACAAACGCAACGAAAAACTGCAATGTTGTTTAAAAAGTGCATATAAAGTTGTTTTTAAAGATATGGGTCTTGACAGACGGGTATAGTTGGCGTGTGCCCAAAATAAATTGATAAAAACGCTAGCCTAAATAATACTATGGCCTCAAATTAGCTTTGAGGCAATTGTGGTTCATTGGTTTGTCATGAGCAAACTCCTAGAAAAATTTTGTTTGTAAGACTTAAGTGTGCATCAGTTGGTTTTTGGGTTAACTAATCAAGAAAAGGTAGCTTCAGGTATACCAACTTTTTCAGACTATAAAACAGAAGTCGATCAAATTGCTCAGACTCAATCTTGAAGCTATCTGCGGTATTTCAGTACGAAATCAAAGCCATTTTTCCTCAGACAATTATTCACACAGGTTATTCTGGGCTTTTCGAAATTTTCTGTGAGACTAAAAACAACAAAATTGCTACTTTTGTTATCATCTTGCATTTTTTTTTTAACTGTATCTGCTTTTTAGCGGCAGGACATTTTTTGTAGTCTGCTAAATACATTTTTTTGCTGTTTTTATTCATTTATTGTATCATAATTGAGTAAATTTTGTTCATCACAACCTTTACAAAACTGCTATTGCCAAGCGCCCAGCAGGAAATTTATAATTGCGATTTTTTTCAGTCTTTACTATAACTTGACACCGGATTTGAGTCCAGGTCTACCGACTGCAAAACGCAGGCTTTAATCGCTGCACCAAGGTGCCGCAAACTTTAATCATTTCAGCAGGGTGCCTTTAGCCTAAAAAGATGGGAATCACCAAATTCGTTCAGTTAACTAAGTTGTAAATACCGCATTGATGGCATCAGTAGAACGTCCTACCAGGGTATCTGCTATGACATCAAATTTTTTTAGATATCAGTTATAGCTTAGGTATGAATTTTTTTTTCTACAACAGTAAAGAATTTTGATCTCAAAACGTATAACTTGTGATAATGGTATTTATCTTTCACAATTCAATTAATGAATGCTTTCATTGATTTGATGCTATTAGTAACGACTACTTTTTGCAAGGCAGGTTTTCACAACTCTCGTGATGATAAAAGCTTAATTGCAAAATCAAACCAATTTTATGGTGCGGGCAATAAGCAAATATGCTTCAAAGCTGCGAGATGCAGCCCTTCTGCCCTTAAATTTTAAGCATTTTGCAACAACTTATTTGAAATTGTTGATATCCGAAAAAAAGAGTCTTTAAGTAGATTCCCAAATCCAAAATGTTAGATCCGCCCTTGCGACTATAGCTTAAAAATTAGCTCTCCCTAGATCTTCTAGGCTTTTTCGACCTATGCTGGAGGTCAAATTTACATACTTGGATCTTTGTTATTTACTTATCCTCCCTTTAATTATACGATCAATTGAGATATTTGTGGTTACTGATATAATGCTTGACCATATTAAATTTTTGAGTTTAAGCAACCTCATGGTTTTGTGCCTAATGATCTAAAAGCTGATGGTTTATGACATCATAATGGTGAAACGCAACTCCGTGAAAATTTTTAAAAAATGCTCACTTTAAGTTGGTTACTTATTATTATTCACTACGTCTATATCAGTGCTTCCCAACCCTTTTTAGTTGCTGACCCGCTTTTACTGCCTTTGATTTTCTTATGGACCACTACGCAGTGATGGAACCAAAAAGTTTTGATGATTTATCGAGAACAAATGTGAAGACTCTTTTTTTCGGAGGTAACCATTTTTAAAGTTTAAACAAACAAATTTTTATTTGAAAAATTCAAGAAGGTTGAGTTTGAGTTGAATTAAACAAGTGCGAGGTCCTGGGCATGCCACATTTGCTCTCCGAAACAACATAAAGACCTTTTTGTGAGCATGAAGTTTTTCAAAGCGTTGATTCATCAACTTATGTAAATATCTCAATTTTTTCTACACATCCACCAAAATAAAGTACAACTATGTCATATTCAAGAAAAAGTAATTTTTCTCAATCAAGCGTGAGGCTTCGAAAACGCAAGGCCCCTGGCATGCGCCCGGTTTGCCCAATGGATTATCCGGCACACTTAGGAGGTTTAAAATTTATATTAACAGGTTTTTATTTCAAATTCAATAAGAGCACCTTTCTTATTTACTAAAAATCGAATTTTTCCAACTCTTTTTAAAATCGATTTTAACATGCTTTGTGACCCACCTAGAAGAACTTTGGTAACCCACCGATTGGAAAGCGCTAGTCTGCAGCATCTATGTAACTGGCATCACGCTGACCACAAAATTAAAACAGGACATAGCAGGCCGGAATTAGCTCGTTAGTAGACAGTTCGACATCCTGATCGATACGATAAAGTATACCATGTTTAACTTTGCAACAGCAAATGATTATCTGTTGCATAAAAATCCGTGGTAAGTTAATAAAATTCTAACCCAAATTTAGGTAGGGGTCCGCAAAACTGAAAATTTCTTTTAAGGGTCCCTGAGTACAAAAAAGTTGAGAACCACTGCGGCAAGGAAAAAAATCTTTGTCGTTCTTGATTGTTTAACATAACAGGCTTAAGTAACATCTATTATTATTTTTTGGTTTCGCATTTACTTCTGCGATATATTTAACTCTTTCGCTCCCGCAAAGCAGTTGTGAAATTCCTTGTAACAGATTCAAAAAACGGCTAATTTGCATAAAAAACCGTTAATCATGTTTACTTTTATCATTCAAGGATTTTAGGCCATTAGCTATTATATCGATTATGTTATATCGCTGAATAGGAAATTTCATTGTGATTAAGAATATGCTAACCTCCAAAAAAATCTTTTTGTCCAAAAAAATGATTTATGCAAATTAACCTCCCCTTTTTGGTATCCAGATATCTCCGATATAAAAGTACTCAACTTCAAAAAATTCCACAGACTTTATTTTTGAATTTATCTTTTTGGAAATGGCGGTTACATCATGCCAACGAGCCAGACTCTTGAGGAAAAAGGGTCAAAAAGCGCCAAACCACTCCGTTTTTCTACAATTTGAAATTTTCTCAAACCTATCACCCAAGTGGTAAAAAATTGTTTGGCCCTGTGCTGAAAAAATGTGCATTGAAACTGCGTTTTCGATCAATCAACATGAAACCAAGCCTTCATCAAACTCTCTAGTGCTTGACATCATTGGAAAAGAATTTTCATCCACATTCTCTTGATATATTTTTTAAAAATAATGCTTTATTAAACATAATCAAATTAACATAACAATAATTAACATAAACAAATCCACCGAAGCTTTTCGTCCCCTCACGGGGACTTCATCAGGGCTAAATAAAAGAAAAGAAAACAATTTTTATTCTTAAATTAAATTTAATATGGTATTAAGATACTAGTCATTGATAATTCAGTTAGTAACGTTTTAGCACGGTACCGCTCAATGGAACACTTGTAGGAGCGGTACAGTGCTAAAACGTTACTAACTGAATTATCAATGACTAGTATCTTAATACCATATTTGTGGATCCAGCCACAAAAGGGGGTGCTGTCAAAGGCGTATATCATATTTTATCAAACAATCCACGCAACGAATAAGATGCTGCACATAGTCAATGTTACAACACACACACTCTCACAATCATAATCGCCACGTTTTTAGAATGGTATGGCGGGAAAACTGTGACGTGGGTGCATAGTTTTTATAATTTGGAAAATGTCTTTGTCAAAAAGTATGTTCAGAAACGAAAAAACTTTACAATGATTTACAGCAGTGGCTCTTGAACTTTTTGAAATACCCCCTTTAGAAGGTTGAACAAATCCCCGTGCCCCCTAGCAGATTCAACAAAGATTCACGTCCACCTGGGTAGGTTTCAGCAAAGCTCACATGCCCTCTTGAGAATGATTATTTGTAGGGGTGTTTGAAACGAGTTTTACTGGGACGAAACGAAATTTTACCCTAACCCTAACCCTAACCAGTAGACCTCACCCTGCACTTCGGCAGGTAACATATGGCGGTAGACCTCATGCTATAGTAGCACCGAAAAAACAGTTTGAAACCAAACCTTGGGTGGAAATATTTTGAAATTTTTTTCGTTGTTACTCATATATCGTCATCTTCCTCCAAAAATTCATGTGACGATGGTAAATAGCCGCTCTGTGTGTTCAATGGGGTTCGCGTGCATAGCATGTTTGTCATACCGGATAAGGCCATTTGGTTTCGACCGCACTTCAAAACGAAACGAAATTATGTGCTAAGTCAATTCAAAACGAAACAAAACCAAAACAAAGCAATTTTGTGATGAAGCGAAACAAAATTTCAAAATATTTTCTTTTCGAACACCCCTGTTATTTAGTTGCAAAATAATGTTTTCAGAGGTAAAATTTTATCCTAAGATTACATGAAGATCTTTTTTTGGAGATGAACTTTTTACGACGGCAAGATTTCTCGAATTTTTATGTTTTAGACGTTTTTTTTGTTTGGATCAACTTTTATCAAAGCGTAGATTTCTTAAATTTTGCTCCGTGATCTCGCGCCTCTCCCCAGTTTAAGAGAGGCGTGCTTATCACTTTAAGAGCCCCTGATCAACAAAGTTGCGGAATTCTTCATCGCGGCCTTGTTACATAAACATGAACTTTATAAGCAGACTGCTCAAAAGCAATTTGGCTCACAAAACTTTGCAAATATGATTGGCAAATCTACACTGAAGGTTGACAGCATAAAGATAACCGTCAAATATTAGTCGTAACACTGACCTCCAATTGCTGCGGTAGCAGACGTCGATTGGCATTGATGACGACAGTGAAATGGTGGGGACCAACGCAAACCGACGGTAAGTGTCAACCCCACCTTCATTCTCGTTTGTAACACATATTTAAAAATAACTATGAACTCACATATCTCAATTGTTGGAACGGTGAAAAATCAGTAGACTACATAATCACAAGAATTCTTAATCTCATTTGAGCACGTTTGCAACACCGGAGGTTCATAGAATTAGAATTCCTTGTCCCAGAAAATGGACTGAATTGTACGCCTGCTATGTTCTGCCATCAATAGAGGGAAGCTTTATTTCATCTTAATTAATCACTGTATTCGCTGAATGGTACAATTAACCGTAAATTGGTGTTGAAATAAACTTACCGTCACTCTCTCTAATTGACGACTGATAAAGCAGTTCGTCCTCGTCGAAACTTGAATCGCTCGAGGTACAAACTGCTTCGATTTCTTCATGAGACATAATTACTTACTATAATTGGAAAAGTTTAACTTTACAACTGGAAAAACAAATATCAATGTACAGATAAGCTTACTGAAAGTATTGTAATTACACACGAGTAGGTATAGACATGAAAGTGTGGAGCTTTGGGGATGCAGCTCCCGTTCCCAAAGACTGTTTTTAGTATCCATCGCCCCAAAATTGTTGAAAATGAGAGAGTGAGAAAGTGATTTCTCAAAAGCCCAAACATTTTTATTTTTCCTTGAGCAGTCAACTCCCTCCCTCCAATAAAATAATGCGATTCAAATAACATAACGCAGGCTAGTAGTCGGCGTTATTCTCTTGACAAAAATTGAATGATTAGAATTGCCTCCAAATACACTGCACTACCCTGATCTAGGCCAGCAACCAGTAAGTCTATGAATTATTGGAAATTTATTTTCCTACAACAAACGTTTGTAAATGTTTCTCCTCAAACCACTGAACACCGAAGATTGTGTTCGACATCTTTTTAGCTACAAGTGACGCTTAGCAGCTTACACTACGATAACAAAATTCTACAGCTGCCTTTCAAAACACTAAAATGCCGCTCATCGGCAATTGCAACTCTGTCTTCTCTTGACTGTCTTGTACTGACATTATCTAGATATGAAATAATTTCTACGCCACACACGTGTAAAGTTTCCAATTTTCCATGACGTCACAGTGGACCTTTCTGTGCAGCAAAAAATAGAAAGCAAAATTTTCGTATAGATGTAATCGCTCGTCCAACACTGTAAAAATATCAACCGCGACAAATTGAAATAGATTTTGCTGATGAGAGAAATTCGTGAAAAACTTGAAAAGTTCCTTCTGCAATTGATGACATTGATAGGCAACAATTTTGTACAGTGTACGCCTTTCAACCGAAGGGCAACTTCACATGTTCCATGATAGATTTTTGAATATTTATGCACGAAAACATGGCGCGGCAAATGTACCACAGGAATTAGTTTTTCTATAAAATGCAATTTTGTGAGGCTCAAAAACCCAAATTTTGAGTGTTTTTGACCGGTAGCAAAAGCAGATTAGGACAACGAAATTTACCAATTTCAACAGTCATTATAGGATAACTCTTTGCCTGAACCATGCAAAAATATAAATTTTTGGAAAGGAAATTTCTTCAACATTCAGATGGTATGTAGTTTGAGAGGAAACGTTTGTGTCTGAAGATGATAGAGGACCATGTTGACCTCCCTATTTTTTGCAGAAAATCATCATTTTTTTCCTGGTGTCAGCTATCTATCAAAAATTCCACAGACTTCATTTTTCGATCAATCTTTCTGAAAACCTAGATACAGACAGCTAAACAACCATGGATTTCAGGAAAAATAGCCAAAGCGCGCCAAAAGAATTAGTGTAGCCACAAGTAAAAATTTTCTGAAATGCAATCGAAAATTTTTTCTCAAAAAATGAAAAATTGTGTATGCATACCATTACTTTATAAGCCATTATAAACTAATCCTGAGCTTCAAATATTTAAAATTATATATTGCTGGAAAGCTAATTTCCTAAGCTTTCTGAATATATTAACAGTTGTCAGGTTATTACATTATTTATGCATTAAATGTACCTGTTTATACTAGGTTATCAAATTTTAAGGGGGGTAAAAAATTCGACTATTGGCAATATAGGTCAATTTTTTTAATATAAAAACAAACAATTAAGAAAAAAATAAAATATTATTGGAATTGCTTTGAAATAACCTTTAATTTAAAAAAATTATTGAAATCGGTTGAGAAATAAAGTCACAAATCAATTTTGAAGTAAACTAAATTTTTCAACTTTTGAAAAAAATCATCAATTAATGATCTAGTGGGAGCAAAGGATAATAGCGCAAAAATCATCAATCGATGATCGCTGGAGCGAAAGATTTATAGAGTCATTTCAACTCAATTAAATAGCTAAATCTACGATTACCATACCTTTCAAACATTTCGCATGGCGGATTCGTTGACATACAGACTTCTACAAAATTACACCCAAACAACTAAACTTAAAATGAACTGAATATATTTACAACGGAATTCATTATGACATAAACAGGCTTATCGAGTCTTCCTTAGAAATTATAACGAAAAGCACGCGTCATGCAGCACAAATTTTAAAGTGTATAGTGGTCTAAACTGCTTTGTCAAATTCACGAACCTTCTTTGGAAACTCCTGGGTTAGGCCATAATAGCAACAAAACATTTAATTCTCACTTGAAGCTTATGAGAACGCTGTAAATGCTGAACCAGTCGCGTCTCTAAAAAACTACACAAAGGACATTCGTCCCGATTGAACAAAGAACTCCTCGCTTGAGTGTAAATTATACTTTTGTAGCAAAGTCCTTTCCGTATAGAAAAATCCAAAACTTTATGCTTTTTCAGTAGGTGCTGTTGTTGTTGTTTACCCGACCCCTTCCGAGGGATGGGGGCATGGCGGAAGACCATGGAGCCCCAGAAGCCGAACAACTCCCCAGGGTCTGGACCAGAGGTCGTAAAGGGACAAAGAGTGAGCGGCACAAAGAGTCCGTAGCTGGACAGTGCAGAATGAGATGAGAAGTGTCCTGGGACGAGTATCCGCAGGCGCTGCAGGAAAGATTCTCGATTCTGCCTATCCTAGAGAGATAAGAACCTAATAGAAGACTGTGTCCATTGCAGCGAAGACGGGAGAGGACACAGTGAGCATGACGAGGGAGCACAAGTTCCTCGGTGGAAATTGAGGGAACCTGTGTGTCAAAATACTTCGAAGAGACAGCACGCCTCCAGTCCGAGAAAAGACTAGAGTGGATACGAGAGATAAGAGGAGAGAGACTACAAGGGATAGCGGAGGGCGCAAGCAGCGCTCCCCATCTGGCAAGCTCGTCAGCCGTGTGGTTCCCCGGAAGAAGCAAGTGTCCGGGGACCCACTGTAGTCTAATAGAACAGGAGGAAAGAGAAGACAGTTCCTGCCAGATTTGCCATAGAGTTTGAGATAAGAGGAAAAATGGAGAGGACAGGGTGGCGAGGACAGAACGAGAGTCAGACAGTAGGAGAAGAGAAGAAAAATGGCAGACTTTATGGTGTTGCCGTGACCAGCAAAGAGCGTGCAGAATAGCGCAGGCTTTAGTGGAAAAACTGGAACATACTGGGCCTGCCGAAAAGGAAAGAGTGGCCTCGGTGCCACAGAGAGAGCAATTGGCAAGAATGCCGGAGCCGCCCTTGCCAAAAGGAAAAGGAACAGAGCCGTCTGTCCAGAGTACCAGATCATGTGGGGGGAGAGAGTCAAGATGGGCGAAAGCCGCACCTTGGCGAGAATAAGGGGATCAGAGCGAGAGCATGGAGAGGAAAGGTTTGACTCCAACGTGAACGAGGGCAGATTCCAACGAGGAAAGGGAAAGCAAGCAACAAGAGCCTCAATAGAACAAGTAGAAGGAAGCATGAGCGGGTGAGTGAACGCAAAAGCTCTTCAGGACGATCTGCACAGTCTTGGTTTCACTCCTAGTCTGACCAAACCTGAAACAGAAAATGAGGTTGGGAGACGAAGAGCCCGCTCATAAGAGAAAAGAGTGAAATGAGTCAGAGTGACTCGTAGGAGAGGTAGACAAGCCTCGGTATGGAGTAGAGGGATAGAGGAGGACGAGAGGCAGCCGGTAATGGCGCGACTGGCCGCTCGGTGGAGGCGTTTCAATTTGGTGAAATTGGTAGCGCTTAGGAAAGGAAACCATCCGGGTGAAGCGCAAGTGAGAAGGGGTCGAAGAAAAGATTTGTACAAAAGAGAGAGGGACTCCTTAGATGGGCCCCATCAGGAAGCAGAGATACACCGTAAGGCCTTGAGACGTGGAAAAAACTTGGCCTTCAGCGAAGATACATGCTTAGAAAAGGAAAGAGTGCGGTCGAAGGTGACCACGAGAAAAGTTGGAGTGGGATTAAAACGGAGGCAGGAGCCGAGTAGGAGGAGGTTGGGTTGGAGGTTAGCTTGGTGGAAATTCACTGAGAAGAAGGAGGCCTCACATTTGGTCGGATTGAGAGGAAGACACCAGTACTCAAACCAGCGCTCCAATCGAAACATAGTTTCTTGTGTGGCCTCCACCGCAGTAGGGACCGAAGGGGAACAGGACCAAATGGCCAGATCGTCAGCATAAAGAGAGCAGCTGACAGAAGAAGGCAGAGAGGCCGGAAGATCATTAATGAAGAGAGAGAAAAGTACAGAGCCAAGAACGGATCCTTGCGGAACGCCTCGACGGACTCGAAAGGAACGACTTGCGTGATTTTGATAAACCACAGCAGCGCGCCTATCAGAAAGAAAAGATGAGTCCAACGAGCAAAGCAAGGAGGGAGGCCAGCCAAAATCAGCCTGTGGAAAAGGGCGGGGTGGCAGACAGAGTCAAAAGCTTTAGAGAAATCGATAGTAGACAGGATCGTCCGAGTGCCCGGCCTGGGTTTGTTAAACCCATCCGAAATGGACTGAGAAAGGAACAGAATTTGATCGAGTGTAGACCGACCAGGACGGAAACCTGCCTGACGGGGAGAAAGAATGGAATTAGATTCTAGAAAGAAGAGTAGACGGGATAGAATGATGTCTTCAAACAGCTTTGATACGCAGGAGGTGAGAGAGATAGGCCGGAAGGAAGCAGTAGAGTCGAGAGGCTTTCCCATTTTGTGTGTGGGAATAATAGAAGATGTCTTCCATATGGAAGGAAAAGAATGTAAAGACCAAGAAAGGTTGAAGATGTGGAGAAGAAAATTCATGCCAGAGCGAGGAAGGTGCTTTAGCATGGGATAGGTAACTTTGTCTGGGCCAGTGGCAGTGGACAAGGAAAGGTTGGAGGCAGCCGCAAGAAGTTCAGCGGGAGAGAAAGGAGAGCAAAAGGACGAGTGAGACTCCACAGTGCACGTGGCTTAGCGGAGCTTAATGAGGTAGCCTCTGGCTCTGCTACGCAAAGCATTTGGTTGAGAAACGGAAAAGTGAGACCTCAGGTAAGCGGCATAAACCGAAGCCGATTCCCTGGGAGAAAAACAGTTAGGAAAGTTAGGAGAGGAGGAAGACAAGGAAGGAGAGCCAGCGATAGAACGAAGAAGAGAGTGCACAGATTTAGGGTTAGACCTAGGTGAAAGAGAAGAGCAAGTCGTCTGCCATGCCTCAGCCTTGGCAATGGCTGACGAGGCACGTCGAGAAGCGAAGATGTAAGCACGGAGATCTTCATCACTTCTGTGAGCGGCAGCGAAAGCCTTGCGTCTTTCACTAACCGCACCTTCCATCTCAGCAGACCACCAGGCTTTAGGAGGGCGTTTGATGCGGCCGAAAGAAATGGAAGATTTGGCCGCATTCAGTGCCAGAGAGGTAAAGAGAGCAGCAGCAGAGGAAAGAGAAAGAGACGAGTATTCCTCTGCAGAAGGACAGTGAGAGTCAAAATAAGAGGCAAACCCATCCCAGCGAGCTTTCTGAAAATTGAAGGAAGGGGGACGCTCGTTGGGGCGATAGACCGGAGAGTGAGGGACAGATAGAAGAATTGGTAGATGGTCAGAACCAAGGTCTGCACCTCCCAGGAGCAAGAAAGGGCTCGAGTAAAAGAAGCAAAGGAGATGTTAGGAGAGGAGCGACTGCCAGAGGAGCGATGGAGAAGAGTGGGTGTGTCAGGGTCATTGAGGGGGAGGAGGTCAGAAGAGATGACCCAGTCGAATACTTCTTCCCCGCGGGGGTCGGAAATATCTCTTGAGTCCCAGAGGAGGTGATGACAATTGAAGTCCCCCAGAATGAAGAGATTTGTGGAGGAGGGAAGAATGGAGGGAGAAAAGGAGTAGGTTCTGCTATCCGTTGGGGAGGAGCGAATAGGGAGCGTACACATTAAGAAATGACACCGAGGAGGAGTTGTTAAGAGAGATGTTGACCCCTACATAATCAGAGTAGGGATCGAGCAAAGAAAGAGAGGAGGTGGAAAGTTCAGAAAAGGAAAGGCCCTGCCTGACAAAAATGAAAATGCTGTCGCTGGCGTGCGTGGCATCAGGAAAGAGAATGCCGACCGGGAGTGAGTGCGATCAGAACGCAAAGCAGAGAATCCAGGAATCCGGAAAAAGAAAGAGGAGTTAAGATTGGATTCCTGGGTGCAGATAAGGTCGACTGGGGCAGAGGAAGGGGATATAGAATGGGCAGAAGGAAGATAGGAGGTTTGGAGACGAGGGTGGGGTGTGAGTGCAGCATCGGTAAAGGGGGGCCAGGTTGTACAGTAGAGGTATACATGCCGGATTTGTCCAAAGAGAGTGTCACAGTGTTACAGCTGGGGGGGGGGCAGCTCCAAGAGTGAGAGCTTCCTAAAGTTCTGAAATTGGACAGGGAAAGTTGTGAGCACTTTAGATGGACCCATTTAGAGCAAGTGCAGCATTGCACTGACTTTCCCCGCCAGGTCACATTTCCAGCGCTCACAGAGCAGGGAAAGATGGGGCCAGGGTTAGGATGAACGTTACCGCTCATCAGGAGAAGGAGAAGAATAAGGAGACGAAGAAGGGCAAGAGTAGGGCAGGAGAAAAGAAAAAGTGAAAACAGGCGACCAATTTTGTAGATGCTGTGTGCTGCCCTTCTGCGGTCGTTCAGGGGGCAGCATCGCAAAAAATGAAGGGGAGTGCCTGGGGTAACTGGGACCCTCAGAAAGGCCAACAGCCATTTTGACCCAACCCAAACGGGGTCTGGGACCGCACCACCACGTTGAGGCGGCTGTTGATTGGTGTAGTCAGTAGGTGCTCGCCAATATGGATTACCCGAATCACATTTTTTGTGCTAATTGTAAATTCGTTTTTCGTACGTTTTCGTGCGGTTTTGTATGTTTTTCTTCTGGTTTTGTTTTTGCATGAAAATGTTGGTTTGCTTGGCTGTTCAAATGGATGTACACGTATACCTTTTCATCCGCACATTCAGTTTTGTATGAGTACTTGCCAAAAGTGTATGCATGTGTATTTAAACAATATTCGTTAATCGCTTTGGAATAAAACTAGATGTTAAGATGAAAAAGTTCACATGTACAACCTTTTGAACATTTTTGCGTGACTGTTCAAATATTTCTAACTAATTTAAATGGATAAAACTCACAATGAAAAAATGGAATAGAATATAAATAGAAGAATAGCAATAAAAGAATAGAAAAGAATAATAACAATAAAATATAGAATAATGGAATAGAATAATACAGAATAAAATAGAATAGAAAAGTCAAAATGGATTACTCAAATGGAAAAGCATCGAAAAAGTTAAACATCAAATCCAAAAACTTAAATCTAATCATAAAAATAAAATAGAAAAAGTTAAAAGCCGCGGGCAAAAGAAAAACGTACCAAACCGGACAAAAAACGAATGTTGTGTTAGGTGGAACCACAATAACAGTCTTTCTCACAATACACCCTAAACTTTTTGCATTGCTGTAGACGTTTACAGAACAGCTTGCATTCACTCCTGATTAGGGAGTTGTTACTATGGTCAACGCATTGAAATATCAGAAAAACTCACCATGATACATTATTATTGTACCAAGCCAAAATACCTCACACTATGAATTGCAAACATGTAATTATCAGCATAGTCCAACATAACTGTTTTTTACAAATGTGACAAGTGACCGCGTTTCTTTGAAGTTTTTTTGGACTTTTTCTTGCCATCTTTTTTATTGAGGAGAAACACCTTAAATATGGGCTTTGAATTGTGAAATTATCTGCTTGAAATGCAACACTGCACATAAAAAATTAAATTTTTATTCTGACTAAAGGCATCATAGGCCTGCCTGTTATCATGACAGTTCAATCAACCAACTTAGCAGCAAAATGTTTTGCGTTGGACAGTTTACATCTGACATCAGCTTATTCATTAAAAACATTGTAATTTGTTAATTAATTCCCTCCGTAAACTCCAACTCATACTTTAGTCATGCTCCACACCTATAAGCATATGCCCGTTATTGAACTAGTTGATGTAGGTTTGGGTTTGAATCCCAATGTCAGCATCGTGTTAAACAGGCTAAAAGTTATAGAATAATATTTTTCTTCATACAGTAAATTGTCTATTTAATGAATTAAAATCACCTGGGTATGAGTACGCATATCGTTAGACAGGCCGATTTAGAAACTGCTTGCAGCGCATGCTGTAGAGTACGGTAGTTTCCTACCCCAGATTGGTAGCAATTGATTTTTACCAAAGTTCATGAAA
The DNA here is from genome assembly GCA_963675345.1 of Trididemnum clinides. Classification (NCBI taxonomy): domain Eukaryota; kingdom Metazoa; phylum Chordata; class Ascidiacea; order Aplousobranchia; family Didemnidae; genus Trididemnum; species Trididemnum clinides. Next base: position 28,072,616 of record OY776298.1, on the reverse strand, counting down.
GAACTATGGTTTGTAAGGCAGCTAGCTACTCGTACCTTTGTTGGCCTTTTTCTTCAAAAAAACAGTTGTGGTGGAGATTGATTTCTAAAAACAAATTTTACAAAATATTATCTGTTTCAAGATGCTTAATTGTTTCTGTTACTTTGATGCAAAATATTGTTTCATAGAGCACACCATAACGTGACTTCCATTTCGTTTTAAAATTTCAATGCAAATATAATCAAAAAGCACCTTTTATTGAGATACAGCTTATAGTTTTGCAATTACCTATGAGAATGGTACTCATTATTCTATGAACTTATATACATATAAAATTCATACCGGTACATCATAAATCGAAAGTTAGTTGCTAACTGAGACTATGAAGACAATTTATCAGTACAATGGCTAGATAACGCATAACTCAAAAAGCAAGCCTCGATCATCTGACAAGCAATTAGGAGGCTGTGAATTTAAACTGCTAGAAATAATTTCTAGCTTTTTATACAAATCCATAGGCAGCATGAGTGACCCCAATATAAATACATGTTATGAATGGCACAACTTGAAAAATTAAAGGGATTGACAACACGGAAAGAAACGCAAAAAAATCAGTAAATCGCATTTCAAATATGAATAAATTTACTTCATAGCTTAAAGGTAAGATTGATGATTTCATGTTAATTAGGTTCTCGTTACTTTAAGAGTATCCACCGCAAGGTTGTATGCATGCACTATGTAATTTGAGCGCTATTACTGTAGCGGTCAATACAAAGCTAGCCGCTACAGTAATGGAAAAGGTCTACTTCCACTATTCACTTAAAACACAAAGCTAATTTGAGCACTATATATTTTGAGTATCGTTTTTACATGACTCTTTTTGAAAATGGGGGCATGGAAAGAAGCCATGCAGCCTTATAAGCTAGGCAATCCTCCACAACCTCAGCCAGAGGTGGTACATAGAAAGAAAGATGCCATATGATGCAAAAGAGTGCGTAGCTGGATGGAACAGAATATGATAGAAGGTGTCCTGGATCACGTGCTGACCGATAAGAATAGAGAACTGAAGCCCTTATTGAAAATGTGAAGTTCAAAGAAGAGCATAAGCTTCAGTGGAAAAAAAACGGAGCAATGAAGCATAGTGGACCTGCAGAGAAGGGGTCCAGTAATTGCAACAACAAAAGTGCACGATGGATAGACGAGGTGTAGGCCTACACTGTCACTTATTAACCAAAAAGTACAAGCTGTATAGAATGGTGCATTGCTACGTATTCAATTGTCAGATGCTAGCAGTAATGAACTTATTACAGTACATTTACGCTTATGGCTGATAAGAAAATTGTTGCCAACGAGCTTTGTCGTTACTTTTTTTCTTTGAATTTCCAAGGTAAATGATCTGGTGATAGGGAAAGCTTACGTAATGATTCTAATCGGAAAAGAGAAACTGTTTCTGGCTATTGCTATTTAGTGTACATCCAATTAAAGCAGTGATTCTTAAACTGGGTTCGGCAGACCGCATCAAAGGTATTAGCTCTTTTTAATTTTTTTTTAATTCTGCTTTTATTGTAAAACAAAAATTTGAAAAGCAATGTAAGTGTTTGGCATTTTAGTAAAGATTAAGCTCTACTAAGTAACAGCTTTATCAGTCAGCAACTTAAAAAAATTTTTAAATATGACTTCATAGTTTACTGCAGTGACTGGTGCAATTGAGTATTTATTGTTAGTTTTTCTGAGATGTCAAGAGTTTTACCGTCACCGCTAAAACTTGTTGACGTGCGTGAAATGGCCAATCAACAAATGCTTGTTAAAGATACACCAAATGGCCTAGAAAAACTTTCATATTCAACTACACCCTCATATGCACACTGTGGTTTGCATATATACTGTGTTTACTTTTATAACTACCTGAAAATCATCCGAATCTGCAAAAAATACAAGTTAACAATAAAAGCGCATCTGCTGAACATCAAATATAACAAAAGCACAATTTTGTTTGTGAGTTCGAACTACTCCATCGTTACCCCCAAATAAGTGTCATGACGGGAGACTGTAGTGTCATAATGGTAATACATCCAAAACGTATTTTCTACAACCCACATCTTTTGAGCCAAACAAAAGGTATTCAGCACCAATCGTTCTGAAAAAAGCACTTCTTTACAGGATAAGATTGAGAAGTTGTCAAAAGCTATTACATGTGACACCAAAAAGCTGACACCGATAAAATCTTGTTGCAATTTGCACTGCTTCAAGATGACAAAAAGTTTTTTGAACTTAAATTTATTTGCCATTTTTCAATGATTCAGCAAACTTTGTTGTAAGGTACTGGCTAGCCCAGTATCCTACATAGGGTGATATGCTATGAAAGGCATACTAAAGACTTAGTTTCACCCTAAACTACGACCCAAAATTAATTGATGCCACTCTCTCGCTGGCAAGCTAGCTATCAGTAAGCAAGCACAAAGAGAAGAAGAACAGAGATGATTCACGTAGATAAACAAAAATGTTTTAAATAAACAATTTTAACTATGTTCACAACGGACATTTATTTTCTAACCAGAGTGCCTTTATATGTTACAAACGTCATAGCGTGAAGCCAGCATACCTAGCAAATATCTTTTATAGAGCAAAACACAAAGCACTACCCTCGTTACCAGTCACTTGAATAAAAAAGAAACAATTGAAATGTAGAGCCCCGTAAATATTCATCATATTTGTTGTGCTATTGCTACCAGCCAAACATACACTTAATAAAAAATACATATTTTATTATTTTTGTATACATTCATTTTTTGTAAGTTAATTCATTGAGATAAGCTGGCTGACATACCAACATGCCTGCATTAACAAACTTTGACATCAAAAATATATGCTGTGTCATAACAATTCGAGTCACTAATATAAACAACAGAAAAATAACTATTTTTCTTTACCTGATCCAGGAATATAGTCATCAGATGATACCGTTAAATCATCACAAGAGTCAGATGACACAAAATTTTTCTTACTGATTATTTGGGCCTTTTTTATTTTGATTTAAAAAATACTTTTTTATTTATAGTAATGCAAGAGGCTGGCGATGCACTTAGCAAACTGCAGACAATGACACTGTTTCGACTTATCAGGTCTTTTCAGTGCAGTTGGTGACCGACAAGAACCTAGAGGCTTTCAATAAAGCATAGCTTAGACCGCCACACTTGTGGGACCTATGCTAGGTCTGCTGTGGTGGATGGTCTGTCAGTACTTTGCGAAGCTTTATCACTCGTAAATCAGTGGTGGCTATCGCAGGTGCACTAAGATTAACAACTGGTAGAACAATAGTGCTGTCACAGCCTAGTGGTCACAAGCTCTTTTAGTAATGCAAGAGGCTAGCGACGCACTTAGCAAAATGCAGACCTGCGATAACCACCACTCATTCACAAGTGATACGGCTTCGCAGAGTATTGACAGACCATCCACCAGAGTAAACCTATGTCCCACAAGTGTGGCAGTCTATGCTATGCTTAATTAAAAGCCTCTAGCTTCTTGTCGGTCACTAACTGCACTAAAGAGACCTGATAGGTCGAAACAGTGTCACTGTCTGCAGCTTGCTAAGTGCATCGCTATCCTCTTGCATTATTATAAGAGCTTATGACCACTAGGCTGTGACAGCACTATTGTTCTAGCAGTTGTTAATCTTAGTGCACCTGCGACAGCCGCCATTCATTCACGAGTGATACGGCTTCGCAAAGTACTGACAGACTATCCACCACAGTTGATCTAGTACAGGGCTTCTCAAACTATGGGTCGCGACCCCATTTGGAGTCGCTTGATTTAGTTTTGGGGTCGCGGAGCAAATTCAAAAGAAATTATTCATCAGAATTACAAGCTTTTGTAATCCTCACAAGAAAATTAAAAGAAGACTTGTTGTAAAATGATTTTGTGCTGCATTTTTAGGGGTAACTCTATCTTTACGCTGTCAGCTGTTTAATGAAATGTCTGCCTGAGCTTTCAGGTAAAAATAATCAAAAAACTGAAACAAGTTATTCGTTGTTGTTTTCTGTTTGTCGTAACATGCTGACCGATATCGATCTTGTTGACAGCTTCGACCTGAAGGAAATTTCCTTATTTGATAAAATTTGACTCTTAAAAGTCAGAAAAGGGGAAACTAGGCGGAAATGAACAAGATAAAAAAATTAGCAGGAAATAAGAAAATTTGGATGAACAATCTTTACAAAAAATATAGTGTAAAATAAAATGCCTTGTAGAAATACAGAAATTGCAGAAAAAAACGCTGCTAAACTTCATTTACCGTGGTCCAAACCCTACTAAGGAAAACGAAAAGGTTTATGGCTTATCTGTAATTGAAAATCGTATTTTTGAAGCCTGACGAGATAGCTTTCGACCACTACTAATCTTGGGAAGATTGGTTTGTTCAAGTAGAGTCAAGCGGAAGCCAATGAAAAGTGCGTAAGCTATGCCAGTTGCCTATCACACCAGCAGCGTATTTTGAGGAAGTGTCATGTTCCCTTGCGTTGGTCTTTTCATAAGAATTTAAAAACTAATTATGTTAGCTACATTTGCGTCAATTCTTGACTTTTTTCACTATGCATTTAAAGACATTATTTCAAGAGCAACCAGTTCTGACGTGTCAGTTCATTTCTTTCATAAACCATTGTGCGCGCAATATCCATCCCGCTAGATGTGCTTGATAAATTTTATAAAATGACTTTGTTTCGTTAAGTTTTTTGTTTGCTTCACTATTTCCATCGTGTATTCTTTTTGTTACTATACAGTTACTTTTGTGGATTGTGCGCATTGGCATGATTACGCCCTAGAAAAAGATACTTGAGAGTTGTGATCAACGGTGCAATTATAGAGGGAAACATAGAGATATGACTCAAAAGATATGACAGAAGCAAAAAATGTAAAAGAACAGTTTTTTGTGATGCAAAATTCTTGCTTTCGCCAGGTTTTCTTCGTTTAAGGCTTCGCCTTTCGAAAGAAGATCGAGTTCACACAATTTATATAATTGCTTGATAATAAGATTAAGCTTACTTAATGCTTCGCTCCCCGCTCCCCTCTCAAAACAAAGAACGCCAGTGCCTGTAATTAGACGTTTATTGCTTAAATATCATTAACGTGTTGGCAACCCATCTAGGGGTCGCGTAGAAATTTCTTTTATAAAATGGGGTCGCAGAACAAAAAAGTTTGAGAAGCCCTGATCTAGTATAGGTTCCACAAGTGTGGCGGTCTAAGCTATGCTTTATTGAAAGCCTCTAGGTTCTTGTCGGTCACCAACTGCACTGAAGAGACCCGATAAGTTGAAACAGTGTCACTGTCTGCAGTTTATTTTTTCACCTATTTTTGTTAAATTTTGACTTGATGATTTTGGCCTATTATTGAAGGTTTAATATACAGATTTTTGTTAAGATATGGCAGAAAAGGCAATTTACAGTCTGCTTTGCAGTTGGTAGACCTGTGGTTCATTCCCCTTGTCGAGTCATACCAAGACTTTAAAAATGGTATCACAGCTTTCCTGCTGAGTGCTCGGCATTTAAAAGGGAGGCTGTGGAGAATAAGCCAGCAAGATTGCTTATTGTGTCTTTGGACAAGGCATTTAACGAGGCGCCCCCACTTTTATGCGGAAGACAGGTGGCCCAGATACCTCGGAAAAAGCAACTCCCAAGCGAGTGCGGACATCCTGTACGAAAGATAGGGTTACAATTCGCTTTCTCGTGAATGGAGGATAAACATCGACGGTACAAATGAAGTTTTTTCGTTTTCAGTCAGATAAAGCCTCAATTTGTCTTGCAGAGACGCATGACAACCTTACAATAGGAGCACTTCTGCGTGTCAATTAATGCGTGTAAAAACTGTAGATCAGAAGAATTACTGGTAAAGCTTAAAACAAAATCACATTACCCTGTTACAAGTCATCCAGTATTCCTATTCATTTTTTCCATAGGCTTGATAGGATTATGAAAGTGTTAGACAAGGTTAAACTACTGGTAACTTTAAGATAAGGCAGTGGCTATTTCAGTTGCCATTTTTTCAAGGCAAATGAATAAATTTTGGAACTTGAATCAACAAGAAAAAAGATGATGAATTAATATTAATTTGACAATAGACATCTGTAAATAATTTTCATCATGAAATTACCAGTGATGGAATCATGAGATCACTAAGCATAGTTCAGGCTATCCTGCATTAGGTCTACTACGTCTGTACTATGCCCACTATGTCTGCATTATGCCTACTATGCTCTTTAGTACCGTACAACCGGCGTTTCGCGTCGAGTTTTATTATATTATACTACCGGTATAATAATTTAATGCTGGCCATAGTTTCTTTTCGTTTTTGCAGCTGAGTTAGTGTCGTAACATTTATTTCGCCAGAACTTCTCATGCCAGAATATTTGTAACACACTCGCTACTTGTTTTTTAAAGTGTAAAATCCGTTGTCTTTTAATCAATTGCCTAAAAAGTAGGCTTACCATACGTCCCGTTTTAGCCGGGACAGTCCCGGTTTTTAAGGCTTTGTCCCGGTCAGTTAATCTAAAGTCCCGTTTTTTTGCACTCAATCTGCCAGCATAGCCAGACCTACCATGCGTCCCAATTTAAACGTTCGTCTCGGTAAGCAAAAAATTTTGAAACCAAAGTCCAGCCCGACGACGATTTGGACCGGGAGTGGCACAATAACGGCAGTAATACCGGTGTTGATGGAGGACATCTTGATTTAGGGTAAAATTGGAGGTGCCCTCCAAAAAAAAGGTCAACACCTGCTCTGTTACCGCTATGTGTGCCCGCACCTTACCTGGCCAACTATAGCAAAACTCTCTGATCAGGCCTGTTGTTTTGGAGCGTCCCGTTTTTCAATCACTAAAATATGATAAGCCTACTTCAAAGTCGTTTCTTGTGTGAAGTCAAACGGTTAACCTTATTTGGAAGTTGTTTTATTTCAACACGTGCAGCAGTAAGTATAATCTCAGGCAACGGCGAACTTTACTTTCAGAAGCCTTTTCTAGCAACCAATGACACAACTTTGGCTTCGTTATGCTTCTCAGGAATACCGCTAGGTTCCCCAAACACGTAAAATCTCATAGCTTGATCAAATAATAGACTGCGGTTAATTACTAATATTTGATCCTTATAGGGTTGCTGGAAAAAGTTACTGAGATATTACACATACACGGACGTATTCAGGCGATGCGATAAAGGGCAATATGCTCCAAACGGTCTGACAGATGCAAAAGCAGTGAAAGAAAAAGGAGTTTACGTCAGATTGGAGGCCAATATGGATGATAAATTTATCGCTACGGCTGCTTAGAGACCAAATTAAGCAAAATTCTTGTTTTTAAAAGTCGATCTCCAAATAAAAGATCTTCAGCTTTACAAAAATTCTTAGGCTCCATAATTTTTTTCTAAATACGCTGTTGTGCACATATTTGTTCTCTTACACATTCTAGCGCCATATGATTGTCGATGAGTAGGCTGACCAGATTAAATTCTGACAAAAACGGGACATTTTGGCAGAAAAAACGGGATATTATGACAGAAAAAAAAACAAAAAAACGGAGAAGTGCGAGATCCATTAGCTCAGTCCCGTGCAGTACAAAACAGCCGCACGCGAAAAGAGTGTACGATTACAAGTTAGAACCTTGTCTTAGCCCATCGCCAAATAATGCTAATCAATTAAAAAAAAATGAACTATTTCAAAATTCGTCTGAAACATGAATAAGGCTTTTATTGTAGTGTTAACTCTAAAATCAGCTAATCTTTATAACATGTCAAAAATATAAAGAGAAAAATCATAGAGCAGCATTGTAAATACTATTTGCAGCAGAAGATTTACGACTATACAATATACAACATTACAACAGTGATACAGTAAAATTGAAGAGTTGCCTTACCAATTTTGTCGCGTTTTGAATAAAAACGTAATATCTCACGCTCGGAGACGAAAGAAACCAAGTATTAAACAGGTAAAATAAACCAAAAATGTTGCAGTTCATTCATCACTTATATTTTTCTGATGAAGCGATCTTTCGCAGCATATTCACATTTTTTAAGACTTTGTGGTGAAACTTGTCGCATTCTGTGTCATTGTTTTGTCTCACGATTAGCATTGCTTTCATTGTTTCCACACTTAATCTCGATTTCTCCTTTGTCCACATACTATTCATAACAGAAAATATTCTCTCAACAGGAGCTGTACTTCCTGGAAGGCAAAGGATAAATCCTACAACATTACCAAAGTCTTGAAAATCTAAATGTTTTTCGCGCATTTCTGGAAATATGTGTAGCCATCTATCACACGCAGGAAGGTTTTCTTCATTCATTCATCAACATGCCTCTCAGCTATAAGCTTTATTAAGACCCACTGATCAAATAAACGAGTTTCTTCTGCTTGTACACAAGAAAGGATTTCGTGGTTAATACTGTCACCAATCTCCTTCCAAGCAGGCGTCTTATTTAAAAGAATCCACTTGAACTTATCCGTGTTTCCCAAGCTGCATATCCATTTATCAGCATACTGTAAGCTGGTATCATAAAAAGATTCAACTACTTCAAAAAACTTCTCTTCAGCGATTTCTCCCGATTCCACTAAAATTTCAAGTTGCTTTTTGACATCCGAAGTTACAAATCTTTCTTGTTTTTTTAACTTTAAATTGTTCAACAAGTTTTCAATGGTCATAGCTACTTCTGTAGCTAAAATATTACCTTTTTTAATCTGCCCGATGCATGCTTGAAAAGTAGACACTTGGTCTCTGGCAAAAGATAACCACAGTTTCAAACAGGAATTTTGAAAAATGTTTCTCAGCATGACCGGGCATTTTTCTTGAGAAAGAAAATATGCACGAAGCCCATCAAACATGCTTAAGATTCTTTCTATTGACGGACCCAAGGACAAAAATCTTGTATTTCCATGTTGCAACACTTTATTGTAATTGTTTTCTGCAAATTCGCAAAAGCTTTTTAGTTCTTCTACTCTGACACTGTATATATAAAAGTATTTGCACACTTTCACAGCAAAACATTCAATATCGATTGGCAAACAGTCAACAGCACACTGCAAGCAATTGTGTATAATGTGTGCTCCGCAACCGATACCAATAATTTTTCTCTCTAGTTCAGCTTCAAGTTTCCTCCATACATTGTTTTTGCCAAGTCTTCTACAGCCACCAAAATTGGTGTTCGTGTTATCTGCGCACAAAGCAACAATGTTGTTGCGCAAGTTGAATTTTTGAATTACTTTTTTCAGCATATAACACTGCAAATCAGATGTTTCACCAGGTAAGGAAACAAAATCTATAATTTTATTTACAGTTTCCCTATTTGGTAAAAAATATCTTACAATAATTGGAAAAAGTTTGATGTCTTTTTTGTTAGAAGCGTCTAAACTGAGGGTAACGCTCTTCACTTCATGTAATTCTTCTATCACTTCCGTCATTACGTGTGGTGCCAATACATTGCAAATTATTGCTTGCGATTTAGTACGTGCTGAAGAAAATTTAGGTTCAACAGTGGTCTTTATTAGTTTCGACAAGCAGTCATTGGCACGAAAGCTTTGGCCATGACGCACACCGTGATAGGCTATGACAGCTTCAATTGCTGCAATTTTACGGCTTTCAGTGTCATCACTGTGTGTAACGAAGTACGAGCTGATGTTTCCCGTAGATGCCATAGCTTTTGCAGCTTCCTGGTGTTTTTGACTTTGCAAATGTTGATTGATGTCGCTCCTACCTCCATGCGAAACAGAAAAATGGGCGTTACATTGCTGACATACAACTTTAGTTCCATCTTTACCCAGCCCATCCAATTTGATGAACTTGAATTCTTTTTGGGAGATCGTCATTAAATGTACATTTGCGCTTTTTTGACATTTTTACACTTCAACTATACTCTAAAACTAAATTTTAATTTTAACTGAATAAACACTGAATGGTAGGAGATAAATATGAAAAGTATTCATTCAACCAATAAGAATAGTAACAATGAACGAAAAACTATTTTGTTGCACTAATTAGAGATTTCATATCATAATATCATGGTAACTAGGCTAGCCTTACCCAAAACCAACGAAGGACTTGCTTTTCTTGGGCTAATAAGCTACAATTAGTTGCACGACTCTGAAAGTAATATACACTCACAGAAATTATGACGAAAACCAAGATCGTTAAGCCGACTCCCGTCTACAATGTGATGAAAGCTTTATGACATCATATTATAATACCTGGCTAAAGCTTGCAGCAAGATACTATTGATATCTACAACAGAGGGTAAATGCTTCTTTTTACGACAATCGAGCGCTCCTACGTTAAAGCGGTTTTCACGAAACCATGCGATAATCTTACGAAGTGAGTAAAAAACGGGACATTTGACAAAAAGTCGGGACACTCAAAATCAGGTGAAAATACGGGACTGTCCCGTTCAAAACGGTACGTCTGGTCACGCTACCGATGAGCGATTGCGTTTTCTTCATGCCGCATTCACTAGTGATGTAAATAGCACGATACACGTGAAAATTGTAGGTGAGACTGACAAAACGACTTATTACATTTTGCCAGATCAAACCAATAGCTCAACTAAAGATTTCTATCGACAAAAACCTAATATGTGAATAACACTTTACTTTATTTTTTACAAATCAAACAAATGCAGGAGAAATATAAAAAGAACATCAAATATAGTTTGATTACATAAAGTATTACTCAAAGTGTACAACCAGATCATCATTTCTGTCACTCACTGGAATTTCACCCCGGGAATGCCTCTTGGTTGATTTTTTTTCGGTGGAATAACGTCCAATCTGAACTTGGATTTCAGAAAGTGTACTTCCTGGTAGTCTCGCTCAAAACCTTGCTTCAACCACATTGCGCGTGAGCCTTTTCGGATTTCTTCCGCGAATACTGAATCGAGATGAGGTGGCGTATTTTTTTGGATTTTATGCTACGATGACTGTCTTCAAATTCATAAAAATTATAATATTCCATTACGATTGGCTTGATCTTAACCACAGATTTTTCGCAGACATCTAGGAAATCCTAAAAGGTACAAATCTCGGGACACTTTTATTTTTATTCTGATGCTGCCATGGACGCTGTCTGCACGCAAAAATGTGTGTCTTCTTTCGAAATACTTCATGGTGATACTCTAAGGGCCCCAGTTTTGATTGACACACGAACACAACACGGTGTAAAGGGTCCAATTTTTGTTTTGTCCAGCGCAGTAGTCTGCCCAGAATATCACAGTATCTGTTTCTCAAAAGTTCACATATTTTATACAAGAGTAGGCAACGTCCACGCCCAATCTACCTGAGATAGCTATGAGCCACAAAATAAGAAAGTCACCATTTTCTTTTACTGATGCAAATGTCTCATTGAAGACAACCAATCTGCTAACAAAGAAGTGTTTTTTAAGGGTCGTTTTGGGAAGAAGGATGATCTTCTGCATATCAACAGTAAATATACTAATGCTATCTGCATCTTTATCCTGATTTTCGCGGTAACGAGTGCGGGCTTCTTCAGCCTTTTTCTTATGATCTTGGCCAACTTTGCATTGCTCACAAGCGTCGACATCATGAGCTCCATCAAGGTCTTTGCAGCGTGTGCCATACTTTGCACAAACGTGGCACTTATCCTGTAATGGTTTGCCAAAGCCAATGTTTTCTGATTAAAACACACGCTAATACACTATGTAACTGATATCTACATGCGTCGACTTATAGCCCTCCCACTTAGCGGTGATTGTCAAATGGAGCTTAAATCAGATCTATGTTTGGATTTACTAAGATTTTACCCTTCAGTTTATCAAGGTGTATGCAACTCCTCCTTGTTGGCAGTTTTTCATCTGGAAAAACCTAGTATGTTACGTTAAATGATCACAAAAAACTTAGCTAGTTGAAATGCTAGGTTTTTTCCGATTTTTTTAGTATATTATTTAAGACTCCAGTTGCTAGGTTTTTCGAGGTGAAAAACTGCCTACCGAGAAGAGTTTCACCCACTTTAACTTGCTCAACAGAAGGGAAAAAAACCTAGTAAATTCCAATATAGGTAAAACACAATTTTTACGAAAATTTGACTTACTAGGTTTTTCCAGATCACAGGAGATCTAGGGTCTGATCATTCGTAATTTATATGTAATGTGTTGTTGCCAACAGTCGGACCCGGATGTGTAATGTGAGGTTACCAACAGTCGGACCCTATATGTAATGTAAGGTTACCAATGGTCGCACCCTATATGTAATGTAAGGTTACCAATGGTAGGATGCGATATGTAATGTGAAGTTACCAATAGTCCGACCCTATATGTAATGTGAAGTTACCAACACTCGGACCCTATATGCAATGCGAGGTTACCATCAGCCAAACCCTACATGTAATGTGAAGTTACCCTCAGCGGGACCCTGTATGTAATGTGAGGCTACCATCGGTGAAACTCTACATGTATATGTTATGCGAAGTTTCCAATGGTTGGACTCTATATGTAATGTAAGGTTACATAAGTCGGATCCTACATCTAATGTAAGATTGTTAATGGTCGGATCCTATATGTAATGTGATGTTACCAATGGTCGGACCTTTAATGTAATGTGAGGCTACCAGTGGTCAGACCCTAAATGCAATGTGAGGTTACCGATAGTCAAACCCTATATGAAATGTGAGGTTACTAATGGTCGGACCCTTTACGACTTATATGTACTGTGAAGTGCCATCAGTGTGGCTCTATTTGTAATGGAAGGTTACTATTAGTGAGACTCTATATGCAATGTGTGGTTGCTATCAGTGGGACTCTATAATTATGTAATGTGAAATTATCAGTAATCAGACCCTTATGTAGTGTGAAGTTACTAATGTTTGGACCCTACATTTAATGTGAGATTACCAATGGTCAAACCCTATATGTAATTTGAGATTACAAATAATCGAACCCTATATGTAATGCGAGGTTACCAATGGTCGGACCCCATATGCTATGCGAAGCCCTATATGTAACGGAGCGTTACAAAGGCCTCTCGAATTTTGCTACCTGCATTGAAATTGGTGTTTGTAATGACATGTGTCGTCGCGAAAAAGAAATGCCGACGGTATTCTCAAATTTTTGAAAATATGAATTCATTGTTTCAATAACCAATGATACCATGCCATTGTACCTTTTGTGTCAAAATACCTTTAATAACGATGCCATGATACCTGAAAAGGTGAAGGGCCAGTTTGAAAAGATTTATTCTTATTTGAAAAAACCTTATTGTTTTCCAAGCACTAGAAGAAAAATTGATATGACGTCCAAACATTAAGGCTTTTTTCAAATCACCAGCGCTTGCTAATGTTAAAGACGGCTTTAAACTTTTTCTCTCCCGCGAAGATTTCTCGAATCCTTTGTATCAGATGCAAAATAAGGCTAATTCGCATAAAAAACGATTAATTATCTTTACTTTTATCATTCAATGCTTTTAGGCCATTGGCTATCATATCGATCGTGTTGTATCGCTTAAAAAGAAATTTCATTGTAATTTAGAATTTGCTAGTCTCCAAAAAAGTTTTTTGTTCAAGAATATGATTTGGCAAATTAACCTCTTTTTTTGGCGGGGGGAATAATTACTTTCAAAATGCAGTACCGCAGCTTTAAAAAATTCTAGAGACTTCATTTTCAATGTATTTTTCGAAAATTTAAACACATTATGCTAAAGAACTATGCTTTTGAGGAAAAATAGTGAAAATGCAACAAATTACTCAGTTTTTTAACAAATTTTACTTTTTTAAGACCCAGAATTAAAGATATTTTAAGATTTTTGGGACAACAAAAAGGTATGGTTTAGAACTACGTTTTTGATCAATTAAAATAAAATAAAGATTAAATCAAATTACGTTGTGTAATATATTTTTGAAAAGGGAATTTTATTCCAATTTGCCTGATGTGTATTCTATACTCAATATTTTGTGACTCAAAATAAAACAAACATCTTTACTCCTTTATTTTTTGGTTTCCCCAAGTTCAAAAATATTAGTCCTCGTTTGTACACGAAATTTTTTAAAAAATGACCGCTAAATAAATGATGTAAAAAAAACTTGCTTTCGAGGAAAAACAGCTAAAAATTAAAAAAGCACAAACTTTTTGTACAATTTTTAATTATTTTAAGCTCATCAGCCAAAATTTTTGCGGTTATGGGGTCCTGAAAACTATTGCATCTATCCTTTTCGTCGATCGTTATTAACTAACTCTTTGCCTACATCATTCAATAATTGCCTATCTTTGAAAAGGCTGGTTTTTCTTTCTGATTCAAACAATAGCCATCTATATGTAAACTATTTAAATGATATTTAATATATATCTTTATTAGCAAAAATACTACAGCCTGTTTCGCCGTTAAGGCTCCTCAGGTATTTCTGCAAAAAAACGAAAAATGAACCCAAATCAAACAGAGAATGCAGTATTACTTACGGTTGTTCAGGGAGAATAATCAAAAATAGTATGGTAGCCAGCAGAAACTATACTAAAGAATAATCTGCTGGTTCTCCTGCAAACAGTAAACTCATCTGGGTAACTAAGAACTGTGGAGGTTGGTATGAGAGTAATAGTGACGTAACAATGGAAACAAGTATATACTTAATATGGTAAACGGTAAGTTGGGAAAATAGACGGAAAAGAAAGGATAAAGAAAAACGGCAAAAGTAAAAGAACAAATCACGCAAATTACAACGAACCGTCCAATCTGATACTTTTTAATTTAAATTTTTTTCCTGTGGCGGCATGTGTTCACTATTTCAGATCGTTTATTGAGCATTATTTTTCTGTCGCCGCTTAAGATGGCAAGTTTTTCAGCCAGGCACAGGTTACATCTGCTCCCTCCGCATTTGTACGATGGTGCTGTAGAAACAATGGACCATTTTATAGACGGCTCAACGCCATTATCCTTTGCTCGCCAAACTTCTTTTGATAGCTCGGTTGCGTTTCTTTTGTTACGGTGGGTAAATGAATGCTTGTGATTGCTAAATCTCGCTTTGAAATCAGTAGAGCAGGACCCATAATATAATTTGGTGGTATTGTTAGAGGATATTTCTGCTTTATATACAATTGATTTCTGTTTGCATTTGCCGTCAAGTGGGCTAGCTGTTTTTATTTTGCAATTACATTTTGGATCGGCAGTGGGAGGTCTATCGGTCTTTGGCAAGGCGGAAAGAAGCTTTTTGTTATGACGCAAGATGACCGCGGACATATTTGGCATACAGCTATAACTAATTTTAATATTGCTTTTGTTGCATATCTTGTAAAGCCGGTGATGTTTTGGGAAATGCTTTGTAATTAAGGTCAGGAATTCATGGCCAATATTTGTTTCAACGTTTTCACTATATGGAGGGTTAAACCAAACTATGTTTCTTCTTCTTCTGTTGCTAATTGTCTTTGTTGCTTTTGCTTCTTTCCGGTATTTCAAATAAATATCATATCCACTTTCATGGAGAGCTTTATTGTACATCGGGGCCGCTCTATCAAACTCATTCTCAGATGATGAGAGTTGGGTGAGGCGGTCATTCACCATAGATGGAATTTGTTTCTTTATCGAAGGAGGGTACCAACCTCCACAGTTCTTAGTTACCCAGATGAGTTTACTGTTTGCAGGAGAACCAGCAGATTATTCTTTAGTATAGTTTCTGTTGGCTACCATACTATTTTTGATTATTCTCCCTGAACAACCGTAAGTAATACTGCATTCTCTGTTTGTTTTGGGTTCATTTTTCGTTTTTTTTTGCAGAAATACCTGAGGAGCCTTAACGGCGAAACAGGCTGTAGTATTTTTGCTAATAAAGATATATGTTAATTTGCTCTAACTGTTTTTGTTATTGAGCACTCTTAAATATTTTACCGAGTCTATTTATTTATTTATAAATTGCTCCTTTCCTCGTGATTGTTGAGCAGTCTTCTCGGATTATTTACGCCCTACGCGATATGAACCTCGAACAAATTAACTTGGGCTATTCACTCAAGAATATCCCCATACCAAGCTCAAAGCAGTACATGAAATGCCTTATTGAGAAAGTAGACAGTTTTATCAGACGAATCCGTTGGAAAGCGTATTTTTTTGACCACCCCGACTCTTCTAATTCAACTGATAACAATAATTTTAAGTCAGAACGCTGTCCCCCTCAACATGATGGTCTTATTCCATTTGAAAACGATTTCTATGAAATGATAAGAACTATCAAATTCAGACCTATTTGTAACAACTTTCAATCAATGCTTAAACGAGATGTAAAAGAAATTAATTCTTCTAAGACGTTGTTTGTGCCGTCCGATAAAACCACCAACCTTTACAAGGTCAACAAACAAGATTATAAAAAGCTGCTTCTAGACAATGTCACTGCCAGCTACCAAAAAATTGAACACTCAACAATTAATGAGATTAACTTGGAGGCAAAAATTATCGCAACAAAACTCAATTTGGACGACAGAGTTGAAGCACTTTCTGAACGCAATGTTTTCATTACTTTGAAGGATCATAAACCAAATTTTCCAAACAGCCCAAAATGCAGACTTATAAACCCCACCAAATCTGAAATCGGTAAAATCAGCAAAATTAAACTGGACAATGTTAACAGCAGAATTCGGGTCAATTCTGATCTCAATCAATGGCGTAACACTTCAGCTGTAATTTCTTGGTTTCAAGCAATACCAAACAAGCGCCATTCCAAGTTCATGAAGTTTGATATTGTAGATTTTTACCCATCCATTTCAGAGTCTCTTTTATGGAAAGCATTACAATTCTCCAAAAATTTCACTGTCATAGGTGAAGAATCATTACGTATTATAATGCATTCACGCAAATCGCTACTCTTTTGCGATGGCAACACCTGGATCAAAAAAGGCAACCATATGTTTGATGTCACTATGGGATCGTTTGACAGAGCTGAAGTTTGCGAGTTAGTAGGTTTGTTTCTGCTTTATAAAATGAAACATCTATTTGGCTGTAATTGTGTTGGTTTGTATAGAGATGATGGGTTAGCTGTTCTTAATAATATTTCCGGACCAAAAACTGACAGCACTCGAAAATAATTGATCAGGCTATTTCAGGATTATGAAACGAAAATATTGGTGGAATTAAACCTGACTCAGACTGACTTTTTGGACGCAACTTTAAACCTCAAAACTGGAAAATTTTGGCCATATAGAAAACCGAACGACAATCCACTTTACGTAAACAAAAATTCCAATCACCCTCCTTCGATAAAGAAACAAATTCCATCTATGGTGAATGACCGCCTTACCCAACTCTCATCATCTGAGAATGAGTTTGATAGAGCGGCCCCGATGTACAATAAAGCTCTCCATGAAAGTGGATATGATATTTATTTGAAATACCGGAAAGAAGCAAAAGCAACAAAGACAATTAGCAACAGAAGAAGAAGAAACATAGTTTGGTTTAACCCTCCATATAGTGAAAACGTTGAAACAAATATTGGCCATGAATTCCTGACCTTAATTACAAAGCATTTCCCAAAACATCACCGGCTTCACAAGATATGCAACAAAAGCAATATTAAAATTAGTTATAGCTGTATGCCAAATATGTCCGCGGTCATCTTGCGCCATAACAAAAAGCTTCTTTCCGCCTTGCCAAAGACCGATAGACCTCCCACTGCCGATCCAAAATGTAATTGCAAAATAAAAACAGCTAGCCCACTTGACGGCAAATGCAAACAGAAATCAATTGTATATAAAGCAGAAATATCCTCTAACAATACCACCAAATTATATTATGGGTCCTGCTCTACTGATTTCAAAGCGAGATTTAGCAATCACAAGCATTCATTTACCCACCGTAACAAAAGAAACGCAACCGAGCTATCAAAAGAAGTTTGGCGAGCAAAGGATAATGGCGTTGAGCCGTCTATAAAATGGTCCATTGTTTCTACAGCACCATCGTACAAATGCGGAGGGAGCAGATGTAACCTGTGCCTGGCTGAAAAACTTGCCATCTTAAGCGGCGACAGAAAAATAATGCTCAATAAACGATCTGAAATAGTGAACACATGCCGCCACAGGAAAAAAATTTAAATTAAAAAGTATCAGATTGGACGGTTCGTTGTAATTTGCGTGATTTGTTCTTTTACTTTTGCCGTTTTTCTTTATCCTTTCTTTTCCTTCTATTTTCCCAACTTACCGTTTACCATATTAAGTATATACGTTTCTAAAAGAGACATTTCTTTAATTTTTAGATGATATAATGCTTAAAACCAGTATTATATTGCTAAAGATAAAACAGGACATTTTTTTTCCACTCTTTTGTTGGGGGTACCAGATTCTCACCTAAAGTATCCTATCTTAAAAAATCTATAAAAAGTGTTTAGCTTGGTGGAAACTTAATACAGCGTAGTAGAAACTTAATACAGGGCGAGAGAGGGAGTGATGTAAACACATGTAAATGATTTCAAATTTAGAAAGGAAGTACATGTACTTTATTTGTAATTTGCATTTTCTGTGGACCAACTCTCAAATTTCTAGTGTTTTGAGCCGGTACTAAAGATAACTGCAGGTACCATGATTTGTCATCCATTGAAAAATACCTCTCCTTCTAAACCATGCAACAATATATATTTTTGAAAAGCAAATTTCTTAAACCTTTAGATGATATGTAGGCCTAGTTTGAACAGAATAGTTTGTCGCTAGAAACAATACAGAACAATGTAGACCCCCATCCTTTTTTGTTAGAAATCATCAGTTTTTGCTGGATGTCGGCTATCTAACAAAAGTTCTAGAGATTTTTCGATCAATTTCTTTAAAAATTTAGATATTGGCTGCTACATTACCATGCATTTCAAGAAAAAAATCAAGATTTACCATAGGTATTATTTTTTTTTATAGAAATTGCAATTTTGTAAAGCCCAGAAACCCAAATTTTGTGTGCTTTTGACTGGTATTGATAACAAGTTAGGCCTACGAAATTTATTGATTTCATTAGTCATTATAAAATAACTCTCAGCCTAAACCATGCAACAACATATATTTTTGGAAAGCAAATTTCTTAAACTTTTAGATTATTTGTAGTTTGAACAGAATAGTTTGTCGCTAAAGATGATACAGGACCATGTTGACCCCTTACATTTTTGTAGAAATTCACCAGTTTTTTGCTTAATGTCGGCTATCAAAAATTCTAGAGATTTCATTTTTCGATCAATTTCTCTGAAAATTTAGATATAGACAGTTAAATTACCATGCATTTCAGGAAAAAACATCCAAGAAACACTAAAGAACTTAGTTTTGACACAAATTGCAATTTTTTGAAATAAAATCGGAAAATTTTTTAACAAAAATAAATAATTGTGTATGCCCACCATTTCTTCATCAGCCATTATAAGTAATCCTAAACCTTAAATATTTAGAATTATATATATTGCTGGAAAGCTGATGTATTGAGTTTTTTAAAGATTTCAACAGTTGGCAAGGGATTACATTGTTTATGTATCAAATTATTTGCTTATGCTAGGTTACCAAATTTTAGGGGAAAAAAATTTAACTCCAGGCAATCGGTAGTTCAATTTTTCAATATAAAAACAAATAGATAAGACACCAATAAAACAATATCTGAATTGGCTTGGAACAACCTTTGATTTAAAAAAATTGTTAAAAGTGGTTGAGAAACATAATCACAAATCATTTTTTTAAGTAAATTGATTTTTTAAACTTTTGAAATAATGATCATGTCATGATCTCGCGGGAGCAAAAGGGTGTAAGTGCAAAAATTATCACATGTTGATCGCGGGAGCAAAAGAGCTAAAGCCATACAACATATTTTTCATTGTAGCAAGAAGAAAGACTAGAAAAGGCAAGGAAGACTTAAAAAAGACAGGAAAAGATTAGCGGGCATATCCGTGAGTTTATCATCATTCTAGCCATTAAAGAAGCATTAGAAACCGTTATAAAGAAAGATTCTCATTCTTTCCTACAAAATTTACCATTAAGTAACAGTACAGAGAAAAGAAAAATTGCAGATGATGTACAAAATACGAGGTTGGTATCGGAGATTTGGAAAAGTAAATTATCGTCACAACTTGATAAGTCAACTTTTGGCAGCTCAATCTTCTTATGGCCTATTTGAGGTATTACAGTCGAAGTCAAAAGGACATCAGGCAATTTTTGTTTGCTAAATATCTTACAGCTGATGCAAAAGGAGAGATTATTTTACAATGTGTGCAGTAGTATTTTGAAAAGCACAATATCCCTCTTAGCATATTACGATACAGAAAATTTGTAAGGCTACTAAAAAAATGCCTGCTGTACGCACCGAACACTGCGTACTGCATAGATGATATCTACAGTCAAGAAGCTAAGTGATGGGACTACATGATGCCATGAAAGTGTGAATTAGGGCAATAAACAAAATCAAGACGCACCCACTCAACTCACGACTGTTTGCAGTGCTCTGTGAAGAGAACGATGACATGTGTAAGCCATTAGATCCAGACACTAAAGTAAGGTCACAGGGTAAGGATCACAGCTTGCGAAGATTTGTTAACTTATGCGACTTAGCTGTTCACTTGCAGGTAGATGCGGGCTTATCTTTATGCAAAAAGTTGAAAAAATGCAAAAATCTTTTATTCTATTTGGCAGGCCTGTATGCAAATTCAATGAGACACAGAAGCGTTTGCAGGGTAAAGATGTTGTTACTATCATTCAGGCAAAAACAATTTACTGGGATTTCAAAGCAAGCTTATTATATTTAGTACTCCATTGTTAGATGAAGATTTTCAATATTTTTCAAACTTACAACAACTAAATTAAAGTTAATCTGATGGAGAGTTAAACAAGAATATAACTCCTCCAGAAAATTTATTGAAGACTTTGAAGCGCGCTTTAATAACCTAGAAAAAATTGAACTGCTTGAAAGGATTCTAGCTTCTTTTCGTGTTGAAATAAGGAATACATAAATCGATTCACATTTGATGGAGATATTCATTGATATAACTGTGAACCTGGAAGCATGTGCCTTGTTCAAAAGGAGAGGTTGCCGTAAATTTTGGATCAACGAGAATAACGTTGCTGAATACCCTGTGCTTTCTGGAGAAGCTGAGCCATTTTTACTCGCTTTCCCTAGCTTATATATGGTTCAAGCTGGTTTCATTCATGCAAATGTAGTCCTTACAAAACAGAGGAACATAATGAATCTGGAGGAGCGAGGTGACCTACGACTAAAGATCACTAACCCTCAACCAAATATCCTTGTGTTTTTTGAATCCTATCAGGCACGTTTTTAATGAGGATTGTTGTGAAGAAAATGGTGTGCTACACTGAGAATTATGTTATCCTTACAACTGTACAATAGTTCTCAGCATACCTTTGGATGTTCTATTATTTTATCATGCATTTCAAGTCAAAACTACACAAATTTAATTTGATGTATTTTTTCCTTCAATTAGTAATTGTTGGGCTAGACTACGGACTCTATAGAAAAATTTATATTTAATATGGGAGTAGACGTGCAGAAAATGCAAAACAAGTGTCAATATCTTATGGGGACATGCCCGAACAGGGCAAATAAAACTTTTCCTCTTTTTTCTAGAACACAAATGGCATTAGAAATAAGTTTTTAATATTATGAAAATTTCCCAAAGTTATTTGGTGGCTTCTCTGACATATTTATAGAGAACGTGTTTGGCAGTCAGCGCATTAAAGCAAGATTGGTTTTAATCACAAACAGCCAATCATTTTGTCAACTTTTTTTCCATTTCTTATAAGGCTTTAAGTTCAAAAGGCGTAAAATTGGTGTTTTTGGTAGACACCACAAAATATTCGACTTTGCAATTACAAGATAAACTGACACGTAAAACAGCTGGCTTATATTACGACTCGATGCGACGATCTCTGACTCACTTCGGCAATTGGTATATCTGTGATCTCAAGCAATCAACTGCGCTTATATCTCAGCATAGGCGTGGCTAAGGAGAAGGCACTATCCTTTTTCAAAATTTCTTGGGATCATGAAATAATGCAATTACCACGAACGTATAGATTGAGAAGTTTCATAAGAACGTGGAGCGTAATTGCAGTGAAGACATTTTTGAGAAATCACTCCAAGGTTTTTTGTAGCTGTGCGTTTAGGATGTACAGTATGGTAAAGTTTTAAGCAGGGATGTGGAAGCAGTCCTTTTTCTGTGGAAGCGGAAGCGCGAAAATTCTACCGCTTCCGCATAGGAGGGAAAAATGGAGGAAGAAAAGAAATTGGTTCTGCTATCCCTTGGAGAAGAGAGAATAGAGGAAGCATGAACATTAAGAAATGAGAGTGAGGAGGAGTCGTTTAGAGAGATCTTGACCTCTACATAATCAGAGTAGGGGTCAAGCGAAGAAAGAGAGGAGGTAGAAAGCTCGGAGAAGAATAAGCCCTGCCTGATGAAAATGATGACGCCTTGCAAGCGTCTTTGACATCAGTAGAAAAAAACACCAGATCGGGAGTGGGTGCCATCGGATCGCAGAGCAGAGAATCCAGGGACCCGAAAAGAGGAAGATAAATTAAGGTTTGATTCCTGGATACAAATAAGGTCAACGGGATGAGACGAAATAAAGTGTAATAGTTTAGTTCTCCTGGCTTGAAGACCCTCAGCATTCCATTGAAGAACCCTGAGAGAGTTAGGGAGGGGAAGAGGAAGCAGGAGGTAAAGAGAAACAGCCAGGAGAATGAGGCGGTGATGAGGGTGCAAAGGGAAAAGATACAAAGTGGACGGAAAAACGATAAGAGGTTTGAAGGCGAGGGTGGGGTGAGAGTGCTGCATTAGCAGAAGTAGGCCAGATTGAGCAGTGGAGTTATACCAGCTGGAGGAGTCCGAGGAGGAAGTCACAGTGCTGGTAGGTGTGGGATCTTCAAAAAAAGCAGGGACGCAGCAGGGAGGGAAGCTCCAGGAGTGAGAGCTTCCAAGAGTTCTGAATCTAGAAAAGGAGAGTAGAGATCATTTTAAATGAACCCAATTAAAGCATGTGCAGCATTGCACTGACCTACCCCACCATGTCACATTTCCAGCGCACACTGAACAGGGAAAGACGGGACAAGGGTAAGGATGAACTTTGACGCTCATTGTCAATAATCGTTTTCTCGTTTTTTGTTAATGGAAGCGGAAGCGGTTGAAAAATAACCGCTTCCACCTCCCTGGTTTTAAGTCACTCTTATCAAAGCTTTGCATTTAAGTGGCAAGTTTTGACGATAAATATTACGTTATGATAGAACTTGAAAATGTAAATAATGTTGATGTTCTATTATTTTTTGTGGAGGTAAAAAATAGGAAGAAGGGAAAATAGTTTATTTTGCTTTCACGAATACTTGTAGGCCTGCTATGAAAAATAAAAAAACAAGTAGGCTAAATTAATTTCAAAAACTCTTGACATGGCATAAGTCAGGAAACATGGAAGTATCATTGGGCCATTAGATCAAGACACTTTTTAATTTTGACTACTTTATGCTGGAGACACGCAAAGAAAACGATCCTTAAACTGAGTTTTAATACTTATTATCAGAGGTGAATTTAGGATAAGGCCAATGAGGCACTTGCCTCGGGTTTCCCGTTTGAATCGGGCTTCTTTTTTAGCTTACGTATTGTCATAAACTTTATGAGTTTTAGAAAAAAGAACACATCCGCACATTTTGACTACTTGTTACATCATTGAAAACTTGTTATCTTTAAGATAAAGGCGCAAAATACGTGACATAATTTTGAAAACAGCCTAAACAGCACGAAATCAATACAGATAAAAATGTTGAAAACGAGGCTGTGTATCGGAAATTCCCAGACATTATCGGTCAGATTTCTCCACAAATTATTCAATATTAGCCAATGAAAACGTCGGTTTTACAATTAAGCACAGAATACTACTATACTATTGATGGAGCCCTTAAGAAATCTTGCCTCAGACCTTTAAAATCCTAAATTCACTTCTGTTTACAACGGAATAACGCAAATATCTAGCACAATGCTCACGCCTTTAATGTGCCGGTGGAACATAAATACTCTGAGTATATGTACAAACTCTGTTGTCGCAAGCATTTAAGCCTGGCGCTACATAAATATAAATTTTAGGAAACATCAATCTCAAGGGCAGCTTGGGAACGTTAAATTATACTTTCCTAACACACATGTTGGCACAAAAATCAAAATTTAAATCACAAACTTTATTTCTCACAACCAAAAGAAGTCAAAAGATGTACAGTAGGAAGCTTAGCATTTTCATAATCATCACAATAAAATAGCCTACTTGCCTGTCCATCTCAAAAATAAACGTATATTACCGCAAGCGAAACATAGTCAAAAAAACAAATGTTTTTGCAAGATGATTCTGAGTGTCCCTGCTGCGAAGACAGTAAAAATGTTAAAAGTTTTTAGGCCCGCAAGTGCAATAACGCTGGATGATTGTGAAAGGAGGCAATATTGTTTTACTTTTATTAAGGTGGGCCATCAAGCAAAAGTGTGCGCCAGCAAGTTCTGGTGTAAGGAGTGTGCTTGCCCTATAATACTCTCTTACATAAATACTCTCTATTGCGTTAAAACATTTTTTTCTTTTTTATTTCGTAAAAAACAAATTATGTTTAACAAAATGCTTGGAAACAATGAGCAGAATAGCAAGAGTGGTCATCAGATAGTTTGAAAGCAAACTGAGATACTGATGCAAGAGTTTGACCGACGATTCACTTTGTCTCAGGAAGAACATCTCCTGTTCAAGAAAACCCATTTTCTATGGATCCAAAAGAAGTGTTCATACAATTGCAGTTGGAGGTTATCGAACTGCAAGCCTCGTCTGTTTGCAAGATTAAACACAGAGAAAGCAGCCTGCTAGACTTCTACAGAAATCTGAACAGCGATAAATATAAAAACCCTGTCCAACTTGCAAAGAAAAAGCTGAGTATTTTTGGCAACACCTACATATGCAAGCCAGTTGCGCA
The DNA here is from genome assembly GCA_963675345.1 of Trididemnum clinides. NCBI lineage: Eukaryota > Metazoa > Chordata > Ascidiacea > Aplousobranchia > Didemnidae > Trididemnum > Trididemnum clinides. Next base: position 28,047,743 of record OY776298.1, on the reverse strand, counting down.
GCCTGGATTTCTTCATGGGGGGAGGGGGCCAACGTTTTTTGAACAACTCAGCCCAGATGCAATGGTAAAGCCCTCAGGATTTAGTGTGACCAGTTGCATCACGAGCTGCTACATGGAACAAGCTCAAGAGACACTTTACGCACACATGTCAAGGCTAAAGACGCATTTTCAGCCTTTTTTGATCACCGATAAATAGAAAAATGCAAACCAGTTTAGTCAGAAGGATGCTATGTTCTTGGATTCTTGAAGCTGGACCATGTTCCCATTGAACAAATAGGATTAATGAAAGTGACTGCCATAGTACAAGACAATGAGATGGATGTTGATTATCGTGTTATACCCTATGCTCTAATTGATACAGATGCTCCTCGTTTCCTGTGCTCCCGTGACCTTACAAAGCAGCTATATGGCGAGTGGAGCTTCTCTGAATACCGTGATTACAAGATGTTCAATGGTGTCATCATGTGCTTGAAGATAATTACAGGCCGCCTTAGACTGGAGAAGCAAATGGAGAATCGTTGATATAAAGCCTATTACATTTGTAGATCAGGCACTTCCATTTGCCAATGGCGGCACCCTTCCAAAACATATTGACATGGGTTTGAGCAGCGATCTTGTATGGAACTATTTGTTGGTTGACCCACAGTTGCAGACACAACACAAGGCTGCGCTGCAAGACTCGGGGACATTTTGGATTGGTACTGTTGATAAAGATAAAGCCGATGTGTGTAGCGCATCTGTTTACGTACCTGCTCAAGGGTTACACTTACTCCTAAAAACCGGTAATACGATCAAAAGCAATTGGAAAGTAATCCATTTTGTTGCTCTGTCAACAATGATAGACACGTCATGAGCATTAACCACGAAAAGTTGTTGGAACACTATCAGAACACAATAGAAGAGGTAAAGTTAAGCAATGGCGAAACTCATCTTCAATTTAAGTTATCATGAGCATGTACTTCAGAACTGATGCAGAATAATTATGAACAGATCAAAAGCGCAATGCTGGGGCTGATGCGCAAACTTGAAGACTCTTTAGATCTGCTCACAAAGTACTGCGAAAAGATTGAAGGAGCTAACACAGAAGGTCATCTTGTTCGTTTGTCTGAGGAGGTTCGACGTCAAGATACACGAGATGCGTCGAAGCCACGTTGTTACATTCCTCATTTTTCATACGAACCAATCTAAGTTTCGTGTAGTCTACGATGCTGCAAGAGAACACCGTTGCGTTTCTTTAAATAGTTTTCTTGAGCGAAAAGCTATTTCCATGTAATTTTCGCAATCAATATTGCTGCGATTCGGGGAACAAAAACATGCAATTGCTGAAGATATTGCTAATATGTTCTTACAAATTAGAATTGCCTCGAAAGACCCCCATATATTGGGCTTGTTATGGTTTGAGAAACCTGGAATGCAAGGTGACATTTTTGTCTTAGAATTTTGCGTGGCGCAGTACCGATTGCGTTGCATTCCCGGCGTTGCTGGATATGCTTTACTGCCACTGTAGAGGAGAACATTCAAAGTGTTTCAAAGAATGCGACTGCTTCTGACTTGTGATATGTTTGTAGACAATCTGCTGACTCGAGATTACAAGTGGGGTTCAAAGTGTGGAAGAATAACAACAAATGATTGAAAAGATTGCCAAACTGTTAGCGTTTGGTTTGGTTTCATTTGGTTGGTGAGTCATTTTAACTGGGTTCCATTTTTCAAAATGGAGTGCGAGTGACAGAGAGATCCTACAAAATGTCAAGGAAGGAAACCGCGCACGAGCGCTCAGAGATATGTAGAGCAAAGAATTTGGTGGAAATGACAGCCGAACACAAAAGACTCTGCTCTTTGTATATAGACAAATGCTGGGAAAGTTTTCAAAGATTAATCCCGCACATAATAAACATAAGTTATAACTAAACGACAAAGTGTGAGTCTAATCATCAACTTTTTAAACCTCTGGGATGGTGAGCATCTATACGATATGTTAATATGGACTTCTGCTGTTCGAACAGACAGGTCTCCGAAGGGGATAATTGACACTAGTGCAGACAAAATGCTAATGAAGGTTCCAAAGATTAAACCTGCAGATATTAAACTTATAACTAAACCGCAAGTTGTGAGCCTAAATTATCAACTTTTTGACCTTTTAGGAAGGTGGGGTTCTATAGGATCTGCGTTGGCGTGTTCTTGGTCTGCTGAGCGTAACAACTAGTTCGTTTGCACGCTTGTGAACTTGTGCGGTACAGTGAGTTATGTATTACTAAATGAAAATCACGCCAATATTATTGTAGTCCAATCCACTAAAACCTGATGGATTTACCATTTTAATTTTACATTGAAGATTATATCTCCAATAGAATAGTTCATTTTAAGCGTAGACAGGTAAGTTGACTATTTTATTGTCGTTGACCTGAAATAAAGCGTTGCTTTCTACCGACAGTTTTTCAACCGCTTGAAATGTACATGAAAAATTGGAACAATAAGTTTTTAAACGGAGACACAGCAACACAGTAGACGTTGAAATCTTTTCTTCCAACTTTTTTTTTTCTTTTTTTCTGAACGACAAACAAATTTGTTAGCTGTAGTTTCATTCAAAAATATTTGGCATTTACGGTTGAATTCAGAGATTTTAAAATGTCGACGTTCTTGGCAAGTCGTTTGAAAATCACAAGGAATAGGTTCGCTCATATCTGCCGTTTATACTAAAAATTCATGTCTAAAGTTGATCTCGAAAAAATGATTAATGCACTAACTTTGGCAGAAAATGTCCAATATTTTTTTAGAAAGGACACTAGTTAAACAAGAAACGAAAATTTTTCTCATATCATCTATCCGGAATTGCTTTGTTTAATGATGCAATTAAATCTATTGTTGTCTAAATGATGTATTAATACTAAGCAAAAAATTTGATGCTATGCTTAATTCAATTTTATGTCTAACTTTCCAGCGTCAAGAATTTACAGCGTTGAAAAACGTTGGTGTAAACAAATATCCAATTTAGGAGCAAACGGACCAAAATAATTGGATTATTTTGATTGACAATGCTAGTATGTTTAGCAAAACGTCATAATTAAAATATGTACAGCACTATAGTTGCTCGGATTTTATTACTGAGAAATATCTAATTATTTGTTGCGCACGTATGCAAATGCTTGAGATTACTATGTTTCGTTTTGTGACAACAAAAATAAGATTATCACATCCTGACCTTATACATCATATGCCTAATGGCACGCTGCGTACAATAGTACATTGTCATAATGAACACAAAACAACGCACAATATAAAACTTACCATTCATATTTTTCTCTTTCTGAGAGATATCTTCAAAATTGAAAACAAAACATAAAAACAAATTAAAGTTTCAATAAAGTAATTTAGAGCAACTATACAGAATATTGTTTCTAGAGAAGTAATAATTGGATCTACTTCTAGGTGAGATAACTCCAACCAGGCTGAAAACAAATCTACGGGTGGGATTCCAACCCATATCTACGACAACCGTCGAACATTAATCAAAGCTTACACAAAATGAACATGAAACTATTCGTCAACTCAATGTGTGATACCTATTGACTATGATCACCTGCAAAAAAATAGAAGGCAGGCCGCTTCTTAGCTTAAGTCAGTAACTGCTTGTAGCTTAGGCTACAGCAAACCGTAGTCTTACCCATAATTTAACAGAACGAATCATCTCTAAATTTATTGTTAAATAGTGGCGGACTTTCCTATCTTCTCATTTATCACATCACAACAGTAAAATGCTGGTAATCGACTCTTTTCTCGGGTGACAGGCATCCCTGATGAACATAGAGCTCAAAAAGTCGGCAACACTCCGCACCTTGGAGCAAGCACTTACTCTGAACAATACTTAAAAACGCAGATAATTTTGCATTGTTTTATTCAGATAAAATTGACCTTGGTTTAAACAGAAGCTGAAATCAGACATGGAAAAAACGTTTAAGCGTATTCATGTTTTAGACAATGCTATTTCATCGCCAAACATAAACCACTCCAATTACATTGGAGTTAAGCTCGATAATCAGCATAATAATAGCTTTCATCTAGAAGCTTTTTTGTATTGTATCGTCCATGTTTATCCTCCATTCACGAGAAAGCGAATTGTATCGCCATATTTTGGAGGGGACGTCCGCACTCGCTTTGGGAGTTGCCATTTCCGAGATGCCTGGGCCACCTGTCTTCTACATAAAAGTTGGTGCGTCCCGGTTCCCTAAATACCGAGCGCCAAGCAGGGAAGCTCTAAATACCAGTTTTTAAAGTCTTTGGTATTACTCGACAAGGGTCTACCGACTGCGAAGCAGATGCTCTGACCACTACACCATCACGTCGGTTGCTACTTTATTGCAATGTTTCGTTTTGTGACAATACGAATAAAATCATCGTTTTGCAACGTTATACACAGAGTGTCTAGTCACACACCGTGTACAATGTTATGCTGAAAAAGTGGATAGAGAGCAATAACATCAAAATGTACATAGAAAGTTTACCATTTTTATGTTGTTGAGTTTCCAGATCGTTATCTGCAAAACATAAAACAAAACATATTGTACCGGCCTTAGTTACATTAAATTAATTCGGTGTAAATACATTATAATTTCACATATTAATGCAGTGGTTCCCAACCTTCGTAATGGCCTGCATCCATAAAATATTTGGAGCAAGTGGAAAATTAACACCTCACAAGTCCCAAGTGGAGAATTCACTCTTCAACATTTACCAAGTGGAGAATTCACTTCTCAACATTTACCAATGAATTAAGGTTAGGGTTAAGGTTAGGGTTAGGGTTAGGGTTAAGATTAAAGTTAAGTTTAGGGTTAGGGTTAGGGTTAAAGGTTAGGTTTAGGGTTAGGGTTAGGGTTAAAGTTAGTGTTAGGCTTAAGGTTAGGGGTTAGGGTTAAAGTTAGGGTTAGGGTTGGGGTTAGGGGTTAGGATTAAGGTTAGGGTTAGGGTTAGGGTTAGGGTTAAAGTTAGGGTTAGGGTTAGGGTTAGGGATAGGGTTAGGGTTAAAGTTAGGGTTAGGGATTAAGGTTAAAGGTTAAGGTTAGGGTTAGGGTTAAGGTTAAAGTTACGCTTAGGGTTAGAATTAAAGTTAGGGTTAGGGTTAGGGTTAATGCTCTCTAAACACAAAATATGTATTACACAAGCCAGTCGGTAATGAAAATAAATTTTAACCAAGTGGAGAATTCACACCTCAACATTTACCAAGTAACAAAAGCGCACCTATTAAATAAAAAAGTGCTAATTCTCCACTTGCTCCAAATATTTTAATATGTTCTCGCACCCCTAAAATATCTTAATATGTTCTGCAACCATAGAATATGTTAACATGTGACGAATTTATGCAACCCGCGGACTAAAATGTGACCCGGACATAATATTGTGAGCGCCGTGTAAAAATCACGTCCACCATCCCGAACTTGGTTTACAAAATAAAGAAGTCGCGGCTGGAATTGCATGTGCTGACCTTTTATTTTTTAAAAATCAGCATCATCTCGGGCTGAATTGAAGGTCATGCACTAAGCATGCTGTGAATAGGCACAGAATGTGCAGAGCGATCAGCACAGGATGAACCGAGCATGACAGTACATTAATGCAACACAGAAATCTGAAAGACCATCTCGCACCCCCCTAAGATCCTTCTTCGCACCCCCCAGAAGTGGGAGCACCCCTGGTTGGGATCCCCTGTATTAATGTGTCAAAAGGATTAGTAATTGGATCTGCCTGCAGTTGGCATAAACCTTAGCGTGTTAAACACAATGCTGGAAGTGATATTTGGACCGACGTCTACAACAACCGTCGGACAACACCCATGGCAAAAGATGGTCGTATGTTTAGCAAAACGTCATAATTAAAATATGTACAGCACTATAGTTGCTCGGATTTTATTACTGAGAAATATCTAATTATTTGTTGCGCACGTATGCAAATGCTTGAGATTACTATGTTTCGTTTTGTGACAACACAAATAAGATTATCACATCCTGACCTTATACATCATATGCCTAATGGCACGCTGCGTACAATAGTACATTGTCATAATGAACACAAAACAACGCACAATATAAAACTTACCATTCATATTTTTCTCTTTCTGAGAGATATCTTCAAAATTGAAAACAAAACATAAAAACAAATTAAAGTTTCAATAAAGTAATTTAGAGCAACTATACAGAATATTGTTTCTAGAGAAGTAATAATTGGATCTACTTCTAGGCGAGATAACTCCAACCAGGCTGAAAACAAATCTACGGGTGGGATTCCAACCCATATCTACGACAACCGTCGAACATTAATCAAAGCTTACACAAAATGAACATGAAACTATTCGTCAACTCAATGTGTGATACCTATTGACTATGATCACCTGCAAAAAAATAGAAGGCAGGCCGCTTCTTAGCTTAAGTCAGTAACTGCTTGTAGCTTAGGCTACAGCAAACCGTAGTCTTACCCATAATTTAACAGAACGAATCATCTCTAAATTTATTGTTAAATAGTGGCGGACTTTCCTATCTTCTCATTTATCACATCACAACAGTAAAATGCTGGTAATCGACTCTTTTCTCGGGTGACAGGCATCCCTGATGAACATAGAGCTCAAAAAGTCGGCAACACTCCGCACCTTGGAGCAAGCACTTACTCTGAACAATACTTAAAAACGCAGATAATTTTGCATTGTTTTATTCAGATAAAATTGACCTTGGTTTAAACAGAAGCTGAAATCAGACATGGAAAAAACGTTTAAGCGTATTCATGTTTTAGACAATGCTATTTCATCGCCAAACATAAACCACTCCAATTACATTGGAGTTAAGCTCGATAATCAGCATAATAACAGCTTTCATCTAGAAGCTTTTTTGTATTGTATCGTCCATAATCCGTCCGGGCTAAAATGTGACCCGGACATAATATTGTGAGCGCCGTGTAAAAATCACGTCCACCATCCCGAACTTGGTTTACAAAATAAAGAAGTCGCGGCTGGAATTGCATGTGCTGACTTTTTATTTTTTAAAAATCAGCATCATCTCGGGCTGAATTGAAGGTCATGCACTAAGCATGCTGTGAATAGGCACAGAATGTGCAAAGCGATCAGCACAGGATGAACCGAGCATGACAGTACATTAATGCAACACAGAAATCTGAAAGACCATCTCGCACCCCCCTAAGATCCTTCTTCGCACCCCCCAGAAGTGGGAGCACCCCTGGTTGGGATCCCCTGTATTAATGTGTCAAAAGGATTAGTAATTGGATCTGCCTGCAGTTGGCATAAACCTTAGCGTGTTAAACACAATGCTGGAAGTGATATTTGGACCGACGTCTACAACAACCGTCGGACAACACCCATGGCAAACAATGGTCGTATGTTTAGCAAAACGTCATAATTAAAATATGTACAGCACTATAGTTGCTCGGATTTTATTACTGAGAAATATCTAATTATTTGTTGCGCACGTATGCAAATGCTTGAGATTACTATGTTTCGTTTTGTGACAACACAAATAAGATTATCACATCCTGACCTTATACATCATATGCCTAATGGCACGCTGCGTACAATAGTAGTAGTGATTCAGTTTCCACCCGGTGTTGTCTCTTTAGCAGAGATGGCCGGATTTACCCCCATGCATGGGGATTTGTTGGAGCGAAATTTTTCTACAGGGAGCATGCCCTTGCTTACCCCCAACCTCAGTTTTTTGACATGAGTGGTCCAACCAAGCAATTAAGCTGGCAACCCCACCATTAACAGTCAGACTGCAATTGGTAGGTACCCAATAGTCGCCTCTTACGACATGCTGGGTAAACAGTTTCACTATTCTTTAACCGGTGAAGCACGGCAAATGTGATAGTACATTGTCATAATGAACACAAAACAACGCACAATATAAAACTTACCATTCATATTTTTCTCTTTCTGAGAGATATCTTCAAAATTGAAAACAAAACATAAAAACAAATTAAAGTTTCAATAAAGTAATTTAGAGCAACTATACAGAATATTGTTTCTAGAGAAGTAATAATTGGATCTACTTCTAGGTGAGATAACTCCAACCAGGCTGAAAACAAATCTACGGGTGGGATTCCAACCCATATCTACGACAACCGTCGAACATTAATCAAAGCTTACACAAAATGAACATGAAACTATTCGTCAACTCAATGTGTGATACCTATTGACTATGATCACCTGCAAAAAAATAGAAGGCAGGCCGCTTCTTAGCTTAAGTCAGTAACTGCTTGTAGCTTAGGCTACAGCAAACCGTAGTCTTACCCATAATTTAACAGAACGAATCATCTCTAAATTTATTGTTAAATAGTGGCGGACTTTCCTATCTTCTCATTTATCACATCACAACAGTAAAATGCTGGTAATCGACTCTTTTCTCGGGTGACAGGCATCCCTGATGAACATAGAGCTCAAAAAGTCGGCAACACTCCGCACCTTGGAGCAAGCACTTACTCTGAACAATACTTAAAAACGCAGATAATTTTGCATTGTTTTATTCAGATAAAATTGACCTTGGTTTAAACAGAAGCTGAAATCAGACATGGAAAAAACGTTTAAGCGTATTCATGTTTTAGACAATGCTATTTCATCGCCAAACATAAACCACTCCAATTACATTGGAGTTAAGCTCGATAATCAGCATAATAACAGCTTTCATCTAGAAGCTTTTTTGTATTGTATCGTCCATGTTTATCCTCCATTCACGAGAAAGCGAATTGTATCGCCATATTTTGGAGGGGACGTCCGCACTCGCTTTGGGAGTTGCCATTTCCGAGATGCCTGGGCCACCTGTCTTCTACATAAAAGTTGGTGCGTCCCGGTTCCCTAAATACCGAGCGCCAAGCAGGGAAGCTCTAAATACCAGTTTTTAAAGTCTTTGGTATTACTCGACAAGGGTCTACCGACTGCGAAGCAGATGCTCTGACCACTACACCATCACGTCGGTTGCTACTTTATTGCAATGTTTCGTTTTGTGACAATACGAATAAAATCATCGTTTTGCAACGTTATACACAGAGTGTCTAGTCACACACCGTGTACAATGTTATGCTGAAAAAGTGGATAGAGAGCAATAACATCAAAATGTACATAGAAAGTTTACCATTTTTATGTTGTTGAGTTTCCAGATCGTTATCTGCAAAACATAAAACAAAACATATTGTACCGGCCTTAGTTACATTAAATTAATTCGGTGTAAATACATTATAATTTCACATATTAATGCAGTGGTTCCCAACCTTCGTAATGGCCTGCATCCATAAAATATTTGGAGCAAGTGGAAAATTAACACCTCACAAGTCCCAAGTGGAGAATTCACTCTTCAACATTTACCAAGTGGAGAATTCACTTCTCAACATTTACCAATGAATTAAGGTTAGGGTTAAGGTTAGGGTTAGGGTTAGGGTTAAGATTAAAGTTAAGTTTAGGGTTAGGGTTAGGGTTAGGGTTAAAGGTTAGGGTTAGGGTTAGGGTTAGGGTTAAAGTTAGTGTTAGGCTTAAGGTTAGGGGTTAGGGTTAGGGTTAAAGTTAGGGTTAGGGTTGGGGTTAGGGTTAAAGGTTAGGGTTAGGGTTAGGGTTAGGGTTAAAGTTAGTGTTAGGCTTAAGGTTAGGGGTTAGGGTTAGGGTTAAAGTTAGGGTTAGGGTTGGGGTTAGGGGTTAGGATTAAGGTTAGGGTTAGGGTTAGGGTTAAAGTTAGGGTTAGGGTTAGGGATAGGGTTAGGGTTAAAGTTAGGGTTAGGGATTAAGGTTAAAGGTTAAGGTTAGGGTTAGGGTTAAGGTTAAAGTTACGCTTAGGGTTAGAATTAAAGTTAGGGTTAGGGTTAGGGTTAATGCTCTCTAAACACAAAATATGTATTACACAAGCCAGTCGGTAATGAAAAAAATTTTAACCAAGTGCAGAATTCACACCTCAACATTTACCAAGTAACAAAAGCGCACCTATTAAATAAAAAAGTGCTAATTCTCCACTTGCTCCAAATATTTTAATATGTTCTCGCACCCCTAAAATATCTTAATATGTTCTGCAACCATAGAATATGTTAACATGTGACGAATTTATGCAACCCGCGGACTAAAATGTGACCCGGACATAATATTGTGAGCGCCGTGTAAAAATCACGTCCACCATCCCGAACTTGGTTTACAAAATAAAGAAGTCGCGGCTGGAATTGCATGTGCTGACCTTTTATTTTTTAAAAATCAGCATCATCTCGGGCTGAATTGAAGGTCATGCACTAAGCATGCTGTGAATAGGCACAGAATGTGCAGAGCGATCAGCACAGGATGAACCGAGCATGACAGTACATTAATGCAACACAGAAATCTGAAAGACCATCTCGCACCCCCCTAAGATCCTTCTTCGCACCCCCCAGAAGTGGGAGCACCCCTGGTTGGGATCCCCTGTATTAATGTGTCAAAAGGATTAGTAATTGGATCTGCCTGCAGTTGGCATAAACCTTAGCGTGTTAAACACAATGCTGGAAGTGATATTTGGACCGACGTCTACAACAACCGTCGGACAACACCCATGGCAAAAGATGGTCGTATGTTTAGCAAAACGTCATAATTAAAATATGTACAGCACTATAGTTGCTCGGATTTTATTACTGAGAAATATCTAATTATTTGTTGCGCACGTATGCAAATGCTTGAGATTACTATGTTTCGTTTTGTGACAACACAAATAAGATTATCACATCCTGACCTTATACATCATATGCCTAATGGCACGCTGCGTACAATAGTACATTGTCATAATGAACACAAAACAACGCACAATATAAAACTTACCATTCATATTTTTCTCTTTCTGAGAGATATCTTCAAAATTGAAAACAAAACATAAAAACAAATTAAAGTTTCAATAAAGTAATTTAGAGCAACTATACAGAATATTGTTTCTAGAGAAGTAATAATTGGATCTACTTCTAGGCGAGATAACTCCAACCAGGCTGAAAACAAATCTACGGGTGGGATTCCAACCCATATCTACGACAACCGTCGAACATTAATCAAAGCTTACACAAAATGAACATGAAACTATTCGTCAACTCAATGTGTGATACCTATTGACTATGATCACCTGCAAAAAAATAGAAGGCAGGCCGCTTCTTAGCTTAAGTCAGTAACTGCTTGTAGCTTAGGCTACAGCAAACCGTAGTCTTACCCATAATTTAACAGAACGAATCATCTCTAAATTTATTGTTAAATAGTGGCGGACTTTCCTATCTTCTCATTTATCACATCACAACAGTAAAATGCTGGTAATCGACTCTTTTCTCGGGTGACAGGCATCCCTGATGAACATAGAGCTCAAAAAGTCGGCAACACTCCGCACCTTGGAGCAAGCACTTACTCTGAACAATACTTAAAAACGCAGATAATTTTGCATTGTTTTATTCAGATAAAATTGACCTTGGTTTAAACAGAAGCTGAAATCAGACATGGAAAAAACGTTTAAGCGTATTCATGTTTTAGACAATGCTATTTCATCGCCAAACATAAACCACTCCAATTACATTGGAGTTAAGCTCGATAATCAGCATAATAACAGCTTTCATCTAGAAGTTTTTTGTATTGTATCGTCCATAATCCGTCCGGGCTAAAATGTGACCCGGACATAATATTGTGAGCGCCGTGTAAAAATCACGTCCACCATCCCGAACTTGGTTTACAAAATAAAGAAGTCGCCACTGGAATTGCATGTGCTGACTTTTTATTTTTTAAAAATCAGCATCATCTCGGGTTGAATTGAAGGTCATGCACTAAGCATGCTGTGAATAGGCACAGAATGTGCAGAGCGATCAGCACAGGATGAACCGAGCATGACAGTACATTAATGCAACACAGAAATCTGAAAGACCATCTCGCACCCCCCTAAGATCCTTCTTCGCACCCCCCAGAAGTGGGAGCACCCCTGGTTGGGATCCCCTGTATTAACGTGTCAAAAGGATTAGTAATTGGATCTGCCTGCAGTTGGCATAAACCCTAGCGTGTTAAACACAATGCTGGAAGTGATATTTGGACCGACGTCTACAACAACCGTCGGACAACACCCATGGCAAAAGATGGTCGTATGTTTAGCAAAACGTCATAATTAAAATATGTACAGCACTATAGTTGCTCGGATTTTATTACTGAGAAATATCTAATTATTTGTTGCGCACGTATGCAAATGCTTGAGATTACTATGTTTCGTTTTGTGACAACACAAATAAGATTATCACATCCTGACCTTATACATCATATGCCTAATGGCACGCTGCGTACAATAGTACATTGTCATAATGAACACAAAACAACGCACAATATAAAACTTACCATTCATATTTTTCTCTTTCTGAGAGATATCTTCAAAATTGAAAACAAAACATAAAAACAAATTAAAGTTTCAATAAAGTAATTTAGAGCAACTATACAGAATATTGTTTCTAGAGAAGTAATAATTGGATCTACTTCTAGGTGAGATAACTCCAACCAGGCTGAAAACAAATCTACGGGTGGGATTCCAACCCATATCTACGACAACCGTCGAACATTAATCAAAGCTTACACAAAATGAACATGAAACTATTCGTCAACTCAATGTGTGATACCTATTGACTATGATCACCTGCAAAAAAATAGAAGGCAGGCCGCTTCTTAGCTTAAGTCAGTAACTGCTTGTAGCTTAGGCTACAGCAAACCGTAGTCTTACCCATAATTTAACAGAACGAATCATCTCTAAATTTATTGTTAAATAGTGGCGGACTTTCCTATCTTCTCATTTATCACATCACAACAGTAAAATGCTGGTAATCGACTCTTTTCTCGGGTGACAGGCATCCCTGATGAACATAGAGCTCAAAAAGTCGGCAACACTCCGCACCTTGGAGCAAGCACTTACTCTGAACAATACTTAAAAACGCAGATAATTTTGCATTGTTTTATTCAGATAAAATTGACCTTGGTTTAAACAGAAGCTGAAATCAGACATGGAAAAAACGTTTAAGCGTATTCATGTTTTAGACAATGCTATTTCATCGCCAAACATAAACCACTCCAATTACATTGGAGTTAAGCTCGATAATCAGCATAATAATAGCTTTCATCTAGAAGCTTTTTTGTATTGTATCGTCCATGTTTATCCTCCATTCACGAGAAAGCGAATTGTATCGCCATATTTTGGAGGGGACGTCCGCACTCGCTTTGGGAGTTGCCATTTCCGAGATGCCTGGGCCACCTGTCTTCTACATAAAAGTTGGTGCGTCCCGGTTCCCTAAATACCGAGCGCTAAGCAGGGAAGCTCTAAATACCAGTTTTTAAAGTCTTTGGTATTACTCGACAAGGGTCTACCGACTGCGAAGCAGATGCTCTGACCACTACACCATCACGTCGGTTGCTACTTTATTGCAATGTTTCGTTTTGTGACAATACGAATAAAATCATCGTTTTGCAACGTTATACACAGAGTGTCTAGTCACACACCGTGTACAATGTTATGCTGAAAAAATGGATAGAGAGCAATAACATCAAAATGTACATAGAAAGTTTACCATTTTTATGTTGTTGAGTTTCCAGATCGTTATCTGCAAAACATAAAACAAAACATATTGTACCGGCCTTAGTTACATTGAATTAATTCGGTGTAAATACATTATAATTTCACATATTAATGCAGTGGTTCCCAACCTTCGTAATGGCCTGCATCCATAAAATATTTTAATATGTTCTCGCACCCCTAAAATATCTTAATATGTTCTGCAACCATAAAATATGTTAACATGTGACGAATTTATGCAACCCGCGGGCTAAAATGTGACCCGGACATACCATTGTGAGCGCCGTGTAAAAATCACGTCCACCATCCCGAACTTGGTTTACAAAATAAAGAAGTCGCGGCTGGAATTGCATGTGCTGACCTTTTATTTTTTAAAAATCAGCATCATCTCGGGCTGAATTGAAGGTCATGCACTAAGCATGCTGTGAATAGGCACAGAATGTGCAAAGCGATCAGCACAGGATGAACCGAGCATGACAGTACATTAATGCAACACAGAAATCTGAAAGACCATCTCGCACCCCCCTAAGATCCTTCTTCGCACCCCCCAGAAGTGGGAGCACCCCTGGTTGGGATCCCCTGTATTAATGTGTCAAAAGGATTAGTAATTGGATCTGCCTGCAGTTGGCATAAACCTTAGCGTGTTAAACACAATGCTGAAAGTGATATTTGGACCGACGTCTACAACAACCGTCGGACAACACCCATGGCAAAAGATGGTCGTATGTTTAGCAAAACGTCATAATTAAAATATGTACAGCACTATAGCTGCTCGGATTTTATTACTGAGAAATATCTAATTATTTGTTGCGCACGTATGCAAATGCTTGAGATTACTATGTTTCGTTTTGTGACAACACAAATAAGATTATCACATCCTGACCTTATACATCATATGCCTAATGGCACGCTGCGTACAATAGTACATTATCATAATGAACACAAAACAACGCACAATATAAAACTTACCATTCATATTTTTCTCTTTCTGAGAGATATCTTCAAAATTGAAAACAAAACATAAAAACAAATTAAAGTTTCAATAAAGTAATTTAGAGCAACTATACAGAATATTGTTTCTAGAGAAGTAATAATTGGATCTACTTCTAGGCGAGATAACTCCAACCAGGCTGAAAACAAATCTACGGGTGGGATTCCAACCCATATCTACGACAACCGTCGAACATTAATCAAAGCTTACACAAAATGAACATGAAACTATTCGTCAACTCAATGTGTGATACCTATTGACTATGATCACCTGCAAAAAAATAGAAGGCAGGCCGCTTCTTAGCTTAAGTCAGTAACTGCTTGTAGCTTAGGCTACAGCAAACCGTAGTCTTACCCATAATTTAACAGAACGAATCATCTCTAAATTTATTGTTAAATAGTGGCGGACTTTCCTATCTTCTCATTTATCACATCACAACAGTAAAATGCTGGTAATCGACTCTTTTCTCGGGTGACAGGCATCCCTGATGAACATAGAGCTCAAAAAGTCGGCAACACTCGCACCTTGGAGCAAGCACTTACTCTGAACAATACTTAAAAACGCAGATAATTTTGCATTGTTTTATTCAGATAAAATTGACCTTGGTTTAAACAGAAGCTGAAATCAGACATGGAAAAAACGTTTAAGCGTATTCATGTTTTAGACAATGCTATTTCATCGCCAAACATAAACCACTCCAATTACATTGGAGTTAAGCTCGATACTCAGCATAATAACAGCTTTCATCTAGAAGCTTTTTTGTATTGTATCGTCCATAATCCGTCCGGGCTAAAATGTGACCCGGACATAATATTGTGAGCGCCGTGTAAAAATCACGTCCACCATCCCGAACTTGGTTTACAAAATAAAGAAGTCGCGACTGGAATTGCATGTGCTGACTTTTTATTTTTTAAAAATCAGCATCATCTCGGGTTGAATTGAAGGTCATGCACTAAGCATGCTGTGAATAGGCACAGAATGTGCAGAGCGATCAGCACAGGATGAACCGAGCATGACAGTACATTAATGCAACACAGAAATCTGAAAGACCATCTCGCACACCCCTAAGATCCTTCTTCGCACCCCCCAGAAGTGGGAGCACCCCTGGTTGGGATCCCCTGTATTAATGTGTCAAAAGGATTAGTAATTGGATCTGCCTGCAGTTGGCATAAACCTTAGCGTGTTAAACACAATGCTGGAAGTGATATTTGGACCGACGTCTACAACAACCGTCGGACAACACCCATGGCAAACAATGGTCGTATGTTTAGCAAAACGTCGTAATTAAAATATGTACAGCACTATAGCTGCTCGGATTTTATTACTGAGAAATATCTAATTATTTGTTGCGCACGTATGCAAATGCTTGAGATTACTATGTTTCGTTTTGTGACAACACAAATAAGATTATCACATCCTGACCTTATACATCATATGCCTTAATGGCACGCTGCGTACAATAGTAGTAGTGATTCAGTTTCCACCCGGTGTTGTCTCTTTAGCAGAGATGGCCGGATTTACCCCCATGCATGGGGATTTGTTGGAGCGAAATTTTTCTACAGGGAGCATGCCCTTGCTTACCCCCAACCTCAGTTTTTTGACATGAGTGGTCCAACCAAGCAATTAAGCTGGCAACCCCACCATTAACAATCAGACTGCAATTGGTAGGTACCCAATAGTCGCCTCTTACGACATGCTGGGTAAACAGTTTCACTATTCTTTAACCGGTGAAGCACGGCAAATGTGATAGTACATTGTCATAATGAACACAAAACAACGCACAATATAAAACTTACCATTCATATTTTTCTCTTTCTGAGAGATATCTTCAAAATTGAAAACAAAACATAAAAACAAATTAAAGTTTCAATAAAGTAATTTAGAGCAACTATACAGAATATTGTTTCTAGAGAAGTAATAATTGGATCTACTTCTAGGTGAGATAACTCCAACCAGGCTGAAAACAAATCTACGGGTGGGATTCCAACCCATATCTACGACAACCGTCGAACATTAATCAAAGCTTACACAAAATGAACATGAAACTATTCGTCAACTCAATGTGTGATACCTATTGACTATGATCACCTGCAAAAAAATAGAAGGCAGGCCGCTTCTTAGCTTAAGTCAGTAACTGCTTGTAGCTTAGGCTACAGCAAACCGTAGTCTTACCCATAATTTAACAGAACGAATCATCTCTAAATTTATTGTTAAATAGTGGCGGACTTTCCTATCTTCTCATTTATCACATCACAACAGTAAAATGCTGGTAATCGACTCTTTTCTCGGGTGACAGGCATCCCTGATGAACATAGAGCTCAAAAAGTCGGCAACACTCCGCACCTTGGAGCAAGCACTTACTCTGAACAATACTTAAAAACGCAGATAATTTTGCATTGTTTTATTCAGATAAAATTGACCTTGGTTTAAACAGAAGCTGAAATCAGACATGGAAAAAACGTTTAAGCGTATTCATGTTTTAGACAATGCTATTTCATCGCCAAACATAAACCACTCCAATTACATTGGAGTTAAGCTCGATAATCAGCATAATAATAGCTTTCATCTAGAAGCTTTTTTGTATTGTATCGTCCATGTTTATCCTCCATTCACGAGAAAGCGAATTGTATCGCCATATTTTGGAGGGGACGTCCGCACTCGCTTTGGGAGTTGCCATTTCCGAGATGCCTGGGCCACCTGTCTTCTACATAAAAGTTGGTGCGTCCCGGTTCCCTAAATACCGAGCGCCAAGCAGGGAAGCTCTAAATACCATTTTTTAAAGTCTTTGGTATTACTCGACAAGGGTCTTACCGACTGCGAAGCAGATGCTCTGACCACTACACCATCACGTCGGTTGCTACTTTATTGCAATGTTTCGTTTTGTGACAATACGAATAAAATCATCGTTTTGCAACGTTATACACAGAGTGTCTAGTCACACACCGTGTACAATGTTATGCTGAAAAAGTGGATAGAGAGCAATAACATCAAAATGTACATAGAAAGTTTACCATTTTTATGTTGTTGAGTTTCCAGATCGTTATCTGCAAAACATAAAACAAAACATATTGTACCGGCCTTAGTTACATTGAATTAATTCGGTGTAAATACATTATAATTTCACATATTAATGCAGTGGTTCCCAACCTTCGTAATGGCCTGCATCCATAAAATATTTTAATATGTTCTCGCACCCCTAAAATATCTTAATATGTTCTGCAACCATAAAATATGTTAACATGTGACGAATTTATGCAACCCGCGGGCTAAAATGTGACCCGGACATAATATTGTGAGCGCCGTGTAAAAATCACGTCCACCATCCCGAACTTGGTTTACAAAATAAAGAAGTCGCGGCTGGAATTGCATGTGCTGACCTTTTATTTTTTAAAAATCAGCATCATCTCGGGCTGAATTGAAGGTCATGCACTAAGCATGCTGTGAATAGGCACAGAATGTGCAAAGCGATCAGCACAGGATGAACCGAGCATGACAGTACATTAATGCAACACAGAAATCTGAAAGACCATCTCGCACCCCCCTAAGATCCTTCTTCGCACCCCCCAGAAGTGGGAGCACCCCTGGTTGGGATCCCCTGTATTAACGTGTCAAAAGGATTAGTAATTGGATCTGCCTGCAGTTGGCATAAACCCTAGCGTGTTAAACACAATGCTGGAAGTGATATTTGGACTGACGTCTACAACAACCGTCGGACAACACCCATGGCAAAAGATGGTCGTATGTTTAGCAAAACGTCATAATTAAAATATGTACAGCACTATAGTTGCTCGGATTTTATTACTGAGAAATATCTAATTATTTGTTGCGCACGTATGCAAATGCTTGAGATTACTATGTTTCGTTTTGTGACAACACAAATAAGATTATCACATCCTGACCTTATACATCATATGCCTAATGGCACGCTGCGTACAATAGTACATTGTCATAATGAACACAAAACAACGCACAATATAAAACTTACCATTCATATTTTTCTCTTTCTGAGAGATATCTTCAAAATTGAAAACAAAACATAAAAACAAATTAAAGTTTCAATAAAGTAATTTAGAGCAACTATACAGAATATTGTTTCTAGAGAAGTAATAATTGGATCTACTTCTAGGCGAGATAACTCCAACCAGGCTGAAAACAAATCTACGGGTGGGATTCCAACCCATATCTACGACAACCGTCGAACATTAATCAAAGCTTACACAAAATGAACATGAAACTATTCGTCAACTCAATGTGTGATACCTATTGACTATGATCACCTGCAAAAAAATAGAAGGCAGGCCGCTTCTTAGCTTAAGTCAGTAACTGCTTGTAGCTTAGGCTACAGCAAACCGTAGTCTTACCCATAATTTAACAGAACGAATCATCTCTAAATTTATTGTTAAATAGTGGCGGACTTTCCTATCTTCTCATTTATCACATCACAACAGTAAAATGCTGGTAATCGACTCTTTTCTCGGGTGACAGGCATCCCTGATGAACATAGAGCTCAAAAAGTCGGCAACACTCCGCACCTTGGAGCAAGCACTTACTCTGAACAATACTTAAAAACGCAGATAATTTTGCATTGTTTTATTCAGATAAAATTGACCTTGGTTTAAACAGAAGCTGAAATCAGACATGGAAAAAACGTTTAAGCGTATTCATGTTTTAGACAATGCTATTTCATCGCCAAACATAAACCACTCCAATTACATTGGAGTTAAGCTCGATAATCAGCATAATAATAGCTTTCATCTAGAAGCTTTTTTGTATTGTATCGTCCATGTTTATCCTCCATTCACGAGAAAGCGAATTGTATCGCCATATTTTGGAGGGGACGTCCGCACTCGCTTTGGGAGTTGCCATTTCCGAGATGCCTGGGCCACCTGTCTTCTACATAAAAGTTGGTGCGTCCCGGTTCCCTAAATACCGAGCGCCAAGCAGGGAAGCTCTAAATACCAGTTTTTAAAGTCTTTGGTATTACTCGACAAGGGTCTACCGACTGCGAAGCAGATGCTCTGACCACTACACCATCACGTCGGTTGCTACTTTATTGCAATATTTCGTTTTGTGACAATACGAATAAAATCATCGTTTTGCAACGTTATACACAGAGTGTCTAGTCACACACCGTGTACAATGTTATGCTGAAAAAATGGATAGAGAGCAATAACATCAAAATGTACATAGAAAGTTTACCATTTTTATGTTGTTGAGTTTCCAGATCGTTATCTGCAAAACATAAAACAAAACATATTGTACCGGCCTTAGTTACATTGAATTAATTCGGTGTAAATACATTATAATTTCACATATTAATGCAGTGGTTCCCAACCTTCGTAATGGCCTGCATCCATAAAGTATGTTAACATGTGACGAATTTATGCAACCCGCAGGCTAAAATGTGACCCGGACATAATATTGTGAGCGCCGTGTAAAAATCACGTCCACCATCCCGAACTTGGTTTACAAAATAAAGAAGTCGCGGCTGAAATTGCATGTGCTGACCTTTTATTTTTTAAAAATCAGCATCATCTCGGGCTGAATTGAAGGTCATGCACTAAGCATGCTGTGAATAGGCACAGAATGTGCAGAGCGATCAGCACAGGATGAACCGAGCATGACAGTACATTAATGCAACACAGAAATCTGAAAGACCATCTCGCACACCCCTAAGATCCTTCTTCGCACCCCCCAGAAGTGGGAGCACCCCTGGTTGGGATCTCCTGTATTAATGTGTCAAAAGGATTAGTAATTGGATCTGCCTGCAGTTGGCATAAACCTTAGCGTGTTAAACACAATGCTGGAAGTGATATTTGGACCGACGTCTACAACAACCGTCGGACAACACCCATGGCAAAAGATGGTCGTATGTTTAGCAAAACGTCATAATTAAAATATGTACAGCACTATAGTTTCTCGGATTTTATTACTGAGAAATATCTAATTATTTGTTGCGCACGTATGCAAATGCTTGAGATTACTATGTTTCGTTTTGTGACAACACAAATAAGATTATTACATCCTGACCTTATACATCATATGCCTAATGGCACGCTGCGTACAATAGTACATTGTCATAATGAACACAAAACAACGCACAATATAAAACTTACCATTCATATTTTTCTCTTTCTGAGAGATATCTTCAAAATTGAAAACAAAACATAAAAACAAATTAAAGTTTCAATAAAGTAATTTAGAGCAACTATACAGAATATTGTTTCTAGAGAAGTAATAATTGGATCTACTTCTAGGTGAGATAACTCCAACCAGGCTGAAAACAAATCTACGGGTGGGATTCCAACCCATATCTACGACAACCGTCGAACATTAATCAAAGCTTACACAAAATGAACATGAAACTATTCGTCAACTCAATGTGTGATACCTATTGACTATGATCACCTGCAAAAAAATAGAAGGCAGGCCGCTTCTTAGCTTAAGTCAGTAACTGCTTGTAGCTTAGGCTACAGCAAACCGTAGTCTTACCCATAATTTAACAGAACGAATCATCTCTAAATTTATTGTTAAATAGTGGCGGACTTTCCTATCTTCTCATTTATCACATCACAACAGTAAAATGCTGGTAATCGACTCTTTTCTCGGGTGACAGGCATCCCTGATGAACATAGAGCTCAAAAAGTCGGCAACACTCCGCACCTTGGAGCAAGCACTTACTCTGAACAATACTTAAAAACGCAGATAATTTTGCATTGTTTTATTCAGATAAAATTGACCTTGGTTTAAACAGAAGCTGAAATCAGACATGGAAAAAACGTTTAAGCGTATTCATGTTTTAGACAATGCTATTTCATCGCCAAACATAAACCACTCCAATTACATTGGAGTTAAGCTCGATAATCAGCATAATAATAGCTTTCATCTAGAAGCTTTTTTGTATTGTATCGTCCATGTTTATCCTCCATTCACGAGAAAGCGAATTGTATCGCCATATTTTGGAGGGGACGTCCGCACTCGCTTTGGGAGTTGCCATTTCCGAGATGCCTGGGCCACCTGTCTTCTACATAAAAGTTGGTGCGTCCCGGTTCCCTAAATACCGAGCGCCAAGCAGGGAAGCTCTAAATACCAGTTTTTAAAGTCTTTGGTATTACTCGACAAGGGTCTACCGACTGCGAAGCAGATGCTCTGACCACTACGCCATCACGTCGGTTGCTACTTTATTGCAATATTTCGTTTTGTGACAATACGAATAAAATCATCGTTTTGCAACGTTATACACAGAGTGTCTAGTCACACACCGTGTACAATGTTATGCTGAAAAAGTGGATAGAGAGCAATAACATCAAAATGTACATAGAAAGTTTACCATTTTTATGTTGTTGAGTTTCCAGATCGTTATCTGCAAAACATAAAACAAAACATATTGTACCGGCCTTAGTTACATTAAATTAATTCGGTGTAAATACATTATAATTTCACATATTAATGCAGTGGTTCCCAACCTTCGTAATGGCCTGCATCCATAAAATATTTTAATATGTTCTCGCACCCCTAAAATATCTTAATATGTTCTGCAACCATAAAATATGTTAACATGTGACGAATTTATGCAACCCGCGGGCTAAAATGTGACCCGGACATAATATTGTGAGCGCCGTGTAAAAATCACGTCCACCATCCCGAACTTGGTTTACAAAATAAAGAAGTCGCGGCTGGAATTGCATGTGCTGACTTTTTATTTTTTAAAAATCAGCATCATCTCGGGCTGAATTGAAGGTCATGCACTAAGCATGCTGTGAATAGGCACAGAATGTGCAGAGCGATCAGCACAGGATGAACCGAGCATGACAGTACATTAATGCAACACAGAAATCTGAAAGACCATCTCGCACCCCCCTAAGATCCTTCTTCGCACCCCCCAGAAGTGGGAGCACCCCTGGTTGGGATCCCCTGTATTAATGTGTCAAAAGGATTAGTAATTGGATCTGCCTGCAGTTGGCATAAACCTTAGCGTGTTAAACACAATGCTGGAAGTGATATTTGGACCGACGTCTACAACAACCGTCGGACAACACCCATGGCAAACAATGGTCGTATGTTTAGCAAAACGTCATAATTAAAATATGTACAGCACTATAGCTGCTCGGATTTTATTACTGAGAAATATCTAATTATTTGTTGCGCACGTATGCAAATGCTTGAGATTACTATGTTTCGTTTTGTGACAACACAAATAAGATTGTCACATCCTGACCTTATACATCATATGCCTAATGGCACGCTGCGTACAATAGTACATTGTCATAATGAACACAAAACAACGCACAATATAAAACTTACCATTCATATTTTTCTCTTTCTGAGAGATATCTTCAAAATTGAAAACAAAACATAAAAACAAATTAAAGTTTCAATAAAGTAATTTAGAGCAACTATACAGAATATTGTTTCTAGAGAAGTAATAATTGGATCTACTTCTAGGTGAGATAACTCCAACCAGGCTGAAAACAAATCTACGGGTGGGATTCCAACCCATATCTACGACAACCGTCGAACATTAATCAAAGCTTACACAAAATGAACATGAAACTATTCGTCAACTCAATGTGTGATACCTATTGACTATGTAGCTTAGGCTACAGCAAACCGTAGTCTTACCCATAATTTAACAGAACGAATCATCTCTAAATTTATTGTTAAATAGTGGCGGACTTTCCTATCTTCTCATTTATCACATCACAACAGTAAAATGCTGGTAATCGACTCTTTTCTCGGGTGACAGGCATCCCTGATGAACATAGAGCTCAAAAAGTCGGCAACACTCCGCACCTTGGAGCAAGCACTTACTCTGAACAATACTTAAAAACGCAGATAATTTTGCATTGTTTTATTCAGATAAAATTGACCTTGGTTTAAACAGAAGCTGAAATCAGACATGGAAAAAACGTTTAAGCGTATTCATGTTTTAGACAATGCTATTTCATCGCCAAACATAAACCACTCCAATTACATTGGAGTTAAGCTCGATAATCAGCATAATAAAAACAGCTTTCATCTAGAAGCTTTTTTGTATTGTATCGTCCATAATCCGTCCGGGTAAAATGTGACCCGGACATAATATTGTGAGCGCCGTGTAAAAATCACGTCCACCATCCCGAACTTGGTTTACAAAATAAAGAAGTCGCGGCTGGAATTGCATGTGCTGACTTTTTATTTTTTAAAAATCAGCATCATCTCGGGCTGAATTGAAGGTCATGCACTAAGCATGCTGTGAATAGGCACAGAATGTGCAGAGCGATCAGCACAGGATGAACCGAGCATGACAGTACATTAATGCAACACAGAAATCTGAAAGACCATCTCGCACCCCCCTAAGATCCTTCTTCGCACCCCCCAGAAGTGGGAGCACCCCTGGTTGGGATCCCCTGTATTAATGTGTCAAAAGGATTAGTAATTGGATCTGCCTGCAGTTGGCATAAACCTTAGCGTGTTAAACACAATGCTGAAAGTGATATTTGGACCGACGTCTACAACAACCGTCGGACAACACCCATGGCAAAAGATGGTCGTATGTTTAGCAAAACGTCATAATTAAAATATGTACAGCACTATAGTTGCTCGGATTTTATTACTGAGAAATATCTAATTATTTGTTGCGCACGTATGCAAATGCTTGAGATTACTATGTTTCGTTTTGTGACAACACAAATAAGATTATTACATCCTGACCTTATACATCATATGCCTAATGGCACGCTGCGTACAATAGTAGTAGTGATTCAGTTTCCACCGGGTGTTGTCTCTTTAGCAGAGATGGCCGGATTTACTTTATGCATGGGGATTTTTTGGAGCGAAATTTTTCTACAGGGAGCATGCCCTTGCTTACCCCCAACCTCAGTTTTTTGACATGAGTGGTCCAACCAAGCAATTGAGCTCGCAACCCCACCATTAACAGTCAGACCGCAATTGGTAGGTACCCAATAGTCGCCTCTTACGACATGCTGGGTAAACAGTTTCACTATTCTTTAACCGGTGAAGCACGGCAAAGGTGATAGTACATTGTCATAATGAACACAAAACAACGCACAATATAAAACTTACCATTCATATTTTTCTCTTTCTGAGAGATATCTTCAAAATTGAAAACAAAACATAAAAACAAATTAAAGTTTCAATAAAGTAATTTAGAGCAACTATACAGAATATTGTTTCTAGAGAAGTAATAATTGGATCTACTTCTAGGCGAGATAACTCCAACCAGGCTGAAAACAAATCTACGGGTGGGATTCCAACCCATATCTACGACAACCGTCGAACATTAATCAAAGCTTACACAAAATGAACATGAAACTATTCGTCAACTCAATGTGTGATACCTATTGACTATGATCACCTGCAAAAAAATAGAAGGCAGGCCGCTTCTTAGCTTAAGTCAGTAACTGCTTGTAGCTTAGGCTACAGCAAACCGTAGTCTTACCCATAATTTAACAGAACGAATCATCTCTAAATTTATTGTTAAATAGTGGCGGACTTTCCTATCTTCTCATTTATCACATCACAACAGTAAAATGCTGGTAATCGACTCTTTTCTCGGGTGACAGGCATCCCTGATGAACATAGAGCTCAAAAAGTCGGCAACACTCCGCACCTTGGAGCAAGCACTTACTCTGAACAATACTTAAAAACGCAGATAATTTTGCATTGTTTTATTCAGATAAAATTGACCTTGGTTTAAACAGAAGCTGAAATCAGACATGGAAAAAACGTTTAAGCGTATTCATGTTTTAGACAATGCTATTTCATCGCCAAACATAAACCACTCCAATTACATTGGAGTTAAGCTCGATAATCAGCATAATAACAGCTTTCATCTAGAAGCTTTTTTGTATTGTATCGTCCATGTTTATCCTCCATTCACGAGAAAGCGAATTGTATCGCCATATTTTGGAGGGGACGTCCGCACTCGCTTTGGGAGTTGCCATTTCCGAGATGCCTGGGCCACCTGTCTTCTACATAAAAGTTGGTGCGTCCCGGTTCCCTAAATACCGAGCGCCAAGCAGGGAAGCTCTAAATACCAGTTTTTAAAGTCTTTGGTATTACTCGACAAGGGTCTACCGACTGCGAAGCAGATGCTCTGACCACTACACCATCACGTCGGTTGCTACTTTATTGCAATATTTCGTTTTGTGACAATACAAATAAAATCATCGTTTTGCAACGTTATACACAGAGTGTCTAGTCACACACCGTGTACAATGTTATGCTGAAAAAGTGGATAGAGAGCAATAACATCAAAATGTACATAGAAAGTTTACCATTTTTATGTTGTTGAGTTTCCAGATCGTTATCTGCAAAACATAAAACAAAACATATTGTACCGGCCTTAGTTACATTAAATTAATTCGGTGTAAATACATTATAATTTCACATATTAATGCAGTGGTTCCCAACCTTCGTAATAGCCTGCATCCATAAAATATTTTAATATGTTCTCGCACCCCTAAAATATCTTAATATGTTCTGCAACCATAAAATATGTTAACATGTGACGAATTTATGCAACCCGCGGGCTAAAATGTGACCCGGACATAATATTGTGAGCGCCGTGTAAAAATCACGTCCACCATCCCGAACTTGGTTTACAAAATAAAGAAGTCGCGGCTGGAATTGCATGTGCTGACTTTTTATTTTTTAAAAATCAGCATCATCTCGGGCTGAATTGAAGGTCATGCACTAAGCATGCTGTGAATAGGCACAGAATGTGCAGAGCGATCAGCACAGGATGAACCGAGCATGACAGTACATTAATGCAACACAGAAATCTGAAAGACCATCTCGCACCCCCCTAAGATCCTTCTTCGCACCCCCCAGAAGTGGGAGCACCCCTGGTTGAGATCCCCTGTATTAATGTGTCAAAAGGATTAGTAATTGGATCTGCCTGCAGTTGGCATAAAGCCTAGCGTGTTAAACACAATGCTGGAAGTGATATTTGGACCGACGTCTACAACAACCGTCGGACAACACCCATGGCAAAAGATGGTCGTATGTCTAGCAAAACGTCATAATTAAAATATGTACAGCACTATAGTTGCTCGGATTTTATTACTGAGAAATATCTAATTATTTGTTGCGCACGTATGCAAATGCTTGAGATTACTATGTTTCGTTTTGTGACAACACAAATAAGATTATTACATCCTGACCTTATACATCATATGCCTAATGGCACGCTGCGTACAATAGTACATTGTCATAATGAACACAAAACAACGCACAATATAAAACTTACCATTCATATTTTTCTCTTTCTGAGAGATATCTTCAAAATTGAAAACAAAACATAAAAACAAATTAAAGTTTCAATAAAGTAATTTAGAGCAACTATACAGAATATTGTTTCTAGAGAAGTAATAATTGGATCTACTTCTAGGTGAGATAACTCCAACCAGGCTGAAAACAAATCTACGGGTGGGATTCCAACCCATATCTACGACAACCGTCGAACATTAATCAAAGCTTACACAAAATGAACATGAAACTATTCGTCAACTCAATGTGTGATACCTATTGACTATGATCACCTGCAAAAAAATAGAAGGCAGGCCGCTTCTTAGCTTAAGTCAGTAACTGCTTGTAGCTTAGGCTACAGCAAACCGTAGTCTTACCCATAATTTAACAGAACGAATCATCTCTAAATTTATTGTTAAATAGTGGCGGACTTTCCTATCTTCTCATTTATCACATCACAACAGTAAAATGCTGGTAATCGACTCTTTTCTCGGGTGACAGGCATCCCTGATGAACATAGAGCTCAAAAAGTCGGCAACACTCCGCACCTTGGAGCAAGCACTTACTCTGAACAATACTTAAAAACGCAGATAATTTTGCATTGTTTTATTCAGATAAAATTGACCTTGGTTTAAACAGAAGCTGAAATCAGACATGGAAAAAACGTTTAAGCGTATTCATGTTTTAGACAATGCTATTTCATCGCCAAACATAAACCACTCCAATTACATTGGAGTTAAGCTCGATAATCAGCATAATAACAGCTTTCATCTAGAAGCTTTTTTGTATTGTATCGTCCATGTTTATCCTCCATTCACGAGAAAGCGAATTGTATCGCCATATTTTAAAGTTGGTGCGTCCCGGTTGCCTAAATACCGAGCGCCAAGCAGGGAAGCTCTAAATACCATTTTTTAAAGTCTTTGGTATTACTCGACAAGGGTCTACCGACTGCGAAGCAGATGCTCTGACCACTACACCATCACGTCGGTTGCTACTTTATTGCAATGTTTCGTTTTGTGACAATACGAATAAAATCATCGTTTTGCAACGTTATACACAGAGTGTCTAGTCACACACCGTGTACAATGTTATGCTGAAAAAGTGGATAGAGAGCAATAACATCAAAATGTACATAGAAAGTTTACCATTTTTATGTTGTTGAGTTTCCAGATCGTTATCTGCAAAACATAAAACAAAACATATTGTACCGGCCTTAGTTACATTAAATTAATTCGGTGTAAATACATTATAATTTCACATATTAATGCAG
Source organism: Trididemnum clinides (assembly GCA_963675345.1). NCBI lineage: Eukaryota > Metazoa > Chordata > Ascidiacea > Aplousobranchia > Didemnidae > Trididemnum > Trididemnum clinides. The sequence continues at coordinate 28,019,677 of OY776298.1, read as the reverse complement.
TGGTTCCCAACCTTCGTAATGGCCTGCATCCATAAAATATTTTAATATGTTCTCGCACCCCTAAAATATCTTAATATGTTCTGCAACCATAAAATATGTTAACATGTGACGAATTTTTGCAACCCGCGGACTAAAATGTGACCCGGACATAATATTGTGAGCGCCGTGTAAAAATCACGTCCACCATCCCGAACTTGGTTTACAAAATAAAGAAGTCGCGGCTGGAATTGCATGTGCTGACTTTTTATTTTTTTAAAATCAGCATCATCTCGGGCTGAATTGAAGGTCATGCACTAAGCATGCTGTGAATAGGCACAGAATGTGCAGAGCGATCAGCACAGGATGAACCGAGCATGACAGTACATTAATGCAACACAGAAATCTGAAAGACCATCTCGCACCCCCCTAAGATCCTTCTTCGCACCCCACAGAAGTGGGAGCACCCCTGGTTGGGATCCCCTGTATTAATGTGTCAAAAGGATTAGTAATTGGATCTGCCTGCAGTTGGCATAAACCTTAGCGTGTTAAACACAATGCTGGAAGTGATATTTGGACCGACGTCTACAACAACCGTCGGACAACACCCATGGCAAAAGATGGTCAAAGTAGCTCAAACATCTTCTCGAGTAAAAGCATTGTTACCTACTCCAAAACTATTGAGCTAAAAATGCATAATTTTGATTGATATTTTCACTGGAGTAAAAGTAAAATAGTCAAAAAATAAATAAATTAAATACTAAAAGTAGAAATGAGATTTCATTAGTTTAGTAGTTTTTTCCTGTATTTTCCTAGACCCGTGATCTTTAATTAAAGGTGTTCACATTAAATTAGGTGTGTAAAGAAATTTCTATAACTGCAAACCTCTCCGCCGACTCGTATAGCTAGTGATTTATTTACATTACGAACCAATAAATATTTGCGAGTAGGTTAGAGGCGATAGCTCTGATGCACTTAAAAAACGTCATGTCGGGAGACATTATGTTAGGAGGTAACCTTGTTTTGGTAAAACGCTCAAAGCAGGTTATCCTACTTCAGGTTGATGACATTATTCTATTGAATAACTCTAAGGAAATTTAGTTTGAGATCTTTTTATGAAAAAGGTCTTTTCAGTTTAAGGTGACACTTTTGCATTTGGTCCAAACAACACAACTTATGATTGGAAGAAGAGCAATAATTGTTGCTTTCTTGCGGAGCCAAGATATCAAATAAATTGAGATTCGTTGATACGGACATAAAATGTGCAAGATAAAACAAAAAAGTGCACGATAGAATATTACAAACGATTGAAGATGGTACAAACACTTTGATATAATTTCTTTAGTAATTATTCAACTATATTATGCTGTAAGTCTGTTCGATCATTTTTTTTGATTGTTGTTATATGCACTTGATATAGTTATATAGAGGTAGTGTTCGACTTACGACCTGCTCGACTTACGACTGCTCAACTTTACGACCGCTTCCCTGGCAAGGCTAGGCAGCTGTATCGATAGGCTGGCAGCTCAGTCGTAGCCCTCATATATACATACATGTATATATGAGATTCGACTTACGACCATTCCGACTTACGACCGGATGGTCGGAACCGAACGCGGTCGTAAGTCGAACACTATCTGTATTGCAAAAATTAAGAATGTTGTTGTTCCTCAAATGTAAAATACTGTACTGCACGAAATGTGTGCTAATGATTAAAAGTAGTTAAAACGTGGAGCGACTCGCTTAAATGATAAATAAAGTAAGATCTATACGATTGTTTAAAAAAATTTCACAAAATTTGGCAAAAATTAGTGTTATTAAGCAAATTAAAAAAAATATTTGCTGAGCTTAAGCTTGCGTAATAATCTTTATAAGAGGGCATTAATAATTTTGTCCTAAATTTATACTTTTACGAAACTTTCCGGAGAACAATTGCCTCCTTGTCTCCCCTTGGGTATCCCCTTGACGAATGCAGGTGCTGGTTTGCAAACAAACTAATGAGTGATTGGTAAAATATAGCAAACTGAAATAGCGTGAACCCTGGAGAATTTTTTTAATTTACCGGTACTTCTGGCGCTAAAAGCTTTTTCAAACCAAAACGTATGGCATCACACACCATCGATAATAATTCACCGCACTTTGCCAATTAGCATTGAAGGCTAGTAGGCTTATCAGTATGTCTTCTCCAAAATTCAGTGGAGAATTTGTAAAAAATAAAAGCTAAGCTGAAGCTACTTTTCTTATGCTGGCACACCGCATTCCAACTTTACCGACATGTAATTTTTGGCAGCCACTTAAGCAAAAGTTATGACTAACCAAGAAGCGTTACTTTATACTGAATCGGCTCAAATACAACTAGAAGCAGTAACAATTTAAACTACTTGAGCAACTACTCAAACTACTCGTTTGAGTAAAAATTGAAACTACTCGTTACTGAAAATCTAATTTAGCACAACTACGATGTTAGAGACCACCACTGGCCATGACTAAAAAGTTTGGGGCAAGACTTTAACCGCTATCTGCATCACGTGCTGTGGATTTATTGTAATCACTTTAAAGAATACAAGGGATGTTGCTAGATAGGTCGAGTCAGTAACTGCTAGGAGCAATTTATATTGTTACCCATTATTTGACAAAACACATCATGTCAAATATTATTATTTAAGAGTGGCTGACTTTTCCATCGTTTTACTAATCACCCCACAGAGAGCGAAATGTCGTTATTATTCGTCCGTTTTTTCTGGTCAGTACTATTGCTGATAACCAAAGAGCTCAAAGAGTCGAGCAATTACCCGCAGCTTGAACCATGCAGCATCATATCATAGAGCCGGAATGTCGAGCCACTGACCTGCGGGTCACAATGTAAACCGCCACTGATATTTCAGTGACCCACTTGTAGATTTATTATGACGATATCAGTTTTTTGAAATTTTCGCGGTAAGAACCTTTTTTTATTGATTAAGCCGCAACATTTGTCCAAGATACAAGTAAAGACTTTTTTCTTAGAGATTCAGCTGAAAATGTTGAGAAAATTGGACATCACTAAAAGTAAAAACCATATTTTTAGAGCATCGATCACAAGATGATTGAATCTATCACGAACTTTCTTCTTTTTCCACATCAATACCCCATTTGTGGCCCATTCAACAAAATAGGTCTGCCGTCCAGGCCATGGAGGCATTTTTTGTTGGCTGCAATGACAGAAACTGTGTAAAAAGTTTGCTTTTCAAAATCGCGATATATGCGCTTGGATTCACACTTTGAGCCAGAAAGTTTATTTAGTAGGAAGTAGCGTGTGTTGATTTTTATCTTTGAGATTTGTTGAATAAATTCTTTTAGATGGATTTAATTTTTAACATCTACCATCTAGTTTGTTTGGCAGATCTTCTTTATATGCAACTGGTCCTATGGTATTAAATTTGCATACAACAGGTTTATGTTTTTTGCTATCGTCTCTTCCAGGATCAGCTTACAGTCGATCACATGTTTCAGCATTTGTTTACAGCACAGAATGTAATCCAGTTGGTTATTGTTTTCCACCGCTAATAGATTATCCTTGGCGAGAGTCAATAGTAAAGAATGTATTTACCACCATAACCCTTGCTGCACGCAAGTTGATAATTATCTCATCATTTCCTTGTCTTTCTCCAACACCACGTTTTCCCAGGCGCTCTTACAGGTTTCTGCTTCCTTCTCGGACATTACTGCCAGAACAGCAGTTTTTAGACTTAGTGCACCTGTGACAACCGCTACTCATTCACAAGTGATCGGCTTTTAAGAGTACTGACAGACCATCCATTTCAGTGAATCTATTATAGGTATCAAAAATGTAAAAATCTAAACTATGCTTTATTTAAAGTCTTTAGCTACTTGTCAGTCACCAACTTCACTGAAGAGACGTAACAGATCGAAACAGTGTCATTGTATGCACTTTTTTCAAGGTGTATCGCAGGCCTCTTGTGTTACTTTAATCTCTTTCGCTCCCGCGTGCCTTGCGAAAAAATGTCCGCGAGGTGGCAGAGCGAAAAACTGTCATAATTTGTCATAATTAATCATCAAACAGATGAGAAGTTGTGGAAATGTGAATGGAGAGGCGATATCTTTTATTCTCATGGTACTAATCATTGTAACGGTGTGGCGATACTAGTTAAAAAATCTCTTAAATACGAACAAACAGCTACATATGTTGATCAAACAGGCAGAATACTGCTTATCGAAATTAAATTTAACGACAAAGTCTTTGTCATCGGCAATGTCTATGCACCCACAAAGGACGAACCTTTTTTCAACAGTCGTAAATTTTACAAAACACGATTTGGTTTTAGGCGGGAATTGGAATCTAGTGCTTGACAATAAACTAGATAAAGACGGGGGCCCAGCTCACTCAAATCAATTATCCAAAGAAAAAGTAAAATCATATCTCAACGTTTTTGATTTATGCGACGTTTTCAGAGAGCTTAACCCTTTTAAGAAAAGCTTTACGAGATATCAGTCACAACCATACACTGCCACAAGGCTGGATTTTTTTCTTACTTCAAATGGGCTGCGCCAGCACGTACAATCAGCCAACATCTGCCAAAGCATTAAGTCAGATCACAAAATTGCCTTATTAACGATTAAAGTAGGACTACAAGAATGGGGCAAAGGGTACTGGAAAATCAATAATTCTGTTTTTGCTAAATGATGATTATATAGCGCTCATTAAAAATCTGATCAGTGAATTTGAAAAAAATAATCCCAAAGGACATGTTACACCTCATATCAGGTGGGAAACTCTCAAATGTGTAATTAGAGGGGAAACTATTAAGTACTGTTCCTTACTGAAAAAGACCTCCAACAAAGAACAATCAGTACTAGAATCAAAACTTGAGGCCATGGAATCAAATTTATTATCCTGTGGTCCAAAGCAAAAAGAAGAAATCCTTAATAATATCAATCTCACTCAAAACGATCTTCATAAGCTAATTGAAATAAAAACTAAAGGCGCGGCTACAAGAAGTAGAGCTCGTTGGATGGAATCCGGGGAAAAAAATACTAAGTATTTTCTCCATTTGGAAAAATGGCATCTAGAAAAAAAACCCATCAAATCCTTACGCAGTGCCCAAGGTAGACTGATTGATAAACAAGAAAATATTTTGAAAGAGCTCTTAACCTTTTGTGAATCCTTATATTCCGAAAACCAACAATGCTGTGAAAAAGATTGTTGTGATTTTATACGTACACTATCGCTACCAAGTATTAATAAGGCAAAATTTTTTGAATGTGAAAAACCTATAACTGATAACGAATGCCAACAAGCCATTCTTCAACTAGCCAACAATAAATCCCCAGGTCTTCACGGCTTTTCCATTGAATTTTATAAAACTTTCTGGACTGAAATTAAGAGTCTATTTATGGAATGCCTTGATTTTTCCAAAATTACCAACCAATTGAGTAAATCCCAGTACGAGGGTGTAATAACGTTACTGCCTAAACCCGGAAAAGACAAATTGTCTCCCTCCAACTACAGGCCAATCACATTGTTAAATTGTGATTATAAAATAATATCCAAAGTTATTACCAACAGAATACACCCTTGTTTGAATGACCTTATAGAAAAAGAACAAAATGGCTTTATGAAAGCTCGAAACATTGGCGATAACATTCGTTTACTATTTGATATTATTAATTACGCAAACCACGAAAAGATTCCAGGCGCTGTATTTTTAGTAGATCTACATATAGCGTTTGATTCTTTACACTGATCTTTTATTTTTACTATGCTAAAATCTTACGGTTTTGGTAATTCTTTGATTAACTGGATAAGAATTCTATATAAAAATCCCAAATGCCGTGTTGTAAACAATAATTTTCTAAGCCCCCTTTTCGAAGTCAAAAAGGGAGTGAGGCAAGGAGATCCCCTCTCTCCGACCATTTTTCTTTTATGTATAGAGTGTTTAGCCATCATGCTGCGTCAGAGCAGGCAATACAAAGGCATTAAGTTAAATCAACAAACCTTTAAAGTATCTTTGTTCGCAGACGATATCGCGATTTTTTTGAATGGAAATGCTTTGCAATTTAATGTATTCGATGAAGCTTGTATTATTTGGGGTTATATGAAAAGTTGATGCCACTTCATCATATGAGTATAATTCAAAGTCCGATTTAAGCAGCTGAAAAAAATAAAAAATCCCGGCTTTGCAAAAATCTTCAACAAACATTGGTTGATTTCGGTATTTTACCGCTTTATTAAACCATAAATATTTGGAATCATTGTCGATATTGCAGAAATGTTTTAAAGTTCTTAAGGTGGTAAGGGTAAAGCGTAAAAAGGCCACTCTACCAATTAACATGCTATTCAACTTTATATTAGAACGCAAAATGCAGAAAAGAACATTTTCGTCAATACATCGATGTTCAAGCGACTTCCAACTGGATTGATAATTGTTATCAAATAGTTTAAAAATGAAGTTATGCCTGAGAGAAAGTACATACTGTTTGATGTCAATCATTTTACCACCTCCTTCTTTCACATCACAACATAGTTGAGAGCGACCAATTTTTTCCCACTTGGAGCCCCAAATAAATTTATACATAATTTGATTAAGTTTCTTTATGAAAGTTTCTGGCAATGTTACTGGTAAATAAGTGGCTTTATACACAATTTTGGGAATGACCAGACTTTTTAGTATAATTATTTTTCCTAACAACGTGAGACCGCGAGATGACCAAATGTTTAAAAGTGTTTGCACTTCTCGCGTTATACCTGGAAAATTTTCACTGAAGAGGAAATTGTTGTCAAAGTTGGTAATTGGTATATTAACCCCCAGGTATTTGACAAGAGTTTGAGGCCAAGATAAGCCTTTATCAGAAAAAGGTTGAGACACGTTGCCCTTGCTAGATCCAACGTAAAAAGCGTTAGATTTGCTCATATTGACTTTGCAGCCTGATTTTTGCCCAAATGTATCAAGAATGTCAAAAACGCAATTAAACTCATTTCAGCCATTCCAATGGCTTGAATTCCGACTACGAACAGTAACTCTCATAACCCTCCATGCGCTTTTTCTGACTTTAAACAAACTGTCAAAGAACAAATTACTACTCTGGGCAGCTCAAGTAAAACCGCTTATCAATTTTTGAGAGACAAAGTTAAAATACTACCTATTAAACAACAACTAAAATGGTGTAATATATTGCAACTGCCATCCGATACAATTGATTGGTCAAATATATATAAAAATAACTACTACGCTACAAACGAAACTAAACTACGATCATTTCAAATTAGGTTAAACTTAAGATCAATTGTTACTAAAATACAATTGTGTGTTCTTGATATTACCTCTGATAATTTATGTACGTTTTGTGGTGAAGAACCGGAAACTTTGATTCATTTATTTTGTGATTGCAAAATTGTTGACGCTTTTTGGAACGATGTATTTCATTGGATTCTAGCAAGATTTCGTATTAATGTCCCTTCCAATAACTTTCATAAACTGTTTGGGTTCCATACACAATATGCTAATAACCCATTAGTCAACCACATGCTCTTATTGGCAAGATTCTTGATTTACCGGTGTAAACATTCGAATACAACACCCAATATGCCCCAGTACTTTAACGCAATTACATGCACAAAAAATCAGAACACTATATTGCTAAGAAACATAATAAATTGGAATTTCATTACAAGAAATGGTCTAGCTACATTTAGACATTGTATTATGCGTTGTCGCTGTTTTTATTCTTGTGTTCTTGTTTTTGTGCCTACAATAAAAAAAAAAAAAAAAAAAATTATCATAAAATACGCCAAGTTTGTTTGTAAGTCATTACTCATCTGTTTACGTCTACATCAAGTGTTATATATCGTTGAAATCTCTATTTCTTGAAGATTTCAAATACAATAAAAACAAAAAAGTTTTTTTTGTTTGAATATGCAAATTATCCCCCCAATAGGTGCTGAGTTGTCTTCGAAGTTAAAGTGTCCTTACCTCAAAGATTACTACAGATTTTATTTTTTACCAATTTTTTACAAATGGTCGCTAGATAATGCTAAGGAAATAAGCTTTCAAAATGCATCAGTCGAAACTTACCTAAAAGCATGGGTTTTCTACAATAGGAAGGTTGCATATGACGTCGCACATTTCGCGCCAAAAAAAGTGGCTGATCAACAGCTCTAATTTATGCTGGAGAGGTATAGGGCGAACACCAACTTTTGGGGTTATTTTGAAAACTAATGAAAAATTGATTAAAATTTGGAATGAATTATTGCTAGTTGGATTCTCGGAAACAAATAAATTTGGTTGAGATTTGGTCTTTCAGTTGGCTAGTATAAGCCTAGCACAGTGGGCTAGTTTTTAAAAAATGCCCCTAAGAGAAGTGCCATCTAACTACCATTTGCTCCTCACTTAAAAATAAACTATACCAATTAGATACCAGTCGGTACATTAGCAAAAACAACCATTATTTGATCGTTACTACCTGTACGGTAAGCTTGCCGGCAAGCTTACTTGCTGTGTCCATGAGCAAGGCATTTAACGGTATGCCTCCATCTTTATGTGGCAAACAGGTGGTGGGGCCAAGCAGTTTACCCGTCGTGGTGACCTAGTGTGACGAAAAACATGCAAACAGAGCAGGAGTTCATACGCATGAATTAATAAATTGGTACCGTAATTTTTACATTACCCTTGGTCCAGCAGCCTAGGTAATAGCCCAAACAATTGTTTAAGGAGTAGCTAAGGTCACAAAATTACATCTGACATATCAGTATGACTGGCCTGCAATCACTATTGACAAAAAATTTCAAAAACTTACTGATTTTATCCAACAATAACTAATCCAGCATATGACAAACGGTACAGAATTCTGCCCTGTCATTTAGGCTACAGTATAACTTAAGTTTTCAACTTTTCAAAATGCTTATGCAGCTAAATATACTGTATAAGTTACACATTACAATTAACTTAAACTCAGCATTCCCAAACACGCTGATTAATCGAATATGAAACCCTCACAGAAGCTGGCTACAAATAAGCCTTCATGTTTAGCCCATAAAATTAGCCCAACTATTAGCAATAACAAGCAAACCTTAGCACCTCTTATCTTACTTTAACCTAAGATTCATTCCTTAACATCAGTAAAATAACATATTTAACACTCATTCAATAACTGTCACGTTTATCGATTTGCTTTCCATAAAACGATATCACTCCTATTCAATTCAATGCAAAATCACTCAAAATAGTCAGCCAGTTTTTTTGAACGCGAATTTTGATGACGTTTGATCACGTGCGTGCAACCTTCCTATTTGCAACATTCTGAAGCCCATGACCTTTTTGTTAAGCGGTACTGACCCGTACCTAATTTTGTTAGTTATATGTAGTACCTAAAATACCATCAGTCATTATCTGCTAGAGGTTCGCCTAAACCATTTAACATAAAGTGTTTTTAAACAGGGAATTTCTTCAAGATTCAGAAAATATCAAGTTTAAATAGAATGTGTTTTCACTAACAATGAAACAGAAGCTTTTGTACACCCCTCTCATTTGTTGAGAAACAAGGGGAATACAGCAAACTTTAATTTAGAAAATCCAAACTTTTGCTAGCTTTTAAACTTGTATTTTAGTTTCCGTCTCCTTGGAAACTTGATACAAAATGGCGACTTTAGTGATGAAATATTTGCAATTTGTTTTATTTTTTTATAGGGTGTAGCTTTTCTAAAAATTATAATTTAGTGAAAGTAAGTCAAAAAATTTTGGGGATTTTGAACTGGCATGATGTACAGTGCCCATTTTTGATCAATAAATATCATATACCGCTTAGTCTAAACTCTAATCTATTTAAAGTTCTATACTACTGAAAAGCAAATTTTATAAGCTTTCAAATGAGATTAATATTTAGCAACCTATTATATTTTTTACGCGCTAAATCTACTTCTTTCTACTTACCATACAAATTTGTTTTGGGGGGTTTTGAGACTCCTAAAAAAATTTAAAAATTTTAATTGGTAAATTTTATCATTATTGCTTGAAATTTTGTCAAATGATGCCCCAAAAAAGTAGTTTTCTAACTGTGTTAATGATAAAGGCTATGGTTTTGTGGTAAACATGTAATCTCAATTTGATTTTAAGGTAGTTGGCTCTTACTGAGAATTTGGCAATTTTTGTCGTCTTCAACTAGGCTCTTGGTCTTTTTAACCTTTTTTGGGTTAAAAAATCCAAAAGTTAGAGCATTTACATTTTCCGATGCATGAGGAATTAAGCGTGATCTTTTGAAAATTTTATGAAAATCGGATGAGAAATAAAGTCACAAATCTATTTTTTAGTAAACTAATTATTTAATTCAATTTGAAAAATTCGTGGGAAACACTGAAAACAGGAGATCATCAGTTGATGAGCACGGGAGCGAAAGAGCTAAAGCTGTTCTTTGTGCTAGTACACCGCATTTCAAGTTAACGATACGTAGTTTATCGCATCAATTTAGGTAAAGGCTATGACTACTTAAACAGTGTTACTTTTCACATAATCTACTCAAATAAACGTTGAGGTAGTGCAAAATGAAACTACTCAAATAAGCTGCTCGTTACCAAAAATTTTACTCAAGTAGAACTACTTTGTTACTAGCTACCACTTATCATGGCTTACAGCCAAAGAGCATATTAAATAAGTAGCTTGTTACTTTAAAACCTAATTTAGTAGAACGTACAACATACATTTGCAATTGGTTTCGTTTAACAGTATTGTACTAGCTTAATTTATTTGTGCATTCGAATCAGTCGTCCATTTAGCAATGTCAAAAAGTGAGGTTGATACTTTACTATTTTAACATTGTGAATAAATTTTAAAGTTTTGATAAAATGATCAGATCTTTTCACATTTTTACGTTCACGATTTGTATTGGTTAAGTGAGGCTTACGCGATATTTTGCTAAATGATGGCGATATTTGCTAAAACAAAAATTTTACAACGCGGAAAGAGAAACTTACGTATAGGTTTTTCCAGCCTTTCCAATATAAAATCATTAAAATCTGTAAAAATATTCAATTGCTCATTCTTTTGAAACAGAACATGGAAAGCGATTGAAAGCAATTATAAATTTTAGAAAATTTCAAAAAACAATAAAACTGTATTTTTAGAAAATTTAACAAAACAAATATATAAATAAATTCAAAATTTTTCATCAGTTTAGATCAAGTAATCAGAAAAAAAGGACAGAAACTCTTCCTATCAAACGACCACTGAATTTTATAAATTCAAAAGTTTAGCAGGAAGATTGTTTGGTGGATTTTATTATAGATTTATCTTGAACAATATGCATAACAACTGAAGAAATTTCGCTAGTAGTTATGTCTCGGCAGCCTCCTATTTGAAAAAGAAGAAAGCCAGGCGAAACCTAAACATCAACACCACCGTAAACCTCAATGTCTTTTTACATCACACACGTTTGGATTAACGGATGAAGTTTTTTTAAGTTTAAGTGGATGCAACAGCTAAAACACTGCAATACAAAAAGTTTACCATCAATGCTTTCATTCGATTCAGAGCGATCTGGAAAATACAAATTGAAGCATAAAAATAAAGCATAAATAAAAGTTTCTTACATCATATTCAATGCAAACATGCTATTCTGTCACAAAAAGCAATTTTACAAAAAGACTATTTCAGGGTAACTTTATTCATATTTTTGGCTAAGATTACATATAGCTCTAACTGAATCTACGCCCATAACTTTTGTTCTTGGTCATTCCGCAAACAAACTATTATTTTGCAATTAAATCCAATTTTTCATAAAAAACCCAGACATCATATGCGATAGGTTTTGTGTAAAAATACGGGGCCCAGAAACTTCACCCTTGCTACACAATTTCCAAACTGGTGCCCAGACCCGGGACTTCCAATTGACAACGGATATCCATCTGAACAAGCTTTCTCCGAGTTCAAAACAAAATCTACCAAATAAAATCAACCACCAATACAGGTCAGATCGTTAATATGCCACTATTTAAAAAGAAAAATACTAATAAAGAAAAGGCAAAACGTGCCAGCCTAATTACAAAAATTCTAGATGATAATCGCGAGCTAACTAACAGCCTTAAGGAACATACCGAGTTGCGAAATACCTTAAAAAATCAAATAGAACAAATGCGACATGATGAGGACGTAATTCAAAAATTGAAACCTAAACTGCAAACGGACCTCAAAATTTTGGAGAAGGGCTCGAAACAACTTGAGAAAGACCAAAAGGCCCTAGAAAAGACCTTTGATAAACTAACTACTAAAGTAACGCCTCCTGAGTTACAAGAAATACATCAGGCCTACCACGATACCGAGCCAACTGCACCCTCAAATGTTGATGACACATCTTCTTTGCCTCCCTATGAAAAGGCAACATCTCTTTACCCCTCTCTCTTACAACCCACCCCTTCCTTTGTAATAATGGACGGGATAGGACAAGAGGAAATCGCACCTGTCCCTTCCTATGTCATTGAAAATGACGATGAGGAAGAAATGCGACCTAAAAGTCTTGGGCCCGCTGCCCACACTCGCTCAAAGAAGCCAAATGCCCTCGACAATCTGGCAAAGAAAGTACAAGAACTTTCAACCACATTGAGAGATATACCAAGTGCATCAGGTGCCAGATTGTCAGGCCCTCTCACCTCATCACCCTATTCGTCCAACCCACACCCACCAAGGAAAACGCCACCGAGTGTAAAACCACGATTGGGAATGTTTGAGGATTCTATTCCAGAAGAAGTAGACGACCTGAGTTCCCTCTCCGACTCCCTAATGACAGAAATACCACCCAGGGAACCAAACCAGAAACCCATTCCTCTACGAGAATACTCTGAATACTTAGCTGCCCTCCCTCCTTTCTCAAAAGGCACTACTGTCACGAAATGGATCAACCGCATTTTGCAAATGGTTCCACACGGTGATGGAAGCACTCCCCATGACCGACTGTTATGCAATAAAATGATTCAGCTTTTAAAGAAATCGGGTTTGCCTAAAGGAAAAGAAGTGGCCGAGGCTCTGGCTACCCTCTTACAAACAGATAGCCCCTCATGGCAAAACGTCCTTGAAATGATTTCACAATCTTTCCCTAGCGGGATAGTTGAATTATCTGACCAGATTATCTCTTGCATACACAAGTTTGACTGGGAAAAGGATAACGCCACCCTCCACTTTACACCTGTCTTCATGGAGGCAGGCATCCCCATGAAGGACAAAATGATCTCAAAAACAGACCACGGCCTCGATTATCTGTCACGAATACGCCGACGATTGCCTGAAGCAATACAGGTAAATCTTTTGGGAGCAGAACAAGGCTCCTGGAATGGTTTTTTCAATAGGCTCCAGAAATACCAGAACATGATACGCGGTGATAAACAACGCTATCTCCAGGATCCAAATCCCCCACCTATCTCTTTTCCTGTTCAACCCCAACCAAGAAAGAGCACGCGAAATGTCCAGCCACCCAATAGATATGGCCAAAACGTAGGATATAACCACTCGCGACAACCGAGAACGTCATCTACATCTATGTTCCGATTGAATAACACCTCTTCGCAATCCCCCTCCTTTCAGTCTACCCTCCAGAACAATGAAACTGCAATGGAAAAAGCTCTGCAGTTGCCTACAGGACAGATATACCAATGCTATGCCTGTGGTAGACCTGGACACAAGAGTTCGGAATGCTTGGTAAAGGCTGTTCTCGACCAATGCGGAAAAAGACTAGAAGTCGACCCTAATACAGGTTACGTGACCATCATAGATCGGCTTCCCATGACCACGACCTACAAGTTAAGGCATGACAATGAATGGCTCCCTTTTCTGAGGGGACAAAACGCTCTAAAAAAGAGAATCATGTCTCTGAGAGACTTGGATGCTTTGATGAGGCAATATAATGAAAAATCTTATCGCGAAAAACGCCAACCTTACCAACGTCCTAATAACAATTCGTGGCAGAGAACAAAACAAAAGGTTAGAGATCACGCATGGGTCGTTCCTGGCCAAAATCGCAATGCCCAAGTGGCAAGTCACTCTGACGACGCTCATTCATTGACTCCCCAAACCTCTAACACCTCTCTGTCTTCAAATTCGACAGGAACCTCTGCCCCGATCTTTCACCAAGTGCCCGAATATCCATACTCTTTCCCGAGGCACACCACGAACTCCAATCCTTCTCCAGAAGTTCCTCCGGAAAACTAGAAGAGGAATTGGATAACCCGGTAACCCAATTCCTCACCCCTACACATACTCTAGTCTCCACATATGTAAATAAAGTCACACGACACCTCTTTTATGATGCTTTTTCAGGAAAACTTTGTTATTTTACGCATACGCCGACTGGAGTAACATTTCTTGCTGATACCGGCAGCGTTCCCAACCTTATTAAATTAAAAACCCTTAAGAAGTTCTGGCTTCGCGCTTTTGCTAACAAAACTACCATCTCTCTCCCTATACAGGGGGTAGGTGGCAAAAAAACCTTGTCATCATTTGTTTATATATCATTTTGTGACGTAGTTGTACCATTTTGTGTAAGTGAAGACGTACCTTTTAATATCATAGGAATCGATTGGATCCCAGTAATTGCTAATTTGCCTAATTTTGTTGTTTCTTACCAACGACCTTCTGAAGTTTCCACGGCCTTGACTGTACTGCACGGGATGGACCTGATCACTCCTCCCTCTTTTTCTAATTGTATGAATGTGATGTGTGAATGTTGTGAACCAGGGAAATTTATTACCAGGAACACGCCGCTTCCTGAAGATGTGCACATTACGGAGGACCCGGTGGGAGCCGGACAACCTACCGATGGGGCAAAAGACGTGCTAGTTCGTAACGTACGCACGCAATTCCCGGAGTATATCCTCTCCGAAGAGGATGGAATTGTTGTAGTCAGTCCATCCTGCGTCCAGGACGCACAAAACTCCAGAGGGGACAAAGAGGTCACCCGGTGCGAGCAGGGGGGTAGGACAGTGTGTGATGAACAAAAATATGCGGTGGAAGACGTGCCAATTTGTAATGTACGCACGCAATTTCCGGAGTATATCCCCTCCGAAGAGGATGGAATTGTTGTAGTCAGTCCATCCTGCGTCCAAGACGCACAAAACTCCAGAGGGGACAAAGAGGTCACCCGGTGCGAGCAGGGGGGTAGGATAAAGTGTGATGAATGTGATGAACGATATTTCTTTGTAACTGATGAAAAACTCCCAGCATCTCAAGCTGATACCCTATTGCAAGACTTGATCTCACGAAAGAAAAACGTCGAGATTTTGTCGAGCCAAGAACCCTCTAAAATAGATTTACACTCCCCAACTAACACAATCATCCCCCGTGAACAGTGGTATGCTGTTTACGAACCTTTTCACTCTCAACTTACCGATTTGAAAGGCCATCTGCGCGGGTCGCAGACCCTTCCTTATCTTTGTACAGTCAACCTCGTGGATCCTAAAACCCCTCCATTTACTTGTCCCGCATATCCTATGCGTCATCCTGAACAGAAAAAAGCGTTGGAGGATAACATTGCTAAGTACCTTGATATGGGAATTATCGAATACGGCCCATCTTCATGGAAAACTTCACTTTTCGTTGTCCCTCAAAAAGTTAATAAGGAACAGCGACAACTACCCACTTATCATCCTTCACAGCAATGGCGAGTTGTCCAAGATTTCATTCCCTTGAACACAAAAGTACAAAAAATCGAAAACACTCTACCATTGATTGCCGACGTCTTTCAGATCGCCTCTGAAAAAGAGATTTTCTCTCTATTAGATTTAAGTAAGGCGTTCTTTCACTGCAAAGTTGCTGAAGACGATCGACAATTCTTCGGCATATCGCATCCGACTAAAGAGATTCGCATGCGATGCATGCCAATGGGATTTATCAATTCCCCCTCTATTTGGCAGAAAAACATGAATGCAGCTATTTGGGAACCTGTACAGCAACTTTTCCACAAACAGTACCCCGATGAAAAATCATCCTCTCATTTAGCCATTTATATGGATGATATTTTCATCGCAACAAAGACGGTGGAGCAACATTTATGCCTCCTCCGCATTCTCTTTGAGCATCTCACCAAATACTCCTTGACTCTTTCAATCGGCAAAAGCTTTATCGGCAAACGATCTGTTTTCTTGTTGGGAGAAGTGATTTCACCTCACCAACGTCTCATACAACCTGAGAGACTACGAGCTTTGACTCTTTTGGCTCCTCCACAAACAGTCTTCCAGGTTCGCTCCTTTTTAGGAGCCTTACGCTATGTTGCCGAGCACATCCCACGATTAAATGAACTTCTGCATCCGTTCGATGCTCATACTGGAGGTGTATCAGCCTCCCAGGCTCCCCGTGTATATATCAAATGGACGCCTGCGCTGTTGCAAACATTCGATGCGGTAAAACAAATTTTGCAAAACCCCTCTGTGCTCTCACATTTTGTGCCCATGCGACCTTTATATTTGGAGACGGATGCATCCAATACCGGTTACGGAGCAGTTCTTTTCCAAATAGACAAGGAACCCTTGGAAACAGCTCAAGTTTTTCCCTTGGCCTATTCTTCACAGGCATGGAAAACCACATCCGAACGCGCCGCACACCCTTGTCGAAAAGAACTTGATGCTTTGAAACGAGTAATTCTTAAATATCACTATCTCTTGCGTATTTATCCCTTCATGATAATAACGGATAACATGGGTGTCTTCCACTTAGTGCAAAATTTTGCACAGGGAAAGCCCCCCACTGACCTCATCTTGGTCAGGTACTTACAATCTATTTGCCTTCATCCCATTTTGGGGATAATACACAAACCCTCACGACAAGTGTTTACTTCGGATGCGTTATCGCGAATGGCATGGCAACAGTTGGCCATTTCTTCCAATGACCCTATTGCATGGCCCACGTTATTTATTGCCCCCTCCTTGATGGAGGCAATTTCTCGTCAAATCACGCGCCATTTGCGCCATTCCAAATGTAAATACAGCAAGCAAGGCAAACACCCTATTGACAAATGCTTGCGTCCCCTGTGTGCTGGCTTGAGCAATCCGCAATTTCAGCTCCTTCTTCGAGAATTGCAAAATGAACCACGATTGAATTTCTCTGGACAATGGATAATGGCTAAATATGGCCACAGTCATGGTGGAGACCCTCTCCCTCCGGACCTTTACGATGGTCCTCCCCTCACTCTTTATCACGTCACTACACTTGAAGCATTGCCCTCCATTAAATTACGAGGTTTGTCTCCCATGACACGTTGGTACATTCATTTTACTTCCATTGCTCCCCCACAGCTCTATGATACGCATATTTACCAACGAGCACTCCGTAAAGGAATCCCCAAAGTGTTATCAATCAGTACGCGTCTTTTGCTTGAACATAATATTAACATTTTTCAGACACTATCTATGAATATATATCTTGTATCGACTACTATTCCATATCATCTGTTTACTCCCATCGACTGAAGCCTATCTTTATTTGCAGGATGTGGATTTTGTTCCTCCTGACCTTTGGATATTCTGTACACGCTCAAATATCTGACCCAACTATAATACATGTCAAGGTCGGAAACCAGCCTGTTAATCTTACCTCCCCTGGTTTCCCTACCCATAACTACCCCTCAAATTTAAATAGACAATATAAAATCAGTACAGATACACCTGTTAATACTGCCCTTAAAATGGTAATTGAAAATCTTCATCTTGACCCAACATGTGATGACTATCTCCAAATTATTGAATTTAATCGCCTGATATATACTTTCTGCGGTATCATGTCCTTCAGAACACCCTTCTATTTCACTTCCTCGCGCTTACTATTGATCTTTCGTACAAATTCAGAACATAACTTCCGCGGATTCCAGTTGACCTTCGAGCGGACTTCAGAGATACCATATTATCCCTTGGGACGCTGTGGCTACCAACAAATGGCCACCTCCCAAGACCAAAATCTCTACTCTCCACTCGCTCCTTACCCATACCCCAATAATGTAGCATGTATTTGGACAATAGCAGCACGACGCAACTACTGCATACATGCAACAATCGTAAAATTCCGTACTAAAGCTCAGGATAATTTGGTAATAGAAAGTGGAGATCAAAACCCACTGATTTTTAATGGCACTAACCATATCCCTCCCATTATACTTCCTCTTTTTTGCCCAATAGTTTATTTGCGCTTCACCGCGCGCAGTCCAGAAATTGAACAAGGATTTCAAATTGTCTATCGGGAACATCCCTCCCCAAACACCGTGTATGGACAATTAGCATCGCTTGCTAACCTTGAAAAACAAATTTCCTTAGTATTGTCCCCCAATACCACCTCCTTTTCGAAAGTATTCCATCAATTAGATACTGTCATAGCTGGAAATTTGCTTACAGCGAATCAACTTGAATATGTCCAATCCCAACTTAATGACAGATTGGAAGAGTTTTCCTATCAACTCAATACCCATGTAAAAAACGTTGCCAATGCATCTTATGCAGCCAGAAATTATAACCCTACAGCGTATACCCCTCCCTTTCCTTACTATGAACACGTTATGCTCTCTTTAGCTGGCATATCTATTCTCTTTTCTGTTTTCTTCGCCTTCCTTACTTGCTGTCTTTCACGACGATTATATCACTTTTATCTTATTTCTGATAAAGACCGCCTTAAAACTTCTACCCACGAACCACCACGTTATCAACCAGGAAAATACGCTCGTACCATGCAACATATTATAATGCTTGCATTGACCTTACCGGCTTACGCTAAGCCCATACCCCCTCCCGAAAATTTACTTTTGGAACTGTGGAAACATACTCAGTGGGAAGATAACCATGGTGCTCTTTTTCCTTTTCTACCATACCGATCTTCTGAGGCACTTTTTCAAAGTATTGCCCTCGTTTTCCTCATAGCTACTTTTGCAGTAGCACTTTATCCATGCCTCTATTCCCATTGCTTCCCTTCAAAAGGCGGGGGGAAATCGCCCTCGTCTACCCACTCGTCGATGAAACGTCCCAAATCATCTAGCCTTCGTAAAAGCTTATCACAAATATCTTTGATCACACTCGGATATTGTGGAACGGGCGCAGAAGCTGCCCTCGCCCCAATAACGCAGGGTACTTTTCTCCATCCATCTACTCCCATTCCAGAAAACATGCAACTTACGCCAAACGCGACTTGGGAACATATATCTTTTGATCGACTATGGGAACGAACCCAGGAAGATTATGCATGGACAAATCCAATACCTATGTATTCCAAAATTTTTGGATACGCCGTAGCTGAAGGAAACACCTTCACACAAAAGTATTACCCCAAATCCAAGTATTGGGAAAAAATAGATGTTATGGAACGAACCTGTCTATGTGCACGAGAAGTAAGGGATGTTGTTCCTCACCTAACCAAAGACGCTTTAGCAGTAAGCATCCCAATCACGCGTCAAACGGGTCATCTTGCTCGACACCGCTGGAAGATACAAATGAATAGACAACCAGACGTGTTTGTGCCGGAAATCTGGGATTTTATCCTTCCCGACGATAGAACCTTTGCTTTATTGGCAGCATATAAACAACGAGTGATATCTTTGTTAGACCGATACGCCGTGGTACAAGCAAATTGCAAAACAGAAACAAAACAAGCCACATGCGGCATTGAGGGCTACGACTGTCTTGGAGACATCACTTACGACCCAAATAAAGATGAACCTTTGATTAATACCAACCAGTATATATCAGAAAACGGAATCTTTTGGCAACAATATTGGTTCTCGAAAAACTGCACATTAACTCCTACTCACCGATGGATATTAGTATGTCCATCGGATGATAAAGAATGTGTCGAATTAAACCCTATATATAAATACTTCCAATGTTGTGACATTTCCTATGCCCTTTCGTATAGTAAGGAATCATGGGAATACAGGGCAGCATATTGGTCCCCCTGTTGTCGAAATGGAGAAAAATGTCACAACTGGGACGTACAGACTCTTTGGTATAAACGAAAAATAACGTGTAATATTAAAGGAAAGGAATTTCCATTTGAACCTATCCTCACTGATATCGTGATCCAAGAGGAATATGATAATTCCACAGCCATGAACCTTATACAAAAACATCTTCAAAAAATAAATAACGACCAAAGAAAGATGATACCACTCCCAGAACGAGTAAAGTTACTCCTCCCCACAACAAATGATAAAGCCAAAGCTTATAGAGACGGACCCCCTCTCTTGTCCAAGATCCAAAAATACTATTATGAAACTTTCCCTAGCATGATAACAAACGATGTCAAATGTAACCAAAGGATTAAGAGTAAACCAGAATGCCATGTTCTTGTTGGAGGTATCTATCCTAAACTAGCTTTTTACCAACAAGTCAAATACGATCCAGCGCACAATTTGACCAAATTTCCAGGACTCCCCCTAAAAATCTTCGGTTCTAATGGACAAATGGGAAATCCGCCTGAACATATAAAAAAGAGAATACATAAGAGACAAATAACAGGGGGAGTGGTCCTATTTGTATTCCTCACTAGTCTCATCAGTAACGCTATTACTGGCATAACAACGGGATTAACTTTACAAGAGGAAATTAATGATAAATTAATGGAATTAGAATCTCGAATTAATGATAGATTTGAACAAGATGAACAAAATATACGAGATCTCTCTGACCATATAAACTCTTTAGAAGCCGTAAATACAGTGCAAAATCAAGCCATCATAAGATCACTCACTCAAACTTTAACTTTGCAAACTTTGCAATCCACGACTGACAACTTTTTACAGTCAGAAATTGATGCGAATCGAAGACTTTTGTTAAACAATCTAGGCGCTTATCTTAAATCCATACAAACCTTTCGCGAAATCTCTACGGCTGAAGCAGAACTTGATCGCCTAATATTAAAACAAATACAAAGCGCCAAAGGAGTCAATTTATTTGACCCCTCCAAAATTTACTTAACGAAAATATCGCAAGGAAACTTATACTTAAAGGTTTTGGCACAACAAATTGCTAATGAGACAACTGAATTAGGCGAACAAATAACACTAGATGATAAAAAATTTCAAGAACAAATGAACAAAACTAGAAGTTGGCGAAATCAAACCGAATCTATAAAAAAATTAATAAAAATCGCGAATGATAGTATCCCCGCCTACATTAATATCACCCTTAAAAAATGGCATCCATCGAATATATCCGTAAATTTTTCAATTGACGACGTTACCCCTTCTGAATTCATAAATAGCCTGAAAAAGGGACTTGGAGTGATACCAAAAACTGTTGTTGACACCGTGGGAGATGTCATTACTACTGTTGGAAAAGACATTTTAAAACCTCTTTTGCCATATCTACTCCCAGCACTAGCAGCTTTTGTCTTGATATTCGGAGGAATATGCATCTGCAAATACCACCCAAAGTGTAAGAAAAGAAGCCCGCCAGACAACCACAACAATGAATCTCTGCAAAGGATGATGAACCCCACCAATTTGAGACAATGAACTGACAAAAAGTAACAGACTTTACTTCTATACATTATATGTTGCCATATTTTTGTCTTTTGCTATCTAATTGGGCTTCAATCAAAAGAACTATGAACTAAGAAATTGTAAAGTTATAAAGTGTAAAATTTAATTTGAAAATGTTCATTGCAACTTTGTCTTTGCTATTTGTTTCGCAGGAAATTCATTACAGGCTGCAGCAGACTTGCAAAAACAAAATGCTTTAAGTGCTTTGATTGCACTTGATTGCACTTTGCTGTGGAAAAACACCAGACATTGCACTCCCACACCTTATCAACTTGTACAAGACTTGTGATTTCCTGATTTCCAAAAAAGGAGACACTTGAACCTCCCATTCTGATAAAAAAAAGATAGCAAGCAAGATACATATGGGAAGTCAATGTCTGGTGTGCTTCAGATGCAGAGAGTGAAATGTTGAGTAAAGATGTATGAAAGTTTAAAAGATAGAATGTGAAATGTTGAGGGATAGTCAACTTTAAAATAAATTAAAAGACAGCTTTAGACAGAAAAGAATGGTGAATACTTTGTATTCTAAGAAGGACATGTGTACCAGAGCTGATGTTCGCCTGGACTTATGCACATTGTTCACGCTTGATACAAAGGCCTCTCCTTTGGAGAGCAATTCATTTATTCTTAAAAGCAAAAATAAATAATAAAAGAAATAATTAAAACATCCCTTGACATCGCGCATTCAAAATTTAATCATTATAAATTTATCCCCTTGTTACAAATCATTAATACTCTTATAAAATGAATACCCCACCGTTGTATTGCACCTTAATGAAATCATATGATAATCATTAATCCATGATAGATAACTTTTTGATAATTAAACAAAATATTTTAATAATGGCCCTCTTTGAAGAAATTGTCCGAGACTTAATCGACGACACTTATGACAACTATTATGCCATCTTTCACCGACTCTATAGAATGGGAATGGAAATTCATAATCAAGACCCTGATGAACCCACTCGTAGATGGATTCAGGTCATTTGTAGACAAATGGAGATGACTTTAAATAGACAAATCATAGACTGTTTGAATGCACTCTCCAGCTCTGCTAATATGCCCGCTTTAAATATCGAATTAAGAAGATACCACCATGAATTAACTGAACTGCTAAATGATTTGCGAATGTTGTCATTATACGTTTAGAACCAGGCTTATGTCCTACACGACTGAGGACCTATTATCAATTAGGATACAAAATGAATAGTGACCTAGATGTTGTATCTGATCAACTGTTGTATTGTCTTAATGGTATTACTTCGGGCATACAAACACAGGAACAGACGTTGGACAAGGAAATTGCGAATTTTCAAAAATTATGCGATTTATACCATGACACTAAATACGCCATAGCATCAAATAAATCATCTATGAACCCCTCTAACAAAATAAAAAAGGAACTAAGGGTTATCTATGCATATCTGATGATCACCCTTAAGCAAATGCATGATAGACAGAGAAGACTATTGCGAAACACCTATCAGGAACAAATGGTAGAAGAAAAAGAACACCCTCTGATTGAGACCCCACGAAAATTAAAATTAAAAACTTATTTCTCTCGCATAACACTGCTCATACAACGAATTGAAATGTTGTTTGAATAAATGTCAACGCCTGTTTCTGTAAATATTAAGCGTCCTGGGTATGACGTAAAACTGCATCCAAGTTCATAATGTAATGTGTAATTGCGTCCTGGGTATGACGTAAAACTGCATCCAAGTTCATAATGTAATGTGTAATTGCGTCCTGGGTACGACGTAAAACTGCATCCATATTGTCCAGTGTCTCGTGTCATGTATAAGTGCGTCCTGGGTACGACGTAAAACTGCATCCAAATGTATAATGTGTTTTCATGAATCTGCCAGTGTCAGTGTTACACGCTTTTCACGCTTATTTGCTTATATGTCATATAATCTGTGGTTAACGCTTTTCACTTGTCATCATGTATAATCGCATTACTTTCAACTTAAAGTCCTTTGCCATAGTAGTTGAGAAGTAGCGTAGGTCACTAATGTAACTGCCTGCGCTACTCCCCCTCACTATTATTGTAGTCATAATTCATAAAATTTCTCATTAAGGTAGAATTAAACACATGCAAAACAAAATTTTCAGTCTAATTAATTCGACCCACATAAACTATCGAGCACAATGTTTGGTGACGAACGGAGGAATTGTACTGTACTGTTTTCTTGTGCGTTAATTATTAAATAACAAGCTTAGGAACTGTATCGTGCTGTTTTTGTGTGCGCTCACTAAACATTATTTTTTGTATTTCATGTTAATTCTATTTGAATAAGGTTTTTGTAACTTTTGATAAATTTGATTGATGCAACTTGGATTCGGAGGAGTATCAATTCTTTTGGAATTCCTGGGAAATCAATACGTGTGGAAGTAAAGACGAGCCGCGGTCGAGTTGTCGTAGAAACTTATCAAGCGACCTGACTAATAGATGCTCTGACGAGTAGAATTCCGTTTACGTGAACTGCTACGAGTCCGTGATGTAACCAGATACGAACACTGAATGGGAACAGAAAATGAGAATTTGTCTAGACTCTTTACTCAAGAGCAGTTTTTAGAAACTGTCTGTTTTCTGTTTTCATATTTACACCGAAGCCAAGGTGAAGACCTGCAGCATTTGATATCAACTTTTTAAACAAGACTATACTTTTAGTCGAAAATGCCTTGATCAGCCTGGCAAAACTTAGGAAAGCGAAAACTTCGATTCCGCTACCCATTGCTACCTCTATGCTGCTGCATACATGCAAACCCAAAACCCTATACTCAATTTAGCGGATGAATGATCGCTTACTGAAATATAACCCAGAGTTAAAAGGCCACTCAAAGTTATATCAGCAAAGTCTCAAGCATTGCATTAAACACTGACGCTACCATTATCCATGACAACTAACAGTATTCAAAAGTGTGACTCCAAATTTAAAACTACAGCTATCAACTACACTCAATCAACACTTCAGACACCAGTTTGAAGACAAATTGTTAGACTGGTCCCCAGCCGAAAAATGTCAACCGGGGACAAGAGTGGACTTGCTCGTCTTCTCACTCATCGCATCTAAGACAATGAAAACGTGGTCTCATAACATACATAGGCTAATATCGCTTATGCAAAACTCCGATTCAATGTTTTTGCAATCATTATATAAATATTGCTATAACTACAGTACTAATAAATAGGCTTTTGCTGTAAATATAGTGCTGAGATTGGAAGTTGATAAGTTGATCCAAATTCACATTTTAATCTTTGTCGATAACTCATTTAATATTGAAGGAGTCTGACTCCAACGAAAGCTGTAGACAAAACTTCAAATATTATCACAATTTGTCAGTTAAAAGACCTTTGTTTTAAAGATTAACTTTTGAAAAGTGAATTTTCTTCAATTCAAACACAATATTTATTAATATCAAAAGCACATAACTCACAAAATTTTAAAGAATCTGTTGACCTTATTTGACGGTAAACTATCAGAATTCTTCATGACTAGGGCCAGCTAAAGTCAATAAAGTCAAATTTTTTTCAGGACCTTGTTAAATGATCAAACGTGTACTAACGTTCGTTTCAGGTGTTCAGGAGTCTATTTTGGTAGATTTTATAAGTCAAAATAAAGTCAAAATTTTGCATAAAGTCAAAACTTGTCAAAATTGTCTTCATCAAAAATTTCCTTACAAAAACAAACAAATTTATATTTTTTTGAATTTTTGAGCTGCTATTAAAATTTTATACGCAGTTTTATTTGATTTTAAACTTCTCAAATAGTTGCACTGGTAAAAATGTGTGCGGTAATTGAGAAGAAAATAGCACTTATTATGCATGAAATCGTCATTATTGATGCATAAACACATAATTATTAGACAATTAATCTATTCCTATAAAACCTTTGCACTCTTTACACGTGGTCCTTTTAAGTCGTAGCTTGCAAAACAAAGAATGCCTAAACAAGCCAAATCTTCTACAGCGAAAGTTAGGCAAATTTGCCAGGAATATCCGGATGAGTTTTCGGCAACTCCTGCCCGCGACTTGCGATGCAACCTTTTCGACGTGTTAGTCAAATGCGACAAAAAGTTTTTTGTGGAAAGCCACCGAAATAGTAAGCAACACCAAAGAAAATTGGAGACGAAGAGCAAATCCCAAAGTAAGTAAACCTTTTTACAACTCGATCAAGTCAACTTCAAGGAACAGGTTGTCTCTTCATTCTTAGCTGCAGATATCCCACCTCATAAACTGAACCATCCTTCTTTAAGGTCTCTGTTTGCTGCAATGGGAAAAGTATTGCCTTCGGAGACTGCAGCCCGGGCATGTGTTGCTAAATTAGCATCCCAAAAAGAACAAATTCAAGAATTACTTTGTGACAAAAAAATTGTTTAATTGTGAATGAAGCAGAGATTGCCAAACAAGAGTATATTAGTGTGCTTGTGGGCAGCTTAGATGCCCCAAATCAGACATTCTTCGTTGATTGCCATCCACTTGACAGCGGTAGCAATGTTAATAGCAATATTATTCTGCACATTGTGGATGATATATTGCGACAACTTGAAATAAAACGCGAGAATTTTCCATTGTTCTTAACTGATGCTGCTCGGTACATGTCTTTGGCTGGAAAGACATTAAAGGAATTATACCCTTTGATGCATGTTACCTGCGTTGCGCACTTACTACACAACTGCGCTATGCGTGTGCGTGCTCATTTTAAAAATATTGATGAAATAATAGCAGCGATCAAGACAGCAACAATCAAAAACAAACATCGCAAGAAAGATTTTCATGATGCTGGTCTGTCATCTCCTCCTGACCCTGTAATTACAAGATGGGCAACTTGGCTTAGAGCTGCCTTATATTACAGCGAGAACCTTCCAGCTGTTCGTACCATTGTCAACAATTGGACAAGTACAGGCCTCTTAGTCAGCAGAGCAAAGGACGCTACCAATGTGGAAGATTTGGAGCCGGACTTGGTTAAAAAAAATCAATAGCAGACTCTAGCAGCCAGCTTAGAGTTCTTAGAAGGAAGTGCTTGCACGATAACCGAAGCATACGGACTGCTGAAGAATATGCAATTCGATGATGATCCATGTGCAATTAAAAATCACATTAAAAAACGACTATCCTACTCTGATTTAGAAACAATGATAAACTGTACCAACTTGACAATTGACCCAACAAGCTACGCACTATTGCAAAAAGCCCAACCGACCTCTGCTGCTGTTGAGAGGTCGTTTTCTATGCTCAGTAAATCACTGAGAAAAGACAGAAATTTTGATGTTAAGAACGTAAAAGAGTATATGATGCTGTATTACAATAAAAAGTCGTGGTAATTACACTGTGTGGCTTTCGTTAAAAACATCAGACAGACTGTTAATGCACAGTACAGTTGCAATAACAACGATACCGGTACACACAATGGCTCGTTATCCTAGGTTTTGACGTCATGCGTCGCTTTGTTGCAATAGCTTCAAGACTGAGTGATTGAGAAAATGTTTAAAGTAGGCTATCTTCTTCTTTAAAAACTTATGTAAATTGCAGATTATAACATATTTTCAATCAAAAAAGTGCAACAAGACATAAATAATAGGCGAAAGCGGTTAGATCAAAATAAAGTCAAAATTTTGCTAAAATAAAGTCAAAAATATATTTTTTTATGTCAAAAAAAATGGCCCTATTCATCACCGTTTTCATGTTTGCCATCCATTTCAATTTTTCTGAAATACATCCATCGCTGTGTTAAAGTATAACTTGCAGTTGGATCTGCAAACCGGATTAACTGCGCTGAGCATTGACGTTATCACAATTTGTGATCATCGTGGTATACACACTATTTTCCCCAAATCACTTTGTGTTAAACTGTCATATTCGATTGATCGAACAGAGCAGTGCCAGTGACGTCACCGGCCCAGATGGCAGTTGCTTTCTCGCAGCCTGGGCCGTTAGCACGTCTTTCAGAAATATCAGACAGAAACCAAACCTGCCAATTTGGAAGGGTAACCCCTCACCCCGTTGTTCAGCCAGGGCCTACTCGGCAAACGCCTTTTCTCAGGGCGGGGCGATGTGCCTCTGTCAGGGCACACAGTCAACAAGTTCCGAAGGCCGGCAGTCTTGCAGCTGAACATCGAAGATCTCACTGCAAGCAAGATGAATGTACTTCATCATCTCACCGTGCAGTATGAAGCACTCGTCATTCTTCTTTAGAAGACCCACTGCACTTGTGCAGATAAGCTAACAATACCAGGCTTTGCACAAGCTGGGTCTTTTTTAAGCAGGAAGCATGACCTTGCCACGTTTGTCCATGACCGGCTAAAATTGACCCTGTTGATCAGTCTCCAGCTACATCGGAGACTAAGTGGTTGTGCGCGGACGTTGATGGTTATAGAATCGTCAATGTCTGCAAAACTCCACCTGCGCAACTGCAACCGTCTGATCTCCCAGTGTTCCCTCACCCAGTTCTCTATACTGGCGATTTTAATTGTCCACATGTCAACTGGCGTTGTAGAACCAGCAGTGTCGTTGGAGATTGCCTTGTTGCTTGGGCAAGCCTTAATGGCCCCGTCCCTCTCCACGGCACAAAGGACGTGGCCACATTTCATTCTGGCCGCTGGAACACTGGCACCAACCCAGATCTGACATTTGTCAGTGTTGGTCCAGACAGCCGTATAGCTGACAGACGCATCGTAGAGAAGTTTCCTAGGTCACAACATCGACCCTCGCTTATTGTTCCACCAAAACTTGCTCTGCCTGTTCCGAGCAAGCCTGTTAAGCGATGGAACTTTTATAAGACCAACTGGAGCCATTACAATACATTGACCAACGAACTTGCCAAGAATTTGTTGCTACCAAATCTACCGGATGTGGATCTGGCCTACCAGGACTTCTACCATGTCATCAGAACAGCAGCCAAAAACTCTATCCCACGCGGTCGTCGAAATAACCACATACCGTGAGTAGTATGTAATATGATTTTCGACTCCTTTTTTGCGGTGCGCTTGCTGCGCGCTCCTACGTCATTTCCGTTGAACGTGTACGACCTTGCAAGTATATGAACTTGAAAGCACGTTGTACATTGAATTTGTTGTGGCATTGTTTAACCTTGATAATACATGGAAATGTCAACTTGAAAGAACAACTTGAAAATACATGAAAATGACATCTTGAAAATACATTGAAATGGCAACTTGTAATGACATTTCTATAAACTTGGCCGGCACCCCGCTTAAGAATACCATCACTTTAAAACGTTTCATAATAACTGCGTTTTCAACATATGGTTATTATGAAGCATCTTACTCGACGTAGAGATAAACAAAAAGCTGTCACGAACGGAAGCGCGGAGCCAGCGTTATTCCGTCAAGCGCAAGGCGATATAGGCCAATTTTGTTTGTTTTTGTTTTGTTCGTTTTTGAAAATGATTTGATTTGATGTCGTACCCTCGCTTCAGAATACCCCGCTTTAGAAGTTCTCCAATTAATTTTAATTTTACTTTGGTTTTTAGCTCATTAAACGATCTCTATCTTTTGTCCTACTGTAGCACAGCTATTGTAAAGCAAAAACATTAACTTCTACGTCGTGACTAAAAATAGAAGCCTTTGGTACTATATCATAAACAAACTTCTTTGCGAGCGGAAGCATCAGTCGCACGTAGGCGTTCACGACGTATCGTAAAATTGTAACTCTAAAATCATATAGCTTCGTTCTGATCGATTCTTTTTTGATTTATTGTTTTGATCTTATGATCCCCTCTAATGTTGTGTTTTTGGTCGTCTAGATGTGTTTATTGGAGATATTTTCTTTTAATCGATAGGGCCATCTTGATATCAGTTCTGCAGTTAAAAGGGTCTTTATATCAATTCTAGTAGATAGATGTAGACAGCGAATTAAGTCCTATTACAATACGATCTTGGAGGAATAAAATCTTAAAATACAGTATAGATTTCATAATAGTTACCAGTGTGATAAAAGACAGATGTTTGCACAGCAATGGGAAAAGTTTGCATGTTTATCACTAGCTGAAAACTTACAGAAGAAAATAATTTGACAGCTTTAGTACAACGAGTAGTTCAGTAGGACTGCAATCTTGGAGGAGTAGTGATTTCATCATAGCTACCAGTGTGATGAAAGGCAAATGTTTCAATAATCTGACAATGAAAAAAATTTGCTTGTTCATCACTAGTTGTAAGCTTACAGAAGAAAATAATATACAAACAACAGTTTTTCTAGATCATACAGGTTGCTGGAGAAAAATCGCATGCAGTGTAGCGACGTTGTGAGATCTTGAGTTTACTTCCAGAAGAGGTTAAGCTTGATCAAAGAAAAAAATATTAAATTTGATACAATTTCAATCAAAATCTTTTACCGCTAGTTGTTAGTTTTACACTTTTATGGAAGGAAATTTCAGTAGCTTGAGCAGATCTTTGGGTGAAATGTAGATAAGATTGCTTCACAAATGACAGTTAGGTCGTAAAATCGTTAGTGCAACGGTAGAAACATTCTGTGATGTTAAAAAGAAAAGATCAGAACAATAAAGTTTGTTTAAGTATTACTAGTAGTTCAGTTTTTATCCGGTGTTCTCCCCTTAGCAGAGATGGCCGGATCCACCCATTCCTTCTGCAATTGCTGGAACTCCGTCTCTCCATTTGTCTCGATTCAGGGTATCCTTCTTCTTCAAACAATCTCCTTCTCTTTCTCTTCCTCTACTTACTTCTTCCAGGTTTTCTTCGGTCGTCCTCGCTTTCTTTTGCCACTCACTTCAAGATTCAGAGCAACCTCAAAACACTATCGTCATCCCTCCTCAGCACATGACCGTACCATCTAACCCAATTCGCTGTTGCTAACCGGTCTATAGTTTCCTTCAACCCCAGCACATCTATCTGTTCTTCGGTCGTCTTCCTATCTACAATTTTCTGACCGCACTTGGCTCTCACTATAACTCTCTCCGTTCTCCTTAAAATTGTTTTTTCATTATCTTTTAAACACCATACCTCGCTTTAATCACTACTGATACTTCACATTGTAAAACCGAGAAGATTTAGCTTTAATTGTGAGCAAATCATAAAACATTCACCTCAAATGCATCGAAATTACAGCTCTAATCATTTTTCATATGACAGCAGGAAACCAAAATTATATCCTATCATCACACTGTGTTAAGATTTTTTCCAAAATTTAGCAACTTTTAAACTTACTAACACGAAAATTGTACTACCTTTCAAAGTTTACTTAGCTCACCTACCTAGAAATAAACTAAACATTTAGAACTTTTAACATTATTTGTAGGACATTAAGATAAAATTTATGTTTTTACAGTTTACTTAGCTCATCTACATAGAAATAAGCTAAACATTTACAACTTTTAACATTATTTGTAGGACATTGGAAAAACAAAACACAAAAACCATATTTTATTTTATCAAACTTAGTGTTCGCCATCTACTGCATTATTGATGACTGAAGAATCAACTGTATCGAATTTTTAAACTTTTCTTTGTTTGCTAAAAACCACAAACTTTAAATCATCATACTTCAAAACAAATCTGACTGCGTGCTACACCAATCTAAACCTCATTGCCTTAACAAAAATTTTCAACTTTACCGTTAATTTGTAAGCACTTTAGCTTGAGCAAACTTATTTCTGTGTTGTCACAAACTAAAAGTCAGCTGATTTTCAAAGACTTTTGTTTCGTACAATTAAACTCTTGCACTAAGTTATGATCTACAAGAAGTTGAAACCGTTATTTGTAATTCACAACTTTCAACTAAACAAAATAAAACTTCTCACAGCACATCGTCTGCCGCATAGCTAAATCAAGAATTTTACCTAAATCCTCGCAAAATTACATTAACTGATATTTATTAACACCTGTTATACGTAATCACTGCTACACACGTTTGTAAATGTAGATTTTCAAATACGCCAAGTTGATTAATTACAAAATCTTTTAATATCCATTTTTATGAAACAACTTTAATGCTTCTGTATGAACTATAACCCAGAAATTAAAAATGTAAAACCTGTACTTGTTGCTAAACATTTTTCTACCAGCTTTATCAAATATAATACTCTGCTAGAAGCGAACAAACTCTGATAGTAGCATCCGACATAAACTTACAGTTTCTTGCAAGCCACTTTTCACATTTTATCCTTAAAACAAACAATCTTTCCTCATAATCAACTTTTTCAATGCTTTTAACACCTCAAAATCTAAACATGTGAAATATTTTCTGAACTTCACCTTAATATCTTCACCGAGTATTGACTCACACAAAAAATCTGAAATTATGACCCGCTATTTTCAAATTTCATTCAAGTCTTTTACCAAACTCGCAATTTGATACTCATTTGCACAACAAAAGTTTCCAACTTATTGTTTATTTTCAAGAAACACAAACACAATTTCTGATATTGCTGTACATAACTTTGACTAATCTTTCGACCTATCAAAATTATATTAAAATTTTGTTCTCCTATTCTTTACAACGTCATAAACTCTAACTTATTTTAACATCTTGATCTAGATTTACTGAACAAAATATCTGCAATTAATTGCTGTAAAAGTTTTATCTGTTCACCCTCATTCAAGATTAAACTCGCTACTTGAGGTGAGTGCTATGGTGAGGTGAGTGTGCGGTAAGAAAACATCAAATCAAATCATTTTCAAAAACAAATACAAATCACTTTCAGAAACAAATAAAATCGTTTGCAAAAACAAATATAATCGTTCCAAAAACAAATAAATCAAACCAAAACACAAAACAAATAAAATTATTTTCTTTCAAATGCCAAGTTCAACAGATTCAAGTACAAACTGAAATCATACAAATGTAATCGGAAGCTACACAATGTAATCGGAAGCAATACAGGGAGTAATTCATGAAAGGACCACTCCACAGCAATTCAGGAAATGACACAGGAGCGCTCGGCAAAAAGAAGGTCAAAGGTAATGTAATATACAACTACCGTGTTGGGATGCTGAGTGCGAGAACCTCTATCGTACATTTCTGCAGTCGCCTGAAGGAAGCGACTCTAGCAGGCTGCCACTGTCCTGCTTCTCATGCTCGACAAGAAACGTAGAGATTGATGGTCCGAGTCAGTTCAGGCTATCGCCTTTTCGCACTCTAGCCGAAAAGCATGGAGTATACTAAACAACTTAACTGGTAAATCACGGCGCTCCCCTCGTCACTGTGCCGTTTCAGCTAACGCTATTGCGTCCCAGCTGATTAGAAACGGCAGATACTAGGGTATTGAGCGTGAGTCATCCCGACTCATCTCGCAAGTAGTGTCAGATCTTTGTAAGGCCACTCCAACGAGTCCAGTGAAAATCTCTAAGAGTTTTCCTTCTCAAGAGTTCGCTGCTGTCCTCAAACACCTGAAACCAGGAAACGTTTCCAGGTCCAGATTTTATTTTCCCGGAGCTAATCACCCATGCTGGGGCTGCACTGAAGTCCTGGCTGTGTGGCTTCCTTGCTTCCTGCCTGCACCACCTCAAAACTTCAAAAGTCTGGAGAAGAGCACTGGTAGTGGCGATCCCTAAACTCAAAAAGTATGTAGAGATCCCGAAAAGCTATCGTCTCATCTCCTTGCTTTGCGTCCCCTCCAAGATCCTCGAGAGGCTCATACACGCTCATGTTGAGCAGAATGTTAACCCACATCTCCCTACCGAGCAGGCTGGGTTCCGACGGGAAAGGTCAACCGTGGATCAGACTGTTTTGCTTACTCAAAACATTGAAGATTCGTTTGAGACCAAGAAGAAAGCTGGTGCCGTGTTTGTCGATCTGACAGCTGTTTACAACGCTGTCTGGCACCGTGGTCTCACTTGCAACTTGCTTAGGCTTCTACCGGATAAGCACGCGGTCGGGATGATCATGGAGCTTGTCAGAAACAGAAGCTTCACGCTCACTACTGGTGACAGCAAGCAAAGCAGGTTAAGACGTTTGCGAAACGGCCTCTCACAGGGATCGGTTTTGGCACCCTCGTTTTCAACATCTACACATACGATCTGCCTTTTACACCGGCACAATGGTGTAGTGTTTAGAGCGTCCGCTTCGTAGGCGGTAAATATGGGGTTTATTCCCTAAGTCGAGTCGTACCAAAAGACTTTAAAAAATGATATTCACAGCTTCCCTGCTTGGCGCTCAGCATAAAAAAAAGAAAGTATGGAGAACAAGCCGGCAAGCTTGCTTGTTGTGTCCTTGGGCAAAGCACTTAACGGGATGCATCTACCTTCATGTGGTAGACAGGTGGCCAACCCGTACTTCACCGGGCTACAATTGTGAAGTGGTTAATCCAGCATCTCCGAAAAGGCAACTCTTGGGTACCCACCAGTGGCAGTCCGCTATGTTGGTGGTGGGGCTACTAGTCACTTATGACTGGTTCGAAATGGGCTGCCATCTTTCTCCTAGCCTAATTTCAATTATGTTGACGGCATGAACATGAATTGCCGTTCGTGCCGTACCTCCATCCCGAGGAAGAAGAGGGACAATCATAACAAGAACAACATCTGCCTGCTATGACTTCTCAAAATTATGCATATGCTGATGACTTAGCATTGCTGTATGCTTCTCGAGAAGGCTGCGGAGGACACTCTAATCCAGCGGTTCTCAACCTTTTTTGGCTATTGACACCCTGTAACCACCAAAAAAGTTTTGCGGCACCCGGCTGAACCTAAGAGCTTCCGATTCTAATAAAATCAATTTTAAGAGTGAAGTTTGTATCAAAACACTATATTAAAACAGTTTTAATTAATAACAGCTAAACAGAACACTAAAAATGTCATAAAATTGATTAAATTTATTTTAACAGTCAGTGCAAAATTTGTGCTTGATTTTTAGCGCAAATTCTCTCAATGGCGGAGCGCACATTCGATAATGCTACTCGCATTTCTTCCTCCACAACAAGTAGCCTTTCTCTTTTTCTTGTTTTTAGGTTTGTTAAAACGGAAAATGCGGTTTCGCATAGGTACGTTGTGGAAAATTGAAGTAAAATAACCAATGCCTTTTCTCCAATGTTAGGGTATTCGTTTTGAAATATAATCCAAAATTCATCCAGAAGCATCTTCCTGTGCAACAGCTTAATGCTACCGTCGTTGCGTATGTCAATAAGTTCTTCTTCTTTCAGATTCAAAATCCAATGGGTATCCACGGGTAAAATGGATTTCTTATCCATTTATAGTTTTCAGTGGACATTGTTGGAAAATATTTCTCAATTTTGTCTTGCAAAGACTTGAGATGTTTAATAACCGATGAAGCCATTTCTTTGTTATTCGTTTTCGAAAAATGAAAAAACATGTCAGAGTTTCCTTCCTGTATTTGCAATGACCACATTTTCAATTTTTCTTGTAGAGCTCTCATTTTGTCTGCTGAAGATAAGAGATTTTCATTATTGCCTTGCATATTGAAATTTGTCTTATTTAAGTGGTCGAAGATGTCTACCAAATATGCTAATTTGGACTTCAAGCTGTCATCGCAAAGCAAATTACAAAATTCTCCTTGTCTTTCAAGACTAAAAAAAGCTAACATCTCCTCTTTCAGCTCATATACTCGTGACAACGCTTTTCCACGTGAAAGTCATCTTGCCTCGGTGTGTAACAGAAGATTTTCATAATTTGCTTCCATTTCTTTGCAAAGCTTTGTAAATAATCGTGATTTAAGTGGTCTAGCTTTGATGTAGTTTACCATTTTCATAACTTCGTTCAACACTTGTGTTAAGTCTGAGTTCAATGTTTTTCCAATAAGCACTTCTGATGAAGAAAACAGTGAGTTGTTATGATCTCACTATTAACTTTTTTTACGAGTGACACAAATCCTAGATTGACCCAATCATAGATGGAGCTCCATCCCTACACATTCTTTCCATGTTGATTCATTTTCTTCCAAATACTTACTAAGAGTATCAAAAATATCTTGACCAGTCGTTCTTTCTTTAAGTTCTTTACAACAGAAAAATTGGTCAGATATCTTTCCATCACTGACAAACCGGATAAAAGCTATTGCAGTAGACGCCGCTTAATATGACCACCTTGGGACCAGAACATTTTGGTCATACAGTCAACTTCGGATATAAGAGATTCAGATATAAGGGATTTTCGCTTATAAGGGACTACCCAAAAGGTCCCAAATGATTTTCAATATAAACTAATAAGTCGGTTATAATAGAATTCGGTTATAAGAGACTGATTAAGTTGGTCCCGGCGGATCTCTTATATCCGAAGTTGACTGTAATATTCGAATGGTCATCAAAGCCGAAGCCTCCATAACAGCTCCTGAATCGTCCAAACACCGTCAAATTCATTGTTTAACCAAAGTAACAGTGTGACGTTGGCAGTAAAACAAAGTACAGTACTGTGACAGTTCAAGTGATGGTAAAACTAAGTACAGTATGTAACAACATGTTGAAAAGGCGAAGTTACAAGTGCGTGGCGAAAAAAAATACTGTACTGTAATAAGAGAGATGGAGAAAATATTGGTCATATTAAACGGAGAATTTTAAATGGAGAAATTCCGGACCGTACCAAATTGGTCATAATAAGCAGCTGGTCATATTATCCGTGGTCATAATAAGCGACGCCTACTGTAATTGAGCTTTCCCACTGATGTCAGTTGATTCGTCAACTTGCATCGTAAACATTTTGCTTTGTTTTACAGAAGAAATAACAGTATCTTGTATATCCGTTGACATGCCACAAATACATCTGCGAATGGTATCATTTGACAAAGAAATCCGTCTTCTTTTTTCCTCAGCTTCGGGCCCAAACATTGTTTTCACTATCGCACTGCAAGCAGGAAAAATTATTTTTTCTGCTTCCGTGTGAGGCTTATCAAATAGCTGGCATGTTGACTTTTCGTAGAAACTTGAAAAGTTTTGGTAAATGTCACAATTTGTTGCTTTCGTTCTTTCAAAAGTCTTTTGAAATAGCTTGCCGGTTTGTCATAAAGATTTCCGTGCTTTTTTGAAAAGTGTCTTCTCAATTTACTTGGCACCATAGCCTCATTTGACAATTTCGTATGACAGATAAGACATTCTACGTACTGGTTGTTCTTCGTCGCCGCACCAAGTAAAGCCAAAATTCAAATAACTATTGCAATATAGCCGGTGTTTCTTCTTTTTTTCTAATGTACCGGTACCCTTCCTAGTACTTTCTGTTTCAACAAATGAAACTGAAACCTTTCCAGTACTTTCACTTTCAGCAACTGCAAATGCGCTTTGATTAGTGCTTAACTTCCTTTTCCTCGTGATAAATTTCTCCATTGTATAAATGCAAAAAAAAACATAAACACTGCGTTTTGTTTCTTTCTCTATCAAACTATTCATTTTCTTCTCAGTCAGCAAATTAATCTTTCTTGAATGAACTTTTCTGATACAAGCGGGGGTATGAATGAGATAGTATGAAACGTCATAATCAGGCTTCATTGTTGTTCAAAATTTGAAAAGAACAGTAACTGACTGGACTGAAAAGTTGGTATGAAGTCATCGTCAATGTAAAGCAATTATTCAGAGCCATCTCAAATTTTCACCTAAGCATGAACTTGAAGGTCACTTTTCTATCAAAATAAATTTAAGTTCATACTTTAAAATAACATCACAGCATTCAACTTTTTTCCTAGACAAATGAATAATGTGCAATAGCTCGCGGCACCCCGGTTGAGAACCACTGAATTGTCTAAGCCAAGGCATGACTCCAGACTTGGAGGCTATAGCTCGGCAATACGAAAACGGCGACGACGGCCTTTCATTTTAACAACAGAGAGGCCAAACGTGAGCTTAATGTTTACAACAATGGCAATCTATTGCCACCTTGTCCAGTCCCAACGTACTTTGGGGTAAAGCTGGGTAGGCCGCTCACTTTCCGTCACCACCTCGAGGCTTTGCTCAAAAACTCTCCAAGCGAGTTGCGCTGTTGAGGCGACTTGCGGAATCCGGATGGGGTGTAGGTGCCAAGACATTGCCCATCTCTGCTCTTTCCTTGGTCTACTCCACCGCTGAGTACTCCGCACCAATTTGGTGTCGTAGTACGCATACTCGCCTCATTGACAGCATTCTTAATGATGCTTTGCGCATTGTCAGTGGATGCTTGCGTCCCACACCAACGGAGGACTTGCTTGTCCTCGCAGAATCCAGCCAGCTGAGCTCCGCCGATTAGGAGTGATACTCTCTTTGGCGAATTGTGTTATCCATGATCCTGACCATGTACTGCACGGACAGTTGGTTGGGCAGCAGGATCCGCATCTGGGGAGACTTAGATCAAGACGCCCGTTTGCACTTGCTGCGTGGAAACTATTCGGTAGTTTGTCTAAACTGGACATCGGCGTGAAGCAGTGGACAAAACATAAATGGAACGAGAGTAATTCAAGGGTCAGTTCAAGGTCACTTGGAATGAGTCTGCCTAGAACATCTTGGGTAAGGCTCAATCGCCTGCGGACTGGTGTAGGACGTTTTCACTCATCCATCTGCAGGGTCGTCCATCTACAGGGTCTCGCTCTATCACCGAATTGCGAAGGTCGTGTTACTAAGCGAACTGCAGATCACGTTACATCTTCATGTCTCATACATCATGTATCAAGAGGAACACGAGGTCTGCAGGTTTTGGATGATGTAACTCGATGTTGGGTTAACACCACCACTGCCAGCATCTAATCTGGGCAGCGCAACAGCCCGCGGTGGTAAAAGGATAGACCCTCGGCCCTGGCCTTGATTTGTGCTGGCCCGGATTGAGTCTGGGTGCCTGACCAAACAACGACAAGGACGACGAGTGACGTCACTCATCCCGTGACCATTGTGCCAAATTTGAAATAAACGAAGTGTTCCCAAAGTTAGTGATTTTTCGTCAAACCGTCAATTAAAAACGGTTTGGTCGCATCTTACCTAGGGTGCATATGCAACTGATAATATTAAATATCTGTTGGTTTACTTTCAAATGGAGCCATATTATCCTGTCTGGTTGCCCATTGACCATGAGGGTGTTGCTTTGCAGCTCAGAGTCAAGTACAAGTTGTACTCTATTTCTCTTCGCATTAATTTTGTAATAGAACATTTTGTAATCATCACCCAATTCTTGTGGATTTCTCGTTTCCACCGCGTCTCAAACACGCATAGTACTTGGGTGTTTCTCTTCTTCATCATGACACAACTTTTATTTCCCTTCCACTCAAAAAAGCCAACATTCAGTGTGGTTCTTGTTAAAACTTCCTCCTTCATTTTGCTCAGCATCTTTATCTCTCTCCTTTGTGTTTGTTTCTTCAATTGTAATCGCCTTTAATACTGTAGGTTTTGCCAAATCAACGCAAACTCACGGCTACCGGGTTGCGCGTCGTTTATGAAGGAAGCCGTCGCATCATTCTCGTTTCCATTCACGTCGCCATATCATTTGTACAATTCTGACCAATTTTTGTAGGTCACTTACATCTGCTGCCAATAATCATGCACCTTTACCCGGAATATTATTCTAAAGTGAGCAATAAGCAACTCGAGATTGATTGAAGTCG
The DNA here is from genome assembly GCA_963675345.1 of Trididemnum clinides. NCBI lineage: Eukaryota > Metazoa > Chordata > Ascidiacea > Aplousobranchia > Didemnidae > Trididemnum > Trididemnum clinides. The sequence continues at coordinate 27,980,733 of OY776298.1, read as the reverse complement.
GCACGATTCATTCAGCACACAATCCAGGCGCGCTTTGCATGTGCACAGTGAGCCTGATTCAATCACCTACGATCCAGAGACTTTACATGTGTCTTGTATTCCAAAGCTGCACAAATGCACATGCCCACCAATAAATGCACATGCGCATTTATTAAAGCCTATGTCAAGGGTCAAAATTCGTTGATACGTGTACCGGATCGATGAGACCAGCGTTCATAAAAATCAAATAAAAATATTAGCGAAAAAAACTGGTGCCAAATGGTGTAGTTCTGAAGAAGGGCAAAAGTTTGACATCGGAGATAACATTTTTGACAATGAAATTTTTTCTTATTTTGGTAAAACTCGGTCGTATAAGCGAACTTTAAAGGTATTTGGTGAAATTAAGCATGCCTTGTAATATTTTTCAAGGGCATAACAGAATTCATCGAAACAACTTTGTGATTGTTTTAGAAAGGCAATCGCTGCCTTGTCCCCTGACCACTTCGTTGAGAAAAGCTGTAGACGATTTGCAAACAAAAATATGTGTGCTTGGAAAACCACAACAAACTGCAATAGAAGATTTGTAAAAAATATCAAATAGTCTAAAGCTGTTCTTTATGGTAGCACGAAGTTAACATTTTGCAATTTTTCGCATCAACTTCTGTAAAGACAATCACTACTCAAGCAGCGTTAATTTTTACTTAATCTACCCAAATAAACTTTAAGATAATACAAAATGAAACTACTCCAGCAAGTATTCCGTTACTAAAAAACCTATAAAAGTAAGTAGCTCGTTACTCAAAAACGTTTGCAATTGGTTTTGTTTTACAATGTTGTACTAGCTTAATCCATTTGTGCTTTCATTTGAACCGATCGTCCATTTAGCGATGTTGAAAAGTGAGGCTGCTACTTCACCATTTTAACATTGCAAGCCGTTTTTAAAGTTTTGATAAAATGATCAGATTTATTCTGGTCTTTTTGTATTTTTACGTCCACGATTCATTTCGGTTAAGTGAAGCTTGCGCTCATGATGGCGATATTTGCCAAAACAAAATTTCATAATTTCACAACCCGGAAAGAGAAACTTACGTATAAGTTTTGTCATTTGTTTGTTGATGACGTCATCAAAACCTGAAATATATTCAATTGCTCATATTTTTGAAACAGAACATGAAAAGCGATTGAAAACAATTTTAAACTGCAAAAAACAAAAAATCTAAAGAAAGATTTTTTAGAAAATTTAACAAAACAAATACATAAAGAAATTCTCATCAGTTTAGATCAAGTAATCACTAAAAATAGGACAGAAATTCTTTTCAATGATCACTGGAGTTTTATCAAATACAAAATTTAGCACATAGATTGTTTGGTGGATTTTACTATAAGCCTATGTTAAACAATTTGCATAACAACTGAAGAAATTTCGCTAGTAGTTATGTCTCGGCAGTCTCCCATTTGAAAAAGAAGAAAGCCAGGCGAATGCCAAACATCAGCACCACTGGAAACCTCAATGTCTTTCTATATCACACACGTTTGGATTCACTGTATTAATAAAACTACGATGACGTTCTTTAAGTGGATACAACTAAAACACTGCAATACAAAATGATTACCATGGATTCTTTCATCAAAGCAATCTGAAAAATACAGATTAAAACAAAAATAACACATAAACATAAGTTTCTTACATCATATTCAATACAACCACGCTATTCTGTCACAAAAAGTCATTTAACAAAAAGAACTATTTCAGGGTAACTTCATTCCTGTTTTTGGCTAAGATTGAAAATAATTCTTACTGAAACTACGCTTGTATTCCCCACACAAGCTTTTGTTCTGTTATCGAAATTCAACCTTTCATGAATACTTTAACATCATATGCAATATATTTTCTTTAAAAATATCAAGCAACCTTACTAATAGATATCTGTTCTGACCAGTAGAATTCCATCTATATACGTGAACTGTTGTAGCACCGTGACGCAATCAGAAACAAACCTTGAAGGAGGAACGCAAATGGGAATTTGTTTGAAAGACCGTTTGTTAAAGATTAGTTTTGAGAAACTGTCTGTTTTCTGAAGACAGTGACACTGTTTCGATCTATTAGGCCAATTTAATGCAGTTGGTGACTGACAAGAAGCTAGTCGAAACAGTGTCACTGTCTGTTTTCTATTTTCATAGTTAGCCCAAAACCAAGGTGAAGACCTACAGCATTTGATATCAACTTTTTAAACGAGACTATTTTCTTGATATTCAGTGGAAAATGCCTTGATCGTAATATTTAGGGGAGCGATAACATTGGTTCTCCTGCCGATAGCTACGTCTATGCTGCTGTATACATGCAAAACTGAGACCCTACACTCTTTTTCAAATGACGAGTGATCGCTTACTGAAATATAACCGAGAGTTAAATGGCCACTCCGAGTTATATCAGCAAAGTCTCAAGCAATGCATTAAACACTGACGTTACCACAATCCGTAACAACTGAAAGCATTCAAAAGTGTGACTCCAAATTTAAAATTACAGCTGTCATATTTGCTTAATCAACACTACAAACACCAGTTTAGACACGAATTGTTAGACTATTTACTTGTAAATAGTTATAAATAGTCCAACAACTCGTCTCTAAACTGGTGTTTGTATTGTTGATTAATGCGTGTGTGACAGCTGCAATCTTGAAATTGTAGCCACACTTTTGAATACTTTTAGTTGAGTTAGACTAGTCCAATTAAAGTGCTCATTTCTATGCTTTTTCTAGATTCAATACTCTAGGTAGCTTTCACTGCTGAAGCTGCCCTCTCTGCTGTGTCCTTGATTCTTCTGGAGATTCACACAATTACCAACACTGTGTGATTTCCTCCCCGAATTCCTCCAATTTGTATGCCTCCACTGTGCTACTTGGCACATCTAACCCTCCCTCTGCTACTGCTGCACTCCCGCCTCACCCTCGCTTTCAAGTATCTTATCCTTCTACCGTCCATTTTGTATCTTTTCCCTCTTCGCCCTCACCACCGCCTCATGTTCCTGGCTGTTTTTCTATACCTCTTGCTTCCTTTTGCCTCCTGACTGCCTCAGGGTTTTTGAATGGAATGCTGGATGTCTATGAGCCAAGAGCACTGAACTGCTACACTTTATTTCATCTCATTCTGTAGACCTTCTTTGTATCCAAGTATCTAATCTTAATTCATCTTCCTCTTTCCGGATCTCTAGATTATCTGTTCTGCGATCTGATCGCACCCACGGCGGCGCCATCATTTTCGTCAGACAGGGCTTATCTTTCTCTGAGCTTTGTACTTTCTCTCTTTCTTCGCTTGACTCCTACTCTGATTATGTAAAGGTCAACATCTCACAAAACAACTCCTCCTTGCTCTCATTACTTAATACTTATGCTCTCCCCTATTTGCTTTACTCCGACGGATAGCAGAACCAAACCCTTTTCTCCCTTCACTTTTGCCTTTACCAGATATCTCTTTAATCTGTGGTACTTCAAATACCATCAATCTATCTGGGATTCAAGAGGTACTTCCGATCCCCGTAGTGAGGAGGTATTCGACTGGATCATTTTCTTATGAAAAGGGATTCCACTTTTCTACCTTTCAGCCAAACACCCTGCGTAGCATAGCAAGAAACTATCTTTCCAAGCTTTCTTAGTGAATGGAATTTGTTATTTGGGAGTGAATGGATTTTGCTATTTGGGAGACAAACTAAATGCTAGTGGTGGTTGTGAAGCGGCAGTTACAGCAAGAGTAAGAATCGGTTAGGTAAGATTCAGAGAATGTGGAGAATTGTTGCTTGGAAATAGGTTTCCTCTGAAGATGAAAGGTAAAGTCTAACGTTGTTGTGTAAGATCAGCAATAGTGTATGGAAGTGAGACATGGTGTCTAAAAGAAAATAAAAAAACAATTTTGAGAAGAACGGAGAGAGCTATGGTGAGAGCCATGTGCGGTCAGAAAGTGGTTGACAGGAATACGACTGAAGAACAGATGGATATGTTGGGGTTGAAGGAAACTATAGAGCGGTTAGCAACAGCGAATGGAGTTTGATGGTATGGACATGTGCTGAGAAGAGATGACGATAGTGTTTTCAGGGTTGCTCTGAATCTTGAAGTGAGTGGCAAGAGAATGCGAGGACGACCGAAGAAGACCTGGAAGAAGCAAGTGGAAGAGGAGACAAAGAAGATTGGTTTGAAGAAGGAGGATGCCCTGAGACGAGACAAGTGGAGGGACCGAGTGGGAGCAATTGCAGAAGGAATGGAGTAAATACGGCCATCTTTGTTAAAGGGACAACACCGGATTAAAACTGAATTGCTACTACTTAGAAGAATGATTCGGGACATAACTTGAAACATTAAATACATGAAACCAGTTTACATCGTATTACTGAATGCAACCTACTCAACCCTGAAAAATTGCCCTCGCTGGCGTCACTTCGGAGGGAAGGAACGGAGGGAATTTTATCTAAAACACGACAAGGTGTCAAAAATTATCTAAAGTTAAACTGGCAAATTCAATCGATCGAACAGAGCAGTGTCAGTGACGTCACCCATCCCGTGACCACCGTGCCAAATACGAAAAATCGAAAATAAAGGTTTTGGGCGGCCACGCGACTTGGTTTGCAGTTTTTGAGGCGAAGTTGATTAGACAATGGACAACCAGGGATGTGGAAGCAGAAGCGGAAGCTGGAAGCGGTGGAAGATTTCCTTTTTCTGTGGAAGCGGCAGCAGAAGCGCGAAAATTCTACCGCTTCCGCTTCCACGTAGGAGGGAAGAATAGAGGGAGAAAAGAAGTTGGTTCTGCTATTCTTCGGAGAACAGCGAATAGGAGGAGCATAAACATTAAGAAATGACTGCGAGGAGGAGTCGTTTAGAGAGATGTTGACCCCCACATAATCAGAGTAGGGGTCAAGCGAAGAAAGAGAGGAGGTAGAAAACTCAGAGATAAGCCCTACCTGACGAAAATGATGACGCCGCCACTAGCGTCTGTGACATCAGTAGAAAATATACCAGATTGGGAGTGGGTGCCATCAGATCGCAGAGCAGAGAATCCAGGTACCCGAAAGATAAATTTAGGTTAGATTCCTGGATACAAATAAGGGAAACGGGATGAGACGAAATAAAGTGTTGCAGCTCAGTGCTCCTGGCTTGGAGACCCCCAGCATTCAATTGAAGAACCCTGAGGGAGTTAAGGAGGAGAAGAAGAAGCAGGAGGTAAAGAGAAACAGCCAGGAGCATGAGGCGGTGGTTAGGGTGCAGAGAGAGAAGATACAAAGTGGGCGGAAAAAAGATAAAAGGCTAGAAGGCGAGGGTGGGGTGCGAGTGCTGCATTAGCACTGGGGGCCAGATGGGCCAGATTGAGCAGTGGAGGTATACCAGCTCGACGAGTCCGAGGAGGAAGTCACAGTCCTGGTAGATGTGGGATCTCCAAAAAAAGCAGAAACGCAGCAGGGAGAGCAGCTTCAGGAGTGAGAGCTGTCAAGAGTTCTGAATCTAGAAAAGGAGACTAGTGAGCACTTTGAATGAACCCAGTTAGAGCATGTGCAGCATTGCTGACCTACCCCGCCAGGTCACATTTCCAGCGCACACTGAACAGGAAAAGAGGGGGCAAGGGTTGGGATGAACGTTGCTGCTCATCAGGAGAAGGAGAAGAATGAGAAGACGGGCAAGAGAAAGGCAGGAGAAGACAGACCGATTTAAAAAAGGCTACATGCTACCCTTCTGCGGTCGTTCAGGAGGCTGCACGGCGATAAAATGGTTTGTAAGAGGGAAGTGCCCGGGGTAACTGGGACCCTCAGGAAGGCCAACAGCCATTTCAACCGAACCCAAACGGGGTTGGGGACTGCATCACCACGTTAAGGTGGCTGTTGATTAGTGCAGTTCAATTTTGCTTGCTTTACATGCATATACTAAATAAACGACAAAAATTTTGCACTTCACTATCCAAAAAGATCGGAGTCAATACGTGTTTTGGGGACCGACAGAAAGTCCGTAATGATGATTAGAGTAAAGTTAACTCAAAGTCACAGTTAGTTGAGGATAGAGAGGGAAAATCAGCGGTATACGGTGTAATTTGTTGTTGTGACGACAGGTTATTGTTGAGAGCTGTAATGTATGGTCATACAGTTTAGATATGAGAAGCATTAAGTTAACCGTTGTAAAAGTGGTTGTAAGTAGTAAAGGAACTTATAATAACTGTTTATTTGTTGAAGTGTTTAATTGGTTTTTGGATTTTAGTAACGCAATATTTGATTTTCTTGCAAACAATTTGTGATTTCCAAATTTTTGTTAGAGGAGGTTCCGTGACAAACGCGAAAGTACATTAGGGGTTTCGCCATGACCAAAAGATTGAAAAGCATTGTTCCACATTCAACACGAGTTCTAATATCTATGAAAAAGATTCACAGAGTAGTTCAGAACAATAAGCTCAAGCGAAGTAGGTAAAGTAATAGCAATAAATGAAGGTTTTTGTTTTCTCAAAATGATGAAGTGTAGGAGAAGACAGGCTACAGACCCACAAAAGTTAAAAAAAATTGTCAACGGTCGTTTTCTCGCTTTTTGTTAGTGGAAGCGATAGGTGTGGAAGCGGAAGCTGTTGAAAAATAACCGCTTCCACATCCCTGTTCACAACACCATCAAAATTTTACCTTGACTTGCGCATTTTTTCAAGCATATTGCCAAAATCCTTGATAAGTCAAGGAATGAATTAATCATTTTTATCATTTATCAATGGTATCTTGAGCTATCTTTTTTTCATGTGAGCAACACTTTTATCTTGATTTTTTCTCCGCGTTGCATTTAACTTGATGACGTTTTTTTTATGATTGCTTTCAATAAACTTATACACTTTTATATCATATAAATGCATTTTTGGTCGTTCTAGGGAATTGCAACGATTTCAGAAAGATATTGCTAGCAAATCTGTATAGCATTTTTTTGATAACACGTTAGGTTACGGAAATATTTGTTATTTTAGTTATCCTGAACTTCAGATTGTTGATGCTTAAAAAGACTAAATAAATCAAAGTAAAGAGTGCCTTATCAGAAGCATTATATACAGAAGCTAAAATCGAATAAACAATTGACGATTTGTTGTAAAAGCTAATGGTTGCTGATGATCTATATCACGGGTTCAAAATTGATGGCTGTGTTGTGCACCCTTGCTTTAATTTGATTCAAAGTTAACGTCCAGGAGAAACACGGTTTAGATTCACACGCTATCATATAATTTAATTGTAATGCAGTTGATGATTTGAAAGTTTTCTTTATAGAGCTCTTCAATAAACTGCGTGTTTATTTGCATAAACTTACAACTTAATCAAAAGCCATAATTAGGACTATTTTGACAGTATTGTAATTTTTGACTATATTTTTGATTCGTTAAATTTTTAAAATCCATTAATTTTTTTTGATCTCTATGTTCACGCCAGAAAAAATTTCTGTTTACTTTTGCAATTTAATCAGGTCCATTAACGATTCTGAGGTTATTGCAATTGCGAGCCTTATTTATTGCAATATCCATGTCTTCTTCTTAGTCAGGCTTTATCAAAAACATTTTAAGTAATACCACCATAAAAATTACCTGAGCAACGAGCTTGCATTTCCTCTTTACGTAAGTGTAATTTTTCGATCAATAATATAAATAATCAATGACACTACATTAAGAATTTTTCACTAAAAGAGAAGAAAACTATTTGATGACTTGAGAGCCAAGTTTATCAATATTATATGTGACGTCATAGATTTATATTGTGCACTCATAAATCACTAAATGAATTACAGCTAATTATCAGAAAACTTGCCACTGCGACTACTCCTTCTCTGCGAACTGACCATATATCAATTTTTATGTCTACCGTTACCAATGGCGTAGACAGAAGTAAATCTGTAGAGAGAAGGAAAGCAAACTATGATATTTGTTGAATGAGTGTAATACTACATCCCAGAGGTGGACCAGGGTGAACTCGGGACTCTGTAAAATTTACGAGTTTGGCATTTGTGATGTTTTACGTGTTGGCTTTTATTAATTATTTAGTGGCGAATTTCATGAGTAAATTCTCAAAGCAAGAAGTGCAGCACTAACAACTGAAGTGACCTGTCTTAGCTTGTCTTGTGCGTCACAGCGATGATTGTTCGATGGAGCGGTTAGCTATATACATGTTTTATAACCGTGCAATTTCTTGTGAGTGATTTTGCAAGTCTACTCTTAATTCATAATCATGATGATAATGATTGCGGCTGTGGATCAAAATTTGGAGCTACTGGAAGGGCGTTCTTATTGGATAATTTTTAATGAGAGAGGTCCTTCCAAAAATTCTTTTACATTAATCCACACTATCTCAATAAAACAGCACCATTTTTAGCTTGTAGATAACTGGCAGTAGGCGTATTTACAGTAGACATACAGTCAGGACTACCATCTGCCAATAAGATCCAAAAATAAGCAGGCAGTAAAAAACGATGTTTTTGTTGTAAATTTGACATTTTTATTCCAAATTTAAGATGAAAACCTTTGTTTTTTGGAGGTCCACATTTTAAAAGTTTATACTCTATATTGACAAATCAGTGCCGTATTCTCTATGCATGCATTGCATGCCTTACCAAAAATGAAGCAAGACTTAAGTGTTAATGAAAATATGATTGGAGATCTCGATTTGAATTAAATAAATTATTTTATCATAAAAAAACGAAAACTATTTTCAGCTTCTTTTTCGGTACTGTAGGCTAGAGTATAGACAATTTTTCCTGTAATCTTGTTTGCTTTAAAGTTTCGAAAAAATACGGAAACCCTGCAAGGCATGAAGGCCAGAGGTGTACATCGAATCCGGAGCCGGATTTTAAAATGAGGATTATCCGGTTTGTTTGTCGGATTCGGATTGTATGTTTTTGAGTTTTCGGATTTGGATTTTATAACTTGGTTAGAAAGAGACGTTTATTTATTGCTTCAGTAGGTATGTTTAGGTATCCCTGAGCATCGGAAGCAAATAAGGAGATTTTTGATTTTCAGCGTTCGGAGCCGGATTCGGATTATAATTTTTGATATGTTAGGAGTCGAATTTGGATCCGGATTTGCATTTGCGGATTGAAAGTTTTTGACTTTGTACACCTTTGATACAGGCATGCAGAATCTCCACTGCATGCCTTGGTATTTGAATTTTGGCCTATTCGCAGATTTATAAGCAACTTTCAGAGCAGGTTTAAGCTGCTTTTGGTAGTGTAGGCGATCTTCTTATTATAAATGTTTCGTTTTTTGTGATATTTGGTTTCTTTTACTTTTTCAAATTTCAGCGAACATGCCAGCGTAAAGGGCATCAACGCATGCAATGTGAGAAATGCATGCGTATGACGCAAGAGTATGGAGTACAACTGGTAGATCACTTGTCAGCTGAGCTAACAAGAGTGAGAGGCGGGTTAGCAGTTTCTTGTTGCTAAAACTGCTTGGCTATGCTAGCATCCCATGTACGTAAGCCTAGCTTACGGCTTAGATTAAGTGGAATTTAGAGAAAAAGATTTAACTGATATGAGGTTAATTTTGTTTTCAGCAGCAGTGTTTTTGTGGTGTTCAGTTAAGTAAAGCTAATCTCATTACTTCAGTTAATGTTAGAAAGTAATTTTTTTCCTTTACCTACAAGTCATGAGTGGCCAAAATGTTTTACCAATAGCTCCAATTGAATACTCTCAGGAAGATGTTGTAGATAGCTTAAGAAAAGCTTTAGTTTACACACATTTCAGCAAAAGAATAAGATGATTGCTTGTGCCTGGCCTACACCTCATTTAAACCTTACAAAACAAAATGGGGGATTCACAAGAAAATTTAATCCTGATTTGTATAAAAATACAAATTGGTCGTGTGGGAGCATTGTAACAAACAAGTTGTGCTGTTGGCCATGTCTACTTTTATCCAAAGAAAAGTCTATATGGAGCTCAGCACTCAGCTAAGTGAAGACTGCTACAGCGTTTGGGAGATTGGCACCATTTCTTCAGAATAAACTAATTCAGTCTATAAGTTCAGTTGTTCTTTCTGAAATAAAAAGGAATGAATGATATGATGATATGAACAACTCACACACTTTCATAGCACGCCATGACAAATAACGCATTTTACCTCACAGTATTTTTATCTTTCTAAACATTGGGACAAGGCAGAGGATTGATCATTTATTCGACTGTCAAAGAAGAAATGCAATCACCAAACATAACAAAGAGGTTTAGTCAAAACAAAGAAATTTTAAAAACGGCCTATTTGAATGACTTGCTTTTGGGGTATTCAGGAAATTTCTTTTCGTGACCATGATGAAAGCGAAACAGAAAATAGAGGTAATTACATTGAGTTGGCACACTTTTAGGCAGAGTTTGACAAAAAACTGGAAAATCATTTGAAGATTGCTACAGCGTTTGGGAGATTGGCACCATTTCTTCAGAATAAACTTATTCAGTCTATAAGTTCAGTTGTTCTTTCTGAAATAAAAAGGAAGTCAAAGAAGCTGTGTACATTTTTATTTTGCTTGATGAAACAAGTGATATTAGTTGCTACTCACAATTATCAACTGTATTGCGTTATGTTAACTCAAGTGGCTTTCTTTGTGAAAAATTTGTTCAGTTTTTTGATGTAAGTAAAGATCGCAGTGCTGCTGCAATTTCTCACTTAGTCATGCAACAGCTAACAAACCTTGAGTGTGTACAAAAGTTAGTTGCACAAACGTATGATGGTGCGGCTGTGATGTAGGTGAATTTAATGATGTTCAAGCAAAAATAAATGAATTTGTTCCTGATACAATTTTCATACATTGTTATGCTCAAGCCGAGCAACTTCTTTGATCCCAAAGTGGAATGTTTTTTTGCTACGTTAAATGGGTTTTCATCAGTTTTCCATCATCTTCGAAAAGAACAGCTATCCTAGATGATATTGTACAGAAAAGATTTCCAAGACATCCCAACAAGGTGCAATTATTATTCTCAATTTGTGGAAACAGCCAAAGAGAATATGGATGATCTAAAACAATTGTTTGAGTGTACTATGGAAGACCTTGAAAGGTTTGATCCAAAGTCAGTCAGTCTTCTTTTCGTCGTATGAGCTATTTGATGTGAGCATTATGCAGGAAGATCAGTAATGGGATTCAAAATTTTAAGAACAGGTTTTCTTTTATATCAAACTCACTAACAACAGGTTCCCTCATTTTAGAAAGCCCATTTGCTGCGGTTGTCTAAGGTCCATAACAAAAAACAAGAACGGGTTTTCTGATTATCACGACACTCCAAGAACGAACCCGTGCGAACCCCCTGAATCCCTCATTGAGGAAGATGTATATATGTAGGTTACACTGCGTTAGCGCTCGGGCCACCACGACGGGTAGACTGCTTGGCCAAACCACCTGTCTGCCACATAAAGCTGGAGGGATCCCGTTAAGTGTGTTGCCCAAAGATACAACAAGCAAGCTTGCCAGCTTGTTCTCCGCATCATCCCTTTTTTATGCTGAGCGCCAAGCAGGAAAGCTGTGAATACCATTTTTTAAATCTTTTGGTATGACTGAACTTGGGAAACGAACCCAAGGTCTACCGACTGCAAAGCGGGCGCTCCAACCACTACGCCATCGTGCCGGTCAGACAATCAATGAAGCACAAGGTTTCTTATGAGCCCTGTCAAGTTTTGCTTACAATTTTTTATTTCTAATTTATTTTACAATGTTTCTATTTACTGAATATTTATTCAATGTATTTTAGTCTAATTCCATAGACATACTGTTCTGCTGCAGAGAAATTAAAGACATGATTAAAAAACTTGAAGATATTAGAGAAAATAGGTTTCATCTGCTGTAGGAAGTTGTGAGAGAAAAATGCGTTTGCCAAATTCAAAAACAGGACGATCTAGCTTGCAACCTGAACTTTCTTACAGAGCACTGTTTTTCGAAATCATTGACACAATTGTCATGCAGATGAAGCAAAGGTTTGAGTCAGAGAAAGATTTTGCTTTCATAGAACTTCTTGATTACAAACGTTTTCATTTATACAATAGCATCACAATGTTTCTAGAAAGGTGCTTTCTGAGTTTGAAGAAAAGTTACAGCTCCCGCTTTGATTTTGCTCGCCTGAGATCAAAACTTACGGTTTTGCATTCTCAAGATCAGTTTTGTAAAAATAATGTTGAAGATCTTCATCAGTTTATGTATGAAAGTCAGCTTTATGAAGGTTTTAAGGAACTTTATAAGTTGGTTGTTTTGGTTTTGACTATACCATATTTTACTTCATCTGTTGAGAGTTTTTTCTGCGCTCAAAAGAGTTAAAAAAACATACTTAAGAAATACACAGGGCCAAGGCAGACTCTCCAACTTATCGCTGATGTCAATTGAAAAGTCTCTCTTTAAGAAGTTAATGTCCAAATCGGAAGTGTTTTGCAATAATGTCAATTCTGCGAAAAAACATCGTAAAGCTGAATTCGCTTATCAGTAAATACTGCAGTTTGAAATCTCTTAATTTCAAGCTGTTTAGTGTAGCTTCTTAATTGTTTTGTATCTAACCTTTTCGGTATCACCTGTTTAGAGAGTCTGTTGTGGTGCAGACGATTTTAGAACTACTGTTACGTTGGTGGTCACAGCAATTAACTTTTTTGTTAAATTTTTGTTGAAAGAAGCAATGGTTCTTTTTCACTCTCCACCTTAAGATGAGTAGGCTATGCAGACCACAAAATGGATGAGTCTGATGACTGATGCTCCGATTCCATTTTGTGCTGTACTAGACTGTGTGAAGTGAGAGCCTTAACTTATAGCTGTGACTGCTCATTAACTTTAACATTGGTAGTGCGGATATTGCATGGCCCATAGCCATTCCAATGTTTTTTCTTGCCCAGTTTTCAGATGTTTTTCTTTCTGGGTGAACAGTTTTGCTTTTAGTAATCATTTGGCCTAAAAAATGGTGTAACATAGTTTTTATTTTCTCTTGTTGTTGCTGTCAGTTGACAGCTGACTAAGGTTCTATTTGATACCACTGTTTATTGTTTGGTCATCACCGTATAATCCTACTTTGATGAACTGGTTTTATTTTATACACAAGTTTGTATCAGATTTTTCTTTTACGCTTAGCTAATTACTGATATTGCTATGGTTATAGCGACCAGGTATGTTTTATGCTGCACATAATTGTTATTGTGCATAGCAAAGTTTTTCATGTCTTGTTTTTTGTCTACCCATTGTAAGGTTGACTGTGCATAATGTTGCCATCCACACAGCTTTGTTTTGCTCACTTTTCACTTCAAGTTTGCTTTTAGTGATTGTTCCGAACACCTATGGTAATTTTTGATTTGTGCTATGTGGCGGCTAATCCTGACCACATGGGCAAAAACTGATGCGAGTTTTGGACTCGGCACTGCAAAAAAACTAGATTCGTTGCAATCTGAAAGTTCCTAAAAATCCTGTGCCCCAGTGTTATTATTTCAATTATCTTCGTTGTTCTTTTTTTTGTGTAGTTGCTATTTTCCATGTCTTTGATTGTCGTTTTACATTGTGCACCTCAGAAACCATGCCTTCACGTGTTTTGTAGCATAACACATTACACTGTTGTTATGTTCGCCTTTCATCGGCTAATGTTTGGTGTGCGATAAACGATCTCAGTTGCTTATATATTGTATTTAAGCTAGGGTTGCCATACGTCAGGATTTTTCCTGACATGTCCGGAATTTTAGCACCCTGCCAGGGAAGATTTTTTAATGTCAGGGATTTTCGTGTTGGTTATCATAAGTGGCTCGTAAGTGGAATCCGACCCGACTTTGTGGATGACCCCGACAACTCGATCCCCATACGACTACTTAAACTGTGCACTTGGATTCGGTCGAACTTGTCGCGTGTAACACGATTGGTGGCAGCAAAACAGGTGTTTTTTTTTTGGTGAACATCTCCATTTTGGGTGATGCCTATCGATATCCAAAGCCAAAACATCTGGCAATAATCAAATGCGATGGTACCAACTGCCAACACATCACAGTGTAAACGTAACCGAAAACTGTGTCCGGGATTTTGCCTCTATCAATAAGCATTGATACGGACGAAGTACCGCTGAGGAAGTTGCAGATATCATTTTGTAATGGGATACAGATGATGAGTGTTCTGATGTAGAAGATGTATTCTTTTCCAATAACATTGATGATGGCAGTGATTATGCTCTCATAAACTTAGACGCAGAAAGTAGCGACAGCGATGATGGCGAAAACGATAGTGGCAGTGACCAGGAAGATTCTCCTGCGCAACCGCCTGCTGCAACAACGTCAGTTAATGAAATAATAGCCAAAAGTGGGACTGTGTGGGAACGTTTTCAGTCAACCAGTGCTGGAAGGGTGAGGGCTCACAATGTTTTTACTGCTTCACCTGGTGTCCCAAGAGCGGTCGCCAGATGCATCGTGACTCCGTACGATGCTTGGAAAATTATTATCCGTGAAAGTATTTTGCAAAAGATTATCCAGTACACCAATAAAGAAGCTCAGCGCAGAGGGGCCACTTCATTTTGTTTTGACCTGCAGAAACTAGAAGCTTTCACTGGACTCCAGTATGCACGAGGAGTCTATGGAAAAGGTTATCCAGTTGCTTTTTTGTGGAGCAAAAATTATGGAATTCCGATTTTTTACGAAGCAATGGCACGAGACTCATATCTTAAAACATTAAAATTTATGAGATTTGATGACAAACCCAACAGAGTAAGGCGTGGTCTTGGCGCTGACAAGTTTGCACCAACCAGAGATGTCTTTGAAAAGTTTTTCTCATTGTGTCAAAGCAAATACATTTGTGATCTCTCACTTACTGTTAACGAGCAGCTGATGCCATGCAAGTCGCGATGCCCTTTCATTACGTTTATGCCAAATAACCCGGATAAAAACGGCATAAAATTTTGGGTACTTGTTGATGTGAGTTCAATATCGTATCTTATCTTGGTGCGCAAGAAAAGGATGGACGTGCCGGTGTGCCACTTGCGGAGTCCGTTGTTATGAAGCTTGCAGAACATGTCACTGGAAAGGGGTATAACATTACTTGTGATATTTTTTTCCTCTATTCCCAAAACTTGCTAATGCAAAAATCGCCATTGTAGGGACAATGAGAAAACATCGAAACGAATTGACAAAAGAAATGAGTGGGACGGAAAGGGGGGATTGTATTCCAGTCAATTCTTTTGGAACCAAAACTGTGGAGCTCTCTTCATGAACTATCAAGTAAGAGCTAAGAAAACAGAATGCCTACTATCAAGCATGCATAGGTCACCAGACCTGGAGCAAGATACAGAAAAAAAGAAACCGGAGATGGTGCTTTTCTATAACAAGAATAAGGTTGGTGTTGATTGCTTCGATCAAATGGCACGCTTGTACACCACACGATCTGCTTCTCGAAGGTGGCCTTTAAGTATTTGGCGAAACATGGATATAGCAGCAATAAACGCTTGGGTGATGTACAAACAGGCGACCAAGACGCAAATCAGCCAAAGGAAGTTTCTTCTACTTCTTTTTGAGAAACTAACTAACAGAGAGGCAACAAATAATGCCAAAACTGCTCCTGCCCAAGGCAGCAGTGGAAGCATTCCGAAACGAAAACGTCGGCATTGTTATGTAACAGATTGTAATAACACCACAGTGACATTGTGCATGACTTGCAATCGGCCTGCTTAAGGAAGCTGCTCAGAGAGCAACACAAGAGTTGTGTATGTAAAATGCAAACAATGTGTTTAATCGCCACACTTATTTGTTGTTGTTGTTGTTGTTGGTTACCCGACCCCTTCCGAGGGATGGGAGCATGGCGGAAGACCATGGAGCCCCAGAGGCCGGGCAACTCTCCAGGGTCTGGACCAGAGGTCGTCGAGAGACGGAGAGTCGCCACAGAGTGAGCGGCGCAAAGAGTCCGTAGCTGGACAGTGCAGAATGAGATGAGAGGTGTCCTGGGACGAGTGTCCACAGGCGCTGCAGGAAGGATTCTCGATTCTGCCAATCCTAGAGAGATAAGAATCTAAAAGAAGACTGTGTCCGTTGCAGCGAAGACGAGAGAGGACACAGCGAGCATGACGAGGGAGCACAAGTTCCTCGGTGAAAATTGAGGGAACCTGTGTGTCAAAGAATTTCGATGAGACAGTTCTCCTCCAGTCCGAGATAAGACGAGAGATAAGAGGAGAGAGACTACAAGGGATGGCGGAGGGCGCAAGCAGCGCTTCCCGTCTGGCTAGCTCGTCAGCCGCGTCGTTCCCCGGGAGAAATGAGTGTCCGGGGACCCATTGTAACCTGATAGAACAGGAGGAGAGAGAAGACAGTTCCTGCCAGATCTGCCACAGAGTTTGGGATGAGAGGGAAAATGGAGGAGAGGACAGAACGAGAGTCAGACAGGAGGAGAAGAGAAGAGAAATGGCAGACTTTATGGTGGTGCCGAGACCAGCAAAGAGCGTGCAGAATGGCGCAGGCTTCAGTGGAAAAACTGGAACATACTGGGCCTGCCGAAAAGGAAAGAGTGGCCTCAGTGCCACAAAGAGAAAGCAGTTGGCAAGAACGCCGGAGCGGCCCTTGCCAAAAGAAAAGGAACAGAGCCATCTGTCCAGAGTACCAGATCATGAGGGGGGAGAGAGTCAACATTGGCGAGAGTGAGGGGAATCAGAGCGAGAGCATGGAGTGGAAAGAATGGACTCCACCGTGAACGAGAGCAGATTCTAAGGAGGACAGGGAAGGCAAGCAACAAGAGCCTCCCTGGAACAAGTAGAAGGAAGCATTAGCGGGTGATTGGACGCAAAAGCTCTCCAGGACGACCTGCAGAGTCTTGGTTTCACTCCAAGTCTGGCCAAACCTGAAATAGGAAAGGAGGTTGGGAGACTAAGCGCTCACTCATAAGAAAAAAGGGTGAAGTGAGTCAGAGTGACTCGTAGGGGAGGTAGAGAAGCCTCGACGAGTAGTAGAGGGATAGGGGACGACGAGAGGCAGCCGGTGATGGCGCGACTGGCCGCTCGGTGAAGGCGTTCCAATTTGGTGAAATTGGTAGCGCTTAGGAAAGGAAACCATCCGGGTGAAGCGTGGGTGAGAAGGAGCCGAAGAAAAGATTTATACAGAACAGAGAGGGACTCCTTAGAGGGGCCCAATGAGGAGGCAGGGATACAGCGTAAGACCTTGAGACGTGGGAAAAACTTGGCCTTCAGCGAAGATACATGCTTAGAAAAGGAAAGTGTGCGGTCGAAGGTGACCCCAAGAAAAGTTGGAGTTGGGTTGAAACGGAAGCAGAAGCCGAGTAGGAGGAGATCGCGTTGGAGGTTAGCTTGGTGGGGATCCACTGAGAAGAAGGAGGCCTCACATTTGCTCGGATTGAGAGGAAGACACCAGTACTCAGACCAGTGCTCCAATCGAAACAGAGCTTCTTGTGTGGCCTCCACCGCAGTGGGGACCAAGAGGGGGAGGAGGACCAAATGGCCAGATCGTCAGCGTAAAGAGAGCAGCTGAAGGAAGAAGGCAGAGAGGCAGGAAGATCATTAATGAAGAGAGAGAAAAGTACAGGGCCAAGAACGATCCTTGCGGAACACCTCGACGGACTCGAAAGGAACGGCTTTTGTGATTTTGATAAACCACAGAAGCGCGCCTATCAGAAAAGAAAGATGGAGTCCAACGAGCAAAGCAAGGAGGGAGGCCAGCCGAAATCAGTTTGTGGAAATGGGCGGGATGCCAGACAGAGTCAAAAGCTTTAGAGAAATCAATAGTAGACAGGATCGTCCGAGAGCCCGGCCTGGGTTTGTTAAACTCATCCGAAATGGACTGAGAAAGGTACAGAATTTGATCAAGTGTAGATCGGCCAGGACGGAAACCGGCCTGGCGGGGAGAGAGAATGGAATTAGATTCCAGAAAGAAGAGTAGACGGGATAGAATAATGCGTTCTAACAGCTTTGATACGCAGGAGGTGAGAGAGATAGGCCGGAAGGAAGCAGGAGAGTCAAGAGGCTTTCCCATCTTGTGTATGAGAATAATAGAAGATGTCGTCTAGATGAAAGGAAAGAAATGTGAAGACCAGAAGACATGGAAAATGTGAGCAAGAAAATCCATGCCAGAGCGAGGAAGGTGCTTTAGCATGGGATAGGCAACTTTGTCTGGGCCAGTGGCGGTGAAAGGGGAAAGGTTGGAGGCAGCCGCAAGAAATTCCGCGGGAGAGAAAGGAGAGGAAAAGGACGAGTGAGACTCCACAGGGCACGTGGCTTGGCGGAGCTCAGAGAGGTAGCCTCTGGCTCTGCTACGCAGGGCCTTTGGCTGAGAAACGGAAAAGTGCGATCTCAGGTAAGCGGCATAGACCGAAGCCGATTCCCTGGGAGAAGAACAGTTAGAGGAAGTAAGGAGAGGAGGAAGACGAGGAAGGAGAGCCAGCGATAGAGCGAAGAAGAGAGTGTAGAAATTTAGGGTTAGACCTAGGTGAAAGAGAAGAGCAAGTCGTCTGCCATGCCTCAGCCTTGGCCTTGGCGATGACTAACGAGGCGCGTCGAGAAGCAGAGATGTAAGCCTGGCAATCTTCATCACTTCTGTGAGCAGCAGCAAAAGCCTTGCGTTTTTCACTAACCGCACTTTTCATCTCAGCAGACCACCAGGCTTTAGGATTTTGTTTGATGCGGCCGAAAGGAATGGAAGATTTGGCCGCATTCAGTGCCAGAGAGGTAAAGAGAGCAGCAGCAGAGAAAAGAGAACGAGACGAGTATTCCTCTGCTGAAGGACAGTGGGAGTCAAAGTAGGAAACAAAGCCATCCCAGCGAGCTTTCTGAAAATTGAAGGAAGGGGGACGCTCGTTGGGGCGAAAGGCCGATGACAGAGGGATAGATAGAAGAATTGGTAGATGGTCAGAACCCAGGTCCTGTAGCACCTCCCAGGAGCAAGAAAGGGCAAGAGAAGAGGAAGCAAAGAAGATGTCAGGAGAGGAGCGATGGAAAAGAGTGGGTGTGTCAGGGTCATTGAGGGGGAGGAGGTCAGAAGAAATGACCCAGTCGAATACTTCCTCCCCGTGGGGGTCGGAAGTACCTCTTGAGTCCCAGAGAGGGTGATGGCAATTGAAGTCTACCAGAAAGAAGAGATTTCTGGAGGAGAAAAGAATGGAGGGAGAAAAGGAGTCGGTTTTGCCATCCGTTGGGGAGGAGCAAATAGGGGGGCATACACATTAAGAAATGACACCAAGGAGGAGTTGTTAAGAGAGATATTGACCGCTACATAATCAGAGTAGGGATCAAGCAAAGAAAGAGAGGAGGTGGAAAGTTCAGAAAAGGAAAGGCCCTGCCTGACGAAAATGACAACGCCGCCGCTGGCGTGCGTGGTACTGTATCACGAGAGAAAATGCCAGATCGGGAGTGAATGCGATCAGAACGCAAAGCAAAGAATCCAGGAATCCGGAAAGAGGAAGAGGAGTTAAGATTGGATTCGTGGATGCAGATAAGGTCGACAGGATGGGACGAAAGAAAGTGAAGTAGTTCAGTGCTCCTAGCTCGAAGACTTCCAGCGTTCCATTGAAGAACCCTGAGAGAGTCAGGGGGAGGAGAGGAGGCAGGAGGCGAAGAAGAACAGCCAGGAGCAAGCGACGGTGGTAAAGGGGCAGAGGAAGGGGATATAGAATGGGCAGAAGAAGGATAGGAGGTTTGGAGACGAGGGTGACGCGTGAGTGCAGCATTAGTAGAGGGGTAGCCAGATTGTACAGTGGAGGTATACATGCCGGAGGAGTCCGAAGAGAGTGTGACAGTTTTACGGCAGGGGGAGCAGCTCCAAGAGTGAGAGCTGCCTAGAGCTCTGAATTTGAACAGGGAAAGTTGTGAGCACCTTAGATGGACCCATTTGGAGCAAGCGCAGCATTGCACTGACTTGCCCGGCCAAATCACATTTCTAGCGCACACAGAGCAAGGAAAGATGGAACCAGGGTTGGGATGAACGTTACCGCTCATCAGGAGAAGGAGGAGAATGAGAAGACGAAGAAGAGCAAGAGAGGGGCAGGAGAAAAGAAACAGTGAAAACAAGCGACCGATTTTATAGATGCTGTGTGCTGCCCTTCTGCGGTCGTTTAGGGGGCAGCCTAGCGAAAATATGAAAGGGAGTGCCCGGGGTAACTGCGACCCTCGGGAAGGCCAACAGCCATTTCGACCCAACCCAAACGGGGTCGGGGACCGCACCATCACGTTGAGGCGGCTGTTGATTGGTGCAGGCCACACTTGGTCGTGTCATTTAATATCATCGCCAAGAGACAAATGACCACTTTCAATACAATAAATACACTTCTTTCAACATTATCTGCGCATCTGCAGAGAGAAAACTCGACTAGAATGCAATAGGAACGGTAAACATAATGCTGTGTCGAAATCAACACAATCGTAAAGCGAGGGGAGAAATGCCGCAAATCTAGTGTTAAGGCCTGTGAAACCAGGTTTAAGTACTAGATAACAGTCGTAATGCATGTATTGGTAGGTTGGCAGCGGACTCTACATCTGCTGATCAGTTACTTTTTTTGTGTGCTGTAGCATGATTACGTCGCTGGGCTCACTTAACTGGTCCAGCGCTTATGTGTTCTGAAGATATGCCTTTCTTTTTTTCATGTACGCTACTAGGTTACGCACAAGTTCCCGGTAACGTTTTCTTACTGTAATATAGAACTTGTGGCAAAACAATATAGTCTAATATTAATACTATACAAGGATTGAGAACGTCAAGAAGAAGACGTTACCGGTCATATTCAAGTGGGATCAAGCGCGAGGCTGCAGGGCTGCAGGGCTCCGGTTTGTGCTGCCCCAGCTAGGTATAAGAATTTGTTCGTTGTAAGTAATAAAAAGCTAATTACTCGGTCCATTTCACAATTCTGTTTAATATGTTCTGCGTTGGCAAAAAGGGAAACGATAAATAAGCCAAACAATTTTGAAATGACAAATAAATTTCATGTCAAAGTTTACATTCTTGAGCTTTACATGCCAGAAGGGCGGTTTACCACCGGCAGATGTCGGTCGTGTGAAAACAAGTACATTTCAAAGGCCAGATTCAAGGTGGCGATGACAGCACCTCTGCTCACGGTGTTTTACTTAAGGTGATTAACGTGTCGTCATTACGTGTAGTGCTTGTTACTCCAAAATAACTTAAAAGACGCAGGTATAAAACGAAGGTTCACTCCCATTAGTCGTTGGCTATAATATCCTGTGTTTTACTTCCGCAGGCCAAGCACTTGATGCTGAGGTGCATTTGTTAAATTTTGGGTGGGTATCTTTGAACGGC
The DNA here is from genome assembly GCA_963675345.1 of Trididemnum clinides. Lineage (NCBI taxonomy): Eukaryota > Metazoa > Chordata > Ascidiacea > Aplousobranchia > Didemnidae > Trididemnum > Trididemnum clinides. Next base: position 27,959,550 of record OY776298.1, on the reverse strand, counting down.
CGTACAATCGCATGCCTTCTCAGATTAGTCGGGATACGCCACTGGACAAATCTCATCCCCAATTTAACCACGTATAAAATTTATACAGGTCCACTACAATGCTTCCATTTAATTATCCGGTTGCTCTATTTTACTACATTTCAAAATTAGATTGCTTTTAACTAGATGTTGCAGGAATAGTTTCCGGGAAACTTTACCCTAGATCCCACTAAAAAAAGCTAAAATGCTGTATTGTCGGCGAATTTTCTGTGGAAGAAAACGCAATTAGTTCAGATAGAGGGCTGAATGACGATTTTTTAAAACAATTTGCCGCACTAAACATTGAACTGACGATCTTAGATATTGATGGCTGGTTTCATGCTGATGGGCCAGGTTATGAATAGCTCATCTTGTTTCAGTAGCAATAGGGAACGAATGTGATGAAAAAGAGAATGCAGACAAAAATACACGACATTCAACGCAAAAAGCACAATGCTCTTTTTTTCTCGTGCTGAGGCAATGCAAATGTGTGACCATTGCCTAACGTGGTTCCTTATTTAGCCGGAAGCAACAGTTTTAAACACTTCCACTTTGGTACGACTTGGCGAGTTTGCTCCTGCAAAACGCGAATCTTCCCTCAAACAATCTAAATTTAATTCCTATTTTAGTAGATCTAGTGTTGCAAGTGATAGTTAGGCGGGAAATTTCTTACATATTGTAATCTTGAACTTCCATCACTTTTTGAACCATGAATGTGTTGTGTTTTTGTTCCCTTGACTTAAACGTTAAGAATTCAGTTATCCGTTTTTTTTTGCTTATCAGTTCAGATTTCTGAAAGTAGTATCCCAAATAGACCGGACAATCGAGGAAGCACTGTAATGACTGTTAAGAACTGCAATGCTCCATATCTTATACTGTAGATCGGATCAGACATTTAAAATAGCCACAGCTTTCTGGCAAAGCAAGTTTAGGTGTGACAAAACAGGCTAAGTGAAAACGGAGTTGATGGTGTCCAATGCAGAGGCAATAAAACAGTTGAAATTTTGTCTACTTTTGAAACAATCAAACACAGTTTATGAATATGTTGAGGAATATTTTGTCCTCTTTCATTAACAGTTACTTTTCGTACAATGCCATATTCATCCGGATATACAGATTGGCCCACTTAAAAGTAGCCCGATATCTCGATAGATTGTGGCTCACTTAAAAGTAGCCCGATCTCTTGATAGGTTGTATAGGTGATAGGTTGATGTAGTTGACGTTTATCTACACATCTTGGAACAGTTTAACGACCAAGCGACATCACAAGACAAAATGCATTTGTTTTTCCAACAAGATGGCGCTACATGCCACATGTCTCACAGATCACTGACACGAGTTCATGACATGTTTACGGAAGAGAGAACAATAAGCAAAGGATTATCGTCACCACGTTCCCCGAACTTGTCATCATGTGATTTTTGTCTTTGGGGGACTTTAAACAAAAAGTTTATGCAAGTAATCATTACAATCTACACCAACTAAGGGAGAGCATAACCAACGCTATCAGGAGAATCACCAGAGAAGAACTACACGCAGTATTTGCAAACGTAGTTAAACGTGCCCAGAAATGCATAGATGTCAACGGGGAGCACTTTCAGCACCTTTTATAACATTACAGATGCATAGATGTCAACGGGGAGCACTTCCAGCATCTTTTACAACATTACAGGTAAATAAAACAATCTTTAATAACACTACAGATAATTTAAACACTGCAAAAATATTCCTCTTTTCTACCACATTTTCTGGGCTACTTTTAAGTGGACCAACCTGTACATATGCAATTGTGATATTAAGACTCACCCACATAGTACCTAACCTTGGAAATTTATCTAAAAATTTTGGAAAGTTTTAAACAAAGCGGGGATTTTCAATTTTGTAAAAAGAGTTGAAAAAAATTTTGGGATGTTTTAGATTAAACTTTGCAATTTTCTCGTTTCGTGCACAAACCTATGTTTGGTGATCAACCTGAAATCAGAAAACTAGTAGCATGTATTTAGCAATAAAATATTTTGAGGGAAAAAGGGAAAATAATTAATTTGAGTTTTTCGGCCTAGATCTTTTTTTCCGACAACTAATGAAACCGTTTGAATAATGACGCTTTGGTTTAGGTTCAGATTTAGAAAAATTTGTTTATATTGATTCAGTTTTAATATTTTACATAAATCGGGGTTCAGATTCACCGGGTTGAATATTTGGGTTCGGTTTGGGCCGGAAAATATAATTGGCTATTACCAATTTTCAGTTGGACTTTGGGTTAAGTTTGACTCTTTAGTTGTAACACAAACAACATTGTGTAATCACCATAACAATTATAACACAGTCAAAACAAAAGTATTTAGGTCAGCTGAAAAACAGATTTTGAGCAATAAGTATATGCTACAACTTGTAAATAGGCCGACTTAATCGACGTTGTCCAAAAAATCCAGCAGGTTATTTCTTATTGTCTTCCATTCTAGGGAAATTTCTGAACAACTGGTGCTTCCGTAAATCATAGAGAGTCTTCCACCCATTTATGCTAGACTCCAAAGTAATTATGCAGTGATGTACCCGCATAAAAAATAATGACGCCGTAAGCGTAAACATAAGCAATATAAAAAAAGTTACGCCGCAAGCGTCAACGTAAATTGAAACAAAAATATCTTACCTATACATGTTTTATATCCGATAAAGGGCTCCACGCATTGGACATGGATCTCATCAAACCTGCCTGGGTTAGATATAAGTTTAGCAATCTACATACATACTGGTGTCCGATTTTTCCTATCACTGATTGCTATTTGTCGGTTTGGTTCTTAGTGTGGCGCAAAAGAACACACTGGCTGTTTTTTAATGGAAATCGGTGGCTAAAGAATAATTGATTCAGCTAGTCTGTATTCTATAAATAGAAGATAATGATAAGCTTAGATACTGGTACGCTACGCTGCTCCCAAAATTTTAAGATCTTTTTAACAATTGTATAATTGTATTTATGTTGAAAATTTATGATTGGTAACTTACAACTTCACCTCAATTAAAGTTACAATTTCAACAATCAACTAAGACAACAACCATTTCCAATGTTCAAACTTCAGCTGTCTCGCAAAACACTTTAGTGATGAACAACAAATGTCATTAATCCTTTGCTGACCAGCTTTCCAGGGCGACCACAGCATCAGTATGCGTCGTAATTAGAACAAGTCCGCTACTTTGGGTGACGTTATCCCGTCAGGGCGAAAAAGAGCAGGGCCGTGCAGTTACTGACGGCTTCTTGTGCTTCCCTATTGTAGATTACTCTAAATTTTTTGTTTTGTTTGGAGCACCGCGTAACGACAAGACAACATACAATAGTATAAGGAAACTTAGATTTCTGATGTAAAATAGCGTTAATTCAACATAATTCTCGTTTGACGCTGTCAATTCTTTGCTCAGTTGTGGCGCGATCAACAGCTGTAACACCATAGTTGTGACGCAATAAACCGCCCTATTAACAGTTACAGCAGATGTTTTAGTAGCAACAAGATGTATTACCTCTATGTTAATGAACAAAACCACAGGACAACAATAAAATTGCACAACATAAATTTAGAAAAGCGATTAAAAAGATTTAAGCAGGATGATGAGAGCGCGGGAAAAGATTACTGTAGAAATATACGTTATAAAAAGATATTGGCTAAAGCAAGCGCTAAAGTCTTCAAATCTGCGGTGAGGTTGTGATGTTTGATTAAAAACAGCACTGATAACAAAAAATGTGCGATAAAAGTAAAATTTTATCAAAAGCGATTAGAAGGAATCAGATGCGTAACAACTATATACACAGAAAAATTGGTGGTAAACAGTGAAAAGCAAGATTCTTTTCCTTGTCAAATGATGTCGGCTCTGCTCAAAGATATTATTAAGTTTTATAAGCAGAAAAATAATGCTTAAAATTTTACTGGTCAGCTCAAGCATTAAAACTTTTAGTATTAAAGCGTTAGTTTGTGCTAATTATTCTGACTTTAGTTTATAGTATTGCAATAAGAACTTAGTTGTTGCAAAAAGTAGAGTGTTCATTCTCGAAGCTTTTTGTCTGACACTTTTCAACAGAATCTGTCAGAAATAGAGTAAAAAGATGAAGTGAATCACTTATATACTGCAGAGACACAGTTGACGAAAAAGAAAAAAAGGAAAAAGCTCTATCGTGATTGGTAACAAAAGCGACCAATAGAAAGAGCGGAAACTAATGTGTGATTTTGAGATCATAAACGATTTCCTTTTGTTTGCATAAATTTGGTTTGGATGTTTTGATGTACGTGGCTTCAAGGGTGGAAAGATGAAAAGAAGTACGGCCACGGGCAAGAATAGAAAATTTGTTATCATTATATTCACGCGCGCATGTAGAGTTTTGTAAAAGATGTCCTATAGCAGAAAAGGAAGTTTCAGCTTTAAAGCTTCTGATTGGCTTGCAAGAGCGGGCCAATGTGCTTCGGTCCTGAGAAATATGCTCCTGAAGAATGGTTTTAGGCACGTGCTGCTTAATCCTCTGTTGTAGCCTTTGAGACGTACTACCCACGTACCGACTATCGCAGTGGCAAAGATATTGGTGAATAATGTTGCTTTGATGAAAAGCGGGGAGTACATCATGAAAAACAGAATTTGCTAGCAAATCTGCATTGCATCTTTTGATATAACTTTGCTTACAAATTTTTTATTTACGGTTTCAGTTATTCTGAACTTCAGATTGTTCATTCTCGAAAAGACTAAATACATCAAAATAAATGGTGCTTTATCAAAATAACTAAAATACGTAAGCCAGAGGTGCACAACTCAAGGCCATCGGGCCCAACTGGGCGTGCGAGTGTCTTTAAATCAGCATGAAAAGAATTCCTTGATATTTTTATACCTTTGGATTTTAGATCAAAGAATAAAACAGAATCGGTGCTTTTCTGAACTGACATAGATTTTCCATATTTGCTCTGTAATACTTATAGAACCGACATGGCATTTTATAACTAATAAGATGCAGAAGCTCTTATAAAAAAGTTAACCTTCTCACAGTAGCTATTATTAATTAGGTCACTCGCCCAAGGCAACAACGTCTGCAATTGGTTTTGTTTTACAGTGTTGTACTAGCTTAATCCATTTGTGCTTTCATTCGAACCAATCGTCCATTTAGCGATGTTGAAAAGTGAGGCTGCTACTTCACTATTTTAACATTGTAAGCAATTTTTAAAGTTTTGATAAAGTGATCAGATTTGTTCTGGTCTTTTTGTATTTTTACGTCCACGATTCATTTCGGTTAAGTGAGGCTTGAGCTCATGATGGCGATATTTGCTAAAACAAAATTTCATAATTTCACAACCCGAAAAGAGAAACTTACGTATAAGCTTTGCTATTTTTATATTTGAGATGTCGTCGTAACCTGAAATTATCTTTTGGTTGATGACGTCGTCAAAACCTAAAATATATTCAATTGCTCATATCTTTGAAACAGAACATGAAAAGCGATTGAAAGCAATTTTGAACTGCAAAACACAAAAAATGTAAAGAACGAAAAATTAAAAAAAAATTTAACAAAACAAATATATAAATAAATTCTCATCAGTTTAGATCAAGTAATCACTAAAAATAGGACAGAAATTCTTTTCAACGACCAATGGAGTTGTATCAAATACAAAATTTAGATTGGTGGATTTTATTATAAGCCTATGTTGATCAATTTGCATACCAACTGAAGAAATTTCGCTAGTAGTTATGTCTCGGCAGTCTTCGATTTGATAAAGAAAGCCAGGCGAATGCTAAACATCAACAGCACTGCAAACCTCAATGTCTCTTTATATCACACACGTTTGGATTCACCACATTAATAAAACTATGATGATGTTTTTTACATCGATACAACTAAAACACTGCAATACAAAATGTTTACCATGGCTTCTTTCATCAAAGCAATCTGAAAAATACAGATTAAAACAAAAATAACACATAAACATAAGTTTCTTACATCATATTCAATACAACCACGCTATTCTGTCACAAAAAGTCACTTAACAAAAAGAACTATTTCAGGGTAACTGCATTCTTGTTTTTGGCTAAGGTTGAAGCTAACTCTTACTGAAACTACGCTTGTATTTTTTGTTCTTAATCATTCCCCACACAAGCTTTTGTTCTGTAATCGAAATTCAACCTTCCATGAATACTTTAACATCATATGCGATATATTTTGTTAAAAAATATCAAGCAACCTTACTAATAGATATCTGTTCTGACGAGTAGAATTCCATTTACATGAACTGTTCTGGTGCCGTGACGTAGTCTGAAACAAACCTTAAAGGAGGACCGCGAATGAGAATTTGTTTGAAAGACCGTTTGTTAAAGATTAGTTTTGAGAAACTGTCTGTTTTCTGAAGACAGTGACACTGTTTCGATCTATTAGGTCCCTTTAATGCTGTTGGTGACTCACAAGAAGCTAGTCAAAACAGTGTGACTGTCTGTTTTCTATTTTCATAGTTAGCCCAAAACCAAGGTGAAGACCTGCAGCATTTGATGTCAACTTTTTAAACGAGACTATTTTCTTGATATTCAGTGGAAAATGCCTTGATCGTAATATTTAGGAGAGCGATAACACTGATTTCTCTGCCGATAGCTACGCCTATGCTGCTGTATAAATACAAAACTGAGACCCTACACTCTTTTTCAAATGACGAATGATCACTTAATGAAATATAACCGAGAGTTAAAAGGCCACTCAAAGTTATATCAGCAAAGTCTCAAGCAATGCATTAAACACTGACGTTACCACAATCCGTAACAACTGAAAGCATTCAAAAGTGTGACTCTACAGTAAATTTAAAATTACTGCTGTCACATTCGCTTAATCAACATTACAAACACCAGTTAAGAGACGAATTGTTAGACTATTTACTTGTAAATAGTTATAAATAGTCCAACAACTCGTCTCTGAACTGGTGTTTGTAGTGTTGATTAATGCGTGTGTGAACAGCTGCAATCTTGAAAGTGGAGCCACACTTTTGAATACTTTTAGTTGAGTTAGACTAGTCCAATTAAAGTGCTCATTTCTATGCTTTTTCTAGACTCAAAACTCTAGGTAGCTCTCACTCCTGAAGCTGCCCTCCTTGCTGCGTCCTTGATTCTTCTGGAGATTCACACAATTACCAACACTGTGCTACCTGGCACATCTAACCCTCCCTCTGCTAATGCTGCACTCCCGCCACACCCTCGCCTTTAAGTATCTTACCTCCTTCCGTCCATTTTGTATCTTTTCCTTCTGCAGTGCGTTATCATATGTATTATGTAGGCCTATTACTCTGGCAACCTGTTAAATTTTCTAGTTACTTAGCAGCTCCGGTTAGGAAAACTTCATATCGTTTTATCAGCTTTAAGTGTGCAGTGTTTTCTTTTTGCAGTCAGTTCGGTTTATTATAGAGTTAGTTTTGTGAGCCTGTCCGTTCAATTTGACGTAAGTATATATAATTTATCATTGCGGTTGCTTTGCAGAACACTGATGATGCTAATTTAGTGAAATCGATTTGTTAAATAAAGTGTGAGTTCTACTATTGACTGATTCCAGTCACAACTTTACTCTATAAAGTTTCAGTCTATTGATATTCTTAATGGAATCGTCATTTATTAATTTCACTTGTGTGGAGATTCTCCTAAAATCATTATGATTTATATTCTGAATAACTATTTATAATATATTTACCTTGTTTCCTACCCTATATGTTGTTTTAGCGGTCTCTGTGCAGCAGCATAACAGCAACTGGGTCAAGTTACTTAAAGATTATTAGCCTGTTAACTTCATTATAGATGATTATATCTATTGGTGTACCTCGTATCATTATTTTATTGTTAAAGACGTAAGTAAATAATTTCGTTGCTGCACAGCTAGCTGGGTAATACAGGAAAGTAATATCAGTGTCTCAAGTTATCTTACGAATCTAAAATTACAATAAATTCAATTTTAATTATGGAGTATAGCAATTGACCTATTTTTTGTAGAAATACCTTCATGATTTGAGTTTCAAATTGGTTAATAACGTTTTGTTTCTCATGTTGCTGTTGTTGTTGTTGTTGTTACCCAACCCCTTCAAGGGATGTGGGCATGGAAGAATACCACAAAGCCCCAGAAACCGGGAAACTCAGAGGTCGTAGAGAGACAGAGAGTCGCCAAAGAGCGAGCGGCGCAAGAATTCCGTAGCTGGACAGTGCAGAATGAGATGAGAGGTGTCCTGGGACGGGTGTTCGTAGGCGCTGGAAGAAGGTTTTTCGATTCTGACAATCCTAGAAAGATAAGAGCTTAACAGAAAGCTGTATCCGTTGCAGCGAAGACAAGAGAGAACACAGCGAGCGTGACGAGGGAGCACAAGTACGCCTCCAGTCCGAGAAAAAAACGAGAATATAGACGATAGATAAAAGAAGAGACAAACTACAAGGGATTGCAGAGGGCAAAATTTTGGCAACTTTGCGCCTGGGCCAGTGGCATAAATGAGGAGAGTTCCGTGGCAGTCACGAGAGAAAGCGTCGAACGCCTTACATCTTCCACTAACCGCTTCTTCCACTTCAGTAGACCATCAGACTTTATGTTGGCGTTTGATGAGGCCGAAAAAAAAACGAAACATTTAGCCGCATTCAGAGTCAGTAAAGAGAGCAGCAGCAAAGGAATGACTGCCAGAGGAGTGATTGAAAAGAGTAAGTATGTCAGAGTCATTGACTAGAAGAAGGTGATGAGGAAATGACCCAGTCGAATACCTCCTCACCACGGGGATCGGAAGTATCTTTTGAATCCCAGAGAGGTTGATGATATTTGAAGTAGCCTACCACAGATTGAAGAGATATCTGGTAAAGGCAAAAGTGAAGGGAGAAAAGGATTTGGTTCTGCTATCCGTCGGAGTAAAGCGAATAGGGGGAGCATAAATATTAAGTAATGAGAGCGAGGAGGAGTTGTTTTGTGAGATGTTGACCTTTACACAATCAGAGTAGGAGTCAAGCGAAGAAAGAGGAAGTAGAAAGTTCAGAGAAAGATAAGCCCTGTTTGACGAAAATGATGGCGCCGCCGCAAGCGTGCGTGCGGGGTATCGAGAGAGAATGCAAACCGGGACTGGGTGCAATCAGATTGCAGAACAAAAAATCCAGGGATCCGGAAAGAGGAAGATGAATTAAGGTTAAATTCTTAGATACTAATTAAACTTAGACTCTTGGATACTCATACTAATACTAATAATCAATAGAATGAGATGAAATATAGTGTAGCAGTTCAGTGCTCTTGGCTCATAGACATCCAGCATTTATTGAAGAACCCTGAGGCAATCAGGGGCAAAAGGAAGCAAGAGGTATAGAAAAACAGCCAGGAACATGAGGTGGTGGTGAGGGTGAAAAGAGAAAAGGTACGAAATGGGCAGAAGGAGGAAAAGATATTTAAAGGCGAGGGTGAGGCGGGAGTGCAGCATTAGCAGAGGGAGGGTTAGATGTGCCAGGTAGCACAGTGGAGATATACAAGTTGGAGGAATCCAAAGAGGAAATTACAGTGTTGGTAATTGTGTGAATCTCCAAAAGAATCAAGGACGCAGCAAGGAGGGCAGCTTCAGGAGTGAGAGTTTCCTAAAATTTTGAATCTGAAAAGGATAGAAGTGAGCATTTTATATGGACCCATTTGTAGTTGGTGCAGCATTGCATCAACTTACCTCTCCATGTCGCATTTCCAGCGTACACTGAGCAGCAAAATACGGGGTCAGTATTAAAATGAACGTTACCGCTCATCAGTAAAAGGAAAAGAATGGCAAGAAAAAGGCATGGAAAGAAAAAAAACAGGTGACCGATTTCAAAGAGCTTGCATGCTACTCTTCTGCGGTTGTTTAGGGGCAGCACGGCGAAAAAATAATTTGTGTAAGGGGGGTGCTCGCAGTAACTGAGACCTTCGGGAAAACCATAAGCCATTTCAACCCAATCCAAACGGGGACTGCACCACCACGTTGAGGCAGCTGTTGATCGGTACAGACAGGTAAAAATCGCTTATCCCTTTGAAGGATAATGCAAGACATATGTTACATGATTGTTAATTGTTATATCATCATGACGTAATAACTATTTTTCTGAAATTCATTGTAATTTTGTTGTTACCTAACAACTAAGTACTTATCTCAAATTTTATAAATTAGAATCTTATGATTGATAAAGGGTTATGCAAACTCTGATTTAATGTTTTTACAAACACTATCTATAAATATAGTGCTGAGGTTGGAAAACATTTGTAAAGTTGATCTAAATCCACGTTTCAATTATTTTTGAAGCTCATCCATTATTGAAGAAGCCTGATTCCAACGAAAACTGTACACAAACTTCAAATATTATCGCAATTTGTCAATTAAAAGGAACTTACTTAGCGGTAAATCATTTTGCAGATTTCGCTGGTTTTTCGTGCGATTAGCAGGTCTTAAAATGACCATGGAGCTGGATTTTTCTGAAAAACATCGCAGTGTTAAAGTATAACTTGCAGCTGAATCTAAAAACTAGATTCATTGAACTGAGCATTGACGTTACCACAATTTGTGACAATTGCGGTAAATTTAGTATTTTCTCCAAATCGCTTTGTATTGCACATCTCCTGATTTTTGGGTCAAATTTTTTTAAGTTCATTAAGAATTAAAGCATTCTAAGTGATGCTTATTTGTAAAGCTTATTTTATCGTTTATCCGCTTTCTTAGAAGAATGATTCGAGGCATAACTTGAAACATTAAATAAATGAAACGCGTTTACATCGTATTACTGAATGCAACTTACTCAACGCTGAAAAATTGCCCTCGCTGGCGTGACTTGGGAGGGAAGGCGCAAACGCACTTTTATCTGAAACACGACAAAGTGTCAAAAATTATCTAAAGTTAAACTGGCAAATTCAATTGATCGAACAGAGCAGTGTCAGTGACGTCATCCAAAGGAGCTTTTCCTTTAAACAGAGAGACAAAATAGCATATCCCAATATAGATTCAGGAAAAACACCATTGCCTCATGATAAATCAATGGAACCACCAGTGTCTCCTAAAGATGAGCTGGATGCTATTGATAGCAGTGCTGATGAAGACGATTGCGATAAATTCATTTCTGTCAATTCTACAGATTCTGAGTATAATTTCACAGAAAATCCCATCTTACTTTCATACAAACATTTAAATGACCTAATTAGAAATTTATGTCTTTTGTAAAAAAAAGCGTAGTTCCTTGAATCAAGGTTAAAAGAACAAAATATGGTTAAAAAAGATGTTAAAATAAGTTACTACAGAAAACGCAATAAGAACTTATCTTCAGCATAGAAAAGTTGAGGTACCTCTTTGTTACTGCCATGTTACTGAAGAGCTATTTCAATCTCTGGGTGTAGTTCACATTGTGGATAATTGGAGGCTTTTTGTTGAGGCCTCCAATGAAAGCGGTTCTTTCACATGTTGGAAATAAAAGACCCTCAATCTCTATTGCACACTCAGTCCATTCAAAAGAATCTTACAATATTGAAATCTTGTTGAATGCGATTCACTATACAGACTACCTATGGAGCTTATGTGAAGACTTTAAGGCCATTGAAATTTTGATGGGGTTGCAAGGAGGTTATGCTAAACACTGTTGTTTTTTATGTTGGTGGGACAGTCGTGCCATTGCACAGCACTATGAAACAAAAGAATGGCTAACAAGGAGTTCTTATTTACCTGGATTGAAAAACATTCAACCTATTTCTTTAGCTTAGTAATTCCCGATAAAGTTTTAATGCCACTGTTGCATATCAAGCTGGGATTGATGAATAACTTTGTAAAAGCTATGGCCAAAAGCAGTTCGAATGACTTTGAATTTTTCCGCAAAAAGTTTCCCAAATTAATCCCAGCCAAGCTGAAAAAAGGAATCTTTGTTGGTCCACAGATTTGGGAAATTTTTGAAGACCCAAAATTTGAAAGAGCTTAGAATACATTCAGGGATGTGGAAGCGGTCCTTTTTCTGTGGAAGCGGAAGCGCGAAAATTTCACCGCTTCTGCTTCCACATAGGAGGGGAGAAAAGAAATTGGTTCTGCTATCCCTTGGAGAAGAGCGAATAGGGAGAGCATAAACATTAAGAAATGAGAGTGAGGAGGAGTCGTTTAGAGAGATCTTGACCTCTACATAATCAGAGTAGGGGTCAAGCGAACAAAGAGAGGAGGTAGAAAACTCAGAGAAGAATAAGCCCTGCCTGACGAAAATGATGACGCTGCCGCTAGTGTCTGTGACATCAGTAAAAAAATACCAGACCGAGAGTGGGTGCCATCGGATCGCAGAGCAGAGAATCCAGGGATCCAGAAAGATAAATTAAGGTTAGATTCCTGGATACAAATATGATCAACGGGATGAGACGAAATAAAGTGTAGTAATTCAGTGCTCCTGGCTCGGAACCCCCAGCATTCCATTGAAGAACCCTGAGGAAGTTGAGGAGGGGAAGAGGAAGCAGGAGGTAAAGAGAAACAGCCAGGAACATGAGGCGGTGGTGAGGGTGCAGAAGGAGAAGATACAAAGTGGACGGAAAAACGATAAGTGGTTTGAAGGCGAGGGTGGGGTGCGAGTGCTGCATTAGCAGAAGAGGGCCAGATGAGCTAGATTGAGCAGTGGAGGTATACCAGCTGGAGGAGTCCGTGGAGAAAGTCACAGGTGTAGGTGTAGCATTTCCAAAAAAAGCGGGGACGCAGCAGGGAGGGCAGCTCCAGGAGTGAGAGCTTCCAAGAGTTCTGAATCTAGAAAAGGAGAGTAGTGAGCACTTTAAATGGACCCAGTTAGAGCATGTGCAGCATTGCACTGACCTACCCTTCCAGGTCACATTTCCAGCGCAGAGTAAACAGGGAAAGACGGGACAAGGGTAAGGATGAACGTTGCCACTCATCAGGAGAAGGAGTAGAATCAAAAGATGGGCAAGAGAAAGGTAGGAGAAGAGAGAAGACAGGCCAATTTTAAAGAGGCTGCGTGCTACCCTTCTGCGATCGTTCAGGGGGCTGCACGGCAAAAAAATGGTTTGTGTAAGGGGAGTGCCCAGGATAACTGGGACCCTCGTAAAGGCCAATAGCCATGTTAACCCAACCAAACAGGGTTGGGGACCGCACCACAACGTTGAGGCGGCTGTTGATTGGTGCAGTTCAATTTTGCTCGCTTTACATGTATATACTGTATTGCTAGTTCCAAGTGGTTACGATCGATACAGAGCGTCTTATAAGCGAGAAACAAAACAACAAAGCGAGTGCTGAAGGCGCAAGGCCTCTGAAAGGAATCAATGCTATTGAGAGATATTGTCACATTTACGAAGCAATCCCTGGACGCGTTTTGTCCTTTTGGAGTCATCAGCAGGGCTTGCCAAGGGCCAAGAAATCCCCCAATAGCATTATAATAGCATCCCCCCAAAATATATGTATATACTATATAAACGAGAGATATTTCGCACTTCACTATCCAAAAAGATCGGAGTCAATACGTGTTTTGGGGACCAACAAAAGGTCCGTAATGATGATTGGAGTTAAAGTTAACTCAAAGTCACAGTTAGTTGAGGATAGAGAGGGAAAATCAGCGCTATACGGTGTAATTTGTTGTTGTGATGACAGGTTATTGTCGAGAGCTGTAATATGTGGTCATAGGGTTTAGATCTGAGAAGCATTAAGTTAACCGTTGTAAAAGTGGTTGTAAGTAGTAAAGGAACTTATAATAACTGTTTATTTGTTAAAGTGTTTAATTATTTTTTGAATTTTAGTAACCAAATATTTATTTTCTTGCAAGCAATTCGTGATTTCTAAAGTTTTGTTAGTGGGGTTTCCATGACAAACGCGAAAGTACATTAGGGGTTTCGCCATAACCAAAAGATTGAAAAGCATTGTTCCACATCTAATACGAGTTCTAATATCTAAGAAAAAGAAACACAGAGTAGTTCGGAACAATAAGCTCAAGCAAAGTAGGTAAAGTAATAGCAATAAATGAAGGTTTTTGTTTTCTCAAAATGATGAAGTGTATGAGAAGGCAGGCTACAGACCCAACAAAGCTAAAAAATTTGTCAACGGTTGTTTTTTCGTTTTTTGTTAGTGGAAGCGGAAGCAATACGTGTGGAAGCAGAAGCAGTTGAAAAATGACTGCTTCCACATCCCTGAATACATTGGAACTACGAGGCTGGCATGCATTTAAATGGCTTTGCTTGAATTTTCTGGGAAATTTCAAGTCAACTTCAATTCAAGATGGTGTTGCAGAGTTGCTCACGTCATACAAAGAAATGGGGTATCGCATTTCTTTGAAAATGCATTTTTTTCATTCACACCTTGACTGTTTTCCTCAAAATCTTGGAGCAGTTAGTGATGAGCAGGGTGAAAGATTTTGCCAAGACATCCAAGCAATGGAAAAAAGGTATAAATGAGGGTATGACGGTTAATTATTGTTGGATGTTGTACCATGATGATCCAACCCATGCACACAAGCGCAAATCGCATGCTAAACATTTTTAAGTTTTCATCTTAGAATTGGTCTTGATTGCAGTACTAAGTGGTGTCCAAGTCGAAAACAAATATTTTACCAAGATATTCTTTAACAGCTTTTCTTAAGGCTACACTAAAAAGCCTTTTTCAAGGCTATCCATTAAACAGCCTTTCTTAAGGCTATACATAAGCAGCCTCTGTTAAGGCTACTTATATAGGACCAGCAGTTGTTTCAAAAGCACCCAAGAACAAGCCGTTTCAAGGCTTCCAATCAACAGTCTTTTTCAAGACAAAAGGGACATTAAAAAAGAGCTGAATCTTTAGTCTATCAATAACACCAATACCAATGCAGTCTAAACCTAATCAACTGCCATAATAACAGAAGAGATATTGCCATATATCGGGTATAAAATACCCTCAACCCCTCACCCCTATCAGTGGCCATTCTAAGGAGGGAGCCATTCCCCCAAATTTTTGCCTGGTTGTTGAGTTGCTCCTCCCACTTTCAACAAGCTCATGTAAACTATGATGGGATATTCTAGGCCCCTTTACAATTCATTTTGGCCCCAAAGTGGTTCTCACACTTTTTGAGTGCTAGAATCACCACCGACTCGCTTTATCTCTAAAACTTGATGTGCTAAAAGAAAAGTAAAAACTGATTTGGAATAGGCTCCCCACTGTTACCTCAAACTGAGTACTTTTCTGCTCTTGTTCTCGTTTAGAAAAAAAGAGTTATTTTTTTTGATCAGTGCTATTTTTTTCACTCATTTGTCAATTTCATCAACAGACTTAGGTCATCGTCAACCTCTTCTAGTACTGGTAATAGATTATGTTAAGGTGGACCCTTTGCATCTTACTCATCCGCACCTGTTATCTTTCCCCGATCGTTTGAGACTTTTAATTCAATGCTGCTTTTGAGCAGCATAAAATGCCTCCTTTAACAGTACCTGTGAATTCAATTCGTCTGATAAACGTCATTTCTAAAAAATATCATTTTTGTTCTCTTTTACCTCACTACTTTGAACAACACTCAGAAAAGCTATTTACAGTCTATTAAAACAGTAAGGACTACTTTAAACACTGCTCAAAGTTAGAGTAGCCTAAAAACATTGCGATAGGCTTATGAAAATCTACTAGCGTTGCGCTACTTGGGAAATCCATAACCAAAATTTTTTATTTATCTCTGCTTTTTTACTTCTAGCATTTTAAAGTTAAAATTATTTCAAAACCTCCAAAGACTCTCACAGCCTACATTAAAGTTTGTAGCCTCACCTAAACAGCAGTTATTTTTGCTGAATTGGTAGGCTAGTAAAGTAGCGTCAAAGCATACTTATCAACTTTAGAGAAAGGTTAAATTTTCAAAATTTTTAAAAGGTAAAACATATCAAGTATTTCAGTAAAGTATTAACTAAATAAACGTAAAATTTGAGATATTATGAAAAAATTTACTATAACAACTTGCATTTTCAAAAGTTTGTTCAAAGTTAGAGCGCCGTCCAAAGTAGCCTTGTTTGACGGTACCAAAAAACTGACTGGAAAAGTGTATTTTACGCTTTCGTAAACGCAATCTCGGTAAATTGTGTTTTATGTTTTTTGGCCAAAAAATATTTGAAATAGATTTTTTAGTGAATTGTAAGTATTGGCCGCCTTGAATTCATACGACTGCTTTATTTTGTTTTAGAGTGGCTGACTAAAGCGCAATCCGAATTGTATCGATCTTCATAGGTGATGGTAAATGTTAAATATTGTACGCACGTTTTATTGTGTCGCTGCGTACGAGTTTTGAAGCCTTGGCCTCTTGCGTCGCTCTACCATTGACAGCAAGTGAGTTAATTTATTTTGGCATTTATCTCGCCTGTTAAAGCTTCATGCTGCATCCAAACCGCCGCATTACCCTTGCTTGTTGGTTTTGTGTCAGTTGTCGTTATGAGTTGTCAGCTAAAGGACGGCAGTTTTCACCGTTTTGTTGTTGAAAGACCGTGTTACTTGCTCTCGACAGAGTATTAGGAATTCAAGTTGTCTCTACTTTTGGGTTAAGTTCTTGGAAGCTTAATTAGTTGGGTAAATATTTATTTCAGTATTATTCTGTTGTAGGCAAGTTAGCGCATTTACGATTATTTATGCTTTGTTTTTTGCATAAACAGAAACCGTTTTCGAGTACGCTATGTGTCGCCAGTGTGGCTGTCGCGTTTAAGTTGCATAGACGCGTACGCTTGACAGAACAGCGGCAAAGGAAGGGAGGCGAACTTGAGACGCGTTGGCTAAAAGCTTTGACCGGGCGTGTGACGGATTCAGCACTTGGCCCACGCTGAATTAAAAGATCTGTCACAGTAAAAATATTAATTACGCTTTTTTTCCTTGCATTGCATAAAGTTTTCTTTAAAATTTTGAGGCGATCTTCTGTGACTTTTTAGTTAAGCTTTATTGATATTACGGAATTTGATTCATATAGGGCTGTTATGTGCATTGAAAAGGGACATGCACCTGAAAGATGTCATGCTCTTTGTAATTAGACATCGAAAAGCATCAATGTTGAGCAAGCCAAGATGATGCGTTAGTGTATGCTTGTGATTGTGAATTAAATTTTTTATTGTAACATTTTTTGATAAGACCTGGATGTTGTAGACTATCTACCACGCTACTGGTAATTCAGTTATTTGCATCATTATTCGGGTTTCCATTGTATTGCAAGTCCCTTTTACTGCATCTGATTTAGGCTTGAATTGGTGCTAGTCTTTGTGTGTAATTCCGTTGTCGCTCCAAAGTGTTTATAATTTCTAGTACATTTGCCACAGTGGGAGTGTGAGCTGCGACCTTACAAATGTAGGCCAAAACGAGTAAAGGGCTATCCTATACGTCGAGTCATCTCTTCAGGTAGCTTTGTTATAAGTATATTGCTAGTTCCAAGTGGTTACGATCGACAGAGAGCGTCTTATAAGCGAGAAACAAAACAACAAAGCGAGTGCTGAAGGCGCGAGGTTTCCGAAGGGAGTAATGCTATTGAGAGATATTTTCAAATTTACAAAAATATCCCTGGACGCGTTTTATCCTTTTGGAGTCATCAGCAGGGCTTGAACTATTCATATTCTCGAAGCTTTTTGTGGGCCCCCTTTTATGAGATTTCATTAGAAATAGAGTGAAAAAGATGAAGTGAATCACTTATATGGAGGCGCAGTTGACAAAAAACAAAAAAGACTCCATCGTGATTATTGCCAAAAAAGAAGATGACATAAAAGCAGTTATGAAAAAGCATAACATATAGAACAAACTACTCAATTAGAGATAGTTAAATTTACGCACAACTATTGTAATAACATGCTACCAGATGCATTTAATAACTTCTTTTCGCACAACCATCGAAACTGCGATACTGGTAGGTCACGGTCGAAAGCTAAGGTACTTCCTAAGTTTTGCAGAATTAAACTAACCCAGCAATCATTCAAATACAAAGGTTCTGTGCAATGGAATAAGCTTCCTTCAGCATTGAGAGAAATAAAATCTGTGAAATTTTTTATGAACCAGTCAAGGCAGTTCTTTATTGGCTCATGAACATTTAATCCACTTGAAATTCACATTTAGCAAATGTAACAGCTTATGATATATATTTTTGCAATGCTTTGGCTGCTGTGTTCTTTTTTTCTCTTTTTAGATGGAACCTCTGGAAATTATGGCAATTAAGTGAGAACAGCCAACCAGGAACGATCAATTCATAAAGAGCATTGAACTACTAAAACTTCATCACTGCATCTCAGTTTAGGATAATAAGTTCTTTTCATTTTTTAGATCACTCAGGATCAAATTAATTATTAATTGAGTTGATTGAATTTTATGCAAACAATGTAACTGGCGATACCATACCGCTACTAGCTACCCACAATAACTTTTTTTATAATAGCAAAAATGTTTAATTTAGTCCTGGTGTATGACTTAAAACTACAATCGGCGACAGGGTTCATATTTCTCGAGACGTAACGAAGCTGTCGTTGCTCCCAGGTCACTCTTGGGCAAGGTGTAACAACTGATAGCCTCCCTGTTAAGGTTACAACATAACAGTTTTTTTAATGTATTTTGCGGCATTTGTACATATGTATATGCTTTTTTCGCGTGTGTTTTCATTTATCTGCTACCTTTCAGGTGCGATGGCCATGCCACTATCTTCAAATTGAAACTAAATTCTTTTTATTTTCATGTATTAACATATATTGTTTTGCCATCGTCTCCTTTTTTTGTCCACTGCTGTCAAATTTAATGCTAATTTGGGCAAAAATAAAACGATTGATTGATAAAAGAAGCGACCAATAGAAGAAGCGGAAACTAATGTGCGATTTTTAGGCCACACCCGGATTCCTTTTGTTTAGGTAGATTTGGTTTGGATGTTTTGATGTAAGTGGTTTCAAGGGTGGAGATGAATAGCAGCCTTGGGCAAGAAGGCCGTACTGCTTTTCATACCCCTAGGCAAGAATGAAGAATTTGCCATCGTTGTATTCACGTGTACATGACGAGTTTTGCAAGAGATGTAAAACTTGCAAAACTTTGGCGTAGAAAAGTTGACTTATGGCTAGGGTGGCCATACGTCCCGTTTTAGGCGGGACAGTCCCGTTTTTGGTGGGAGCGTCCCGCTTTTTCAGGCCTGTCCCGGTTAAAAATCAAATGTCCCGTTTTTTCGCTCAGTCATGCAGCATAGCTTGACTTAGGGTGCGGGGGAAAGTGAGCCGTGACAAAGCAGGGTATTTCAGCAGCGAACCCTACCTGAACGATGATTCCGGCCGAAAAGTGACAAGAAATGGGCACCGAAATAGGTGGTGACCTTTTTTTGGAGATCCACCCCACCGTAGGCGCAACCACGGTTTTGAGCGTCTGAATCATGATCCAGAATCTACAGTAAGCCCGCCTCATGCAAAAACGGGACGCTCAGATGGAGGTTTGTCCCACCTAAATCCGAACGCATGGCCACCCAACCTAGTCATAATGGCAGTCTGCAATAGGCGTCCCGTTTTTGCATTTCAAAAAAATGGCCAGCCTACTTATGGCGTAGAAAGAAGTTTCAGCTTTAAAACTTCTGATTGGCTTGCAAGAGCGGGTCAATGTGCTTCGGTCTTGAGAAGTATGTCCTTAAAGAATGATTTTAGATACACGTAGCTTATTCCTCTGTTGCAGCCTTCGGGAAGTACGGCCCACGTACCGACTGTGACAGTGGCACAGAAATTGATAAACAATGCTGCTTTGATGTGAAGCAGATAGTACATTTTTTCGAGCTGTACGCAGAAAATATTTGTTGGTGTAGACAATGCATGGCCCAACCGCAAAGCAACAACGTTTGACGACTGTTTTAATTTACATTTCGTAGCTATTCGAGACATTGCCCAGCCATGGCAAGTGAAAATATACTAGGCATTTCCTCATACCTGATTGTGTTGGTCTGCGAAACTGTTTCTCGTTATAGCAGTGTTAATTACGACTTCAGGGTAGCCGTTGTTGATCAGGATTGAACGAATGTCAGAAGGTTTGTTTTGAAGAGTAAATTCATAACATATGACAAGAGCTCTGTCGACAAAGGTCAAAATGAGATTGATCTTCTGTTTCATGTAGCTAAAAGAATTCCAGAAAATGTATTGGCCAGTGGATGCATGTTGATTGCAATTCTTTTCAAAAGTAAAACGAAGCAATGGAAGGAGACAATTTAGATGAGAGAAAAACTCTTTGCATTTATCTTCATCGTTTATAGCTGCAAAGGTATCATCAACGTATAGATAATAATAGATAAGAAGTTTGGTCACTTTTTTGAAAAGCAAAGCTTTGTAATAGTCGAAAAAATGCTAGCAAGAGATGGGTCAAAAAGAAAGCCCATACCCACGCCATTTATCTTCCTGTGCATTGTCATATTGAAACTGAATTCAGCGGAGGAAGTCGCCGCTGGCATTAGCCCAACGAAAATGCACAAGAAAAAGAAAGCGAAGTAAGCTCGTCTTTACCAGAACATCAGCGCAGATTTCAATAATTTCTGCGAGCAGAACTTTAGTAAAAAGGCTGCTGCCGTCATAGGAGCAGAGAAAGACGGATGGAACAAGATTAAAAACTCTCTAACATTGTGAGCGAAAGTAAAGGAATTGGAAATGCAGTGAGCAGAATAAAGTGAAAGAACAAGATTAGTAAGTGACGTAAGTCTTTGCTAATTGATGTTGTGCTAAGCCGGTCATTAACAAGATGGAACGTAGGGGTACATTTTTCTTGTGGATTGTTGGCAAGCCATACATTCGGAGTCGTTCAGAACCAGTTGGTTGAATAAAATAAAATGCATTTTTGAAATGGAGTCACTTTATTCATTATGACAACCCCAGATCCCTTGTCAGGTTTAGTGACATAGATATTTTTATTGCTTCTGAGAGATCTGCTTGCCTGGATGCACTCTTTTAAAATAAGAAAGTTTCCAATGTCGACTGGGTTATAACAGTAAGCATGTGAGCGAGGTCGCACAATGTGTACCAATCAACAGCCGCCTCAACGTGGTGGTGCGTTCCCCGACCCCGTTTGGGTTGGTCGAAATAACTGTTGGATTTTCGAAGGTCCTAGTTACCCTGGGCACTCTCCTTCATTTTTTCGCTATGTTGCCCCATGAACGACTGCAGAAGGGTGGCCCATAGCTTTCTTAAAATCGGTCGGTGTTTTCTCTTTCTCTTTTCTCCTCCTGCCCTTCTCTTGCCCGTCTTCGTCTTCTTATTCTTCTGCTTCTCTTGATGAGCGATAATGTTCATCCCAACCCTGGCCCCATCTTTCCTTGCTCAGTGTACACTGGAAATGTGATCTGGCCCGGGCAAGTCAGTGCAATGCTGCGCTTGCTCCAAATAGGTCCATCTAAAGTGCTCACAACTTTCCTCTCCAAGTTAGAACTCTTGGCAGCTCTCACTCTTGGAGCTGCCACCCCTGCTGTGCCCCCACTCGTAATACTGTGACTCTCTCCTCGAACTCCTCCGACATGTATACCTCCACTGTACATTCTAGCCCTTCGTCTGCTAATGCTGCACTCCCACCCCACCCTCATCTTCAAACCTCTTATCACCCGTCGGCCCATTCTGTATCTTCTCCCTCTGCCACCTCACCACTGACCCTTGCTCCTGGCTGTCCTTCTACGCCTCCTGCTTTCTCTGCCCCCTGGCTCTCTCAGGGTTCTTCAATGGAATGCTGGAGGTCTTTGAGGCTTATCCTTCTTTAAGGCTTTATCCTTTGTCAGGCAGGGCTTATCCTTCTCTGAAGTTTCTACCTTCTCTCTTCCTTCGCTTGATCCCTATTCTGATTATGTAGGGGTCAACATCTCTTTTAGCAACTCCTTCTCGCTGTCTTTTCTTAATGTGTACGCTCCCTATTTGCTCCTCTCCGACGGATGGCAGAACTGACCCCTTTTCTCCCTCCATCCTTTCCTCCTCCAGAAATCTCATTATTCTGGAGGACTTCAACTGCCAAAACCCTCTCTGGGACTCAAGAGTTACTTCGGTCCCCCAGCCCGAGGAGGAAGTATTTGACTGGGTCATCTCCTCTGAACTCTTCTCCCTCAATTACCCTGACACACCCACCCTTCCCCATCGCTCCTCTGGCAGTCCCTCCTCCCCTTACATCTCCTTTGCTCCCTCTTCTCTTGCTTTTTCTTGCTCCTGGGAGGTGCTTCAGAACCTGGGTTCTGACCATCTACCAATTCTTCTATCTATCCTTCTCTCCCCGGTCTTTGGCCCCAACGAGCGTCCCCCTTTCTTCAACTTTCAGAAAGCTCCTTGGGATGAGTTTGTCTCCTACTTTGACTCTCACTGTCCTTCTGCAGAGGAATACTCGTCTCTTTCTCTTTCCTTTTCTGCTGCTCTTTTTACCTCTCTGGCACTGGATGCGGCCAAATCTTCCATTCCTTTCGGCCACATCAAACGCCCTCCTAAAGCCTAGTGATCTGCTGAGATGGAAGGTGCGGTTAGACGCAAGGCTTTCGCTGCCGCTCGCAGAAGTGATGGAGATTGCCAGGCTTACATTTCCGCTTCTCGACGAGCCTCGTCAGTCATCGCCAAGGCCAAGGCTGAGGCATGGCAGGCGACTTGCTCTTTTCTTTCACCCAAATCTAACCCCAAAACTGTATACTCTCTTTTTCGCTCTATTGCTGGCTCATCTTCCCCGTCTTCCTTCTCCTAACTTTCACTAACTGTTCTTCTCCCAGGGAATCGCCTTCGGTCTATGCCGCTTACCTGAGATCCCATTTTTCCATTTCTCAGCCAGCCAAAGGCTCTGCGTAGTAGAGTCAGAGGCCATCTCTCTGAGCTCTGCCGAGCCACGTGCCCGCAGTAGTCTCACTCGTCCTTCTGCTCTCCTTTCTCTCCCACTGAACTTCTTGCGGCTGCCTCCAACATCTCCTCGTCCACTGCCACTGGCCCAGACAAAGTTGCCTCTCCTTTGCTAAAGCACCTTCCTCGCTCTGGCATGGATTTTCTTCTTCACATCTTCAATCTATCCTGGTCTTCACATTCCTTTCTTTCCATCTGGAAGACATCTTCTATCATTCCCACACACAAGATGGGAAAGCCTCTCGACTTTCCTGCTTTCTTCCGGCCTATCTTTCTCACCTCCGCGTCTCTGAGCTGTTTGAACGCATCATTTTATCCCGTCTACTCTTCTTTCTGGAATCTAATTCCATTTTCTCTCCCCGCCAGGCCGGTTTCCGTCCTGGACGGTCTACACTAGATCAAATTCTGTTCCTTTCTTAGTCCATTTCGGATGGGTTTAACAAACCCAGGCCGGGCTCTCGGACGATTCTCTCTACTATTAATTTCTCTAAAGCTTTTGACTCTGTCTGGCATCCCGCCCTTTTCCATAAACTGATTTCGGCTGGCCTCCCTCCTTGCTTTGCTCGTTGGACTCAATCTTTTCTTTCTGATAGGCACGCTTGTGTGGTTTATCAAAATCACAAAAGCCGCTTTTTTCAAGTTCGTCGAGGTGTTCCGCAAGGATCTGTGCTTGGCCCTGTACTTTTCTCTCTCTTCATCAATGATCTTTCGGCTTCGCTGTTCTCTTTACGCTGACGATCTGGCCATTTGGTCCTCCTCCCCCTTGGTCCCCACTACGGTGGAGGCCACACAAGGAGCTCTGTTTCGATTGGAGCGCTGGTCTGAGTACTGATGTCTTCTTCTCAATTCAAGCAAATGTGAGGTCTCCTTCTTCTCAGTGGATCCCCACCAAGCTCACCTCCAGCCCAACCTCCTCTTACTCGGCTTCTGCTTCCGTTTCAACCCCACTCCAACCTTTCTTGGGGCCACCTTTGACCGCATTCTTTCTTTTTCTAAACATGTATCTTCGCCGAAGGCCAAATTCTTCCCATGTCTCAAGGCCTTACGCTGTATCTCTGCTTCCTCACGAGTCCCTTCTAAGGAGTCCCTCTCTGTTCTGTATAAATCTTTTTTTCAACCTCTTCTCACTTATGCTTCATTCGGATGGTTTCCTTTCCTAAGCGTTACCAATATCACCAAATTGGAACGCCTCCACCGAGCAACTAGTCGCGCCATCACCGGCTGCCTCTCGTCCTCCCCTATCCCAATTCTTTTCTCCGAGGCTTCTTTACCTCCCGTACGAGTCACCCTGACTGATTTTACTCTTTCATCTTATGAGCGGGCTCTTCGTCTGCCAACCTCCTTTCCTATTTCAGGTTTGGCTAGACTTGGAGTGAAACCAAGACTCTGCAGATCGTCCTGAAGAGCTTTTGCGTCCAATCATCCGCTCATGCTTCCTTCTACTTGTTCTAGGGAGGCTCTCATTGCTTGCCCTTCCTGTCCTCCTTGGAATCTGTGTTCCTTCACTGTGGAGTCCATCCTTTTTCTCTCCATGCTCCCGCTTCGATCCCCCTCTCTCGCCAAGATGCGGCTCTCGCCCATCTTGAGTCTCTCCCCCCCTCATGATTCGGTACTCTGTTCCTTCTCCCTTTGGCAAAGGCGGCTTCGGCTTACTTGCCAACTGCTCTCTCTGTGGCACTGATGCCACTCTTTCCTTTTCAGCAGGCCCGTTAAGTTCAAGTTTTTCCGCTGAAGCCTGCGCCATTCTGCACGCTCTTTGCTGGTCTCGGCACCACCAACAAGTCTGCCATTTCTCTTGTCTTCTCCTACTATCTGACTCTCGTTCTGTTCTCGCCACTCTGTCCTCTCCTCCATCTTTCCTTTTATCTGAAACTCTCTGGCAGATCTGGCAGGAACTGTCTTTTCTCTCCTGTTCTATCAGGCTACGAGGGTCCCCGGACATTTGTTTCTCCCGTGGAACGACGCGGCTAATGAGCTGGCCAAACGGGTGGCGCTACTTGCGCCCTCTGCAATCCCTTGTAGTCTCTCTTCTCTTATCTGTTGTATCCACTGTTCTTTTTTCTCGGATTGGAGGTGTACTGTCTCATCTAAATTCTTCAACACACAGATTTCCTCGATTTCCACCGAGGAACTTGTGCTCCCTCGTCATGCTCGCTATGTTCTCTCTCCTCTACGCTGCAACGGACACAGCCTACTGTTAAGTTCTTACCTCTCTAGGATTGGCAGAATCGAGAATCCTTCCTGCAGCGCCTGTGGACACTCGTCCCAGGACATCTCTTATCTTATACCACACTGTCCAGCAACGGACTCTTTGCGCCGCTCACTCTTTGGCGACTCTCTATCTCTCTACGACCTCTGGTCCAGACCCTGGGGAGTTGCCCGGCTTTTGGGGCTCGGTGGCCTTCCACTATTATCCCATCCCTCGGAAGGGGTCGGGTAAACAACAACAACAGGTTGCTTAATCTGGCTTTCAAGGCCGAAAATTGCTCGGAGGAATGAGGGACATGATGAAGCAATTGGCCAATAAGCCCCTCAAACTCGGCAAAGATCTCTTCTAGTTGAACACTGTCAGGTGGTAGACAAAACAGTTTGTGGGAGTGATCAAATTCTTTCGTGGGAGAGTATGCAATTAAAAAGATTGATAACGATGCCCTTGTTTGGTTTAGCCATGTTGCCGTATTGCTGCTGAAAAAAAATTGAGTTTCTGTTTATTTTTGTTGAAAAATTCTCGTTTTTTCCGTTCGTCAATGGTGGCTGTATATCTGCAAGACCGAATGAAATTGAAAAAGGCAGGAATTGTCTGAATTTCTTGCTACAGTGCGCGTAGCTTGCCTTTACAGAATATTACCAGTGATTTACTCTTTTCAATTTTATCACACATACTGTAAATGCACGTTCTATATGTAGTGTCAGACGTCCTGATAAATTTTCTGGCCAATTTGCTGAAATTTCTTTTGCCCCATGAAACAGAAGATCAATCTCATTTTGACCTTTGTCGACAGAGCTCTTGTCATATGTTATGAATTTACTCTTCAAAACAAACCTTCTGACATTCGTTCAATCCTGATCAACAACGGCTACCCTGAAGTCGTAATTAACACTGCTATAACGAGAAACAGTTTCGCAGACCAACACAATCAGGTATGAGGAAATGCCTAGTATATTTTCACTTGCCATGGCTGGGCAATGTCTCGAATAGCTACGAAATGTAAATTAAAACAGTCGTCAAACGTTGTTGCTTTGCGGTTGGGCCATGCATTGTCTACACCAGGGGTCCCCAAACTTTTTAGACCATCGACCCCTTTGGGGAATTCTTGATTTCTCATCGACCCCCAGGCATGTACAAAAAAATAAATGTTAATGATAACTAAATAGATAAACCGTTTCCATATATATTAGTAAGGGAAACTGCACACCAAGCCCTGTGAAACTGTTAAATCAAGCATTGTTAAATCAAAAAATCAAGCACGACCTCATATACTTAAAATTCCTGGTCGACCCCTTTTTGGCCCCCAGGTGTTTATCGACCCCTTGGGTAATCCCATCGACCACTTTAGGGACCCCTAGTCTACACCAACAAATATTTTCTGCGTGCAGCTTGAAAAATGTGCTATCTGCTTTACATGTTAAGGCTAGTTCTACTCAAATGCAAAAAAATCAAAATTGTACCTTCTTCCAAATCGGAGATATTAGTAATGTAAAATAATGCACGAAACAAGATTTTAATTACGACTAGCGATGGCAACTAAGCAAATTAATACGACCACAAAAGTTTAAGGATTTTCATAAAAGTCAATACCTACTCCACGAGTTAAATGGACCATCCAAAGAGTTGACAAACAGTCAAGTGGTTAAATGTGTGCCACTGAACGGCGAGAGGATCGAATGAATAACTGCTAGGCTGGAGCGATGAAGCTTGTAATTAAAATGATCGTTTAATCGGGTAATGAATTCAAAGGCTACTTCTCAACAACTCAAATGGAGAGGGCTGATCAAATGCAGCTACAATAGTTGAAAATTAGAACCGATTTAAATAGTTTTTGTGCTATTAAATCCTGTATTGAGATGACATTATGAAGGCTGTCTTTAGTTCTCTTGTTACGTTACAAACAATATTGTGATGAATCCGTCGCATTTGTTAGATCGGTAGTATAGCAATAAGCTACGCAGTAAAACGGAGAACAATTATTGTAAACCAGAGTTGATTACCACAGTAAATACTTTTGCAAAGCTGGCGACAGTGAATCAATATGCCTCGTAAGAAAAGAGCTCAATGTATGCATTTTCCCAACATAAAGTGTTTCTATTTGATTAAATTCCTATGAGTTACAGTGTTTTAATATTCAAGGTTAAGGCTCTGTGTCTTAGACGTCTGTAAAACCTTGGAAGTTTCGCACGTGCAAGGCTTTGTACATAAGTGTCCTTTATTCTACGGCTAATCCCGCCGTTTTAACGCTAGAACACACAAG
This sequence comes from Trididemnum clinides, assembly GCA_963675345.1. Lineage (NCBI taxonomy): Eukaryota > Metazoa > Chordata > Ascidiacea > Aplousobranchia > Didemnidae > Trididemnum > Trididemnum clinides. The sequence goes on along the minus strand of OY776298.1, from coordinate 27,932,316 downwards.
GTTTTTGGTTGTTGCAAACAGCCAACGACGATCATTTTGACCGTACGTCTTCTGGGGTTTAATTTTCGATAAAAGAGGTCAAACTGCGTGATTTAATGAATAAAGTTTACGTGTGACACTTCTTTGGTAATAACTATTCCCTAAGAAAATTTGTTTTAATTACTTTTAGTTGAAACTTTCACTCAATTTGCCACTTTGCTATTTGAAATTTATTTTTTTTACTTATTTATCCATAGCACACGTAACGCATGGAATCAAATCGCAGGCTCTGCACTTGCCGCTCATCATGTTGTCATATTTAAGACAGCATTTTATAGTTTTGCTTTGTTTACACTTTGCAGCGACTTGATATTGTTTCCCCTTCAGAGATTTTTTGCTGGTTCTGCTTGATTCTTGTTCAGGTGCACTTCTTCTGGCTATTTTTTCTGCTAGATAATCTTTTATGAGTTCAATTGCCAGTTTGAAAGTAAAATCTCGCTTTGACATAGATTTTCCCGTTCTCTCTTAGCATAAAGCGAACGCATTGATACAAGCCAAATCTAAGATATTTTAAAAAAAGAGCAACTAACCACCGGCGTGAACCCGTTTTTACTGAATGTTGACGAGTCATTTGATCTGCTTCATGTACTCCACATTTAGTCGTATTGTAAAATTCAATCCTCTCTGGATTTTGTTTTTTTGGCGAACCGATGCCAATAGACATGTGGAGAGAGCTAGGGACACCCTTTTTTTGGCTTGCATTGGTAGATAGTTCATAGCGAAAAAGCCGTGTGATCGCTCTAAAGCGATTTTTAGCCATAATGTCTGAAAAAAATAACACTCTTTATTGCTTATTCCAGAAGCTGTTTAAAAGGAATATTCTTCTTTTCATACGCTCCCCGCACTTAAGGCAATGCTATAAAAACATGAAGATTGAAGATCAAAACGCTACATGCTTCAACCTTCATTACAAAGCGCTTTTTGAGCTTCCAAATTTGTATAGTTTTGTATAAGGAAAATCATAAATTATGTGACTATCCAACAGTAACTGGAAGGAACTCGAAAATGAATCTGACCCCTAGATAAACCCGATTGTTCTGTGAGTACATTGTGTGAAGTTCGTTTGCCACTTTCTTCAGAAGCAAAACTTATAAACGCCCACTTGTTTTTGTCGTTTGCTGTCTCTTTCACAGGTGTTTTATCAGCTAGGCTTGGATTTGAATAAACCGGAGACTGATCGCTGTCAGATGTTATAGGAAGAGTGGTAGCATTTTGGGAAGAATGATAATCTTCTGCATATCAACAGTAAATATACTAATGCTATCTGCATCTTTATCCCGATTTTCGCGGTAACGAGTGCGGGCTTCTTCAGCCTTTTTCTTATGATCTTGGCCAACTTTGCAATGCTCACAAGCGTCGACATCATGAGCTCCATCAAGGTCTTTGCAGCGTGTGCCATACTTTGCACAAATGTGGCACTCATCCTGTGATGGTTTGCCAAAGCCAATGTTTTTTGATTAAAACACACGCTAATACACTATGTAACTGATATCTACATGCGTCGACTTATAGCCCTCCCACTTAGCGGTGATTGTCAAATGGAGCTTAAATCAGATCTATGTTTGGATTTACTAAGATTTTACCCTTCAGTTTATCAAGGTGTATGCAACTCCTCCTTGTTGGCAGTTTTTCATCTGGAAAAACCTAGTATGTTACGTTAAATGATCACAAAAAACTTAGCTAGTTGAAATGCAAGGTTTTTTCCGATTTTTTTAGTATATTATTTAAGACTCCAGTTGCTAGGTTTTTCGAGGTGAAAAACTGCCTACCGAAAAGAGTTTCACCCACTTTAACTTGCTCAACAGAAAGGAAAAAAACCTAGTAAATTCCAATATAGGTAAAACACAATTTTTACGAAAATTTGACTTACTAGGTTTTTCCAGATTACAGGAGATCTAGGGTCTGATCATTCGTAATTTATATGTAATGTGTTGTTGCCAACAGTCGGACCCGATGTGTAATGTGAGGTTACCAATGGTCGAACCCTATATGTAATGTAAGGTTACCAATGGTAGGATGCGATATGTAATGTGAAGTTACCAATAGTCCGACCCTATATGTAATGTGAAGTTACCAACACTCGGACCCTATATGCAATGCGAGGTTACCATCAGCCGAACCCTACATGTAATGTGAAGTTACCCTCAGCGGGACCCTGTATGTAATGTGAGGCTACCATCGGTGAGACTCTACATGTATATGTTATGCGAAGTTTCCAATGGTTGGACTCTATATGTAATGTAAGGTTACATAAGTCGGATCCTACATCTAATGTAAGATTGTTAATGGTCGGATCCTATATGTAATGTGATGTTACCAATGGTCGGACCTTTAATGTAATGTGAGGCTACCAGTGGTCAGACCCTAAATGCAATGTGAGGTTACCGATAGTCAAACCCTATATGAAATGTGAGGTTACTAATGGTCGGACCCTATACGACTTATATGTACTGTGAAGTGCCATCAGTGTGGCTCTATTTGTAATGGAAGGTTACCATTAGTGAGACTCTATATGCAATGTGAGGTTGCTATCAGTGGAACTCTATAATTATGTAATGTGAAATTATCAGTAATCAGACCCTTATGTAGTGTGAAGTTACTAATGATTGGACCCTATATTTAATGTGAGGTTACCAATGGTCTAAACCTATATGTAATTTGAGATTACAAATAGTCGAACCCTATATGTAATGCGAGGTTACCAATGGTCGGACCCTATATGCTATGCGAAGCCCTATATGTAACGGAGCGTTACAAAGACCTCTCGAATTTTGCTACCTGCATTGAAATTGGTGTTTGTAATGACATGTGTTGTCGCGAAAAAGAAATGCCGACAGTATTCTCAAAATTTTTGAAAATATGAATTCATTGTTTCAATAACCAATGATACCATGCCATTGTGCCTTTTGTGTCAAAATACCTTTAATAACGATGCCATGATACCTGAAAAGGTGAAGGGCCAGTTTGAAAAGGTTTCTTCTTATTTAAAAAAACCTTATTGTTTTCCAAGCACTAGAAGAAAAATTGATATGACGTCCAAACATTAAGGCTTTTTTCAAATCACCAGCGCTTGCTAATGTTAAAGACGGCTTTAAACTTTTTCTTTCCCGCGAAGATTTCTCGAATCCTTTGTATCAGATGCAAAATAAGGCTAATTTGTATAAAAAAACGATTAATTATCTTTACTTTTATCATTCAATGCTTTTAGGCCATTGGCTATCATATCGATCGTGTTATATCGCTTAAAAAGAAATTTCATTGTAATTTAGAATTTAAAAAGAAAAGCTTAACCCTTTAAGGGATGATGGAACATATATGTCCCATGTATGTTTCGTTAAATAATTAAAATTTCGTTTGCTGATTAGGGATGCGCATTGGTGTGTTGATCCGTCAACAATCCTTGTTGATTTTTAAAGTTTAAAATTCCAACATTGCATACGCTAAGATCAATTTTTGAAGACAAAGTTTTCCTGTTTTGTGACATTATGATATATGAAAATTTGATCCCTTAGTTTTGGTACGTAAGATTATTTTTGGAAATTTTTCAATTAGCGTAGTGTAAATCAACTATTATTCTATCCTTGGTGCCAATTCTGTAACATATTTTGCATTATTTTAAACATGAGACATTTTTTTCTAGGATGGGACACATATGTCCGATTGTCCCTTAGAGGTAATTTTAGGGGTGTTGCTTGTTGGTACATTTATCAAACAGCTTTCAACTGGTAAACAGTTTTCATAAGATTTTTTATGTAGGCAAGAAGTAAAACTCTGTGAGGATGATTTTATGGTCTTGAAATTTTTTTCTAAGATTAAACTTAAGAACTGAGGCTGACTAGTAACCAGCAGCATACAAGATATCTTTGGGGGATAGCAGGATAGAATTAATTATATTCTTTTATTTTGCTAATTTTCCTACCCTAATGTTTGGTGAACTGTTAGCTTCAGTGATCAGCATAGCATATAGGCTGTGTATATGTCACCATATTAATTTGTATCTATGTAGCCTAGTAACTAGTACTTAGTTTTTTTAGAATGCTATTGCAGTGTACAAACATACATTGCATTGTGATAGTGCAGATTTTCAAAATAAAATAGAGCTTATAGATAATGTAATGTCTACAATTTTATTTTCAATTCATCAACAGCATATGTTTGTATCATATTAATTAGTTTATTGTGATTGTCTATGAATATACAAAGAGACATCATGCATGTTTTGATCAAAAATTTTTAATGACAAACCAGCAAAGAGTTTCTACCTTAATTCTGAGAAAATCAATTAAATTTTTTTCTCCGATAATAGTGACACATAAGATTCTCTTACTTTAGATAATAAAGATGTTGAATTTTTAGAGCAAGATATGCTTTATCTGGAAAACAGTGCATTGCAAGAAGTGCTGGAAGTAGCAATTGATCCTCCTATGACTTTACAGTCATCCTCACATGAGGATAGTCTAACAACTAACCAAATTTTCTCAAGTACATCCACAGATCCACAGATATCGAGTTTAATTGAAAGAAGTTATCAGATTCAAAACTAGAGGCATTAGCAAAAATATATAAAGAGCAACGATTTTCTGATAATGGTATAGAATTTGGAAAATTTTGCCCAGCATTCAATGCAAAAAGTGGGTCAAAGAAAAAGATGCATACTGTGCACCAGCAACAAGCTTGAAAGCAAGATCAACAACATGTGCATTGAGTGCAATATGCATTTGTTCTATGTGAATGGACGTGATTGCTTTGCGTTGTATCACTCCTAATTATACTGTATTACATGCATGCTGCTGTAGCAACCTCAACTACTACAAACCACAAACAGAAAGTCACCAACAGCAATCTTTAGTTATAAACCGAACGGAATCTACGTGAAGTAGCTATCATGATAGAAGTGACTAATCGCTGTATGGAGTGCACTCATTTTATCTTGGAATACAGTCGGATGCCTGTCGTTGCGTTACGCTGCTGAATATTTAATTTTGCACAAATTTAATTACAAAGTTTTCCATGATATTGCCGGTCTCGTTTGATCGGTTCAGAGCATTTGGTGAACGTTAATCTGGTGCAAATTGTTTAGTTTGCATTCTATATGAACGTGTATTTCTGGAACTAGATTCCTGAGAGCAGCAAATGTGGTCCTAGGCTTCACACACACTAAATGCGAACAAAATACATGTACGCTGAAAACACTGACAAGTGTGAAATTACCAGAGCCAGAATCAAACCCAAGTCTTTGCATGACTTGAGCCAGAATTGAGCTCGAGTCTACAGGGCCGGATTTACCAATAGGCTTGGCAGGCTGAAGCCTAGGGCCTCAACGTCCAGGGGCCTCAAAATTCGGTTTCGAAGTTTGTAATTCTTTTAAAAACTTGACAAGTTTAAACCCTACCCAAAGTAGATATATATCAAGCTTTCAGAGTAGAAAATTCTATACACAACTGGTTTCAACCACGTTGTAAACAGCCATTATTACGTCGTTTGCATCATAATAAAGGCAATTATAATGCGCATTCTGCTGGAAGCTTCTATGTTAAAGTACCGTAGTCTACTCTGCAAAAAACGGTATCGGTAGTTGACATGTTGCTGAAATAACTAATAGGCGTTGTGTTGCTTACTGTTAATGTGGTAAATTATACGTTTTGTCAATTGAAATTTGCTAATGTTATCGACTTATCTTATTATTAGACGTCTTGGTATTGCTAACCTGCGTTTAGATCAAGCAATAATCTTATTTCATAATTTTTCGAACCTTAAATTTATTATGAGTAAAAGATTTGAAAGTGGAGCTAGCAAGCGCAAGAGAAAGAAATTTGAAAATGATATGGTAAAGAAGATAAAACCAATCACTGCTTTCTTGCATCAACCTCTCATAGAAGCAACAGGTGCTGGCAGTGAAGCAGGTGCCTTGACGCTAGCACAAGAAAATCAGTGTGACGAAGCTGATCAGCCAACTGCTAGCATTCAACCAGAAGAAAGTCTTCCAGAAAAAGCAATGCAGGACGTTGAACAGCAACCTGGTAATGAGGAAGGAGCCATGCCCAGTGAAAATGAAAATACAAGTATATTTCAGAACTCAGTTGCTGCAAAGGTAGGGGAAAAAGAAACACATGAAAGTAGTGGAGATAGTCAAAATTTTCAGTTCACACCTGGTGAAGTAAATCAATCTCAAGGTATTACACATACTTATGCAGATGATGCCGAACATTGATCTACACATACACTGAGTATAAAGGACGTTGGTTTGTGGAAAGAATTATCAAATGAAGAAATAGCCTACTGGATAGAAAGAGGCCCTTCTGAAATTCAGCACAGTTGTGGACCATTTTCTAGTTCCAAACGAGTGTACAAGAAGCAATCTAGGTTTTGTACAAAAGCTCTGTTTTATGCAACGAAAGTCAATGGTGAAACATATAGCAAAGAGAGGCTTGTATATTCCCCCGCAAAAGGACGGGTATATTGCTTTGTTTGTAAACTCTTTCCAAATCATGCATCTTCTTCGGCTTTAGCTTCTGATGGTTTTGATGACTGGCACAACTCTTATCTTATCCAAGCTCATGAAAACTCAGAAAAACACACAAATGCCATGTTAACCTATCTAACAAGGAAGCGAGGATATACGCTTACTTCAAAGCTGGAGGAGCAAATAAAAGTAGAACAGCAATATTGGTGGCATGTAGGGGAAGGGAAGGTGATTTGAGACACTTTTTACATTTTTGTCTTTCAATTCCAAACGGCTTGTGATAGATATTTGGTTGATGGCACAAATAAAACTAGGCTTCTTCGCTCACTTTTCGGGAAAAACTACGATGTTTTAAACTGAGTACTTTTTACTCAACTAGTAGTTAAAAAGTGGTACCCAAATGTATCAACCCTCCTTCCTGGGAGGGTGAGTTGATACGCCAAAAATGTGATTTGATACAGGGGAAGGTGAGTTGATACGGTATGCTTGAGAAAGCTTATTTTTTTGAGGTTTCACTGCTTCAATGTGCTTTTACACTTCAATAAGCTATAGTTGAATAATTTTTCAATATTGTATTAATTATTATTTTGAGTGAATCATCAAATAGTGGCTCAATTCTAACCTTAGTTAGTCAAGTTTTTACTACAAGAATTGTATGCTAAACTAAAAGCATCAACACTAATGCATGTGAAAGTCGAATCATATTGTATTTTGATTCTAACATGTACACTAAAACTGAAACATGTCAAAAAAATAAACAAGTACAAGCGACTAAGTTGAAAAATCCAAACAAATTTCAAAGAATTAGCATAATAGCAATTTTGTGTGGTATTAGGAAAATGTTTGCTCTTCTAGTATTTACAAATAGATTCTGCTCATAATTGAAATTACTAGCACAGGCTTGTGAAACTTCAAGCTAGGTCTAATTTGCTGAAGTCAAAATTAAACCGCAATTGATTACTTCTTCTTTCTGACCCACCAACAGCAACTGGAGCAGGAAGTATAAGCACAATGTCATCAGGGGCAAATGAAGCAGCATCTTTTTCATTTACAATAAAAGTTTGTCCTTTATCTCCCATCCAAGAGTCAATTTTCTTATTGACTTTTTGGAGAAACACTCCTTCATATTCACAATCATCCCTATCATACTTGTCGATCCGAGCGACAAATTTTAATGACCTTGATTTTCCAGCCACCAATACAATTGCATAATCACCCAACTTAACTTCAATTTTCTCCTCCAACTCGCAGTGACTATCTTCATTGTATATAAGTTTTATGCCTTCCTCATCAGTAAAAGATGACCTGATCACTAATGGTGCTTTTTTTTTTGAAAACAATTTTCTTTTAGTACTTTTTCCACGATCAGCTGACTTTTTAGGTAGTTTCTGTGTTTGCCTTTTTTCTACTTCATCACGAACAGGAGTGTCGGTATATATTCTTGTTTTACCTCTTCTTCTAATAGAATTTTTTTTTGATGCCGCTTTGGGAAGAGGTAAAACATCTTGAGGAGATACGAAATTAGAAGCCGTGTCAAGACTTGATGAAGTTGGAGTTGCTTTTTCGAGAAAATTAGCTAACTGATCAACATCACCTGAAGCATTGTCGCGGTGACTAGTAGGCCTATCCAAAGAAGAATTGCAGGCTTGTTCATTGCCCAATTTACTTTGAAAAGCTTGAGGATCTGCAGAACTGCTCCCAGAATCTTGAATAATGTCACGATCAGTAACAAAAGCCGGGGCAAAATCAGTTTCGTCAAAAATTTGAGGGTTATATGGCCAGTTACCTGTCAAACAAAATCCTGACATTATATTTCGTGGAGTCATTGCAACCATTTGGGCTTCCTTAACTAACGACGAAACCTCATAAATTGTCACATTCTTTCCTGGGTTAGTCCTCATCCAATTGTCCATTGCTATGCTGTATCCAGTTTTAAATGGCCCATAAACAGATACATCCAAAGGCTGTAATTTATGGGATGTTTTTGGAGGTATTGTTAAAAGAACAATACCTAAATCTCTTGCCTTGTCAATTGCAGCAATAGACAGATGTGATTCATGATTGTCCATGAGCACTAAAATCTTGCGATCTGGCGAGCAGCCAGTAAGCTCACTAATGTGCATCAAAAAATCAACAAAAAGATCTGCATTGATCCAACCAGATCTGGTTGCTCTTCCAATACATCCAGGTGGACCGCCACGAATAAAGTGTTCCCTGTATCGCACTCGTGGGAAGATCAGCATAGGAGCCAAAGCATGCCCTGCAGCACACACTGCATAAAGAACAGTGACAAGCTCGCCTCTTTCTCCAGATGTTATAGAACCCACACTTTTTGTTCCAGTCGCAGTTACAACCTTTTTTGGATTTTGAACGGTAGTAACACCAGTTTCATCTAAATTAAAAATTCGATCCGGAGTAAGCTGATGCTTATCTAACACAATGCCAAGATTGTCAAAATATTCTTTTACATTGTGATGATTGAAAGCTGATGCGCGGCCAATTGATGTGGCTTCAGGAGTCCTTATTGAAAGTTGGTGCCTCTCTTTGAACCCTTTCCACCACTCTTTTCCAGCTTTCTTATTTACTTTCCAAGAATGTGGAATAGATAAGTTGTTTGCAGCAGCAAATTGAAATGCAAGTTCTTTGCATTTTTCAACTGACAGTCCAAAAAACATATCAGCCAAGTGAACAATGTGAGACGATAACTGTTGTTCCATCTCCGGTGAAAAAATTCGATTGTTTAGAATGGTAGCTTGATAACCAGTAGTACAAGTGGGATTTGCCTCCTTCTTTTTCATATATCGCATTAGAGTCATTTTGTCGACATTAAAATTGGCAGCAGCCTTTCGATAAGACATACCTTCTTCGGTGACACATCTAGCTGCTCTTTTCAACACATCCGGCGGTGATCGAAAACATCGATTAGTTTTTCTTTCATATTTAAACGGCATACTGTTTAGTCGTGCAATTACTGTAAAGCAAGTTTAAATAGAATAAAAGTTCTATTCAAATACAAAATATCTGAAATAAGAGTAATTGCTAGCTTGTAGGTGCTACCAGCACCATAGCCTACAATAATTACTGTGCAGTTATATCAGAATACGAAACCGGTTAATAAATCTTTTTGTAGGCAACCTAACTACTGATTAGGTGCTCTGTGCTTTTTTAATTGTCTTCCATGCTCCAAGACACCAAAAAGTTTCATCAAATGATCATACCATGTTGTTATAATATGGAAGATGATTTGATACACCGTATCAAATCACCTTCAATGCACTGTATCAAATCTCCTTTCCAGCACTTCGGATAGAAATTCGACAACTAACATCCTAGGAAAAGTAATTGGAAAAAACAACTGCACTAGATAACAACCTAATCTAGCAACAATTACTCCACCTTATTGGCAGCTTTATTAACCCTTTCTTTAATTCTGCAGTCAAGCTGAAGTTTGGAAACGAAATTTTACAAAAACTTTACAAAAATAACTTCTGTTCTTCATTTCTTTCAAATTCATTTAAACCAGCTTTTCCTATAAACTGGATGAAGTTTTTCGACACTTTCTTTCACGTGGTAGCGTTAATTAACTAAAATTTATTTTATGGAATTCCGTAGGGGTGCTGTATCAAATCACCTCCCGTATCAAATCACCCTCCTTTCCCCTAGTGGAAAGAATCACCGCTGTAATTTGTACTCCTGCAGAACGAGGCTTACCTTTTAGAGGGGACAATGAACGATTTGGATCTCCCAATAACGGCAATTATCTTGGTCTTTTAGAACTAGTAGCCAAATTTGATCCATTTTTACTTGCTCATATCAATCGCTATGGAAATTCAGGATCAGGAAATCCCTTTTATTTGTCAAAAACTATTTGCGAAGAGATGATTCAGCTCATGGCCAAAAAAGTTAAAGAATCAATTGTGGCTGACGTGAAAAAAGCGGGATATTTCAGCTTTTCTGTGGATTCTACTCCCGATATTTCACATACCGATCAGTTAACTTTGATTATCAGATACGTGTCTCCTGTAAACGGTTTACCAAGTGAGAGATTTATAACTTTCCTTGAGCTGAAAGACCACTCTGGGGTGGGCATGGCAGATTTGGTGCACAAATATCTCACTACTGAGCTTCAGCTTGATTTTAATAAATGCCGAGGGCAGTCTTATGACAATGCTGCAAACATGGCTGGTAGGTACAACGGTATGCAGCAAAAAATCCTAGAAATAAATAGATTTGCAAAATTTATTCCATGCGCAGGTCACTCCTTAAATTTGTTCGGCCGCTTGCTTTTCTTGGGTTAGTAGTTGTGAGTTCTGGCACTGAAAAATGGCAGCTCACAAAACTTTTCGCATCAAGCGCATCTTGGCCAAAAAAATGAAACAAAACAGGCCAATCCCCCAGTGGATACGAATGAGGACAGGAAATATGATTAGATATAACGCCAAGAGATGTCACTGGCGAAGAACGAAGTTGAAGTTGTAAATATCGTTTGTTTTTCATCTTCAACAATCAGCAGATACTGACGAAATATCCAATCTTACTGCGAAGACAAGTTATGTGTTTGTTAGTTGATGCTGGTGTGATGAAATAAAAATAAATAAATAAAAAAAGCTGTTGATTGCTGTCTTGATGCAGTGAACTGTTTTAGCATTATCAATAAAATTTACACCTTTTTTTCAGCTTCCACAAAGAGGTGGGCAGTTCTAAAATCATTTTTGCAACCTCAATCAAAGGTGCCAAAACATTTGTCAGATACTAGGTGGGATGCACATGCAAAAGCCACGGAAGCTATTTTGGAAAGTTATTTTTGTTTTGTTTTATTTGCCATTTTTATCCTCTATTTACGAGAAAGCGAATTGTATCGCTATACTTTGGACGGGAAGTCCGCACTCGCTTGGGAGTTGCCTTTTTCGAGGTTTATGGGCCACCTGTCTTCCACATAAAGGTGGAGGCATCCCGTTAAGTGCCTTGCCCAAGGACACAACAAGCGAACTTGCCGGCTTATTCTCCACAACCTCCCATAAATGCCGAGCGCCAAGCAGGGAAGCTGCGGATACCATTTTTTAAAGTCTTTTGGTATGACTCGACAAGGGGAATGAACCCCAGGTCTACCGACTGCGAAGCGGACGCTCTAACCACAACGCCATCGCGTCGGTTTCAGTGCCATCACTAATGCTCTCAGTCATTTGCACTCCGATGTAAGTGAGAAGGGTGATCCCAGACTTCATGCTAACAACCTTTTGCAAAAATTGAAATTTGTGTTTATGTTGCATTTTTGGTCCAGAGTGCTAGGTCGTTTTCACAGGGTTATCAAAGACCTTCAGAAATCTGAATTGTCATTAAGTACTTGTGCAGAATTGTACAGTTCACTTGTAGACTTTCTAAGCGAAATTAGAGATGAGTTTGATCAGCGAGCAAAAGCATCCTTTCCGAGTATTAACTACAGAGCTGTCACTAGGAGACAAAGAAATGCACCTGACGCTTTAAGTGAACTCTCTTCAAAGGAAAGGTTTAAAATAAATTCCTTTATCCCTATGCTCGACGCACTTGAAGCCAATTTAAGAAGAAGAGCTAATTTGTACAGTGACATTGCAGAAATGTTCCTCTTTCTTGCTAATCTGAAAGCAACTAAGGTAGAAATTGTACGAGGCGTAGAACTTTTAAAGGAAGCGTATCCACAAGATGTTGACCTGAAACTTACTGATGAACTTCTACATTTTCATTTGCACGTGAGACAAACACAAAACCAAGGGCTTACCGGTATAAAAGAGCAATCTATTTCCTTGTCTCACGGAGACCTTTATGAAATTATGTGCAAGGAAAAAATTCACACTGCCTTTCCTAATGTCGAAGCAATATGAAGACTGTTTCTAAGCTTAATGGTCACTAACTGCTCAGGAGAGAGATCTTTCTCAAGGCTCAAAAGCATCAAAAATAAACTGAGATCGACAATGTCTCAAGAAAGGTTGTCTGCACTGAGCATTCTGTGCATTGAGAGTGACAAACTTAAACAGATAAATTTTCATGAACTTTTGCATGATTTTGCTTTGACGAAAGCTAGGAAAAAAATTTTGTAGCCTAGTCTTACTCTATTTGATGGCTGTTACTATTTCTTATGTCCTCGTAAATAAACTTTACAATTATTGTAACGGTTGTTTGATCAAAGAAATTAAAATTAAAAGCAAAACTGCCTTAACTAAATTTTTATTCTTTTAATTAAAAATTTGCACCCATGAATGGGGAGAATGAAAAGAACGAAGAGTTTAATGCACTCATATTTTTAACATTAAGCAATGACAGATGATGTTGTTTAGAGAGAAATTCTGAGCTCAAAAATAGGGAAGGGCCTCACAAATGGAATAGCCTAGGGCCTCTCATGGTCTAAATCCGGCCCTGCGAGTCTATCTCTAGCAAGGCAGATTCTTTTTCGACATGGTGTGTTACTGTTTTCAACCATGAATCGAAATTATACACAACTTAGAAACATGAAAAATGCAACACTATTCAAATACATTATTTCATGTTTAATTACCTCTAAGGGACAATGGGACATATATGTCCCATATCATATTTCAAAGAATAAACAAAAAAAAATTAATTTTTTTTGTAAATTGCATATAACTATTCTAAATAGATCAAAATGAAAAAAAAAATCTGCAAAATCTCGGTTAGAAAAATTGTGTCCCTTAAAGGGTTAAAAAGAAATTTTTTGTTCAAGAATATGATTTGGCAAATTAACCTCTTTTTTTGGCCGGGGGGAAAAATTACTTTCAAAATACAGTACCGCAGCTTTAAAAAATTCTAGAGACTTCATTTTCAATGTATTTTTCGAAAATTTAAACACATTATGCTAAAGAACTATGCTTTTGAGGAAAAATAGTGAAAATGCAACAAATTACTCAGTTTTTTAACAAATTTTACGTTTTTAAGACCCAGAATTAAAGATATTTTAAGATTTTTGGGACAACAAAAAGGTATGGTTAGAACTACGTTTTTGATCAATTAAAATAAAATAAAGATTAAATCAAATTACGTTGTGTTATATATTTTTGAAAAGGAAATTTCATTCCAATTTGCCTGATGTGTATTCTATACTCAATATTTTGTGACTCAAAATAAAACAAACATCTTTACTCCTTTATTTTTTGGTTTCCCCAAGTTCAAAAATATTAGTCCTCGTTTGTACACAAAATTTTAAAAAAAATGACCGCTAAATAAATGATGTAAAAAAAACTTGCTTTCGAGGAAAAACAGCTAAAAATTAAAAAAGCACAAACTTTTTGTACAATTTTTAATTATTTTAAGCTCATCAGCCAAAATTTTTGCGGTTATGGGGTCCTGAAAACTATTGCATCTATCCTTTTCGTCGATCGTTATTAAATAACTCTTTGCCTACATCATTCAATAATTGCCTATCTTTGAAGAGGCTGGTTTTTCTTTCTGATTCAAACAATAACCATCTATATGTAAACTATTTCAATGATAATTAATATATATCTTTATTAGCAAAAATACTACAGCCTGTTTCGCCGTTAAGGCTCCTCAGGTATTTCTGCAAAAAAAACGAAAAATGAACCCAAAACAAACAGAGAATGCAGTATTACTTACGGTTGTTCGGGAGGAATAATCAAAAATAGTATGGTAGCCAGCAGAAACTATACCAAATAATCTGCTGGTTCTCCTGCAAACAGTAAACTCATCTGAGTAACTAAGAACTGTGGAGGTTGGTATGAGAGTAATAGTGACGTAACAATGGAAACAGGTATATATTTAATATGGTAAACGGTAAGTTGGAAAAATAGACGGAAAAGAAAGGATAAAGAAAAACGGCAAAAGTAAAAGAACAAAACACGCAAATTACAACGAACCGTCCAATCTGATACTTTTTAATTTAAATTTTTTTCCTGTGGCGGCATGTGTTCACTATTTCAGATCGTTTATTGAGCATTATTTTTCTGTCGCCGCTTAAGATGGCAAGTTTTTCAGCCAGGCACAGGTTACATCTGCTCCCTCCGCATTTGTATGATGGTGCTGTAGAAACAATGGACCATTTTATAGACGGCTCAACGCCATTATCCTCTGCTCGCCAAACTTCTTTTGATAGCTCGGTTGCGTTTCTTTTGTTACGGTGGGTAAATGAATGCTTGTGATTGCTAAATCTCGCTTTGAAATCAGTAGAGCAGGACCCATAATATAATTTGGTGGTATTGTTAGAGGATATTTCTGCTTTATATACAATTGATTTTGTTTGCATTTGCCGTCAAGTGGGCTAGCTGTTTTTATTTTGCAATTACATTTTGGATCGGCAGTGGGAGGTCTATCGGTCTTTGGCAAGGCGGAAAGAAGCTTTTTGTTATAGCGCAAGATGACCGCGGACATATTTGGCATACAGCTATAACTAATTTTAATATTGCTTTTGTTGCATATCTTGTGAAGCCGGTGATGTTTTGGGAAATGCTTTGTAATTAAGGTCAGGAATTCATGGCCAATATTTGTTTCAACGTTTTCACTATATGGAGGGTTAAACCAAACTATGTTTCTTCTTCTTCTGTTGCTAATTGTCTTTGTTGTTTTTGCTTCTTTCCGGTATTTCAAATAAATATCATATCCACTTTCATGAAGAGCTTTATTGTACATCGGGGCCGCTCTATCAAACTCATTATCAGATGATGAGAGTTGGGTAAGGCGGTCATTCACCATAGATGGAATTTGTTTCTTTATCGAAGGAGGGTGATTGGAATTTTTGTTTACGTAAAGTGGATTGTCGTTCGGTTTTCTATATGGCCAAAATTTTCCAGTTTTGAGGTTCAAAGTTGCGTCCAAAAAGTCAGTCTGAGTCAGGTTTAATTCCACCAATATTTTCGTTTCATAATCCTGAAATAGCCTGATCAATTATTTTCGAGTGCTGTCAGTTTTTGGTCCGGAAATATTAATAAGAACAGCTAATCCATCATCTCTATACAAACCAACACAATTACAGCCAAATAGATGCTTCATTTTATAAAGCAGAAACAAACCTACTAACTCGCAAACTTCAGCTCTGTCAAACGATCCCACAGTGACATCAAACATATGGTTGCCTTTTTTGACCCAGGTGTTGCCATCGCAAAAGAGTAGCGATTTGCGTGAATGCATTATAATACGTAATGATTCTTCATCTATGACAGTGAAATTTTTGGCGAATTGTAATGCTTTCCATAAAAGAGACTCTGAAATGGATGGGTAAAAATCTACAATATCAAACTTCATGAACTTGGAATGGCGCTTGTTTGGTATTGCTTGAAACCAAGAAATTACAGCTGAAGTGTTACGCCATTGATTGAGATCAGAAGACCCGAATTTTGCTGTTAACATTGTCCAGTTTAATTTTGCTGATTTTACCGATTTCAGATTTGGTGGGGTTTATAAGTCTGCATTTTGGGCTGTTTGGAAAATTTGGTTTATGATCCTTCAAAGTAATGAAAACATTGCGTTCAGAAAGTGCTTCAACTCTGTCATCCAAATTGAGTTTTGTTGCGATAATTTTTGCCTCCAAGTTAATCTCATTAATTGTTGAGTGTTCAATTTTTTGGTAGCTGGCAGTGACATTGTCTAGAAGCAGCTTTTTATAATCTTGTTTGTTGACCTTGTAAAGGTTGGTGGTTTTATCGGACGGCACAAACAACGTCTTAGAAGAATTAATTTCTTTTACATCTTGTTTAAGCATTGATTGAAAGTTGTTACAAATAGGTCTGAATTTGATAGTTCTTATCATTTCATAGAAATCGTTTTCAAATGGAATAAGACCATCATGTTGAGGGGGACAGCGTTCTGACTTAAAATTATAGTTATCAGTTGAATTAGAAGAGTCGGGGTGGTCAAAAAAATACGCTTTCCAACGGATTCGTCTGATAAAACTGTCTACTTTCTCAATAAGGCATTTCATGTACTGCTTTGAGCTTGGTATGAGGATATTCTTGAGTGAATAACCCAAGTTAATTTGTTCGAGGTTCATATCGCGTAGGGCGTAAATAATCCGAGTAGACTGCTTAACAATCACGAGGAAAGGAGCAATTTATAAATAAATCAATAGACTCGGTAAAATATTTAAGAGTGCTCAATAACAAAAACAGTTAGAGCAAATTAATATATATCTTTATTAGCAAAAATACTACAGCCTGTTTCGCCGTTAAGGCTCCTCAGGTATTTCTGCAAAAAAAAACGAAAAATGAACCCAAAACAAACAGAGAATGCAGTATTACTTACGGTTGTTCGGGGGGAATAATCAAAAATAGTATGGTAGCCAGCAGAAACTATACTAAAAAATAATCTGCTGGTTCTCCTGCAAACAGTAAACTCATCTGGGTAACTACAAACTGTGGAGGTTGGTACCCTCCTTCGATAAAGAAACAAATTCCATCTATGGTGAATGACCGCCTTACCCAACTCTCATCATCTGATAATGAGTTTGATAGAGCGGCCCCGATGTACAATAAAGCTCTTCATGAAAGTGGATATGATATTTATTTGAAATACCGGAAAGAAGCAAAAGCAACAAAGACAATTAGCAACAGAAGAAGAAGAAACATAGTTTGGTTTAACCCTCCATATAGTGAAAACGTTGAAACAAATATTGGCCATGAATTCCTGACCTTAATTACAAAGCATTTCCCAAAACATCACCGGCTTCACAAGATATGCAACAAAAGCAATATTAAAATTAGTTATAGCTGTATGCCAAATATGTCCGCGGTCATCTTGCGCTATAACAAAAAGCTTCTTTCCGCCTTGCCAAAGACCGATAGACCTCCCACTGCCGATCCAAAATGTAATTGCAGAATAAAAACAGCTAGCCCACTTGACGGAAAATGCAAACAAAATCAATTGTACAGGGTGCGGCAGAAGTAACGCCCTTTTTGTTATTCGAGTTTCTAGTTTTTGCTTGATTTCCTCTTTATTTTTGATATATACCGTTTTTGTATCTGAGTTTTCTAATTAATAATAGTTTCTTTTTAGTTTAGAAATTGTTTATTTGTAAATAAATGATTTCATACTTAAGAAATACAAAGATTGCGTTACTTTTGCCGCACCCTGTATAACTTAAAACCTCTGACTGGCTGTGTATATGGTCCTTGGTACCGGCTTAAAACTCGGTATTTCGTTAGTCTGCTACAGGTTATAAAAATGTCTTTGCATTTAAGAGTACTCAGGCCTGCCACATGACTGTACTACCAAGGTATTTTAAAGAGAATTCACCTGCAGACCAGTTATCATAATTTTCCTAATTGCCATTATAATAACAGGGTGCGGCAAAAGTAACACCGTTTTTGTATTTCTAAGTATGAAATTATTTGTTTATAAATAAACAATTTTTAAACTAAAAAGAAACTATTATTAATTAGAAAACTCAGATACAAAAACGGTGCATTTCAAAAATAAAGAGGAAATCAAGCAGAAACTAGAAAACTCAAATAACAAAAAGGGCGTTACTTCTGCCGCACCCTGTATATAAAGCAGAAATATCCTCTAACAATACCACCAAATTATATTATGGGTCTGCTCTACTGATTTCAAAGCGAGATTTAGCAATCACAAGCATTCATTTACCCACCGTAACAAAAGAAACGCAACCGAGCTATCAAAAGAAGTTTGGCGAGCAGAGGATAATGGCGTTGAGCCGTCTATAAAATGGTCCATTGTTTCTACAGCACCATCATACAAATGCGGAGGGAGCAGATGTAACCTGTGCCTGGCTGAAAAACTTGCCATCTTAAGCGGCGACAGAAAAATAATGCTCAATAAACGATCTGAAATAGTGAACACATGCCGCCACAGGAAAAAATTTAAATTAAAAAGTATCAGATTGGACGGTTCGTTGTAATTTGCGTGTTTTGTTCTTTTACTTTTGCCGTTTTTCTTTATCCTTTCTTTTCCGTCTATTTTTCCAACTTACCGTTTACCATATTAAGTGTATACGTTTCTAAAAGAGACATTTCTTTAATTTTTAGATGATATAAAGCTTAAAACCAGTATTTTATTGCTAAAGATAAAACAGGACATTTTTTCCTCCACTCTTTTGTTGGGGGTACCAGATTTTCACCTGAAGTATCAGCTTCTTCCCTAAAGTATCCCATCTTAAAAAATCTATAAAAAGTGTTTAGCTTGGTGGAAACTTAATACAGCGTAGTAGAAACTTAATACAGCTCAGTGAAAACTTAATACAGGGCGAGAGAGGAAGTGATGTAAACACATATAAACGATTTCAAATTTAGAAAGGAAGTACATGTACTTTATTTGTAATTTGCATTTTCTGTGGACCAACTCTCAAATTTCTAGTGTTTTGACCCGGTACTAAAGATAACTGCAGGTACCATGATTTGTCATCCATTGAAAAATAACTCTCATTCTAAACCATGCAACAATATATATTAATATTAGGTTGTCCGGAAAATAATGGCCGATTTTAGATGATATGTTTTTAAATTGGTTCTCTAAGGAATGTCTTGTGTATTTCAGATCAAGAATGTGGCTTATTAGTTCATAAAATCATAAATCCTTTAATAGCTCATTTTGTAAGCGATAAAACCATGCATTTTTAATATGAAAAAAGAAGACTTGTGATTACTCTTTTTGCATGGTTTTAGCTCGGCAATAATGCTGCTCAAACTACTGCAAACATCAATGAAGCATAGGGAGAAAGCACAACAAGTGAAAGAGCAGTACGAAGATGGTTTCAAAAGTTTTGTGGAAAGAGAGCCTCAAACATTTGAGAGCGATTGTCGAGCAAAACTCACGACAGAGTGTGAGGGAAATGTCAACGCAACTTGGTGTCAGCATTTCAACCGTGTCTGACCATCTGAAGCAAATGGGAAAGATCAAAAAGTTCGAAAAATCGATCCCGCATGAGCTCAATGAACATAAATGATTTTCTTGGTAGATGGCATGGGCGTATGAGCTCAAACCCATTTGGGGGTGCACCAAATTTTTGCCCGAAAAATTTGTCACTGCAATAACATCTCCAAAAAAAAAAGGTCATCGCCTGTTTCGCTGCACCTTTTCCATCATTTTCGGCCTAAATATGTCACCAAACGTGAGGCCAAACAAGTGATGACCTTTTTTTTTTTTTGGAGATGTTATTACAGTGACAAATTTTTCGGGCAAAATATTATGACACTTACTCAAATTGCCCGAAATTTTACAAGCAGGGGGGGCCAGTGCCCCCCCGCACCCCCCACTTCCTACGCCTATGGTAGATGGCAAAGATGTTTGGCTGTTCAAGGTTCATACTTTGACTAATTTGAACATCAAATTGTCACTTCTTTCATTATTAAAAGTTTTTGTCTAAAATCGGCCTTTATTTTCCGGACAACCTAATATTTTTGAAAAGCAAATTTCTTAAACACTTTAGATGATATGTAGGCCTAGTTTGAACAGAATAGTTTGTCGCTAGAGACAATACAGAACAATGTAGACCCCCATCCTTTTTTTGTTAGAAATCATCAGTTTTTGCTGGATGTCGGCTATCTAACAAAAGTTCTAGAGATTTTTCGATCAATTTCTTTAAAAATTTAGATATTGGCTGCTACATTACCATGCATTTCAAAAAAAAAGTCAAGATTTACCATAGGTATTATTTTTTTTATAGAAATTGCAATTTTGTAAAGCCCAGAAACCCAAATTTTGTGTGCTTTTGACTGGTATTGATAACAAGTTAGGCCTACGAAATTTATTGATTTCATTAGTCATTATAAAATAACTCTCAGCCTAAACCATACAACAACATATATTTTTGGAAAGCAAATTTCTTAAACTTTTAGATTATTTGTAGTTTGAACAGAATAGTTTGTCGCTAAAGAAGATACACGACCATGTTAACCCCTTACATTTTTGTAGGAATTCACCAGTTTTTTGCTTAATGTCGGCTATCAAAAATTCTAGAGATTTCATTTTTCGATCAATTTCTCTGAAAATTTAGATATAGACAGTTAAATTACCATGCATTTCAGGAAAAACATCCAAGAAACACTAAAGAACTTAGTTTTGACACAAATTGCAATTTTTTGAAATAAGGTCGGAAAATTTTTTAACAAAAATAAATAATTGTTTATGCCCACCATTTCTTCATCAGCCATTACAAGTAATCAGCCATTATAAGCAAAAGAGCTAAAGCCATACAACATATCTTTCATTGTAGCAAGAAGAAAGACTAGAAAAGGCAAGGAAGACTTAAAAAAGACAGGGAAAGATTAGCAGGCATATCGGTGAGTTTATTATCATTCTAGCCATTAAAGAAGCATTAGAAACCGTTATAAAGAAAGATTCTCATTCTTTTCTACAAAATTTACTATTAAGTAACAGTACAGAGAAAAGAAAAATTGCAGATGATGTACAAAATACGAGGTTGGTATCGGAGATTTGGAAAAGTAAATTATCGTCACAACTTGATAAGTCAACTTTTGGCTGCTCAATCTTCTTATGGCCTATTTGAGGTATTACAGTCGAAGTCAAAAGGACATCAGGCAATTTTTGTTTGCTAAATATCTTACAGCTGATGCAAAAGGAGAGATTATTTTACAAAGTGTGCAGTAGTATTTTGAAAAGCACAATATCCCTCTTAGCATATTACGGTACAGAAAATTTGTAAGGCTACTAAAAAAAGTGCCTGCTGTACGCACCGAACACTGTGTACTGCATAGATGATATCTACAGCCAAGAAGCTACGTGATGGGACTACATGATGCCTTGAAAGTGTGCATTAGGGCAATAAACAAAATCAAGACGCACCCACTCAACTCACGACTGTTTGCAGTGCTCTGTGAAGAGAACGATGACATGTGTAAGCCATTAGTTCCAGACACTAAAGTAAGGTCACAGGGTAAGGATCACAGCTTGCGAAGATTTGTTAACTTATGCGACTTAGCTGTTCACTTGCAGGTAGATGCGGGCTTATCTTTATGCAAAAAGTTGAAAAAATGCAAAAATCTTTTATTCTATTTGGCAGGCCTGTAAGCAAATTCAATGAGACACAGAAGCGTTTGCAGGGTAAAGATGTTGTTACTATCATTCAGGCAAAAACAATTTACTGGAATTTCAAAGCAAGCTTATTATATTTAGTACTCCATTGTTAGATGAAGATTTTTAATATTTTTCAAACTTACAACAACTAAATTAAAGTTAATCTGATGGAGAGTTAGACAAGAATATAACTCCTCCAGATAATTTATTGAAGACTTTGAAGCGCGCTTTAATAACCTAGAAAAAATTGAACTGCTTGAAAGGATTCTAGCTTCTTTTCGTGTTGAAATAAGGAATACATAAATCGATTCACATTTGGTGGAGATATTCATTGATATAACTGTAAACCTGGAAGCATGTGCCTTGTTCAAAAGGAGAGGTTGCCGTAAATTTTGGATCAACGAGAATAACGTTGCTGAATACCCTGTGCTTTCTGGAGCAGCTGAGCCATTTTTACTCGCTTTCCCTAGCTTATATATGGTTCAAGCTGGTTTTATTCATGCAAATGTAGTCCTTACAAAACAGAGGACCATAATGAATCTGGAGGAGCGAGGTGACCTACGACTAAAGATCACTAACCCTCAACCAAATATCCTTGTGCTTTTTGAATCCTATCAGGCACGTTTTTAATGAGAATTGTTGCGAAGAAAATGGTGTGCTACACTGAGAATTATGTTATCCTTACAACTGTACAATAGTTCTCAGCATACCTTTGGATGTTCTATTATTTTATCATGCATTTCAAGTCAAAACTACACAAATTTAATTTGATGTATTTTTTTCCTTAAATTAGTAATTGTTGGGCTAGACTACGGACTCTATAGAAAAATTTATATTTAATATGGGAGTAGACGTGCAGAAAAATTTGGAAATTTTTTCAAAAAATGCAAAACAAGTGTCAATATCTTATGGGGACATGCCCGAACAGGGCAAATAAAACTTTTCCTCTTTTTTCTAGAACACAAATGGCATTAGAAATAAGTTTTTAATATTATGAAAATTTCCCAAAGTTATTTGGTGGCTTCTCTGACATATTTATAGAGAACGTGTTTGGCAGTCAGCGCATTAAAGCAAGATTGGTTTTAATCACAAACAGCTAATCATTTTGTCAACTTTTTTTCCATTTCTTCTAAGGCCTTAAGTTCAAAAGGCGTAAAATTGGTGTTTTTGGCAGACACCACAAAATATTCGACTTTGCAATTACAAGATAAACTGACACGTAAAACAGCTGGCTTATATTACCACTCGATGCAACGATCTCTGACTCACTTCGGCAATTGGTATATCTGTGATCTCAAGCAATCAACTGCGCTTATATCTCAGCATAGGCGTGGCTAAGGAGAAGGCACTACCCTTTATCAAAATTTCTTGGGATCATGAAATAATGCAATTACCACAAACGTATAGATTGAGAAGTTTCATAAGAACGTGGAGCGTAATTGCAGTGAAGACATTTTTGAGAAATCACTCCAAGGTTTTTTGTAGCTGGGCGTTTAGGATGTACAGTATGGTAAAGTTTTAAGCAGGGATGTGGAAGTGGAAGCGCGAAAATTCTACCGCTTCCGCATAGGAGGGAAAAATGGAGAGAGAAAAGAAATTGGTTCTGCTATCCCTTGGAGAAGAGCGAATAGAGGAAGCATAAACATTAAGAAATGAGAGTGAGGAGGAGTCGTTTAGAGAGATCTTGACCTCTACATAATCAGAGTAGGGGCCAAGCGAAGAAAGAGAGGAGGTAGAAAGCTCAGAGAAGAATAAGCCCTGCCTGATGAAAATGATGACGCCGCTGCAAGCGTCTTTGACATCAGTAGAAAAAAAACACCAGATCGGGAGTGGGTGCCATCGGATTGCAGAGCAGAGAATCCAGGGACCCGAAAAGAGGAAGATAAATTAAGGTTTGATTCCTGGATATAAATAAGGTCAACGGGATGAGACGAAATAAAGTGTAATAGTTTAGTGCTCCTGGCTTGAAGACCCTCAGCATTTCATTGAAGAACCCTGAGAGAGTTATCGAGGGGAAGAGAAAGCAGGAGGTAAAGAGAAACAGCCAGAAGCATGAGGCGGTGGTGAGGGTGCAGAAGGAAAAGATACAAAGTGGACGGAAAAACGATAAGAGGTTTGAAGGCGAGGGTGGGGTGCGAGTGCTGCATTAGCGGAAGTAGGCCAGATTGAGCAGTGGAGGTATACCAGCTGGAGGAGTCCGAGGAGGAAGTCACAGTGCTGGTAGGTGTGGGATCTTCAAAAAAAAGCAGGAACGCAGCAGGGAGGGAAGCTCCAGGAGTGAGAGCTGCCAAGAGTTCTGAAT
This sequence comes from Trididemnum clinides, assembly GCA_963675345.1. Taxonomy (NCBI): domain Eukaryota; kingdom Metazoa; phylum Chordata; class Ascidiacea; order Aplousobranchia; family Didemnidae; genus Trididemnum; species Trididemnum clinides. The sequence continues at coordinate 27,908,521 of OY776298.1, read as the reverse complement.
CTAGAAAAGGAGAGTAGAGATCACTTTAAATGAACCCAATTAGAGCATGTGCAGCATTGCACTGACCTACCCCACCATGTCACATTTCCAGCGCACACTGAACAGGGAAAGACGGGACAAGGGTAAGGATGAACGTTGACGCTCATTGTCAACAATCGTTTTCTCGTTTTTTGTTCATGGAAACGGAAGCGGTTAAAAAATAACCGCTTCCACATCCCTGGTTTTAAGCATTTAAGCCTGGCGCTACATAAATATAAATTTTAGGAAACATCAATCTCAAGGGCAGCCTGGGAACGTTAAATTATACTTTCCTAACACACATGTTGGCACAAAAATCAAAATTTAAATCACAAACTTTATTTCTCACAACCAAAAGAAGTCAAAAGATGTACAGTAGGAAGCTAAGCATTTTCATAATCATCACAATAAAATAGCCTACTTGCCTGTCCATCTCAAAAATAAACGTATATTACCTCAAGCGAAACATAGTCAAAAAAACAAATGTTTTTGCAAGATGATTCTGAGTGTCCCTGCTGCGAAGACAGTAAAAATGTTAAAAGTTTTTAGGCCTGCAAGTGCAATAACGCCGGGTGATTGTGAAAGGAGGCAATATTGTCTTACTTTTATTAAGGTGGGCCATCAAGCAAAAGTGTGCGCCAGCAAGTTTTGGTGTAAGGAGTGTGCTTGCCCTATAATACTCTCTTACATAAATACTCTCTATTGCGTTAAAACATTTTTTTCTTTTTTATTTCGTAAAAAACAAATTATGTTTAACAAAATGCTTGGAAACAATGAGCAGAATAGCAAGAGTGGTCATCAGATAGTTTGAAAGCAAACTGAGATACTGATGCAAGAGTTTGACCGACGACTCACTTTGTCTCAGGAAGAACATCTCCTGTTCAAACTGGTTGAAAACCCATTTTCTATGGATCCAAAAGAAGTGTTCATACAATTGCAGTTGGAGGTTATCGAACTGCAAGCCTCGTTTGTTTGCAAGATTAAACGCAGAGAAAGCAGCCTGCTAGACTTCTACAGAAATTTGAACAGCGATAAATATAAAAACCCTGCCCAACTTGCTAAGAAAAAGCTGAGTATTTTTGGCAACACCTACATATGCAAGCCAGTGGCGCAGCCTGGATTTCTTCATGGGGGGAGGGGGCCAACGTTTTTGAACAACTCAGCCCAGATGCAATGGTAAAGCCCTCGGGATTTAGTGTGATCAGTTGCATCACGAGCTGCTACATGGAACAAGCTCAAGAGACACCTTACGCACACATGTCAAGGCTAAAGACGCATTTTCAGCCTTTTTTGATCACCGATAAATAGAAAAATGCAAACCAGTTTAATCAGAAGGATGCTATGTTCTTGGATTCTTGAAGCTGGACCATGTTCCCATTGAACAAATAGGATTGATGAAAGTGACTGCCATAGTACAAGACAATGAGATGGATGTTGATTATCGTGTTATACCCTATGCTCTAATTGATGCAGATGCTCCTCGTTTCCTGTGCTCCCGTGACCTTACAAAGCAGCTATTGGCGAGTGGAGCTTCACTGAATACCGTGATTACAACATGTTTAATGGCGCCATCATGTGCTTGAAGATAATCACAGGTCGCCTTAGACTGGAGAAGCAAATAGAGAATCGTTGATATAAAGTCTATTACATTTGTAGATCAGGCATTTCCATTTACTGATGGCGGCACCCTTCCAAAAGATATTGACATGGGTTTGAGCAGCGATCTTGTATGGAACTATTTGTTGGTTGACCCACAGTTGCAGACACAACACAAGGCTGCGCTGCAAGACTCGGGGACATTTTGGATTGGTACTGTTGATAAAGATAAAGCCGATGTGTGTAGCGCATCTGTTTACGTACCTGCTCAAGGGTTACACTTACTCCTAAAAACCAGTAATACGATCAAAAGCAATTGGAAAGTAATCCATTTTATTGCTCTATCAACAATGATAGACACGTCATGAACATTAACGACGAAAAGTTGTTGGAACACTATCAGAACACAATAGAAGAGGTAAAGTTAAGCAATGACGAAACTCATTTCAATTTAAGTTATCATGAGCATGTACTTCAGAACTGATGCAGAATAATTATGAACAGACCAAAAGCGCATTGCTGGGGATGATGCGCAAACTTGAAGACTCTCTAGATCTGCTCACAAAGTACTGCAAAAAGATTGAAGGAGCTATCACAGAAGGTCATCTTGTTCGTTTGTCTGAGGAAGTTTGACGTCACGAAATGCGAGATGCGTCGAAGCCACGTTGTTACATTCCTCATTTTCATACGAACCAATCTAAGTTTCGTGTAGTCTACGATGCTGCAAGAGAACATCGTTGCGTTTCTTTGAATAGTTTTCTTGAGCGAAGAGCTATTTCCATGCAATTTTTGCGATCAACAATTGCTGCGATTCGGGGAACAAAAACATGCAATTGCTGAAGATATCGCTAATATATTCTTACAAATTAGAATTGCCTCGAAAGACCGGCATATGTTGGGCTTGTTATGGTTTGAGAAACCTGAAATGCAAGGTGATATTTCTGTCTTAGAATTTTGCGTAGCGCAGTACCGACTGCGTTGCATTCCCGGCGTTGCTGGATATGCTTTACTGCCACTGTAGAGGAGAACATTCCAAGTGTTTCAAAGAATGTCACTGCTTCTAACTTGTGATATGTTTGTAGACAATCTGCTGACTGGAGATTAAAAGTGTGGTTCAAAGTGTGGAAGAATAACAACAAATGATTGAAGAAATTGCCAAACTGTTAGCGTTTGGTTTGGTTTCATTTGGTTGATGAGTCATTTTAACTGGTTCCATTTGTCAAAATGGAGTGCGAGTGACAGAGAAATCCCACAAAATGTTAATGAAGGAAACCGCGCACGAGCGCTCAGAGATATCTAGAGCAAAGAAGTTGGCGGAAATGACAGCCGAACACAAAAGACTCTGCTCTTTGTATGTAGACAAATGCTGGGAAAGATTTCAAAGATTAATTCTGCACATAATGAACATATAACTAAATGACAAAGTGTGAGCTGCACCAATCAACAGCCGCCTCAACGTGGTGGTGCGGTCCCCGGCCCCGTTTGGGTTGGGTCGAAATGGCTGTTGGCCTTCCCGAGTGTCCCAGTTACCCCGGGCACTCCCCATTCATTTTTTCGCTATGCTGCCCCCTGAACGACCGCAGAAGGGCAGCACACAGCATCTTTAAAATCGGTCGCCTGTTCTCACTTTTTCTTCTCTCCTGCCTTACTCTTGCCCTCCTTCGTCTCCTCATTGTTCTTCTTCTCCTGATGAGCGGTAACGTTCATCCTAACCCTGGCCCCATCTTTCCTTGCTCTGTGTGCGCTGGAAATGTGACCTGGCGGGGCAAGTCAGTGCAATGCTGCGCTTGCTCCAAATGGGTCCATCTAAGGTGCTCACAACTTTCTTTATCTAATTTCAGAGCTCTTGGCAGCTCTCACTCTTGGAGCTGCCCCCCCTGCCGTAACACTGTGACTCCCCCCTCCTCGGACTCCTCCGGCACGTATACCTCCACTGTGGAATCCGGCCCCTCCTCTGCTAATGCTGCACTCTTGCCCCACCCTCGTCTCCAAACCTCTTATCCCCCATCTGCCCATCTTATATCTCCTTCCCCTGCCCTCCCACCACCGTCCCTTGCTCCTGGCTATACTTCTGCTCCTCCTGCCTCCTCTCCTCCCCCTGACTCTCTCAGGGTTCTTCAATGGAATGCTGGGGGTCTTCGAGCCAGGAGCACTGAACTACTTCACTTTTTTTTATCCCATCCTGTCGACCTTATCTGCATTCAGGAATCCAATCTTAACTCATCTTCTTCTTTCCGGATTCCTGGATTCTCTGTTCTGCGTTCTGATCGAACCCACTCCCGGTCTGGCATTCTCTCTTCTGATGCCTCGCATGCCAGTGGCGGCGTTGTCATTTTCATCAGACAGGGCCTATCGTTTATGAACCTGCTATCTCCATTCTTTCTTCACTCGATCCCTACTCTGATTATGTAGGGGTCAACATCTCTCTAAACAAATCCTCCTCGGTGTCATTTCTTAATGTGTATGCCCCCCCTATTCGCTCCTCCCCAACGGATGGCAGAACCGATTCCTTCTCTCCCTCAGTTCTTCCCTCCTCCAGAAATCTCTTCATTCTGGGGGACTGCAATTGCCATCACCCGCTTTGGGACTCAAGAGGTACTTCCGACCCCCACGGGGAGGAAGTATTCGACTGGGTCATCTCCTCAGACCTCCTCCCCCTCAATGAACCTGACACACCCACCCTTCTCCATCGCTCCTCTGGCAGTCGCTCCTCTCCTGACATCTCCTTTGCTCCTTCTACTCTTGCTTTTTCTTGCTCCTGGGAGGTGCTTCAGGACCTGGGTTCTGACCACCTACCAATTCTTCTATCTGTCCCTCTCTCTCCGGTCTTTCGCCCCAACGAGCGTCCCCCTTCCTTCAATTTTCAGAAAGCTCGCTGGGATGACTTTGCCTCCTACTTTGACTCTCACTGTCCTTCTGCAGAGGAATACTCGTCTCTTTCTCTTTCCTCTGCAGCTGCTCTCTTTACCTCTCTGGCAATGAATGCGGCCAAATCTTCCATTCCTTTCGGCCGCATCAAACGCCTTCCTAAAGCCTGGTGGTCTGCTGAGGTGGAACAAGCGGTTGGTGAAAGACGCAAGGCTTTCGCTACTGCTCACAGAAGTGATGAAGATCGCCAGGCTGACATCTCCGCTTCTCGACGTGCCTCGTCGGTCATTGCCAAGGCCAAGGCTGAGGCATGGCAGACGACCTGCACTTCTCTTTCACCTAAATCTCCTAATCTCCTAATCCTAAATCTGTGCACTCTCTTCTTCGTTCTATCGCTGGCTCTCCTTCCTCGTCTTCCTCCTCTCCTAACTTTCCTAACTGTTCCTCTCCCAGGGAATCGCCTTCGGTCTAAGCCGCTTACCTGAGGTCTCACTTTTCCGTTTCTCAGCCAAAGGCCCTGCGTAGCAGAGCCAGAGGCTACCTCACTGAGCTCCGCCGAGCTATGTGCCCTGTGGAGTTTCACTCGTCCTTTTGCTCTCCTTTCTCTCCCGCTGAACTTCTTGCGGCTGCCTCCAACCTCTCCTCATCCACTGCCACTGGCCCAGACAAAGTTGCCTATCCCATGCTAAAGCATCTTCCTCGCTCTGGCATGGATTTTCTTCTTCACATCTTCAATCTTTCTTGGTCTTCACATTCCTTTCCTTCCATCTGGAAGACATCTTCTATTATTCCCATACATAAGATGGGTAAAGCTCTCGACTCTCCAGCTTTCTTCCGCCTATCTCTCTCACCTCCTGCGTATCAAAGCTCTTTGAACGTATCATTCTATCTCGTCTTCTCTTTTTTCTGGAATCTAATTCCATTCTTTCTCCCCGCCAGGCCGGTTTCCGCCCTGGACGGTCTACACTTGATCAAATTCTGTACCTTTCTCAGTCCATTTCGGATGGGTTTAACAAACCCAGGCCGGACTCTCGGACAATCCTGTCTACTATCGATTTCTCTAAAGCTTTCGACTCTGTCTGGCATCCCGCCCATTTCCACAAACTTATTTCGGCTGACCTCCCTCCTTGCTTTGCTTGTTGGACTCAATCTTTCCTTTCTGATAGGCGCGCTGCTGTGGTTTATCCAAATCACAAAAGCCGCTTTTTTCGAGTTCGTCGAGGTGTTCCGCAAGGATCCGTTCTTGGCGCTGTACTTTTCTCTCTATTCATTAATGATCTTCCGGCTTCTCTGCCTTCTTCCGTCAGCTGCTCTCTTTACGCTGACGATCTGGCCATTTGGTCCTCCTCCCCCTCGGACCCTACTGCGGTGGAGGCCACACAATGAGCTCTGTTTTGATTGGAGCGCTGGTCTGAGTACTGGTGTCTTCCTCTCAATCCGAACAAATGTGAGGCCTCCTTCTTTTCAGTGGATCCCCACCAGGCTAATCTCCAGCCCAACCTCCTCCTACTCGGCTCCCGCCTCCGTTTCAACCCAACTCCAACTTTTCTTGGGGTTACCTTCGACCGCACTCTTTCCTTTTCTAAGCATGTATCTTCGCTGAAGGCCAAGTTTTTCCCACGTCTCAAGGCCTTACGCTGTATCTCTGCTTCGTCATGAGGTCCCTCTAAGGAGTCCCTCTCTGTTCTGTATAAATGTTTTCTTCGGTCCCTTCTCACTTACGCTTCACCCGGATGGTTTCCTTTCCTAAGCGCTACCAATATCACCAAATTGGAACGCCTTCACCGAGCGGCCAGTCGCGCCATCACCGGCTGCCTCTCGTCCTCCCCTATCCCTCTACTACTCACCGAGGCTTCTCTACCTCCCGTACGAGTCACTCTGACTCACTTCGCTGTTTTTTCTCCTGAGCGGGCTCTTCGTCTGCCAACCTCCTTTCCCATTTCAGGTTTGGCCAGACTAGGAGTGAAACCAAGACTTTGCAGATCGTCCTGGAGAGCTTTTGCGTCCACTCACCCGCTCATGCTTCCTTCTACTTGTTCTAGGAAGGCTCTTGTTGCTTGCCCTCCCTGTCCTCCTTGGCATCTGCCTTTTTTCACTGTGAAGTCCACCCTTTCCACTTCATGCTCTCGCTCCGATCCCCCTGTCACTCGCCAAGGTGCGGCTCTCGCCCACCTTGACTCTCTCTCCCCTCATAATCTGGTACTCTGGACAGACGGCTCTGTTCCTTTTTCTTTTGGCAAGGGCGGCTCCGGCGTTCTTGCCAACTGCTCTCTCTGTGGCACTGAGGCCACTCTTTCCTTTTCGGCAGGCCCAGTTTGTTCCAGTTTTTCCGCTGAAGCCTGCGCCATTCTGCACGCTCTTTTCTGGTCTCGGCAACACCATAAAGTCTGCCATTTTTCTTCTCTTCTTCTCCTGTCTGACTTTCGTTCTGTCCTCGCCACTCTGTCCTCTCCTCCACTTTTCCTGTTATCTCAAACTCTGTGGCAGATCTGGCAGGAACTGTCTTTTTTCTCCTCCTGTTCTATCAGGCTACAATGGGTCCCCGGACACTCGTTTCTCCCGGGAAACGACACAGCTAATGAGCTTGCCAGACGGGGAGCGCTGCTTGCGCCCTCCGCAATCCCTTGTGGTCTCTCTCCTCTGATCTCTCGTATCCACTTTCGTCTTATCTCGGACTGGAGGCGCACTGTCTCTTCAAAGTATTTTGACACACAGGTTCCCTCAATTTCCACCGAGGAACTTGTGCTCCCTCGTCATGCTCGCTGTGTCCTCTCTCGTCTTCGCTGCAATGGACACAGCCTTCTTTTAGGTTCCTATCTCTCCAGGATTGGCAGAATCGAGAACTCTTCTTGCAGCGCCTGTGGACACCCGTCCCAGGACATCTCTCATCTCATTCTGCACTGTCCAGCTTCGGACTCTTTGCGCCGCTCACTCTTTGGCAACTCTCTGTCTCTTTATGACCTCTGGTCCAGACCCTGGGGAGTAGCCCGGCTTCTGGGGCTCCATGGTCCTCCGCCATGCCCCCATCCCTCGGAAGGGGTCGGGTAAACAACAACAACAACAACAACAACAAAGTATGTGCCTAATCATCAACTTTTTAAACCTCTGGGATGGTGAGCATCTATATATGTTAATATGGACTTCTGCTGTTTAAACAGACCAGTCTCCGAAGGGGATAATTGACACTAGTGCAGACAAAATGCCAATGAAGGTTGCAAAGATTAATCCTGCAGATATTAAACTTATAACTAAACCGCAAGTTGTGAGCCTAAATCATCAACTTTTTGACCTTTTAGGAAGGTGGGGGTTATATAGGATCTGCGTTGGCGTGTTCTTGGCCTGCTGAGCTTAACAACTAGTTCGTTTTCACGCTTGTGAACTTGTGCGGTGAAGTGAGTTATGTATCACTAAATGAAAATCACGCCAATATTATTGTAGTCCAATCCACTAAAACCTGATGGATTTACCATTTTGATTTTACATGGAAGATTTTATCTCCAATAGAATAGTTCATTTTAAGCGTAGACAGGTAAGTTGACTATTTTATTGTCGTTGACCTGAAATATTGCGTTGCTTTCTACCGACAGTTTTTCAACCGCTTGAAATGTACATGAAAAATTGGAACAATAAGTTTTTAAACGGAGATACAGCAACACAGTAGACGTTGAAATCTTTTCTTCCAACTTTTTTTTTTCTTTTTTTCTGAACGACAAACAAATTTGTTAGGTGTAGTTTCATTCAAAAATATTTTGCATTTACGGTTGACCTCAGAGATTTTTAAATGTCGACGTTCTTGGCACGTCGTTTGAAAGTCGCAAGGGATACGTTCGCTTATATCTGCCTTTCATACTAAGAAATCAGGTCTAAAGTTGATCTCGAAAAAATGATTAATGCACAAAATTTGGCAGAAAATGTCCAATATTTTCTAGAAAGGACACTAGTCAAACAAGAAAGGAAAATTTTTCTCATATCATCTATCCGGAATTGCTTTGTTTGATGATGCAATTAAACCTATTGTTGTCTAAATGATTTATTAACACTGAGCAAACATTTTGATGCTGTGCTTAGTTCGATTTTATGTCTAAGTTTAGAGCGTCAAGAATTTACACCCTTGAAAAGCGTTGGCGTAAACAAATATCTAATTTAGGAACAAACGGAGCAAAATAGTTGCACTATTTTGATTGACAATGCTAGTATGTTTAGCAAAACGTCATAATTAAAATATGTACAGCACTATATTCGCTCGGATTTTATTACTGAAAAATATCTAATTATTTGTTGCCCACGTATGCAAATGCTTGAGATTACTATGTTTCGTTTTGTGACAACACAAATAAGATTATTACATCCTGACCTTATACATCATATGCCTAATGACACGCTGCGTACAATAGTACATTGTCATAATGAACATACGGATATAACAAAACAACGCACAATATAAAACTTACCATTCATATTTTTCTCTTTCTGAGAGACATCTTCAAAATTGAAAACAAAACATAAAAACAAATTAAAGTTTCAATAAAATAATTCAGAGCAACTATACAGAACATTGTTTCTAGAGAAGTAACAATTGGATCTAATTCTAGGCGAGATGACTCCAACCAGGCTGAAAACAAATCTATGGGTGGGATTCCAACCCATATCTACGACAAAAGTCGAACATTAATCAAAGCTTACACAAAATGAACATGAAAATAATCGTCAACTCAATGTGTGATACCCATTGACTATGATCACCTTCAAAAAATAAAAGCCAGGCCGCTTCTTAGCTAAAGTCAGTAGCTGGTAGCAGCTTAGGCTACAGCAAACTGTAATTTTATCCATAATTTAACAGAACGAATCATCACTAAATTTATTGTTTGATAGTGGCGGACTTTCCTATCTTCTCATTTATCACATCACAACAGTAAAATGCTGGTAATCGACGATTTTCTCGGGTCGCAAGCATCCCCGATAAACATAGAGCTCAAAGAGTCGACAACACTCCGCACCTTGGAGCAAGCACTCACTCCGAACAATATGTAGAAATGCAGATAATTTTGCATTGTTTTATTCAGATTAAATTAACCTTGGATTGAACAGAAGCTGAAATCATACGTGGAAAAAACTTTTGAGCGTATTCATGTTTTAGTCAATGGTATTTCATCGCCAAACATAAACCACTCCAATTGCATTAAAGTTAAGCTCGATAACCAGCAAAACAACCGTTTTTATCTTAGAAGCTGTTTGTATTGTATTGTCCATGTTTATCCTCCATTCACGAGAAAGGGAATTGTATCGCCATATTTTGGACGGGACGTCCGCACTCGTTCGGGAGTTGCCGTTTCCGAGATGTCTGAGCCACCTGTCTTCCACATAAAGGTAGGGGCGTCCCGTTCCCTAAATGCCCAGCGCCAAGTAGGGAAGCTGTGAATACCATTTTTTAAAGTCTTTTGGTATGACTCATCAAGGGGAATGAATTCCAGGTCTACCGACTGCGAAGCAGATGCTCTAACTACTACACCATCGCGTCGGTTGCTACTTTATCGCAATGTTTCGTTTGTGACAATGCGAATAAAATCATCGTTTTGCAACGTTATACATAAAGTGTCTAGTGACACACCGTGTACAATGTTATGCAGTAAAAAGTGGATAGAGAGCAATAACAACAAAATGTGCATTGAAAGTTAACATTTTTATGTTTTTCAGTTTCCAGAGCGTTATCTACAAAACATAAAACAAAACCTATTGTACCGGCCGTAGTAACATTAAATTAATTCGGTGCAAATGCATTATAATTTGATATATTAATGCAGGTTCCCAACCTTTGTAATGGCCTGCACCTTTAAAATAGTTTAATATGTTCTCGCAACTCCAAAATATCTTAATATGTTCTCGCATCCCTAAAATATCTTTATATGTTCTCGCACCCCCAAAATATGTTAACATGTGACGAACTTATGCAACCCGCAGGACAAAACGTGGCCCGGGACATAATATTGTGAGCGCCGTTTAACAATCACGTCCAACTGCCCCAACTTGGTTTGCGAAATAATGAAGTGGCGACTGGATTTGCATGTGCTAACCTTTTATTTTTTTGGAAATCAGCATCATCTCGGGCTGAGTTAAAGGTCATGCACTAGGCATGCTGTGAATAAGCACAGAATGTGCAGAGCGATCAGCACAGAATGAACCGAGCATGACAGTACAAACACAGAAATCTGAAAGACCACCTCGCACCCCCTAAGATCCTGCTTCGCACCCCTGGTTGGGAGCTCCTGCATTAATGTGTCAAGAGGATTAGTAATTGAATCTGCCTGAAAGTGGCATACACCTTAGCGTGTTAAACACGATGCTGGAAGTGATATTCGGACCGACGTCTACAACAACCGTCGGACAACACTCATGGCAAAAGATGGTCAAAGTAGCCTAAACATCTGCTCGAGTAACAGCATTGTTACCTACTCCAAAACTATTCAGCTAAAAATGCATAGTTTTGATAGATACTTTTCCTGGAGTAAAAGTAAAAAAGTAGTCAAAAAATAAACTAATTAAATAGTAAAAGTAGAAATCAGATTTCATTAGTTTAGTAGTTTTGTATCGTATCTTCCTAGACCCGTGGTCCTTAATTAAAGGTGTTTACATTAAATTGGGTGTGTAAAGGAATTTCTATAACTGCAAACCTCTCTGCCGACTTGTCTAATTAGTAATTTATTTACATTACGGACCAATAAATGTTTGCGTGTATGTTACAGGCGATAGCACAGATGTACTTAAAAAACGTCATGTCGGGAGACATTATGTTAGGAGGTAACCTTGTTTTGGTAAAACGCTCAAAGCAGGTTATCCTACTTTAGGTTGATGACATTATTGGTTTGAATAACTTTAAGGAAATTTAGTTTGAGATCTTTTTATGAAAAAAGTCTTTTCAGTTTAAGGTGACACTTTTGTATTCGGTACAAACGACACAAATTATGATTGGAAGAGCAAAAATTGTTGTTTTCTTACGGAGTCAAGGTATCAAATAAATTGAGATTCGCAGATACTGACGTAAAAGGTGCAAGATAAAACAAGGGAAGTGCGAGATAGAATATTATAAACGATTGAAGATGGTACAAACACTTTGATATAATTTCTTTAGAAATTAGCCAAATATATTATGCTGTAAGTCTGTTCAATCATATTTTTTGATTGTTGTTATATGCACTTGATATAGTTATTGCAAAAATTAAGAAATGTTGTTGTTCCTCAAATGTAAAATACTATACTGGACAAAATGTGTGTCAATGATTAAAAGTAGTTAAAACGTGGAGCGACTCGCTTAAATGATAAATAAAGTGAGATCTATACAAATTTTTAAAAAACGTTTACCAAATTTGGCAAAAATTGGTGTTATTAAGCAAATTTTAAAAATATTTGCTGAGCTTAAGCTTGCGTGATAATCTTTACAAGAGAGTATCAATAATTGTATACTTTTACGAAACTTTACAGAGGACAATTGCCTCCTTGTTCCCCCTTGGGTATCCCCTTGACGAATGCAGGTGCTGGTTTGCAAACAAACTAATGAATGATTGGTAAAATATAGTCAACTGCAATAGCGTGAATCATGGAGAATTTTTTAATTTACCGGTACTTCTGGCGCCAAATGCTTTTTCAAACCAAAATGTATGGCATCACATACCATCGATAATAACTCACCGCACTTTGCCAATTAGCTTTAAAGGCTAGTAGGCTTATCAGTATGTCTTCTCCAAAATTCAGTGGAGAATTTGTAAAAAATAAAAGCTAAGCTGAAGCTGCTTTTTTTATGCTGGCACACCACGTTCCAACTCTACCGACATGTAATTTTTGGCAGCTATTTAAGTAAAAGTTATGACTAACCAAGTAGCGTTACTTTATGCTGAGAAACTAGAAGCAGTAAAAATTTAAACTACTTGAGCAACTACTCAAACTACTCGTTTGAGTAAAAATTCAAACTACTCGTAATTTTTCGCATCAAGTTAGGTAAAGGCTATGACTACTCAAACAGTGTTACTTTCTACTTAATCTACTCAAATAAACGTTGAGGTAGTACAAAATGAAACTACTCAAATAAGCTGCTCGTTACCGAAAAATCTACTCAAGTAGAACTACTTTGTTGCTGGCTACCACTTATCATGGCTTACAGGTAAAGAGCATAATAAATAAGTAGCCTGTTACTTTAAAACCTACTTTAGTAGAACGTACAACATACATTTGCAATTGGTTTCGTTTAAGAGTATTGTACTAGCTTAATTTGTTTGTGCTTTCATTTGAATCAGTCGTCCATTTAGCAATGTCAAAAAGTGAGGTTGCTACTTTACTGTTTTAACATTGTGAGTGAATTTTAAAGTTTTGATAAAATGATCAGATCTTTTTACATATTTACGTTCACGGTTCGCATTGGTTAAGTGAGGCTTACACTCATGATGGTGATATTTGCTAAAACAAAAATTTTAAATTCAACAACGCGAAAAAGAAACTTACGTATAGGCTTTGCCAGTCTTTCCAGTATAAAGTCATCAAAATCTGTAAATATTTTCAATTGCTCATTCTTTTGAAACAGAAAATCGAAAGCGATTGAAAGCAATTATAAATTTTAGAAAATTTTAAAAGACAACAAAAATGAAAAGAACGGTTTTTAGAAAATTTAACAAAACAAATATATCTAAATAAATTGCAAATTTTTCATCAGTTTAGATAAGGTAATCAGAAAAATAGGACCGAAACTTTTCCTAACAAACGACCTCCGGAGTTGTATCAAATACAAAAGTTTAGCAGGAAGATTGTTTGGTGGATTTTATTATAAGCCTATCTTGAACAATATGCATAACAACTGAAGAAATTTTGCAAGTAGTTATGTCTCGGCAGCCTCGTATTTGAAAAAGAAAAAAACCAGGCGAATGCTAAACATCAACACCACTGTAAACCCCAATGTCTTTTTATATCACACACGTTTGGATTCACTGATGAAGTTTTTTAAGTTTAAGTGGATGCAACAGCTAAAACACTGCAATACAAAATGTTTACCATCATCACTTTCATCCGATTCAGAGCGATCTGGAAAATACAAATTGAAGAATAAAAATAAAACATAAATTAAAGTTTCTTACATCATATTCAATGCAAACACGCTATTCTGTCACCAAAAGCATTTTACAAAAAGAACTATTTCAGGGTAACTTCATTCATATTTTTGGCTAAGATTACATGTAGCTCTAACTGAATCTACGCCCTTAATTTTTGTTCTTGATCATTCCGCAAACAAACTGTTATTCTGCAATTAAAATTCAATTTTTCATAAAAAACCAAGACATCACATGCGATAGAGTTTTGTGTAAAAATACCGGACCTGAAATCGCTTTTCAAGCGACCTGACTAATAGATGCTTTGACGAGTAGAATTCCGTTTACGTTAACTACTACGAGTCAGTGACGTAACCAAATACGAACACTGAAGAGGAACCGCAAATGAGAATTTGTCTAGACCGTTTGTTCAAGATCAGTGTTTAGGAACTGTCGGTTTTCTATTTTCATATTTACACCGAAGCCAAGGTGAAGACCTCCAGCATTTGATATCAACTTTTTAAACAAAACTATACTATTAGTCGAAAATGCCTTGATCGGACACGCAAAACTTAGGAAAGCGAAAACTTCGGGCCCGCTACGCATAGATTCATTCATTCAGGCGTATGAGCTCATGCTCGGTTTGCATGTCTTTCGTCAGACTGGGCCACCACGACGGGTAGACTGCTTGGCCCCACCATCTGTCTGCCACATAAAGACGGAGGCGTCCCGTTAAGTGCCTTGCCCAAGGACACAACAAGCAAGCTTGCCGGCTTGTTCTCCACACTATCCCTTATTTGCTGAGCGCCAAGCAGGGAAGCTGTGAATACCATTTTTTTTAAAGTCTTTAGGTATGACTCGACAAGGGAAATGAATCCCAGGTCTACCGACTGCGAAGCGGACGCTCTAACCACTACACCATCGCGCCGGTTACGCATAGATGCGTCTATCCTACGATATACATGCAAACCCAAAACGCTATACTCACATTTAGCGGATGAATGATCGCTTACTGCAATATAATCTAGACTAGAGTTTAAAGGCCACTCAAAGTTATATCAACAAAGCATCAAGCAATACATTAAACATTGACGTTAATACAATCTATAACAACTAACCGTATTCAAAAGTGTGACTCCAAATTTAAAACTACAGCTATTAACTACACTCAATCAACACCTCAGACACCAGTTTAGAAACGAATTGCTAAACTAGTTCCCAGTCGAACAATGTCAACTGGGAACAGGAGTGGACTTGCCCGTCTTCTGACTCATCACATTACAAACGCTGAAAACGTGGTCTCAGAACATACATAGGCTAATATCGCTTATGCAAAACTCCGATTCAATGTTTTTGTAATCATTATAAAAATATTACTATAACTATAGTGCTAATAAATAGGCTTTTGCTGTAAATATAGCGCTGAGATTGGATGTCGATAATTTGATCCAAATTCACATTTTCATCCTTATTGATGACACATTCAATATTGAAAGAGTCTGACTCCAACAAAAGCTGTAGACAAAACTTCAAATATTGTCACAATTGTCAGTTAAAAGACCTTTGTTTCGGAGATTAACTTTTGAAAAGTGAATTTTCTTCAATTCAAACACAATATTTGTCAAAAGCGCATAACTGACAAAATTTTAAAGAATCTGTTAAACTTACTTGGCGGTAAACTATTATTTTCTTGGACGATGATGGTTGCCATTGATTTGACTTTTTCTGAAATACATCCGTCGCTGTGTTAAAGTATAACTTGCAGTTGAATCTGCAAACTGGATTGACTGCACTGAGCATTGACGTTATCACAATTTGTGATCATCGCGTTATACACACTATTTTCTCCAAATCACTTTGTGTTGCGTCTTTGCTAATGTTGGGTAAAATTATTTTAAGTTGATTACGAGTTAAATCATTCTGAATGATGCTGTTTTGTAATTGTTTTATCCGCAATACGTCTTAGAATAATAATTCGAGGCATAACTTGAAACATGAAACAAATGAAACGCCCTTCCATCATATTACTAAATTTAATAACCGGCGCGATGGTGTAGTGGTTAGAGCGTCCGCTTCGCAGTCGGTAGACCTGGGGTTCATTTCCCTTATCGAGTCATACCAAAAGACTTTTAAAAAATGGTATTCACAGCTTCCCTGCTTGGCGCTCAGCGCATAAGGGATAGTGTGGAGAACAAGCCGGAAAGCTTGCTTGTTGTGTCCTTGGGCAAGGCACTTAACGGGACGCCTCCGTCTTTATGTGGCAGACAGATGGTGGGGCCAAGCAGTCTACCCGTCGTGGTGGCCCAGTGTGACGAAAGACATGCAAACAGAGCATGAGCTCATACGCGTAAATAAATACTAAATTTAACTTACTTAATGGTAAAAAATAGCCCTCGCTAAATGCCACTGTCGGCATGGACGTACTTTTATCTGAAACACAATTAAGTGTCAATAATGATCGAGCATGGCAGTGTCAGTGACGTCACCCATCCAGTGACCACCTGCCAAGATCGAAAAATCTAAAATAAAGTTTTTGGGCGGCCAAGCGACTTGTTTTGCAGTTTTTGAGCAAAGTCCATTAGACCAGGGGTGTCAAAATGGTGCTTTATTAAAATTACTAAAATACGTAAGCCAGAGGTGCACAACTCAAGGCCAGCGGGCCCAACTGGGCCTACGAGTGTCTTTATACGAGCATGAGAAGAGCTCTTTGATATTTTTATACCCTTGGATTTTAGATCAAAGAATAAAACAGAATCGGTGCTTTTCTGAACTGACATAGATTTCCATATTTGCTCTGTAATACCTAAAAAACCGACAATACCCTATAGCACCAACTAATATGCAGAAGCTCTTATAAAAAAATTAAACTTCTCACAGTAGCTATTATTAATTAGGTCACTCGCCCAAGGCAACAACGTTTGCAATTGGTTTTGTTTTACAGTGTTGTACTAGCTTAATCCATTTGTGCTTTCATTTGAACCAATCGTCCATTTAGCGATGTTGAAAAGTGAGGCTGCTACTTCACTATTTTAACATTGTAAGCAATTTTTAAAGTTTTGATAAAGTGATCAGATTTGTTCTGGTCTTTTCGTATTTTTACGTCCACAATTCATTTCGGTTAAGTGAGGCTTGCGCTCATGATGGCGATATTTGCTAAACCAAAATTTCATTATTTCACAACCCGAAAAGAGAAACTTACGTGTAAGCTTTGCTATGTTTTTATTTGGGACGTCGTCGAAACCTGAAATATATTCAATTGCTCATATCTTTGAAACAGAACATGAAAAGCGATTGAAAGCAATTTGAAATTGCGAAACACAAAAAATGTAAAGTGGAACGAAAAATTTAAAAATAATTTAACAAAACAAATATATAAATAAATTCTCATCAGTTTAGATCAAGTAATCACAAAAAATAGGACAGAAATTCTTTTCAACGACCACTGGAGTTGTATCAAATACAAAATTTAGATTGGTGGATTTTATTATAAGCCTATGTTGATCAATTTGCATACCAACTGAAGAAATTTCGCCAGTAGCTATGTCTCGGCAGTCTTCGATTTGATAAAGAAGAAAGCCAGGCGAATGCTAAACATCAACAGCACTGCAAACCTCAATGTCTTTTTATATCACACACGTTTGGATTCACTATATTAATAAAACTACGATGACGTTCTTTAAGTGAATACAACTAAAACACTGCAATACAAAATGTTTACCATGAATTCTTTCATCAAAGCAATCTGAAAAATACAGATTAAAACAAAAATAACACATAAACATAAGTTTCTTACATCATATTCAATGCAACCACGCTATTCTGTCACAAAAAGTCACTTAACAAATAGAACTATTTCAGGGTAACTGCCATCTTGTTTTTGACTAAGGTTGAAAGGTAACTCTTACTGAAACTACGCTTGTATCTTTTGTTTTTAATCATTCCCCACACAAGCTTTTGTTCTGTTATCGAAATTCAACCTTTCATGAATACTTTAACACCATATGTAATATATTTTGTTTAACCCTAATCAGCTCAACGTTGGTCTGCAGCGACCCAACAAATTTTCAAAAGTTAAATAATACACGATGTTGTTTTCAAAATAATTTGAAATTTCCTGACTTTTCCTACGTTTTATTATACTTTACTATAAACCCAAAATTTTTGCTGTGCCTTCAGTATATTTTGAATAAGAAAGCATTTTTTGTCATATACTCATAAATTTTTGCCAAGAAACAGCACTGATCCAAGTTAATCCGATTACGTGTGACGTCGCGTTGTTTGTTTTACTGCCAGTTCTCTGTTTAGAAGGTGTGCGTCTCTTTCTTAGGTAGTGGCAAGGCCGAAATCAGATCGTAGAAGGTAAACAAACTCTAATTACTAACTTTTTGATTCTTTCGTTGCATTCACTAAAATGTGCAAAGAAAACAATGTTTACATCAAGGACAATGTTTTGTTCAAATGCAATCTTCCAACAACGGTTTCTCATTTTTCAAAATTTCCATTTCTTTTTAGCAGAGTTCGCTTTATGAAACTGATTCAGCTACATTGATTTCGTAATAAAAATCTTTTAATAAGAAGGATCAAAAATGCTTTGAGATATAAACCGGAAGTGTTATGAAGTTTTGTTCAGTAGGCCCTGCTACCAACTACTAAGATAAAGCTGACAGAAACAATTCGGCCAAAAAACTAACTACAGATAATAAACATACTGATAATAAACAAACAGAAATATTTCCCAAATATATTCTGTACCTAATAATAAATTGTGTCGTACGATATATTAATAAACGAATTGAAATGTCATGCCAAGCAATTCAAAAAGTATAAGCTTCTCTTTTGTCATTTACAAGAAATACTGACATCAGATTTCGTGTATTTGTAAGGCTGATGTACATACGTGGTTTTTTGCTGGCGTGAACAATCATAATGTTGCTCTCTATATGATCCGATCATAGGACCTACACTTTTTGGATCTACAGTGAGTAAAATAGGTTGCAGTTTTTTACGCCTGCATATCATTTGATGATTACGAAACAAGGGAGCAACGGTAGAAACATGATCGTTTCGCAGCTATTCGAGAATTTTTCGAATGCTTCAATAAAAAATGCTCAACTTGAGTTGTTCCTGAAAAGTACTTGTGCATTGATAAAATCTTGTTTCCCACAAGAAAATGAAATTAGTTTCAAGCGTAAAATTCGAGTAAGCCTGCTAAATATAATTTACTTTTTAAGTCTACGAATGCAGTCGCTTACGCGTTTTTATGCACTTTATAATTTCATATTATGGAAGACCCAACGAAGAAGTAACAACATACTACGTCAAAGGAGTGGAAGAGACAGTAAGGTATCTTCAGAATTATGGTGATTTGCAAGACCGCAATATTTCCTTTGAACGCTTGTACACTAGTGTATCTCCGGTACAATGGCTTCTATCTCGCACAACACAACATTTGTGGGTGCTCTTCAATCAAATAGAAGGGATATACCTATTGAAGTCAAAAACGTTGCATAGAGAGAACGGTTTTCTTGTCGATGCTTTTGGGAGTCGTCGGAAAACAGGCTAGTGCTTCATTCTTATGTGTTTCCTACAAAGAGCTCTGGCCAGCGCAACGTTTTGCTCCTCTCAACTGTAGAACTTATCCTAGAAGTAAAAATTGATGATGGTAAAAAGAAACCCGCTATATGCAAACTATATGATTTAACTAAAGCAGGCATGGATGTGATGGAACATCGAATTGGTGCCTAGGTATACTTGCAAAGCCAAATCAAATCCCTGGACTTTAACAGCATTTTGTTACATATTGAATGTGCACCGTATCAATGCCGGCACTGCTTTTGCTTTCAACAAAGGATTGATCTATGCAAGCAAGATTTATATGATTTTGATATAAACTTTGCTTTTTCATTTGTTCATCCGCCAATCCGACGACGACCTTAACTGATCTTTGACAAACGTAAAAAAGGTAGTCTTTGCTTTCTGGGGAAGAAGTCGAAACAAATCGATTTCAACAAACCAGGGCTTCTAAAAGAGAAAAATTACGAGAAGAAATACACCCATATATGTGCTAAATATTCCAGATGCAAGCATGTGTAAACGAAATTACTAAGCCGTAAAAGAGTGCAAAATATGTCCAAAAGTAGAAATCAATGTCAAATCTGTTTACTAGCTACATGTTCAGATCACACTGTTCAGATGGATATGCAATGCTGTAAGTTGTCACAGCTAAGAAATTCACAAGAGTAATTTTATCTTTTACTTCGCTGCTCATTCTATCGTTGCTTATAGCATAAAGCTTAATGGCTACGGTTTTGCAAACCAAATTCTTTTGTAGCCACTCATCAACAAGCACCAGAGATTGTTAACTGCACTAAAAATTATAGGTAACAGCAAATATGAGAAATTATTATAATATCGAAACCACTTCGAAGCCAACTCTAAAGTCTTTTTTTTAATTCGATTCCGACGCCACAAAGTCAACGTTAAATTTTAGCCTTTGACTTCTTTTAACGGCAAAGTCATTAAAAATATTTTTGATCAACTGGCTACTTGTCTGTTTCTGATAAAAGATACAACAACATTTTTGTGCTTTAGTGTTACTTATTATTGTTTTATTGCGCGTGGAAAATGTAATCTCTTCAAGCGCCAATTTCCAGCCAACAAAAAACAAGTGAACCAAAATATCCTTGAAATTTTAAGTACATCAAGTAGCCTCGAACTCAAACTTATAGGTTCATCTAGTGAAGAGTGTCGTCTGATAAAATTAATTGCTCACAAATATTTGGAGCTAATATACATGCAAATAATTTGAAGTTACATTTGGTTAAAAAATATCTGAGTCAAGAAAATGCACTACTGCATTTGAAACTGAATTTGTTAGATTTAGCAAGGTTTGTTTCAAAAAATTCTTCAGGACTAACCATGTCTCTCTAATCTTAAAATAAAATGCCATCTTTTATGGTATGATGCAGCTATGCCAACACTTCAACATTTATATCTAACACTCCAACCCGGCGTTCGCAGTGAAGGATCAGGTAGCAGTTTCTTCGGTCAGGCAGTGCCACAGGGCCAAATATAAATTGCTCAACTCAAAGCTAGCAAGAAACTAACAAACCAGGAAAATGGCCACTATGCATTTTTCAATCCTAACTCGACTGTCGTGATGGGATCCAGAAAACTCTCAGTTAATCAAGCAACACTCTAACCAACAGAGCTGGAACTATAGCTGCAATAAAACGGAACTGGAAGAAAGTGTTACTTTTTATGCAAATTATTGCTTGATTTTACCGAATTTACCTCGCATTTATCGTAAAGGCACTGTTTGTATAATTATTTTTTGAGAACAATGAAGCGTTAAAAACCCTATATTCAGATTTTGGGTGCGATTCTCTTAGTCCTGCAAAATGCTTTGCGATTCCAAGTTACGAACTGAATATTCCGTTATCCTCACCCAGTTCCTCTAAAAAGAATTGCTACACTTTCGAAAATCATGACTGGTCCCAGCCTGAAGTTGTATAGATTGCTCTAAATGCAAAAATTCGATTAAAGATAAGATAAATAAACCATACAATGCACTGTATTTTGATAGATTTTTAATTATTTCACGAAGAAAAGATGCTACTCTCTCTAAAAAACTATTAAAAAGTATATAGCATTAGGAAAAAATAACAAAATTTTGTTAGTAAGCAAACAATATATAACCATTTTGTGCAATTTTCCTAACCTATAGGCTGTATCTTGATTCTCCATAAACCACTTTGTGTAGGAATAATCGGTGACTCCTTTTGGATGGGTGGTCTGACTTAATTCTAGAGCCGGTAAAATTAAAGGCAGAATCCCAAAAGCTGCAATGTTTTCTACATAAACTGCTCTGTTGATTGGGTCACGATTGCGGGGATGAGATTGGATGAAGCTATTCTTTAGATACTTCAGTGAAGTGCAAGCGAATTCAACAGTGCCGGCCCCAAGATGAGCTGCTGAAAGAGGTAATCCCACTATTTTTGTGACTTTGCCTCACCAATTTTGTGATGATTTTGCCATAATTCATTAGAATTAAAATAAATTTTCAGTCACAATCGAAACACGAGTAGTTTATTTCAGCTAGATATTATGAATATAAGGTGCATTGGTTGTATTGTCTTACGCCAAAAAATAATTATAAACAGTTGGGTAAGCGTAGAGGTGTAATCGTACTAATCAGGGATTTGGAAGCGGTTATTTTTTAAACGCTTCCACTTCCGCTTCCACCAACAAAAAACGAAAAAACGAACGTTGACAATTTTTAAACTTTTGTGGGTCTGTAGCCTGCCTTCTCCTACACTTTATCATTTTAAGAAAACAAAAACCTTCATTTATTCCTATTACTTTACCTACTTCGCTTGAGCTTATTGTTTTGAACTACTCTGTGTTTGTTTTTCTTAGATATCAGAACTCGTGCTGAATGTAGACTAGTACTTTTCAATCGTTTAGTCATCGCGGAGCCCCTAATGTACTTTCGCGTTTGTCACGGAACTCCCACTAACAAAACTTTAGAAATCACGAATTGCTTGCAAGAAAATCAAGTATTTCGTTATTACACTTCAAAGAATAATTAAACACTTCAACAAATAGACAGTTATTACAAGTTCCTTTACTACTTACAACTACTTTTACAACAGTTAACCTAATGCTTCTCAGATCTAAATTGTATGACCACATATCACAACTCTCGACAATAACCTGTCGTCACAACAACAAATTACACCGTATAGCGTTGATTTTCCCTCTTTATTCTTAACTAACTCTGACTTTGAGTTACCTTTAACTCTAATTATCATTACGGACTTTCTGTCCGTCCTCAAAACACGTATTGACTCCGATCTTTTTGGATAGTGAAGTGCAAAATTTCTGTCGTATATATAGTATGTACATGTAAAGCGAGCAAAATTGAACTGCACCAATCAACAACCGCCTCAACGTGGTGGTGCGGTCCCCGACCCGTTTGGATTGGGTCAAAATGGCTGTTGGCCTTTCCGAGGGTCCCAGTTACCCTGGGCACTCCCCTCACACAAACCATTTTTTCGCCGTGCAGCCCCCTGAACGACCGCAGAAGGGTAGCACGCAGCCTCTTTAAAATTGGCCTGTTTTCTCTTTACTCCTGCCTTTCTCTTGACTGTCTTCTCATTCTTCTCCTTCTCCTGATGAGTGGCAACGTTCATCCTTACCCTTGTCCTGTCTTTCCCTGTTTAGTGTGCGCTGGAAATGTGACCTGGCGGGGTAGGTCAGTGCAATGCTGCACATGCTCTAATTAAGTTCATTTAAAATGCTCTCTACTCTCTTTTTCTAAATTCAGAACTTTTGGCAGCTCTCACTCCTGGAGCTGCTTTCCCTGCTTTTTTGGAGATTATACACCTACCCAGCAGTGTGACTTCCTCCTCACACTCCTCCAGCTGGTATACCTTCACTGCTCAATCTGGCCCTCTTCTGCTAATGCAGCACTCGCACCCCACCCTCACTTTCAAACCTCTTATCGTTTTTCCGCCCACTTTGTATCTTCTTCCTCTGCACTCTCACCACCGCCTCATGCTTCTGGCTGTTTCTCTTTACCTCCTGCTTTCTCTTCCCCTCGATAACTCTCTTAGGGTTCTTCAATGGAATGCTGGGGGTCTCTGAGCCAGGAGCACTAAACTACTACACTTTATTTCGTCTCATCTCGTTGGCCTTATTTATATCCAGGAATCAAACCTTAATTTATCTTCCTCTTTCCGGATCCCTGGATTCTCTGCACTGCAATCCCACGGCACCCACTCCCGATCTGGTATTTTTTCTACTGATGTCGCAGACGCTAGCGGCGGCGTCATCATTTTCGTCAAGCAGGGCTTATTCTTCTCTGAGCTTTCTACCTCCTCTCTTTCCGTGCTTGGCCCCTACTCTGATCATGTAGAGGTCAACATCTCTCTAAACGACTCCTCCTCGATCTCATTTCTTAATGTTTATGCTCCCCCTATTCGTTCTTCTACGAAGGATAGCAGAACCAATTTCTTTTCTCTCTCCACTCTTCCCTCCTATGTGGAAGAGGAAGCGGTGGATTTTTCGCGCTTCCGCTTCCACAGTAAAAAGGACCATTTCCACCGCTTCCAGCTTCCGCATCCTTGGTACATTTCCACCGATTTTGATCTACAAGGTCGCAATACTTTCTCAGAGCGGCAGCTTTTACTGTAAACTCATCTACAAAAATTTCTTCATGCTACATTTTCTCAAAAAAATCTCTAGATATGCGCTAGTTTTACATATATGTTTTGCCACTGCTGACAAATGTTATCGGCTCTTCCCGCTAAAGCATTTTTTGGCAGCGGCTCTGGAATGATAGAGTCTTTTCATCTATATATATAAAACACAATGTGCCTCTGTCTGTCTGTCCGCTATAGAAATAAAACTGGAGACATTTAGATACAAACAAACATATGAATCTTATATAACTTTTTCCAGGGAAGCCAAGTACGGTATTTTGATTTCGATCAGAATCGTCTATGGGGGGGCTACGAGCCTATATTTATTCAACTGTTGCCAAATGCGCTACAAACAGTTGCCACAAAATAACTTGGTGAATTTTGCCTCGATTTTTATCGCGTTTCAGTAGTATAGTGGTTATCACGCTCGCCCCACACGCGAGAGGTTCACGGTTCGAGCCTGGGCTGAAACATAGATTTTATTTTTGATACAAGTACACGTTTTATGGAGTGACCACAAAGAAGTCAAAATGGTACTGTATTTTGATTTCGATCAGAATCGTCTATGGGGGGCTACGAGCCTATATTTATTCAACCTATATTAAAATATAGAGTTGTCTAAAGATTTTGTTAGGTACCACAAACAGAAAAAATTTGTGACAAATAAAAATCCAAATTTGATTGGTGTGAGCAAGACTGTATTTTTAGGAATCACTAGCAGATTTACCCGTCGTTGATGGGGTAAATGTAACTTATTCCAGGGAAGCCAAGTACAGTATTTTGATTTCGATCAAAATCGTCTATGGGGGGCTACTAGCCTATGGGGCTCTACTAGATGCCTATTTGTATCTATATATATAAAACTCAATGTGTGTCTGTCTGTATGTCCGCTATAGAAGTAAAACTGGACACATTTAGATACAAACAAACATATGAATCTTATATAACTTTTTCCAGGGAAGCCAAGTACGGTATTTTGATTTCGATCAGAATCGTCTGGGGGGCTACGAGCCTATATTTATTCAACCTATATTAAAATATGGTTATTCAATGTAAAAATTTCTTTACATTTTACCCGATCAATAACGGGTAATTTAATCAGTCTTTACATTTTACCCGATCAACGACGGGGTAAATCCAAGTACTGTATTTTGATTTCGATCAGAATCGTCTATGGGGGGCTACGAGCCTACCTTTATTTAACCTATATTAACTCTTTCGCTCCCGTCCGCCATTTTTACAAACCACAAACAGAATGTTACAAAGGTTTCTATATAAACGTTTTTGCTTTAACGAGATGTACGCAAACAATTGCGCGAATGTCCGTCATTTCTGTTATTGCCGGTATATATACTGTTGCGGGAGCGAAAGCGTAAAAATCGCTTGTCGGCAATTCTACCCGCGCGGAATCGAAAAAGTTATAATATGGTTATTCAATGTAAAAATTTAATCAGTCTTTAGATTTTACCCGATCAACGACGGGTAAATCTGCGTTATTTTGATTTCGATCAGAATCGTCTATGGGGGGCTACGAGCCTATATTTATTTTCCTTCTCTTTACATTTTACCCGATCAACGACGGGTGGAAATCTGCTAGTTATTTATATAAAAAATTGTGCATTAGCCTACGTTACCTATGGGTTTTGTTTTTTTTTCGTTTTGTAAATTGGCACGGTCCATTGCAATGGCATGATATATCAAGGAAAAAAGCTTTATTGAAAATCAAGTAGTTTTTAAACTCAGATTTCCGGTATTCAGAAAATATCTGTAGACAGTAGGCTATGACAGAATCACAACATTCCATAAGAAGAAAAATTCATTATCCTTAGCTTTTTTTACTCGGTTTTTATTCTTAAATACACTGTCAAGCAATCAAGCATATAAGCAGAAACCTGAATTGGTTTATGCTTACTAAAAATGCACAATATTTTTTAAATACATTATATAAAGCTCTATTATTGACTATGGGTAAACTGTTTGCTTTAGAGTATTAGTTG
Source organism: Trididemnum clinides (assembly GCA_963675345.1). NCBI lineage: Eukaryota > Metazoa > Chordata > Ascidiacea > Aplousobranchia > Didemnidae > Trididemnum > Trididemnum clinides. The sequence continues at coordinate 27,882,769 of OY776298.1, read as the reverse complement.
TACCTCCGAATGATTTGGAATACATTCTGTTTATAAGGTTGATGGACAAAAAAGAAGCTTCTTTTTATAAGTTATACCATGCGCACTCATAAAAAAAACGAAAAAGTTTTCTTGTAAACATATAAAAATCATTCTGGCAATATTGGTAAGCAAGTCGCAAACAAACCATTTTATGCAAACAATAGTTTAGCAAACCATATTTCAAATGAGGTTAGAATACAAAACATGACAATGCATAAAACATGTGCCGACATGACGTTGTAAACCAGGTTTATAAAAATAATTAAAAATTAATCATTAGTACACAAATTTTTGCTCTGATGCAAGCGTTTTGCAATTTTCGAAAATGATAAGTTATAAATCATAAAAACAAGCTTTTTCTATAACAAACAAAGCATTCAAATGTTATTTAACTTTGCAGCTGCGATTAATCAACATTGAGTGTTTGCTGTTTGCCAAAGTCCTTACGCTACAATTTGCGTCATTTTTTCAGCAGTTGCGACGTGGCTTGTAATCTGATTATTACGGATTAGCGTCGAAAGACAAATAGGAAACATAAAATTTCGTATACCTTCATAAAAAATCCATTTTTTCAAGTTTAAATAAATTCGCACGGCACAACAAAAAATTCTATCATGTTTATATATAAATTTGCTTTACAGTTGCGAAAAAAATTTTATGAAATCTTTAGTGGTATGCGAGATATAAGCGTTTAAAATTTGTTGTACCGCTGCAGTACAACGTTGAGTAGACTAACCAAAAAAATACCTTGAGCTTTGTAGGGTTAAAAATATCAAGCAACCTTACTAATAGATATCTGTTCTGACGAGTGGAATTCCATTTATGTGAACTGTTCTAGGGCCGTGACGTAATCAGAAACAAACCTTGAAGGAGGAACGCAAATGAGAATTTGTTTGAAAGACCGTTCGTTAAAAATTAGTTTTGAGAAACCGTCTGTTTTCTGAAGACAGTGACGTTGTTTCGACCTATTAGGTCTCTTTAATGCAGTTGGTGACTGACAAGAAGCTAGTCGAAACAGTGTCACCGTCTGTTTTCTATTTGCATATTTATCCCAAAACCAAGGTGAAGACCTGCAGTGTGATATCAACTTTTTAAACAAGATTATATTTTTATTTTTAGTCGAAAATGTCCTGATCGGACACGCAAAACTTAGGAAAGCGAAAACTTCGGTCCCGCTACCCATAGATACGCCTATGCTATTGTATACATGCAAACCCAAAACGCTACACTCACATTTAGCACATGAATGATAGCTCACTGAAATATAACCCAGAGTTAAAAGGCCATTCAAAGTTATTGCAATGGTCTCATAGCATACATAGGCTAATATCGCTTATGCAAAACTCCGATTCAATGTTTTTGTAATCATTATAGAAATATTACTATAACTATAGTGCTAATAAATAGGCTTTTGCTGTAAATATAGTGCTGAGATTGGATGTCGATAATTTGATCCAAATTCACATTTTCATCCTTATTGATGGCACATTCAATATTGAAAGAGTCTGACTCCAACAAAAGCTGTAGACAAAACTTCAAATATTGTCACAATTGTCAGTTAAAAGACCTTTGTTTCGGAGATTAACTTTTGAAAAGTGAATTTTCTTCAATTCAAACACAATATTTGTCAAAAGCGCATAACTGACAAAATTTTAAAGAATCTGTTAAACTTACTTGGCGGTAAACTATTATTTTCTTGGACGATGATGGTTGCCATTGATTTGACTTTTTCTGAAATACATCCGTCGCTGTGTTAAAGTATAACTTGCAGTTGAATCTGCAAACTGGATTGACTGCACTGAGCATTGACGTTATCACAATTTGTGATCATCGCGTTATACACACTATTTTCTCCAAATCACTTTGTGTTGCGTCTTTGCTAATGTTGGGTAAAATTATTTTAAGTTGATTACGAGTTAAATCATTCTGAATGATGCTGTTTTGTAATTGTTTTATCCGCAATACGTCTTAGAATAATAATTCGAGGCATAACTTGAAACATGAAACAAATGAAACGCCCTTCCATCATATTACTAAATTTAATAACCGGCGCGATGGTGTAGTGGTTAGAGCGTCCGCTTCGCAGTCGGTAGACCTGGGGTTCATTTCCCTTGTCGAGTCATACCAAAAGACTTTTAAAAAATGGTATTCACAGCTTCCCTGCTTGGCGCTCAGCGCATAAGGGATAGTGTGGAGAACAAGCCGGAAAGCTTGCTTGTTGTGTCCTTGGGCAAGGCACTTAACGGGACGCCTCCGTCTTTATGTGGCAGACAGATGGTGGGGCCAAGCAGTCTACCCGTCGTGGTGGCCCAGTGTGACGAAAGACATGCAAACAGAGCATGAGCTCATACGCGTAAATAAATACTAAATTTAACTTACTTAATGGTAAAAAATAGCCCTCGCTAAATGCCACTGTCGGCATGGACGTACTTTTATCTGAAACACAATTAAGTGTCAATAATGATCGAGCATGGCAGTGTCAGTGACGTCACCCATCCAGTGACCACCTGCCAAGATCGAAAAATCTAAAATAAAGTTTTTGGGCGGCCAAGCGACTTGTTTTGCAGTTTTTGAGCAAAGTCCATTAGACCAGGGGTGTCAAAATGGTGCTTTATTAAAATTACTAAAATACGTAAGCCAGAGGTGCACAACTCAAGGCCAGCGGGCCCAACTGGGCCTACGAGTGTCTTTATACGAGCATGAAAAGAGCTCTTTGATATTTTTATACCCTTGGATTTTAGATCAAAGAATAAAACAGAATCGGTGCTTTTCTGAACTGACATAGATTTCCATATTTGCTCTGTAATACCTAAAAAACCGACAATACCCTATAGCACCAACTAATATGCAGAAGCTCTTATAAAAAAATTAAACTTCTCACAGTAGCTATTATTAATTAGGTCACTCGCCCAAGGCAACAACGTTTGCAATTGGTTTTGTTTTACAGTGTTGTACTAGCTTAATCCATTTGTGCTTTCATTTGAACCAATCGTCCATTTAGCGATGTTGAAAAGTGAGGCTGCTACTTCACTATTTTAACATTGTAAGCAATTTTTAAAGTTTTGATAAAGTGATCAGATTTGTTCTGGTCTTTTCGTATTTTTACGTCCACAATTCATTTCGGTTAAGTGAGGCTTGCGCTCATGATGGCGATATTTGCTAAACCAAAATTTCATTATTTCACAACCCGAAAAGAGAAACTTACGTGTAAGCTTTGCTATGTTTTTATTTGGGACGTCGTCGAAACCTGAAATATATTCAATTGCTCATATCTTTGAAACAGAACATGAAAAGCGATTGAAAGCAATTTGAAATTGCGAAACACAAAAAATGTAAAGTGGAACGAAAAATTTAAAAATAATTTAACAAAACAAATATATAAATAAATTCTCATCAGTTTAGATCAAGTAATCACAAAAAATAGGACAGAAATTCTTTTCAACGACCACTGGAGTTGTATCAAATACAAAATTTAGATTGGTGGATTTTATTATAAGCCTATGTTGATCAATTTGCATACCAACTGAAGAAATTTCGCCAGTAGCTATGTCTCGGCAGTCTTCGATTTGATAAAGAAGAAAGCCAGGCGAATGCTAAACATCAACAGCACTGCAAACCTCAATGTCTTTTTATATCACACACGTTTGGATTCACTATATTAATAAAACTACGATGACGTTCTTTAAGTGAATACAACTAAAACACTGCAATACAAAATGTTTACCATGAATTCTTTCATCAAAGCAATCTGAAAAATACAGATTAAAACAAAAATAACACATAAACATAAGTTTCTTACATCATATTCAATGCAACCACGCTATTCTGTCACAAAAAGTCACTTAACAAATAGAACTATTTCAGGGTAACTGCCATCTTGTTTTTGACTAAGGTTGAAAGGTAACTCTTACTGAAACTACGCTTGTATCTTTTGTTTTTAATCATTCCCCACACAAGCTTTTGTTCTGTTATCGAAATTCAACCTTTCATGAATACTTTAACACCATATGTAATATATTTTGTTTAACCCTAATCAGCTCAACGTTGGTCTGCAGCGACCCAACAAATTTTCAAAAGTTAAATAATACACGATGTTGTTTTCAAAATAATTTGAAATTTCCTGACTTTTCCTACGTTTTATTATACTTTACTATAAACCCAAAATTTTTGCTGTGCCTTCAGTATATTTTGAATAAGAAAGCATTTTTTGTCATATACTCATAAATTTTTGCCAAGAAACAGCACTGATCCAAGTTAATCCGATTACGTGTGACGTCGCGTTGTTTGTTTTACTGCCAGTTCTCTGTTTAGAAGGTGTGCGTCTCTTTCTTAGGTAGTGGCAAGGCCGAAATCAGATCGTAGAAGGTAAACAAACTCTAATTACTAACTTTTTGATTCTTTCGTTGCATTCACTAAAGTGTGCAAAGAAAACAATGTTTACATCAAGGACAATGTTTTGTTCAAATGCAATCTTCCAACAACGGTTTCTCATTTTTCAAAATTTCCATTTCTTTTTAGCAGAGTTCGCTTTATGAAACTGATTCAGCTACATTGATTTCGTAATAAAAATCTTTTAATAAGAAGGATCAAAAATGCTTTGAGATATAAACCGGAAGTGTTATGAAGTTTTGTTCAGTAGGCCCTGCTACCAACTACTAAGATAAAGCTGACAGAAACAATTCGGCCAAAAAACTAACTACAGATAATAAACATACTGATAATAAACAAACAGAAATATTTCCCAAATATATTCTGTACCTAATAATAAATTGTGTCGTACGATATATTAATAAACGAATTGAAATGTCATGCCAAGCAATTCAAAAAGTATAAGCTTCTCTTTTGTCATTTACAAGAAATACTGACATCAGATTTCGTGTATTTGTAAGGCTGATGTACATACGTGGTTTTTTGCTGGCGTGAACAATCATAATGTTGCTCTCTATATGATCCGATCATAGGACCTACACTTTTTGGATCTACAGTGAGTAAAATAGGTTGCAGTTTTTTACGCCTGCATATCATTTGATGATTACGAAACAAGGGAGCAACGGTAGAAACATGATCGTTTCGCAGCTATTCGAGAATTTTTCGAATGCTTCAATAAAAAATGCTCAACTTGAGTTGTTCCTGAAAAGTACTTGTGCATTGATAAAATCTTGTTTCCCACAAGAAAATGAAATTAGTTTCAAGCGTAAAATTCGAGTAAGCCTGCTAAATATAATTTACTTTTTAAGTCTACGAATGCAGTCGCTTACGCGTTTTTATGCACTTTATAATTTCATATTATGGAAGACCCAACGAAGAAGTAACAACATACTACGTCAAAGGAGTGGAAGAGACAGTAAGGTATCTTCAGAATTATGGTGATTTGCAAGACCGCAATATTTCCTTTGAACGCTTGTACACTAGTGTATCTCCGGTACAATGGCTTCTATCTCGCACAACACAACATTTGTGGGTGCTCTTCAATCAAATAGAAGGGATATACCTATTGAAGTCAAAAACGTTGCATAGAGAGAACGGTTTTCTTGTCGATGCTTTTGGGAGTCGTCGGAAAACAGGCTAGTGCTTCATTCTTATGTGTTTCCTACAAAGAGCTCTGGCCAGCGCAACGTTTTGCTCCTCTCAACTGTAGAACTTATCCTAGAAGTAAAAATTGATGATGGTAAAAAGAAACCCGCTATATGCAAACTATATGATTTAACTAAAGCAGGCATGGATGTGATGGAACATCGAATTGGTGCCTAGGTATACTTGCAAAGCCAAATCAAATCCCTGGACTTTAACAGCATTTTGTTACATATTGAATGTGCACCGTATCAATGCCGGCACTGCTTTTGCTTTCAACAAAGGCTTGATCTATGCAAGCAAGATTTATATGATTTTGATATAAACTTTGCTTTTTCATTTGTTCATCCGCCAATCCGACGACGACCTTAACTGATCTTTGACAAACGTAAAAAAGGTAGTCTTTGCTTTCTGGGGAAGAAGTCGAAACAAATCGATTTCAACAAACCAGGGCTTCTAAAAGAGAAAAATTACGAGAAGAAATACACCCAAATATGTGCTAAATATTCCAGATGCAAGCATGTGTAAACGAAATTACTAAGCCGTAAAAGAGTGCAAAATATGTCCAAAAGTAGAAATCAATGTCAAATCTGTTTACTAGCTACATGTTCAGATCACACTGTTCAGATGGATATGCAATGCTGTAAGTTGTCACAGCTAAGAAATTCACAAGAGTAATTTTATCTTTTACTTCGCTGCTCATTCTATCGTTGCTTATAGCATAAAGCTTAATGGCTACGGTTTTGCAAACCAAATTCTTTTGTAGCCACTCATCAACAAGCACCAGAGATTGTTAACTGCACTAAAAATTATAGGTAACAGCAAATATGAGAAATTATTATAATATCGAAACCACTTCGAAGCCAACTCTAAAGTCTTTTTTTTAATTCGATTCCGACGCCACAAAGTCAACGTTAAATTTTAGCCTTTGACTTCTTTTAACGGCAAAGTCATTAAAAATATTTTTGATCAACTGGCTACTTGTCTGTTTCTGATAAAAGATACAACAACATTTTTGTGCTTTAGTGTTACTTATTATTGTTTTATTGCGCGTGGAAAATGTAATCTCTTCAAGCGCCAATTTCCAGCCAACAAAAAACAAGTGAACCAAAATATCCTTGAAATTTTAAGTACATCAAGTAGCCTCGAACTCAAACTTATAGGTTCATCTAGTGAAGAGTGTCGTCTGATAAAATTAATTGCTCACAAATATTTGGAGCTAATATACATGCAAATAATTTGAAGTTACATTTGGTTAAAAAATATCTGAGTCAAGAAAATGCACTACTGCATTTGAAACTGAATTTGTTAGATTTAGCAAGGTTTGTTTCAAAAAATTCTTCAGGACTAACCATGTCTCTCTAATCTTAAAATAAAATGCCATCTTTTATGGTATGATGCAGCTATGCCAACACTTCAACATTTATATCTAACACTCCAACCCGGCGTTCGCAGTGGAGGATCAGGTAGCAGTTTCTTCGGTCAGGCAGTGCCACAGGGCCAAATATAAATTGCTCAACTCAAAGCTAGCAAGAAACTAACAAACCAGGAAAATGGCCACTATGCATTTTTCAATCCTAACTCGACTATCGTGATGGGATCCAGAAAACTCTCAGTTAATCAAGCAACACTCTAACCAACAGAGCTGGAACTATAGCTGCAATAAAACGGAACTGGAAGAAAGTGTTACTTTTTATGCAAATTATTGCTTGATTTTACCGAATTTACCTCGCATTTATCGTAAAGGCACTGTTTGTATAATTATTTTTTGAGAACAATGAAGCGTTAAAAACCCTATATTCAGATTTTGGGTGCGATTCTCTTAGTCCTGCAAAATGCTTTGCGATTCCAAGTTACGAACTGAATATTCCGTTATCCTCACCCAGTTCCTCTAAAAAGAATTGCTACACTTTCGAAAATCATGACTGGTCCCAGCCTGAAGTTGTATAGATTGCTCTAAATGCAAAAATTCGATTAAAGATAAGATAAATAAACCATACAATGCACTGTATTTTGATAGATTTTTAATTATTTCACGAAGAAAAGATGCTACTCTCTCTAAAAAACTATTAAAAAGTATATAGCATTAGGAAAAAATAACAAAATTTTGTTAGTAAGCAAACAATATATAACCATTTTGTGCAATTTTCCTAACCTATAGGCTGTATCTTGATTCTCCATAAACCACTTTGTGTAGGAATAATCGGTGACTCCTTTTGGATGGGTGGTCTGACTTAATTCTAGAGCCGGTAAAATTAAAGGCAGAATCCCAAAAGCTGCAATGTTTTCTACATAAACTGCTCTGTTGATTGGGTCACGATTGCGGGGATGAGATTGGATGAAGCTATTCTTTAGATACTTCAGTGAAGTGCAAGCGAATTCAACAGTGCCGGCCCCAAGATGAGCTGCAGAAAGAGGTAATCCCACTATTTTTGTGACTTTGCCTCACCAATTTTGTGATGATTCTGCCATAATTCATTAGAATTAAAATAAATTTTCAGTCACAATCGAAACACGAGTAGTTTATTTCAGCTAGATATTATGAATATAAGGTGCATTGGTTGTATTGTCTTACGCCAAAAAATAATTATAAACAGTTGGGTAAGCGTAGAGGTGTAATCGTACTAATCAGGGATTTGGAAGCGGTTATTTTTTAAACGCTTCCACTTCCGCTTCCACCAACAAAAAACGAAAAAACGAACGTTGACAATTTTTAAACTTTTGTGGGTCTGTAGCCTGCCTTCTCCTACACTTTATCATTTTAAGAAAACAAAAACCTTCATTTATTCCTATTACTTTACCTACTTCGCTTGAGCTTATTGTTTTGAACTACTCTGTGTTTGTTTTTCTTAGATATCAGAACTCGTGCTGAATGTAGACTAGTACTTTTCAATCGTTTAGTCATCGCGGAGCCCCTAATGTACTTTCGCGTTTGTCACGGAACTCCCACTAACAAAACTTTAGAAATCACGAATTGCTTGCAAGAAAATCAAGTATTTCGTTATTACACTTCAAAGAATAATTAAACACTTCAACAAATAGACAGTTATTACAAGTTCCTTTACTACTTACAACTACTTTTACAACAGTTAACCTAATGCTTCTCAGATCTAAATCGTATGACCACATATCACAACTCTCGACAATAACCTGTCGTCACAACAACAAATTACACCGTATAGCGTTGATTTTCCCTCTTTATTCTTAACTAACTCTGACTTTGAGTTAACTTTAACTCTAATTATCATTACGGACTTTCTGTCCGTCCTCAAAACACGTATTGACTCCGATCTTTTTGGATAGTGAAGTGCAAAATTTCTGTCGTATATATAGTATGTACATGTAAAGCGAGCAAAATTGAACTGCACCAATCAACAACCGCCTCAACGTGGTGGTGCGGTCCCCGACCCGTTTGGATTGGGTCAAAATGGCTGTTGGCCTTTCCGAGGGTCCCAGTTACCCTGGGCACTCCCCTCACACAAACCATTTTTTCGCCGTGCAGCCCCCTGAACGACCGCAGAAGGGTAGCACGCAGCCTCTTTAAAATTGGCCTGTTTTCTCTTTACTCCTGCCTTTCTCTTGACTGTCTTCTCATTCTTCTCCTTCTCCTGATGAGTGGCAACGTTCATCCTTACCCTTGTCCTGTCTTTCCCTGTTTAGTGTGCGCTGGAAATGTGACCTGGCGGGGTAGGTCAGTGCAATGCTGCACATGCTCTAATTAAGTTCATTTAAAATGCTCTCTACTCTCTTTTTCTAAATTCAGAACTTTTGGCAGCTCTCACTCCTGGAGCTGCTTTCCCTGCTTTTTTGGAGATTATACACCTACCCAGCAGTGTGACTTCCTCCTCACACTCCTCCAGCTGGTATACCTTCACTGCTCAATCTGGCCCTCTTCTGCTAATGCAGCACTCGCACCCCACCCTCACTTTCAAACCTCTTATCGTTTTTCCGCCCACTTTGTATCTTCTTCCTCTGCACTCTCACCACCGCCTCATGCTTCTGGCTGTTTCTCTTTACCTCCTGCTTTCTCTTCCCCTCGATAACTCTCTTAGGGTTCTTCAATGGAATGCTGGGGGTCTCTGAGCCAGGAGCACTAAACTACTACACTTTATTTCGTCTCATCTCGTTGGCCTTATTTATATCCAGGAATCAAACCTTAATTTATCTTCCTCTTTCCGGATCCCTGGATTCTCTGCACTGCAATCCCACGGCACCCACTCCCGATCTGGTATTTTTTCTACTGATGTCGCAGACGCTAGCGGCGGCGTCATCATTTTCGTCAAGCAGGGCTTATTCTTCTCTGAGCTTTCTACCTCCTCTCTTTCCGTGCTTGGCCCCTACTCTGATCATGTAGAGGTCAACATCTCTCTAAACGACTCCTCCTCGATCTCATTTCTTAATGTTTATGCTCCCCCTATTCGTTCTTCTACGAAGGATAGCAGAACCAATTTCTTTTCTCTCTCCACTCTTCCCTCCTATGTGGAAGAGGAAGCGGTGGATTTTTCGCGCTTCCGCTTCCACAGTAAAAAGGACCATTTCCACCGCTTCCAGCTTCCGCATCCTTGGTACATTTCCACCGATTTTGATCTACAAGGTCGCAATACTTTCTCAGAGCGGCAGCTTTTACTGTAAACTCATCTACAAAAATTTCTTCATGCTACATTTTCTCAAAAAAATCTCTAGATATGCGCTAGTTTTACATATATGTTTTGCCACTGCTGACAAATGTTATCGGCTCTTCCCGCTAAAGCATTTTTTGGCAGCGGCTCTGGAATGATATAAAAAATTGTGCATTAGCCTACGTTACCTATGGATTTTAGTTTTTTTCGTTTTGTAAATTGGCACGGTCTATTGCAATGGCATGATATATCAAGGAAAAAAGCTTTATTGAAAATCAAGTAGTTTTTAAACTCAGATTTCCGGTATTCAGAAAATATCTGTAGACAGTAGGCTATGACAGAATCACAACATTCCATAAGAAGAAAAATTCATTATCCTTAGCTTTTTTTACTCGGTTTTTATTCTTAAATACACTGTTAAGCAATCAAGCGTATAAGCAGAAACCTGAATTGGTTTATGCTTACTAAAAATGCACAATATTTTTTAAATACATTATATAAAGCTCTATTATTGACTATGGGTAAACTGTTTGCTTTAGAGTATTAGTTGTACCTCCGAATGATTTGGAATACATTCTGTTTATAAGGTTGATGGACAAAAAAGAAGCTTCTTTTTATAAGTTATACCATGCGCACTCATAAAAAAAACGAAAAAGTTTTCTTGTAAACATATAAAAATCATTCTGGCAATATTGGTAAGCAAGTCGCAAACAAACCATTTTATGCAAACAATAGTTTAGCAAACCATATTTCAAATGAGGTTAGAATACAAAACATGACAATGCATAAAACATGTGCCGACATGACGTTGTAAACCAGGTTTATAAAAATAATTAAAAATTAATCATTAGTACACAAATTTTTGCTCTGATGCAAGCGTTTTGCAATTTTCGAAAATGATAAGTTATAAATCATAAAAACAAGCTTTTTCTATAACAAACAAAGCATTCAAATGTTATTTAACTTTGCAGCTGCGATTAATCAACATTGAGTGTTTGCTGTTTGCCAAAGTCCTTACGCTACAATTTGCGTCATTTTTTCAGCAGTTGCGACGTGGCTTGTAATCTGATTATTACGGATTAGCGTCGAAAGACAAATAGGAAACATAAAATTTCGTATACCTTCATAAAAAATCCATTTTTTCAAGTTTAAATAAATTCGCACGGCACAACAAAAAATTCTATCATGTTTATATATAAATTTGCTTTACAGTTGCGAAAAAAATTTTATGAAATCTTTAGTGGTATGCGAGATATAAGCGTTTAAAATTTGTTGTACCGCTGCAGTACAACGTTGAGTAGACTAACCAAAAAAATACCTTGAGCTTTGTAGGGTTAAAAATATCAAGCAACCTTACTAATAGATATCTGTTCTGACGAGTGGAATTCCATTTATGTGAACTGTTCTAGGGCCGTGACGTAATCAGAAACAAACCTTGAAGGAGGAACGCAAATGAGAATTTGTTTGAAAGACCGTTCGTTAAAAATTAGTTTTGAGAAACCGTCTGTTTTCTGAAGACAGTGACGTTGTTTCGACCTATTAGGTCTCTTTAATGCAGTTGGTGACTGACAAGAAGCTAGTCGAAACAGTGTCACCGTCTGTTTTCTATTTGCATATTTATCCCAAAACCAAGGTGAAGACCTGCAGTGTGATATCAACTTTTTAAACAAGATTATATTTTTATTTTTAGTCGAAAATGTCCTGATCGGACACGCAAAACTTAGGAAAGCGAAAACTTCGGTCCCGCTACCCATAGATACGCCTATGCTATTGTATACATGCAAACCCAAAACGCTACACTCACATTTAGCACATGAATGATAGCTCACTGAAATATAACCCAGAGTTAAAAGGCCATTCAAAGTTATTGCAATGGTCTCATAGCATACATAGGCTAATATCGCTTATGCAAAACTCCGATTCAATGTTTTTGTAATCATTATAGAAATATTACTATAACTATAGTGCTAATAAATAGGCTTTTGCTGTAAATATAGTGCTGAGATTGGATGTCGATAATTTGATCCAAATTCACATTTTCATCCTTATTGATGGCACATTCAATATTGAAAGAGTCTGACTCCAACAAAAGCTGTAGATAAAACTTCAAATATTGTCACAATTGTCAGTTAAAAGATCTTTGTTTCGGAGATTAACTTTTGAAAAGTGAATTTTCTTCAATTCAAACACAATATTTGTCAAAAGCGCATAACTGACAAAATTTTAAAGAATCTGTTAAACTTACTTGGCGGTAAACTATTATTTTCTTGGACGATGATGGTTGCCATTGATTTGACTTTTTCTGAAATACATCCGTCGATGTGTTAAAGTATAACTTGCAGTTGAATCTGCAAACTGGATTGACTGCACTGAGCATTGACGTTATCACAATTTGTGATCATCGCGTTATACACACTATTTTCTCCAAATCACTTTGTGTTGCGTCTTTGCTAATGTTGGGTAAAATTATTTTAAGTTGATTACGAGTTAAATCATTCTGAATGATGCTGTTTTGTAATTGTTTTATCCGCAATACGTCTTAGAATAATAATTCGAGGCATAACTTGAAACATGAAACAAATGAAACGCCCTTCCATCATATTACTAAATTTAATAACCGGCGCGATGGTGTAGTGGTTAGAGCGTCCGCTTCGCAGTCGGTAGACCTGGGGTTCATTTCCCTTATCGAGTCATACCAAAAGACTTTTAAAAAATGGTATTCACAGCTTCCCTGCTTGGCGCTCAGCGCATAAGGGATAGTGTGGAGAACAAGCCGGAAAGCTTGCTTGTTGTGTCCTTGGGCAAGGCACTTAACGGGACGCCTCCGTCTTTATGTGGCAGACAGATGGTGGGGCCAAGCAGTCTACCCGTCGTGGTGGCCCAGTGTGACGAAAGACATGCAAACAGAGCATGAGCTCATACGCGTAAATAAATACTAAATTTAACTTACTTAATGGTAAAAAATAGCCCTCGCTAAATGCCACTGTCGGCATGGACGTACTTTTATCTGAAACACAATTAAGTGTCAATAATGATCGAGCATGGCAGTGTCAGTGACGTCACCCATCCAGTGACCACCTGCCAAGATCGAAAAATCTAAAATAAAGTTTTTGGGCGGCCAAGCGACTTGTTTTGCAGTTTTTGAGCAAAGTCCATTAGACCAGGGGTGTCAAAATGGTGCTTTATTAAAATTACTAAAATACGTAAGCCAGAGGTGCACAACTCAAGGCCAGCGGGCCCAACTGGGCCTACGAGTGTCTTTATACGAGCATGAAAAGAGCTCTTTGATATTTTTATACCCTTGGATTTTAGATCAAAGAATAAAACAGAATCGGTGCTTTTCTGAACTGACATAGATTTCCATATTTGCTCTGTAATACCTAAAAAACCGACAATAACCTATAGCACCAACTAATATGCAGAAGCTCTTATAAAAAAATTAAACTTCTCACAGTAGCTATTATTAATTAGGTCACTCGCCCAAGGCAACAACGTTTGCAATTGGTTTTGTTTTACAGTGTTGTACAAGCTTAATCCATTTGTGCTTTCATTTGAACCAATCGTCCATTTAGCGATGTTGAAAAGTGAGGCTGCTACTTCACTATTTTAACATTGTAAGCAATTTTTAAAGTTTTGATAAAGTGATCAGATTTGTTCTGGTCTTTTCGTATTTTTACGTCCACGATTCATTTCGGTTAAGTGAGGCTTGCGCTCATGATGGCGATATTTGCTAAACCAAAATTTCATCATTTCACAACCCGAAAAGAGAAACTTACGTGTAAGCTTTGCTATGTTTTTATTTGGGACGTCGTCGAAACCTGAAATATATTCAATTGCTCATATCTTTGAAACAGAACATGAAAAGCGATTGAAAGCAATTTGAAATTGCGAAACACAAAAAATGTAAAGTGGAACGAAAAATTTAAAAATAATTTAACAAAACAAATATATAAATAAATTCTCATCAGTTTAGATCAAGTAATCACAAAAAATAGGACAGAAATTCTTTTCAACGACCACTGGAGTTGTATCAAATACAAAATTTAGATTGGTGGATTTTATTATAAGCCTATGTTGATCAATTTGCATACCAACTGAAGAAATTTCGCCAGTAGCTATGTCTCGGCAGTCTTCGATTTGATAAAGAAGAAAGCCAGGCGAATGCTAAACATCAACAGCACTGCAAACCTCAATGTCTTTTTATATCACACACATTTGGATTCACTATATTAATAAAACTACGATGACGTTCTTTAAGTGGATACAACTAAAACACTGCAATACAAAATGTTTACCATGAATTCTTTCATCAAAGCAATCTGAAAAATACAGATTAAAACAAAAATAACACATAAACATAAGTTTCTTACATCATATTCAATGCAACCACGCTATTCTGTCACAAAAAGTCACTTAACAAAAAGAACTATTTCAGGGTAACTGCCATCTTGTTTTTGACTAAGGTTGAAGGTAACTCTTACTGAAACTACGCTTGTATCTTTTGTTTTTAATCATTCCCCACACAAGCTTTTGTTCTGTTATCGAAATTCAACCTTTCATGAATACTTTAACATCATATGCGATATATTTTGTTTAAAAATATCAAGCAACCTTACTAATAGATATCTGTTCTGACGAGTAGAATTCCATTTAGGTGAACTGTTGTAGGGCCGTGATGTAATCAGAAACAAACCTTGAAGGAGGACCGCAAATGTGAATTTGTTTAAAAGACCGTGTGCTAAAGATTAGTTTTGAGAAACTGTCGGTTATCTAAAGACAATGACACTAGTAGTATGTAACTACCTTTTTAACCCTTTTTTTGCGGCGCGCTTGCTGCGCGCTACGTCATTTCCGTTGAACGTGTACGATCTTGTAAGTACATGAACTTGGAAGTATATTTTGCTAGCATGAACTTGTTGTAACATTGTTTGAACTTGACAATTGAAAGAAAGTGGTTGTATTTGTTTTGTGATTTTCTTTGTTTTTGGAAATGATTTTATTTGTTTGAGTTCTTTTTAGGAATGTTTATTTGTTTGTGTTTTTTATTGTTTTTGCTTTGTTTGTTTTTGAAAATGAGTTGATATGATGCTGTACTCTCGCTTCAGACTCCCCCCCCCCATTTCAGAAGTTCTCTAATTAATTTCACTTTGGTTTTTAACTCTTAAACGATCTTTTGTCCTACTTTAAGCACAACTGTTGTAAAGCGGAAACATTAACTTCAATGTCGTGATTAAAAATAGAAGCCTTTGGTACTATATCATAAACAAACTTCCTTGCGAGCGAAAGCATCAGTCACACGTAGTCGTTCACGTTGTTTCTTGAAAATTGTCTATTACATCATATTGTCTCGTTCTTTTTGACTTATTGTTTAATTTCCTAAAATGTTGTGTTTTTGCCCTTCTAGATGTGTTTATTGGAGATATTTTCTTTTACTCGATAGAGTTATATTAATATCAGTTTTGCAGTTGGTTAGAATTAATTTACATCCATTCCAGTAGAATTATGTTGGCAATGGACTCAGTATTATTACAATATAACCTTGGAGGAAGAAAATTTTGAAAATGCAGTACAGTGAACCCTCGTTTATCGCGGGGGATACGTTCCAAAAATAACCCGCGATAGGTGAAATCCGCGCAGTAGTCAGCTTTATTTTTTACTGTTATTTTACAATGCAATACTGTACTGCGGAATGAAACAAAAAACAAAACCTCTTTTCAGGCCCAAAATGTGTTTAAGAAATAGAAATATTAACGTTTTCTTACAAGTATCAACTTTTTTCACTTCTAGACAACAGTAAAGCTCCTGAGCCAATCAGGATTCACTGTAAAAAATTCCGCGAAGCAGCGAAGCCGCGATCGGTGAAGCGCGATATAGCAAGGGATCACTGAATAGATTTCAGAAGAACTAGCGTCCGATACAATCTTGGAGGAGTATAGATGTAGCTACCAGTATGATGAAAGACAGATGTTTGAAGGAAAAAGTTTGCGTGTCTATCACTAGCTGAAAACGTACATAAGAAAATATTATGCAATCTTGAATGAGTATAGATTTTAGAAGAACTAGCGGAAGATACAGTGTTGAAGGAGTATAGATTTCAGAACTAGCGGCAGATACAATGTTGGAAGAATAAAGATTTTAGAAGAACAAGTGACAGATACAATCTTGGAGGAATATAGATTTCATAATAGTTACCAGTGTGATAAAAGACAGATGTTTGAGCGAAAAGTTTGCATGTTTATCACTAGCTGAAAACACACAGAAGAAAATAATTTGATAATTTAGTACAACCAACAGTTCAGAGGAAATAGGGGCAGATTCAATCTTGGAGGAGTATAGATTTCAGAACAACTATCGGCAGATACAATGTTAGAGGAGTATAGATTTCAAAAGAACTAGCCGCAGATACAATGTTGGGGGAGTGTAGATTTCACAATAGCTATCATTATGATGAAAGACAGATGTCAGCAAAAAGAAAGCAAAAGAAAGACTGAAGAACAGATGAATATGCTGGGGTTAAAGAAAACTACTTTTTTTGAAGTTCTACATCAACTTGTGATTGGTCAAAAGAATAACGATTTGCTGACGTGAGGTTTATACTTCCGTTTGTATCAGATTTTTTGTTGATAGTAAGCTTAGCTGATTTAATGTTGGTGATTTGGAAAAATATGAATTTTGTGTTGGTGGTTTTAGAATTTGATAGTTTTTGCTTAAAACAGTGTTATAATAGGATACAATTTTTGTTTTCTAGTTGTCATATGAAAAGATATTGTAAATTAGATGCGTGGTGAATGTTTACAAGTAAACGTTAAACAATTATTGAAGTAGTCTCCAAAAACAATCTGCACACAATAAAGGTTAAATCTTTTTTGGTTTAACAATATCAAGCATGAGTAGTGATTGAAAAACTGCTGAATTTAAACAAACTTTACTGTTCTGACCTTTCCTTTTCAAAATGTTTCTACCACTGTACTAACGATTTTACTACCTTACTGTCCTATGTGAAGCAATCTTGTCTCAATTTTACCCAAAAGTCTGCTCAAGCTACTGAAATTTTCTTCCGAGAAAGTGTGAAACTAACAATTAACGGTAAAAGTTTTGATTGAAATTGTGTCAAATTTGATATTGTTTCTTTCACGATGTCTTCCGCCAAGCTCTTCTGGAAGCAAACTCACAACGTCACTGCATGTGATTTTTGTCCAGCAAACCTGATAATCCAGAAAACTGTTGGTTATTTTCCTCTAAAAAAGTCTAGCGGTAATAAACGCAAATGTTTCATGGACATAACTGTATGATCTAGAAAAAACTGTTAATTGTATATTATTTTCTTTTGAAAGTTTACAACTAGTGATAAACAAGCAGATTTTTCCCATTTAACATCTGCCTTTCATCATACTGATAGCTATTGTGAAATCTACACTCCCCAAACATTGTATCTGCGGCTAGTTCTTTTGAAATCTATACTCCTCTAACATTGTATCTGCCGATAGTTGTTCTGAAATCTATACTCCTCCAAGATTGAATCTGCCCCTATTTCCTCTGAACTGTTGGTTGTACTAAATTATCAAATTATTTTCTTCTGTGTGTTTTCAGCTAGTGATAAACATGCAAACTTTTCGCTCAAACATCTGTCTTTTATCACACTGGTAACTATTATGAAATCTATATTCCTCCAAGATTGTATCTGTCACTTGTTCTTCTAAAATCTTTATTCTTCCAACATTGTATCTGCCGCTAGTTCTGAAATCTATACTCCTTCAACACTGTATCTTCCGCTAGTTCTTCTAAAATCTATACTCATTCAAGATTGCATAATATTTTCTTATGTACGTTTTCAGCTAGTGATAGACACGCAAACTTTTTCCTTCAAACATCTGTCTTTCATCATACTGGTAGCTACATCTATACTCCTCCAAGATTGTATCGGACGCTAGTTCTTCTGAAATCTATACTCATTCAAAATTGTATCGGCCGCTAGTTCTGAACTACCTTGTTGTACTAAAGTTGTTAAATTATTTTCTTCTTTATGTTTTCAGCTAGTGATAGACACGCAAACTTTTTTCTTGAAACATCTGTCATTTATCACACTGGTAACTATTATAAAATCTATACTGCATTTTCAAAATTTTCTTCCTCCGAGGTTGTATTGTAGTAGGACTGAGTCCATCGCCTACATAGTTCTACTGGAATGGATGTAAATTGATTTTAACCAACTGCAGAACTTATATCACGATAACCCTAACGAGTAAAAGAAAATATCTTCAATAAACATATCTAGAAGAGCAAAGACACAAGATTTTAGGGGATCATAAGATCAATTCGATCAGAGGCTATAACAATTTTCATTGGTAATATAAAATTTTATAATAACAAATTCGTGAACGACTACGTGCGACTGAAGAATAATCCTTCCAACTCGCAAGGAAGTTTGTTTATGATATAGAACCAAAGGCTTCTATTTTTAGTCACGACTTAGAAGTTAATGTTTCCGCTTTACAACAGCTGTGCTTACGGTAGGACAAAAGATCGTTTACAAGTTAAAAACCAAAGTAAAATTAATATTAACTGGAGAAATTCTGAAATGGGGGTATTGTGAAGCGAGGGTACAGCATCAAATCAAGTCATTTTCAAAAACAAATAAAGTCATTTTCAAAAACAAATAAAATCATTTTCAAAAACAAATAAAGCCATTCCTAAAAAGAACTTAAACAAATAAAGTCATTTTCAAAAACAAATAAAATCATTTTCAAAAACAAATAAAGCCATTCCTAGAAAGAACTTAAACAAATAAAATCATTTCCAAAAACAAATAAAACCATTCCTAAACGGAAATGACGTACTTGCAAGGTTGCGCACGTTCAACGGAAATGACGTAGGAGTGCACCGCAATTGCACCGAAAAGAAGGAGTAAAAGTGTCGTTATATACTACTGACACTGTTTCGATCTATTAGGTCTCTTTAATGCAGATGCTGACTGACAAGAAGCTAGTCAAAACAGTGTCACTGTCTGTTTTCTGTTTTTATATTTAGCCCAAAACCAAGGTGAAGACCTGCAGTATGATATCAACTTTTTAAATGAGACTATTTTCTCTATATTCAGTGGAAAATGCCTTGATCGCAATATTTAGGGGAGCGATAACACTGGTCCAGCTTCCGATAGCTACGCCTATGCTGCTGTATACATGCAAACCCAAGACCCTATATTCATATTTAGCGGATGAACGATGGCTTACCGAAATATAATCCAGAGTTAAAAGGCCACTCAAAGTTATATCAGCAAAGTCTCATGCAATGCATTAAACACTGGCGTTACCACATTCCGTAACAACTGAAAGTATTCAAAAGTGTGACTCCAAATTTAAAATTATAGCTGCTACATTCGCTTAATCAATACTACAAACACCAGTTCAGAGACAAATTGTTAGACTATTTACTTGTAAATAGTTATAAATAGTCTAACAACTCGTCTCTAAACTGGTGTTAGTAGTGTTGATTAAAGCGTATGTGGCAGCTGCAATTATGAAATTGGAGCCACACTTTTGAATACTTTCAGTTGAGTTAGACTAATCCAATTAAAATGCTCATTTTTATGCTTTTTCTAGATTCAGAACTCTAGGCAGCTCTCACTCCTGAAGCTACCTTGTCTGTTGCGTCCTTGATTCCTCTGGAGATTCATACAACTACCAACACTGTGACTTTTTCCATTCTACAACTTGTATACCTCCACTGTGCTACCTGGTACATCTAACCCTCCCTCTGCTAATGCTGCACTCCCGCCTCACCCTTATCTTATCGTCCTTCCGCCCATTTCGTATCCTTTCCTTCATCACCCTCACCACCGCCTCATGTTTCTGGCCTTTTTTCTATACCTCTTGTTTCCTTTTCCCCTAACTCCCTCAGGGTTCTTCAATAAAATCCTGGGGCTCTCCGAGTCAAGAGCACTGAGCGGCTACACTTTATTTCATCTCATTCTGTTGATTTTATTTTGTATCCAAGTGTCTAACTTTAACTCATCTTGCTTTTTCCGGATTCCGGATTACCTGTTCTGCGATCTGATTGCACCCACGGCGTCAGCGTCATCATTTTCGTCAGACAAGGCTTATCTTTTTCTGAACTATCTACTTCCTCTCTTTCTTCGCTTGACTTCTACTCTGATTGTATAACGGTCAACATCTCACAAAACAACTCCTCCTCGCTTTCATTATTTAATATTTATGCTCCCCCTATTCGCTTTACTCCGACGGATAGCAGAACCGAATCCTATTGTCCCTTCACTTTTGCCTTTACCACATATCTCTTCAATCTGTGGTACTTCAAATACAATCAACCTCTCTGGGATTCAAAAGATGCTTTCGATCCCCGTGGTGAGGAGGTATTCGACTGGATCATTTTCTTATCATCTTCTTCCCCTCAATGACCCTGACATACTTACTCTATTAATTGCTCATCTGGCAGTTATTTCTTTGCTGCTGCTCTCTTTACTGACTCTGAACGGGGCTAAATGTTTCGATTGTTTTGGCCTCATCAAACGCCAACATAAAGTCTGATGGTCTACTGAAATGGAAGAAGCCGTTAGTGGAAGACGTAAGGCGTTCGCTGCTTTTTCTTGCGGCTGCCACAGAACTCTCCTCATCTACTGCCACTGGCCCAGACAAAGTTGCCTTTCCCACGCTAAATCATTTTCGTCGCTCTGGCATGGATTTTCTTCTACACATTTTCAATCTTTCCTGGTCTTTGCATTCCTTTTATTACATCTGGATAACCCTTATTCCCATCTATAAGATTGGAAAGCCTCTCGAGTTTCCTGTTTTCTTTTGGCTTATCTCTCTCAACTCCTGCGTATCAAAGCTTTGTGAATGCATCATTTCATCGCGTCTGGTCTTCTTTCTAAACTCTAACTCTATTTTCTCTCCCCGCCAGGCCGGTTTTCGCCCTAGTCTACTCTCGATCAAATTCTGTTTCTTTCTCAGTCCACTTCGAATGGGTTCAACAAAACCAGGTCAGGCTCTCGCACAATTCTCGCTACTATCGACTTCTCCGAAGCTTTCGACTCTGTCAGATACCCCACCGTTTTCCACAAACGTATTTCGGCTGGAATTCCTTTTTGCTATATTCGTTGGGCTCAATCTTTCCTTTCTGATAGGCGTGCTTGCGTGGATTTTCAAAATCACAGAAGTCGCTTCTTTCAAGTCTGTCGAGATGTTCCGCAAATATCCGTTGTCGGCCCTGTATGTTCTTCTTTTCATCAATTATTTCCCGTCAGCTGCTTTCTTTACGCTGATAATCTGGGTATCTGATCCTCCTTCCAATCGGTTTCTACTGCATCGGAGGCCACACAAGGAGCTATGGTACGACTGGAACGCTGGTCTGAGTACTGGTATCTTTCCGCTCAATCGGAGCAAATATGAGGTCTTGCTTTTCTCAGCGGATCCCCACCAAGCTAACTTCCAGTCCCACCTCTTCTTATTCAACCCCCTCCTCTGTATTTAGCTTTTTTTTGGTATTTTCTCACTCATGCTTCATCCGAATGGTTACCTTTTCTGAGCAATATCAATATTACCTAATTGGAACGCCTTCAACGAGCGGCTAGTCGCGCGATATCCGGCTGCTTCTCGTCTTCCACTATTCCATTTCTCCTATCTGAAGCGTCTCTACTTCCTTTACGGGTCACCCTGACTCATTTTGGCTCTGTCATCTTACGAGCAGGCCCTTCGTCTCCAACCTCCTCTACCATTTCAGATGTGGCCAGAATAGGAATGAAACCAAAACTCTGCAAATCTTGCTGGAGAGCTTTTACGTCCACTCACTCGATCATGCTTCCTTCTATTTCTCTTTGCTTACTTTCCTTCTGCTCCTTGTAACTTGTCTTCTTTCGCAGTGGAGTCCATCGTTTCCTCTCCATTCCCTCGCTTTGATCCCCCTTTCCCTCACCAAGGTGCAGCTCTCGCTCACTTTGAATCTCTCCCACTTCACAATCTGGTGCTCTGGACAGACGGCTTGTCTTTGTCCTTTTGGTAAAGGCGGCTCTGGCGTACTTGCCAACAGCTCACTCTGTGGCACTGAGGTCAATCTTTGCATCGGGGCAGGCCCAGTATGTTCACGTTTATCCGCTGAAGCCTACGCCATTCTACAAGCTATTTGCTGGTCTCGCCAGCACCAACAAGTCTGCCTCTTCTTCCCTACTCTCGCCAGCTTGTCTTTTCCTCCGTTTATCCTTTTACCTTAATCTTTCTAGCAGATTTGACAGGAACTGTCCTCTCTCTCCTCCTGTTCTATCATGCTGCAATGGGTCGCTGGACCCTTGTTTCTTTCGGGGAACGACGCGGATGATGAGCTGGCCAGACGGGGAGAGCTACTCGTGCCCTTTACAATTCCTTGTAGTTTGTCTCTCTTTTTATTTCTCGTCTATATTCTCGTTTTTTCTCGGACTGGAGGCGTACTTGTGCTCCCTCGTCACTGTGTTCTCTCTCGTATTCGGTGCAACGGATACAGCTTTCTGTTAAGCTCATATCTTTCTAGGATTGTCAGAATCGAAAATCCTTCTTGCAGCGCCTGCGAACACCCGTCCCAGGACACCTCTCATCTCATTCTGCACTGTCCAGCTACGGAATTCTTGCGCCGCTCGCTCTTTGGCGACTCTCTGTCTCTCTACGACCTCTGATCCAGGCCCTGGAAAGTTTCCCGGTTTCTGGGGCTCCATAGTATTCTGCCATGCCCCCATTCCTTGGAAGGGGTTGGGTAGCAACAACAACAACAGCAACAGCAACATGAGAAACAAAACGTTATTAACCAATTTGAAACTCAAATCATGAAGGTATTTCTACAAAAAATAGGCCAATTGCTATTAAATACGGGCAATGAGATGAAGTAAGTAGGCTAGCTTATTAATTGCAGAAAAAAAACTTTAAGTTTAGATGATTATATCTATTGGTGTACCTCAGATCATTTTTTTTATTGTTAAAGACGTAAGTAAATAATTTTGTTCCTGCACAGCTAGCTGGGTAATGCAGGAAGTAATATTAATATCTCAAGCTACGAGCGCATCTTATGAATCTAAAACTACAATAAATCCATTTTTAATGATGGAGTATTTTGCTTACAATAAAGTCGTCTAGCGATAGAAACGTCTATTCATTGAAAAACTTTGTTCATGGTTCTATGAAAGTAGTATTTTGTTGTTTCACTTTAAAAATGTTAGGCTTTTAAACGCTATTTTTTACTATAGTAGGAAAATATCAAGAGTCCAAGGTTTTTCTTAGGCCGGTTTTCACTAAAACACCGTGGTTTTTTGAACCGTGTAAATCGGCTAACTGTGCTTTCTTTTCCATTTGGTGTTGCCATTAAACAGAGCTTACCTACCTTTCAAGTTTGGTTTATTTTGTTTACGTTATTGCCTGATATCCATATTAGGTTTAGATTTTGATGGTTGTGGAGTATTGGCGTTGCCTACAGTGTTTAACAATAGTATGAGTGACATGTTTTTGTGTGATCTGAAGTTAAGCCGACTGTTTCGTTAGTAATTATATGAGCATTTGTTTTTGCTCTGTTGTTTTATGATGAACCAAACTACTACATATCAAATGTCATACACAACTTTGACGTTTATGTTTATATAAAGTTACTATGTGAGCTAACTCAAAGAAATACTTCTTGCTCGTACAGTTATCAGGTTAAAGACAAGGCTGAAAGAGATCCATTGTTGAGCAATAATAAATGATAAAACAGTTGATTTCCTCATAAACATAATTTTGTTAGTTATTAAATTTAGCCATATAGCAGTTGTAGATATGAAGCGTAGTATTGCCGTTGCTGCAATATTGCAGTAGTTGTATAGTGTTTTCCTACTCCGTATTTAAAGCATCACTGGCGTAGGGAGAGCTCTTAGTATCTGTGACCTTCGGACAGGCCAATGGCCATTTCGACCCAATCAGACGTGGCCAGGGATCGCATCACCACGTTGCCATGGATGGTAATTGCTGCAGTCCATTTCGGGTGGTTTAACAAACCTAAACTGGGTCCTTAGACGATTCTGGTTACAGTTAAGATTTGCTCTTTCATCCCGCTCTGTTACACAAACTTATTTTCAATGGCTGTCCTCTTTGCTTTGTTCGATGGACTCACCCGTTTCTTTTTGACAGGCGCGCTGGCGTGATTTTTCAAAATCAAATCTGTCGCTCTATTTGAGTCCGTTAAGGAATTCCGCAAGGATTCGTACTGCGCAGTGTTCTTTTCTTTCCTTTCATCAACAATCGTCATTCTACTGTATCTCTTTGCTTTGTTTTGTCAGCTGCTCTCTTTATGCTGACAACCTGGCCATTTCTTCCTCCATCTCTGTAGCCACTGTGGCCGAGGGCAAACAAGAAGCTCTAATTTGACTAGATTGCTCGTCAGAGAGCTGGTTTCTTTCTTTCAACCCGAGCAAATGTGAGGCCTATTTTTGTTGAATCTCCACCAAGCTGATCTTCAATTTTATCCCTCCTTAATCAAATTCCCTTTCACTTTAGTTTGGCTCCAACGTTTTTTGGGACCTTTACTGCACATGCATCTTCGATAAATAATAGGTTTTTACTCGTCTCAATGCATTACGCTGTGTCTCTGCTTCCCTTTGGGACCCTTCTAAGGAGTCCTTCTATCTTCTACGGAAAGCTTTCCTTTGGTACATTTTCACTTATGCTTCAGCCGTATGGTTTGCTTTTTTCAGCGTTACCTAGTTGGAACGCCTTCACTGAACGGCCAATTGCCCCATCACTGGATGCATCTCATCTTCCATTATCCCTCTTCTTTAAGGCGTCCTTCCCTCTGCTACGAATCACCTTGACTCATTTTGATCTGTCATCTTATGATTTGTCTTAAAATCTCCTTTGTCATTTCAGGTTGAAAATTTAAAAATTAAAAGAATTTAAAAAAAAGTAGAATTTAAACATTTCTGGCTCTCCTAAAGAGTCTTTGCGTCCACTCATTCGCTCACAATTTTTCCCACTTCTTCCTGGGAGGCTCTTTCTGGTTGCCCTCTTTTTCCTCTTGAAACTTTAGTGTGGATCCTTCCTTTAATGTGGAGCTTACTTTTTCTTCTCCATGCTCTTGTTTCGACTCTACCCTTTCTCGCCAAAGTGCAGCTCTTGCTCATTTAATCTCCCTCACACCGAACTATCTCGTAATCTATACGGATGGCTCTATTCCATTTTGGCTAATAAGGCTCTGGCGTCCTTGCCAACTAACTACTCACAGATTTACTGTTTCATCTACAACTTTTTACACAAGTCCCCTCAGTATTTAGAGAGCAATTTGTGTTTTCTTGTCACACTTTTTGCGTCCTTTATTGTCTTCGCTGCACCTGACAGAGACTTCTGTTTAGTAAACTCTTATCTGTTAAAAACCACCAGAATCGAGAATTCTTCATGCAGTGCCTGTAGTGATTCAATCCAGGACACTCCTCATCTCATTCTGCACAGTCCTTATGCCGATTCTTTGCGTGGCTCGCTTTTTGCCGACTTCTTTTCTATCTACAACCTCTGGTCCAGGCCTTTTAGAGCAACTCGTTTTTTGACGCTCCATGGTCTTCCGCCATGCCCCCATCTCTCGAAAGGGATTGGATGACAATGACAAGCTCCAATGGCATTAGTCAGAAAAAGAATCTGGAATATGGGTGGCACACCTGCATTTTGCTGCACTTTTTTTTGCTTGTCAGGTTTTAACAAACAGAAAATTTAAACAAAATAACAAACAAATGTTTATGCTTGATTACGAAAACCGGAAACTCCGTCATTTTCTCGTGGATTGATAATACATCAAAAAGCGGAAAAACAAAGTCTTACTGCAAGTCAGCCTTCACGTGGCTGGGGGCGACTGCTGCAATTTGGAAAACCACATCTTGCTCAAATCTTTCAGAAAGCAGGCTTACTCTGGAAGGAGTGACTCGTCGTTGTTACTGAGATGCGATAGAAATGAAACATACTTCAGCAAAATATTCGTGTATAACGTATCCGACGTTATTGTACGACTCAACGATAAACTGCTTTTCTGTTTAGGTCAAAGCTGATGCAGTTAAAAGCACATAAAGAGCATGGGAAGTTTGGCCTGGCAGTACTTATTGCAGCCTACTGGGCATTTAATTTGAAGTTTCCCACGTGATTGAACAAGATCCTATCTCTTTGGGAGGTTATGAGCTAAATAAACACTAAGAGTCTATGGAGTGGTTACTTGTTTGTAGTTGGTCGATTTGCATTCAATGTACTTTGTGCGTGAACAAAGATGTATTCAGCAGAGAATTTTTAAACCGCTGTTTTTGTTCAAGATCGAAAATTAACGTTTTCTAACTTTGTTTCTTTTCTTAATTTTTGCATTAATCTGAACAAGTTTCAAACAATTTGTGATGGGAAAATTATCTCCCTTGCCTTCCTCTGGGTATCACCTGTGTTTGAAGTGTTTTATTGCAATTGCGGCTTCATTTATTGAAAAATGATATTGTTTGGTTTTATAGTTATGTCTGCACTGCCAATATAAGGCTTTAAAAAGGATCGTATATGAGACACATTTATGCGATGTAGTGGTGGTTTTGAAAGTGGTGGAAAGTAATTAAACACTATTTTTACCAGAAAATATTGATAATGGTAAAACATCGTTATAAGTGTTGGCTTCCACCGATGAACGTCATGTTATACCAGTAATGTATAGTAATTCCACCAGTAATGTTTAGTTTCGCTTTGTTTAAAACTGACTAAATCACTAAAAAACAAAAAGAAGACTTTAATAAACTACCAATTTTGGAGTGCCATTTCCACTGATTTGATTTACAGTGCGTGACGTAACCAGAAACGAACACTGAAGAGGAAACGCAAATGAGAATTTGTTTAAAAAAACTCTTTTTTAAGATCAGTTTTGAAAAACTGCCTGTTTTCTATCTTTATATTCCGCTCAAATCCAAGATAAAAACCTGCAGTATTTCATATCAACTTTCTAATCAAGACCATTTTTTTTATCTTCAATCGAAAATGCATTGATGGGACCCGTAATATTTAGGGGAGCGAAAACACCGGTCTCCCTGCCCATAACTACATCCATATTTCTGTATATACGTGAAAAACCGAGACCCTTTACTAACATTTGACTGATATATGATCGCTTGGTGAAATATAACCTAGAGTTAAAAACGAATAGTAGTAGAATCAGCAAAGTCTCATGCAATGCATTAAACACTGACGTTACCACAATCCGTTACAGCTGAGGGTATTCAAAAGTGTGATTCCAATTTAAAAGTAGAACTATTAACTGCACTCAATCAACACTACGGACACCAGTTAGATTGGTTTCTACTCGAACAATGTCAACTGGAGACAGGAGCGGACTTGCACGTCTTCTCACTCGTCACATCACAGACACCACTGGAGCTCACTTCCCTTGTCAAGTCATCCTAAAAGCATCAAAATCGGTGGTCATAGTTTTCCTGATTGACGCTCAGCACCAAATAAATAGTGCGAAGAGCAAGCCGGCCAGTTTGCTTGTTGTGTCTTTGGGCAAAGCACTTAGCGGGATGCCATTAATTTTGTGAGGCAAAAAAGTGGCGGAACCACGCAGTCCATCCGTCGCGGTGGCCCAGTTTGACGAAGGACTGCACGTCGAGCCGCATGAGCTCATACATATGATGCATATCACAGACACTTTAATCATAGTCACCTAATATACACTAATCTAAGCAACTACTGAACTATTCGCAACTACGGCAATACTATGCTTCATATCTACAACTGCTATATGGCTAAATTTAATAACTAACAAAATTATGTTTATGAGGAAATCAACTGTTTTATCATTTATTATTGCTCAACAATGGATCTCTTTCAGCCTTGTCTTTAACCTGATAACTGTACGAGCAAGAAGTATTTCTTTGAGTTAGCTCACATAGTAACTTTATATAAACATAAACGTCAAAGTTGTGTATGACATTTGATATGTAGTAGTTTGGTTCATCATAAAACAACAGAGCAAAAACAAATGCTCATATAATTACTAACGAAACAGTCGGCTTAACTTCAGATCACACAAAAACATGTCACTCGTACTATTGTTAAACACTGTAGGCCAGGGGTGTCAAGCCTGTGGGCTTCTAGGGGCCACATTGCATGTTGGCAATCGTGCCGAGGGCTGCATGATGTTTTTGACTTGGATATCACCTCTTCTCCCGGCAACGGTCTCTGTTATGTAGCCCGCAGCGAGGTCGACCTCAAAAAATATAAAAAAGGTTATTACCCCTTTAGTATCTTCACATCATCACCCTTCTTCAGAAATCAAGTTCTGTGGCACGAAGTGGAGTTGATCTCCAAATAAAAAAAAGTTTGTACCACTCAAGTGTCTCCTGTGTTAAGGGGTTTAAACGTTTCTTTAAAGATGAAACGTTGCAATACTGCCAAATATCATTACGAAATTCAAAATCTTGCGTGTCGCATTGAAAGGCTACGAGGGCCGTGAGTTTCACACCCCTGCTCTAGGTAACGCCAATACTCCACAACCATCAAAATCTAAACATAATATGGATATCAGGCAATAACGTAAACAAAATAAACCAAACTTGAAAGGTAGGTAAGCTCTGTTTAATGGCAACACCAAATGGAAAAGAAAGCACAGTTAGCCGATTTACACGGTTCAAAAAACCACGGTGTTTTAGTGAAAATGGGGCTAAAAAAACCTTGGACTCTTGATATTTTCCTACTATAGTAAAAAATAGCATTTAAAAGCCTAACATTTTTAAAGTGAAACAACAAAATACTACTTTCATAGAACCATGAACAAAGTTTTTCAATGAATAGACGTTTCTATTGCTAGACGACTTTATTGTAAGCAAAGTACTCCATAATTGAAATTGGATTTATTGTAGTTTTAGATTGATGAGATATAGTTTTTTTCGATCAATTAAGTCACTATCGCAATCAATTAATGATTGCAATAGTGACTTAATTGATCGAAAAACTTTAATAATTTCCAACAAAGTATTCTCTAAAATCAGTTTTATACTGTAATACAGTAATTCTAGTGTTTTTTGATCAATTAAGTTTCTGTTGCAATCAATTAACAGTTTAAAGAGTTGATTTGTGGTACAGAATTTGAAAATTGCAGAAAGTAGAGTATTCATTCTCGAAGCTTTTCGTCTGACACTTTTCAAGAGGATCCGTCAGAAATAGAATGAAAAGGTAAAGTGAGTCACTTATATAGAGACACAGTTGACGAAAAAGAAAAAAGGGGAAAAAGGCTCTATCATGATTGGTAAAAAGAAGCGACCAATAGAAAAAGCGGAAACTAACGTGCGATTTTTAGACCATAAACGAGTTCCTTTTGTTTGCATAAATTTGGATTGGATGTTTTAATGTACGTGGCTTCAAGGGTGGAAAGATGAAAAGAAGTACGGGCACGGGCAAAAATAGAAAATTTGTTATCATTATATTCGTGTGCGCATGTAGGGTTTTGTAAA
Source organism: Trididemnum clinides (assembly GCA_963675345.1). NCBI lineage: Eukaryota > Metazoa > Chordata > Ascidiacea > Aplousobranchia > Didemnidae > Trididemnum > Trididemnum clinides. The sequence goes on along the minus strand of OY776298.1, from coordinate 27,853,099 downwards.
AGATATTGTCCTGTGGCAGAAAAGGAAGTTTCAGTTTAAAAACTTTTGATTGGCTTGCAAGAGCGGGCCAATGTGCTTCGGTCCTGAGAAATATGCTTCTGGAGCACGGTTTTCGGCACGTGCAACTTAATCCTCTGTTGTAGCCTTTGAGACGTACGACCCACGTACCGACTATCGCATTGGCACGGAAATTGATAAACAATGTTACTTTGATGAAAAGCGGGTAGTACATCCGTTTTGGCTGCAGGAAGAAGTAGTCTGGTGTTGTAGACAATGCATGGTTCAACTGCGAAGTAACAGCGTTTGACGGCTGTTCTAATTTGCATTTCGTACCTCATCGAAACATTTTCCAGCCATGGCAAGTGAAGATAAACTGGGCATTTCTTCGGACCGAATTGCGTTGGTCTGCGAAATTGATTCATTTTCTTGGTCATAACCGTGTTGATTACAGCTTCAGGGTAACCGTTGTCGATAAGGATTGATCGAATGCTGGAAAGTTCATTTTCAAGAGTACATTTCGAACAGATGACTAGAGCTCTGTGGACAAAAGTTGAAATCAAATTAGTCTTCCGCTTCATGGGACAAAAAAGTTCCAGCGAATGTATTGGCCAGTGAAAGTCGGCTTCCTGTTGATAGATGTAACAAATTCGTGATCATTCTTTTCTAGCAGGACGTCAAAAAAGGGCACAGTCCGATTGCATTCCTTTTCAAAAATAAAAGGAGCGATGGATAGAGAGAATTTAGATGGGAGAAAAACTATAATACCTATAACATACATGCGCACACGAATATAATGATAACAAATTTTCTATTTTTGCCCGTGCCCGTGCTTCTTTTCATCTTTCCACCCTTGAAGCCACGTACATTAAAACATCCAATCCAAATTTATGCAAACAAAAGGAATTCGTTTATGGTCTAAAAATCGCACGTTAGTTTCCGCTTTTTCTATTGGTCGCTTCTTTTTACCAATCATGATAGAGCCTTTTTCCCCTTTTTTCTTTTTCGTCAACTGTGTCTCTATATAAGTGACTCACTTTACCTTTTCATTCTATTTCTGACGGATCCTCTTGAAAAGTGTCAGACGAAAAGCTTCGAGAATGAATACTCTACTTTCTGCAATTTTCAAATTCTGTACCACAAATCAACTCTTCAAACATTTCCTAAGACGTTACAGCAACCAGCAACTGAAGATCCTCAACAAGCTGGTCAAAACTTGTGGAAAGTTTAGAAGTGCTATCTCATAAACAGCCTTTCTTAAGGCTTGTGTTGGTCAAAGAACGCTCCCTAAGTTCGTAAAGTTTCGAATAGAAAAGTCATGATGTGCGTCAGACACCAAATATAGAACGTGCGTTTATGTGCGATGAAATTGAAAAAAGTAAATCACTGACCACATTCTTGAAAGGCAAATTGCGCGCACTGTGGCAAGAAGTCAAACAATTCCGGTTTTTCTTCAATTTCATTCGATTCTGCAGATTTATAGCCATCATTGACGAACTGAAAGAACGAGAACTTTCAATCAAGACTGAACGGAAACTCAAATTTCTTTTCCAACAACGATTTGGCAACATGGCGAAACCAAACAAGGACACTATTATCAATCTCTCTAATTACAAATTCTCCCCAACAGAAGAATTTGTTCTCTTCCATGGACTGAATTTTTGTTTACCACCTCACAGTGTTCAACGAGAAGAGATCTTTGCCGAATTCGAGGTGCTCATTGGTCAATTGCTTCATCATGTCCCTCATTTCTCCGAGCAATTTTCAGCCCTGAAAGCCAGATTGAGCGAGCTCGCCCATGCTTACTGTGGTAATCCAATTGACATCGGCCACTTTCTTATTTTAAAAAAGTGCATCCAGGCAACCCGATCCCTCAGATGCAATGAAAATATCCATGTCACTAAACCTGACAAGGGTTCTGGGGTTGTCATAATGAATAAGATTGATTACATTTCAAAAAGGAATTTTATTTTGCAAGACAACTCTAAATTTGAAAATCTTGGCCCTTCTTCCGAATTTGACAACACTGCGAAGATTAAAGCTCATATTCAAAGACGGTTGCCTCAACTCAAGAAAGAAGGCCTTCATCCATCCAAGATTTACAGCAGGATTCGACCAACTGGTTCACAACGGCACCGAACGTATGGTTTGCCGAAAATTCACAAGAAAAATGTACTCTTACGTCCTATATTGTGAATGACTGGCTCAGCACACCATCAATTAGCGCAATGGCTTACGTCAGTTATCGATCCTGTTCTATCACTTTATTCTTCCTACTGTATTTCCGATTCCTTTACTTTTGCTGACAAAGTCAAAACTTTTAACTTTCCTCCATCTGTCTTTCTTTGCTCCAATGATGTCTGTAGCCTTTTACTAATGTTCCACTCGCAGGAACTATTGAAATCTGCGCTGATGCTCTGTATGATAGCGAGCTTACTCCGCCTCCTTTTCCTCGTGCAGTTTTTGTTGAGCTGATGCAAACGGCTACTTCCCCCGTTGAATTCAGTTTCAACAATATAATGCACAATAGATTAATGAAGTTGCTATGAGTTCACCTCCTGGCCCATCTCTTGCCAACATTTTTGTCGGATATTACGAAGCTTTGCTTTTCAAAAGAGTCAACAAACCTCTTATGTATTGATACGTTGATGATACTTTTGCAGTTTTTAACGACGAAGACGAATGTAATGAGTTTTTCTCCCATCTAAATTCTCTCTATCCATCGCTCCTTTTATTTTTGAAAAGGAATGCAATCGGACTGTGCCCTTTTTTGACGTCCTGCTAGAAAAGAATGATCACGAATTTGTTACATCTATCAACAGGAAGCCGACTTTCACTGGCCAATACATTCGCTGGAACTTTTTTGTCCCATGAAGCGGAAGACTAATTTGATTTCAACTTTTGTCCACAGAGCTCTAGTCATCTGTTCGAAATGTACTCTTGAAAATGAACTTTCCAGCATTCGATCAATCCTTATCGACAACGGTTACCCTGAAGCTGTAATCAACACGGTTATGACCAAGAAAATGAATCAATTTCGCAGACCAACGCAATTCGGTCCGAAGAAATGCCCAGTTTATCTTCACTTGCCATGGCTGGAAAATGTTTCGATGAGGTACGAAATGCAAATTAGAACAGCCGTCAAACGCTGTTACTTCGCAGTTGAACCATGCATTGTCTACAACACCAGACTACTTCTTCCTGCAGCCAAAACGGATGTACTACCCGCTTTTCATCAAAGTAACATTGTTTATCAATTTCTGTGCCAATGTGATAGTCGGTACGTGGGTCGTACGTCTCAAAGGCTACAACAGAGGATTAAGTTGCACGTGCCGAAAACCGTGCTCCAGAAGCATATTTCTCAGGACCGAAGCACATTGGCCCGCTCTTGCAAGCCAATCAAAAGTTTTTAAACTGAAACTTCCTTTTCTGCCACAGGACAATATCTTTTACAAAACCCTACATGCGCACACGAATATAATGATAACAAATTTTCTATTTTTGCCCGTGCCCGTACTTCTTTTCATCTTTCCACCCTTGAAGCCACGTACGTTAAAACATCCAATCCAAATTTATGCAAACAAAAGGAATTCGTTTATGGTCTAAAAATCGCACGTTAGTTTCCGCTTTTTCTATTGGTCGCTTCTTTTTACCAATCATGATAGAGCCTTTTTCCCCTTTTTTCTTTTTCGTCAACTGTGTCTCTATATAAGTGACTCACTTTACCTTTTCATTCTATTTCTGACGGATCCTCTTGAAAAGTGTCAGACGAAAAGCTTCGAGAATGAATACTCTACTTTCTGCAATAATCAATTAACATTGCAACAGAGACTTAATTGATCGAAAAATACTATATTTTTTTTACAATATTTATCCTCCATTCACGAGAAAGCGAATTGTATCGCTATTGTTTGGACGGTATGTCCGCCCTCGCTTGGGAGTTGCCATTTTCGAGGTGTCTGGGCCACCTGTCTTTAACATAAAGGTGGGGCGTCCCGTTAAGTGGCTTACCCAAGAACACAACAAGCGAACTTTGCCGGCTTATTTTTCACAACCTCCCATAAATACCGAGCGCCAAGCAGGGAAGCTGAAGATATCAATTTTTAAAGTGATTTGGTATGACTCGACAAGCCGAATGAACCCCTGGTCTACCGAATGGAAAGCGAACGCTCTAACTACTACGCCATCGCTTTGGTATCTTTCTGCATTACCCAGCTAGCTGTGCAGCAACGAAATTATTTACTGACGTCTTTAACAATAAAATAATGATTTGAGGTACACCAATAGATATAACCATCTAAAATGAAGTTAACAGGCTATTATAATCTTTAAGTAACTTGACCCAGTTGCTGTTAAGCTGCTGCACAGAGACCGCTAAAACAACATATAGGGTAGGAAAAAAGGCTAATATACAAGGGGCATACCAAACGTTGTGCACAATAGTTCTGTATGAGCAACATACCAAAAGCTCCATCCAAAGCATACCAAAAGTTCTGTACAAGGGGCATAGCAAATGTTCCATCCAAACCAGAAAATCAAGTCTCCCTACTATCCTAGTCTCCTTCACACAGTCAACTACAATCGGCCAAGAGTCAGGCCTGAAAAGAGTCATAAGCACTCCCCGTTTTTTGCAGGACAATGCACGTGTTCACACAGCAAAAGTTTCCATGGCTAAATTACATGAGCTGAAGTGGCAATTACTTCTTTATCCAGCTTATAGATTAGATCTTGTTCCTGTGAATGTAAGCTGAAGTCAGCCATGAATGAGGTGGTAAAGACTGGTTTGAACAGGAAATAAAGAAGACTGCAGAGCATTGGAGAAAGTGCATTGTCTTGCAAGTTTTTTTTTCTGCAATTAATAAGCTAGCCTACTTACTTCATCTCATTGCCCGTATTTAATAGCAATTGGCCTATTTTTTGTAGAAATACCTTCATGATTTGAGTTTCAAATTGGTTAATAACGTTTTGTTTCTCATGTTGCTGTTGCTGTTGTTGTTGTTGCTACCCAACCCCTTCCAAGGAATGGGGGCATGGCAGAATACTATGGAGCCCCAGAAACCGGGAAACTTTCCAGGGCCTGGATCAGAGGTCGTAGAGAGACAGAGAGTCGCCAAAGAGCGAGCGGCGCAAGAATTCCGTAGCTGGACAGTGCAGAATGAGATGAGAGGTGTCCTGGGACGGGTGTTCGCAGGCGCTGCAAGAAGGATTTTCGATTCTGACAATCCTAGAAAGATATGAGCTTAACAGAAAGCTGTATCCGTTGCACCGAATACGAGAGAGAACACAGTGACGAGGGAGCACAAGTACGCCTCCAGTCCGAGAAAAAACGAGAATATAGACGAGAAATAAAAAGAGAGACAAACTACAAGGAATTGTAAAGGGCACGAGTAGCTCTCCCCGTCTGGCCAGCTCATCATCCGCGTCGTTCCCCGAAAGAAACAAGGGTCCAGCGACCCATTGCAGCATGATAGAACAGGAGGAGAGAGAGGACAGTTCCTGTCAAATCTGCTAGAAAGATTAAGGTAAAAGGATAAACGGAGGAAAAGACAAGCTGGCGAGAGTAGGGAAGAAGAGGCAGACTTGTTGGTGCTGGCGAGACCAGCAAATAGCTTGTAGAATGGCGTAGGCTTCAGCGGATAAACGTGAACATACTGGGCCTGCCCCGATGCAAAGATTGACCTCAGTGCCACAGAGTGAGCTGTTGGCAAGTACGCCAGAGCCGCCTTTACCAAAAGGACAAAGACAAGCCGTCTGTCCAGAGCACCAGATTGTGAAGTGGGAGAGATTCAAAGTGAGCGAGAGCTGCACCTTGGTGAGGGAAAGGGGGATCAAAGCGAGGGAATGGAGAGGAAACGATGGACTCCACTGCGAAAGAAGACAAGTTACAAGGAGCAGAAGGAAAGTAAGCAAAGAGAAATAGAAGGAAGCATGATCGAGTGAGTGGACGTAAAAGCTCTCCAGCAAGATTTGCAGAGTTTTGGTTTCATTCCTATTCTGGCCACATCTGAAATGGTAGAGGGGATTGGAGACGAAGGGCCTGTTCGTAAGATGACAGAGCCAAAATGAGTCAGGGTGACCCGTAAAGGAAGTAGAGACGCTTCAGATAGGAGAAATGGAATAGTGGAAGACGAGAAGCAGCCGGATATCGCGCGACTAGCCGCTCGTTGAAGGCGTTCCAATTAGGTAATATTGATATTGCTCAGAAAAGGTAACCATTCGGATGAAGCATGAGTGAGAAAATACCAAAAAAAAGCTAAATACAGAGGAGGGGGTTGAATAAGAAGAGGTGGGACTGGAAGTTAGCTTGGTGGGGATCCGCTGAGAAAAGCAAGACCTCATATTTGCTCCGATTGAGCGGAAAGATACCAGTACTCAGACCAGCGTTCCAGTCGTACCATAGCTCCTTGTGTGGCCTCCGATGCAGTAGAAACCGATTGGAAGGAGGATCAGATACCCAGATTATCAGCGTAAAGAAAGCAGCTGACGGGAAATAATTGATGAAAAGAAGAACATACAGGGCCGACAACGGATATTTGCGGAACATCTCGACAGACTTGAAAGAAGCGACTTCTGTGATTTTGAAAATCCACGCAAGCACGCCTATCAGAAAGGAAAGATTGAGCCCAACGAATATAGCAAAAAGGAATTCCAGCCGAAATACGTTTGTGGAAAACGGTGGGGTATCTGACAGAGTCGAAAGCTTCGGAGAAGTCGATAGTAGCGAGAATTGTGCGAGAGCCTGACCTGGTTTTGTTGAACCCATTCGAAGTGGACTGAGAAAGAAACAGAATTTGATCGAGAGTAGACTAGGGCGAAAACCGGCCTGGCGGGGAGAGAAAATAGAGTTAGAGTTTAGAAAGAAGACCAGACGCGATGAAATGATGCATTCACAAAGCTTTGATACGCAGGAGTTGAGAGAGATAAGCCAAAAGAAAACAGGAAACTCGAGAGGCTTTCCAATCTTATAGATGGGAATAAGGGTTATCCAGATGTAATAAAAGGAATGCAAAGACCAGGAAAGATTGAAAATGTGTAGAAGAAAATCCATGCCAGAGCGACGAAAATGATTTAGCGTGGGAAAGGCAACTTTGTCTGGGCCAGTGGCAGTAGATGAGGAGAGTTCTGTGGCAGCCGCAAGAAAAAGCAGCGAACGCCTTACGTCTTCCACTAACGGCTTCTTCCATTTCAGTAGACCATCAGACTTTATGTTGGCGTTTGATGAGGCCAAAACAATCGAAACATTTAGCCCCGTTCAGAGTCAGTAAAGAGAGCAGCAGCAAAGAAATAACTGCCAGATGAGCAATTAATAGAGTAAGTATGTCAGGGTCATTGAGGGGAAGAAGATGATAAGAAAATGATCCAGTCGAATACCTCCTCACCACGGGGATCGAAAGTATCTTTTGAGTCCCAGAGAGGTTGATTGTATTTGAAGTACCACAGATTGAAGAGATATGTGGTAAAGGCAAAAGTGAAGGGACAATAGGATTCGGTTCTGCTACCCGTCGGAGTAAAGCGAATAGGGGGAGCATAAATATTAAATAATGAAAGCGAGGAGGAGTTGTTTTGTGAGATGTTGACCGTTATACAATCAGAGTAGAAGTCAAGCGAAGAAAGAGAGGAAGTAGATAGTTCAGAAAAAGATAAGCCTTGTCTGACGAAGATGATGACGCTGCCGCTGCGAGCGTACGTGCGTGGTATCGAGAGAAAGAATGCAGACCGGGAGTGGGTGCGTTCAGATCGCAGAACAGAAAATCCAGGAATCCGGAAAGAGGAAGATGAATTAAGGTTAGATTCTTAGATACTAATTAAGGTTAGATTCTTCGATACTCATACTAATACTAATAATCAATAGAATGAGATGAAATAAAGTGTAGTAGTTTAGTGCTTTTGGCTCATAGACATCCAACCTTCATTGAAGAACCCTAAGGGAGTTAGGGGCAAAAGGAAGCAAGAGATATAGTAAAACAGCCAGGAACATGAGGCGGTGGTGAGGGTGAAAAGAGAAAAAGTACGAAATGGGCAGAAGGAGGATAAGATACTTGAAGGCAAGGGTGAGGCGGGAGTGCAGCATTAGCAGAGGGAGGGTTAGATGTGCCAGGTGGCACAGTGGAGGTATACAAGTTGGAGGAAATCACTGTGTTGGTTGTTGTGTGAATCTCCAAAAGAATCAAGGACGCAGCTAGAAGGGCAGCTATAGAAGTGAGAGCTTCCTAAAGTTTTGAGTTTGAAAAGGATAGAAGTGAGCATTTTATATGGATCCATTTGGAGCTGGTGCAGCATTGCATCGACCTACCCCTCCATGTCGCATTTCCAGCGTACACTGAGCAGCAAAATACGGGGTCAGTATTAGAATGAACGTTACCGCTCATCAGGAGAAGAAAAAAAATGAAAAGAATGGCAAGAAAAAAGGCATGGAAAGAGAAAAAACAGGTGATCGATTTCAAAGAGCTTGCGTGCTACTCTTCTGCGACTGTTCAGGGGGCAGCACGGCGAAAAATAATTTGTGTAAGGGGAGTGCCAGAGTAACTGAGATCTTCGGGAAGACCATAAGCCATTTCAACCCAATCCAAACGGACTGCATCACCACGTTGAGGCAGCTGTTGATCGGTGCAGACAGGTAAACATCGCTTATCCCTTTGAGGGATAATGTAAGACATATGTTGCATGATTGTTGATTGTTATGTCATCATGACGTAATAACTATTTTTCTGAAATTCATTGTAATTTTGTTGTTACCTAACAACTAAGTAGTTATCTCAAATTTTATAAATTAGAATCTTATGATTCTTAAAGGGTTATGCAAACTCTGATTCAATGTTTTTACAAACACTATCTATAAATATAATGCTGAGGTTGGAAAACATTTGTAAAGTTGATCTAAATCCACGTTTCAATCATTTTCGAAGCTCATGCATTATTGAAGAAGCCTGATTGTAACAAAAACTGCACACAAACTTCAAATATTATCACAATTTGTCAATTGAAAGGAACTTACTTAGCGGTAAATCATATGGCCCATTTCGCGGATTTTTCCTGCGATTAGCAGGTCTTAAAATCACCATGGACCTGGATTTTTCTGAAATACATTGCGGTGTTAAAGTATAACTTGCAGTTGAATCTAAAAACTAGATTCATTGAACTGAGCATTGACGTTACCACAATTTGTAACAATTGCGGTAAATTTAGTATTTTCTCCACATCGCTTTGTATCGCGTATTTTTTTAAAGTTCATTAAGAATTGAATCATCCTAAGTGACACTATTTTGTAAAGCTTATTTCATTGTTCCATCCGCTTTCTTAGAAGAATGATTCAGTGCATAACTTGAAACATTAAACAAATAAAACGCCCTTCCATCATATTACTAAATTCAACTTACTTAATGGTAAAAAATAGCCCTGGCTTGTTGCCATTGTCGGCATGGACGTACTTTTATCTGAAACACAATTAAGTGTCAAAAATTATCTAAAGTTAAACTGCCATATTCGATTGATCGAACAGGGCAGTGTCAGTGACGTCACCCATCCCGTGAGCAGCTGCCAAGATCGAAAATTCGAAAATAAAGTTTTTGGGCGGCCAAGCGTTTTGTTTTGCAATTTTTGAAGCGAAGTCGATTAGACAATTGACAACACCATCAAAATTTTACCTTGACTTGCGTAATTTTTCAAGCATATTGTCAAAATCCTTGATAAGTCAAGGAATGCATTAATCATGTTTATCATTTATCAATGGTATCTTGAGCTCTCTTTTTTTCATGTGAACAACACTTTTATCTTGATTTTTTCTCCGCGTTGCATTTAACTTGATGACGTTTATTTTTATGATTCCTTTCAATAAACTTACGCACTTTTGTATCATATAAATGCATATTTGATTGTTCTAGGGAATCGCAACTGTAACGGGTTCGTGAAGCAGAGACCCTTGGGGTAGTCTCCGAACCCGAGACAGATTGCCGTGAAGCTGTGCTGGTACGTAGATGAAACGCGCTTTACTTTCCTCACGCTGATATTGTATTGTCTGCTTTTCTTGAATAAATTTTTATTATTAACACAGTACTGAAAATTGATACAAAAGACAGATGGGGTGGCGTTGTTTAGCGACGTTGGCGTTGTTTAGCGTTGTAGCGGCGTAGCGGTTTCAAACTAGTTTTTGACCCCAAGCACCTTCTTCCTTAACACAGCTTCCACACAATCACGATCGACAAAAAAGAACAACTTATTCAACTTTCTTCAACGATGTTATCTACAAGCTTCTCCTTTGCGATCATTTTCCAACTCAAAAGCACAGGCTTACAAACTAGGTTTCCGATCCGTCCTGTTGCGCGTCTACTTTGAGAATAATGAATCAAATAAAGTGTGAAAAGAAGACAATTACTACTGCGTCGCTTGAGGGTCAACCTTGCCAAATCTATCAACTAATCAATAACAAACGATACTTGGAATAAAACACACATAACGACACAACGCGGGTTCGAATCGCAGGTTGCCTACGCAAAAACTAGATTTAAAGCATTACATGTTGCCAGATATTGTAACAATATTTACACTCCCCCCAAATATACGACTAAAGGAAGATATTTCCCGCAAAATATTGTACAACAGTGACAATACATAAGGCTTTAAATTAGTAACAACGTTGAAACAAATACAGCAAACACATATAAACGTATTTACACTATATACATATTTTACAAACATAACATAGCAACGATACTTTCAAACGGTTGATATCCAAGATGGGATATCATTTTTACTTGTGGCTGGGACAACAACACACATTTTCGAAACGGGACGTTTCACTTCACTACCGTGCATTTTTACAATTGCCGAGCGCACAAAACCTTTGGGATCCGGAAACGTTTTCAAAATTCGCCCCAAGGGCCATTTACTTCTTGGCGTATTTTTATCGACAAGAATCACAATGTCGTTCACCATCACATTACGTTTTGTTTCATACCATTTTTGGCGATACTTTATGGTAGGTAAATACTCTTGGGCCCACCGTCTCCAAAAAAGGTTGGCAAAATGCTGGGCATGGCGCCACTTACGGGCAATTAAAGAATCGCTATTTTCAGTGTCAGTCGGAGGCATACCTGACGCCGGACAGAGCTGAAGCACATCGTTAGGTGTAAGAGGTCTCTTAATCTGTTCGATGAGGCCGTCTGTAGGCGTTTCTATCGTAGACTGAACGACCAAATTGCTAACAATCTGCATCCTTTTTTCGAACAGAGGAAATTCTTCTGGAAGTTGTTCCAAACTTTCCAATTGTTCCGGCCACTCCTCTTCAGCCTGTTGTAGAAACTCTGGTCCCGACAACCACATGGAAGACTCAACGAACTCTTGTGCCTGCTTGCACCTTGTCGCCTCATCTGCGGGATTCAACTTTGACGGGACGTACCTCCAACTCTGTATGTCGCTGTTCCTTTCGATCTCTGCTAATCTATTGGCAACGAAGACAGGAAATCTTTTACTGCTGTTATAGATACTAAGCAACACTGAGGTTGAATCCGACCAAAAATAAGTTTTTGGTATAACCAACGGCAATTCCCTTTTTAACATTTGATCAAGACGCAGAGAGACAATAGCCCCCAGCAGCTCTAATCGAGGTATTGTAGTCATGGGAGTAGGTGCGAGATGCGACTTCCCCGTCAGGAACGAACAATGCATCTTGCCACTGTTATCGGCAATGCGGAGATAGGACACGGCACCATAAGCTTCTCCAGAAGCGTCAGAAAAATGGTGCAATTCATAGTTCAACTCTCCGCTCATATCAGAAGGCTTAAGGCAGCGTGGTATTTTCAACTCCTCCAAATAATACAGCGCTGAAATCCAAGCTCTCCATCGTTCCTCTTTCTTCTCAGACAAAACGGCATCTCAATCATCACCGTTCATTTCTCGCAGTAGCAACTTTATTTCTACTAGCACTGGAGCAACAAATCCTAGTGGATCAAACAAGGAATGACTAGCTGACAAAATTCCTCGTCTCGTACAAGGCTTTCTTGGCATATCAACTTTGATTGTAAACTCATCCTCTACTATGTCCCAATGCACACCTAGCACTCGCTGACTTGTTGTGCGTTCCAGCGATAATTCTTTGTATTTATCGCAACGATCCTCCTCGGGCACCTTAAGAAGAGCTCTTTCACAATTAGAAAGCCATTTTCTAAGTCTAAAACCATAGCTGGACAAGACATTTTGCAGCTCGTTGGCCGAATCTGCGGCTTCTTCGGTGGTTTCTACTGACATAAGACAATCGTCAACATAGAACGCTCTTTGAATAGCTTCAATTGTTTGAGATGAACAATTCTCAGCGGACAAAGCTGCAGTCTGTTTTAGACAAAAAGAAGCGCAACTAGGGGATGATGTTGCTCCGAACAAATGGACTGTCATCCTATAAACCTCTGGTCTTTTGTCAACGTCTCCATCTGGCCACCATAAGAATTGCAGCGCACTTCGATCTTCTGGGTTGACCTTGACTTGATGAAACATTGCTTCTATGTCCGCAACAAGAGCAATAGGATTGACTCGAAAACGTGTCAATACCCCTGACAGACGTGAGAGGAGATCAGGTCCCTGTAGAAGCTTGTCATTTAGAGACACCCCCATAAACCTTGCAGCACAATCAAAAACAACTCTTATCTTGTCTGGCTTCCTTGGATTCATAACTGGGTGATGGGGCAGGAACCAAGTGCAAGCTTTTCGTTTGCCGTCATCTCTGACCTTTTCGGCGAATCCTTTCTCGATATAGTCTTGCATGACGCCCGCATATTTTTTGTGTAACAATTTGTCCTTCGAAAACCTACGTTTCAATGACTCCAACCTTTTTTCAGCCATTGCTCTGTTATCGGGAAGGAAGACATTCTTGTGTCTCCAAAGCAAGGGTAGCTGAAAGTGACCATTGACAATTTTGATCGAATCCTTCATTATTTTAAGTGCCAGGCGATCTTCTCGAGAATTATCATGGTCCAGACCACAACCGACTTCGTATTCGTGTGGAGGTAAGCTTGGGTCTACCTTTGCATTTTCTGGAAGAGTGACATGCATGCAAGTGTCCGTAGCACTGTCGTTCCCCACTTCAGCGCAACACTGACAGCGAAGAGCTGGGCCAAACAGCACCCATCCAAGAGAAGTACTGATAGCATCAGGGGTTCCTTCCGGTCCAAATCTGCTCTCCAATGCCCGAAATACCACAGATGCGTCCACTCCAATTAAAATACCGATGGTCTTGTCAGAAAGCTCTTTAAATGAAATGTCCTTCAAGTGCTCTAAATTATTCATCTCTCTACTAACTGGAACTTGAGCTGCCTCTAAAGGAATGGTGTCTACAACTAGAACCTCTCTAAGGCTCACACTACAGTTTTCATCAACACCGCTCACTAATAGCGTTATAGCCTCGGTATCTATGGAGGTAGGCTGAACTCCTAATGATAGCGTGCTTATAGAGATGGTCTGGTGTAATCCATTAGCGTTCAACTCATCAGCAATTCGTCGTGTACAGAATGTTCGTTGTGATCCACTATCCAGCAGAGCATAAGTCAACAGCTCTTTCCCATTGTGACATATCTTCACCGGAAGAGTCATGAAAAAATTACCACTAGAATCTTCATTTGAATAGATATTCTTCGTAGCGGCGCACAGTACCTTTTCGCTATCGGCCACACTTGATGCGTTATCTTTATGAAGCAGAGTATGATGCCGGTCATTAGTGCATCCCTCTACGTTGCATCTTTGTTTAGATTTACAGTCTCGGCTTGTGTGTCCAGCACCTAAGCATTGAAAGCAACGACCTTGCTTCATTAGAAAGGCAATACGCTTGTACCTTCGCAATTTTTTAAAACGTGAACAGACGGATAGTTCATGCTTTCCGTCACAAAAGGGGCAAGTCAGACTTCCAATCTTGGGAGTAAAGTCAGAAATAGCTGTAGTGTTTAGTACGGTTGCTCCTCTCTGCCCTACATGAAGACTCTGTTTTAGGTTTCCATACACTACCTGTCCATACAATGAGTTTGCTTCTTTTGCCTCGTCTTGGACAAATCTCACTAACTCTTCAAACCTCGCTTGTCTTCCTGTAGTCTTGAACTCCTGATACAACCACTTGGCCCAGTCCTTTTGCGTTTGTTCAGGAAGTTTTTCGATAATTCGTCGGATAGTTCCTAAAGAGTTTAAGGTTGCAAAGTCTTGCACGTCCCGCAACATAGCTACGCATTTGTCCATGAGCACTGACAAAGTCTTTGGTCCCTTTGGGTCCTTCGTTTTCAGCCTTGGAGCCGCCAGAAGTTTCTGCTCACAATAGTGAGCGACAATGTGCGGTTGGCCATAGTCGTTATATAGACTGTCCATGGCTAGTCCATATCCAGATTCGGAATCGCGAGCCAAGTGTTCCAAGTTCTGTCTAATTCTCGGAGAACAGTGTTGTAAAAGGTAGACTAATTTTGCGGAATTTGAAGATATTTTCGTAGCAATGTGTGCTTCGAAACTACGTATGAAGGGCCAATAGGTTAGCGCATCTCCTTCGAAATTTGGAATTACCGGTCTAGGAGGTGGATAGTCCTGAGAGGTAAGGATTGGAATCGACGCGGACTGTCCAGCAGGAGCATGCCAGTGAGTTACCGGAAGGGGGACATTCCTTCTGTCTTCCTCATACTCCGGTTCCGCAATTTTTCTAGATCGCCTAGAGTTATTTATAGGTTGTTCATATTGACTAATCATGCCATCAAATTTTTTTACGTTGGCATAGCTCTTTGATGCAGCTAGATAATTTGTCATCGTCATGGTTTTTTTATCTTCCACAGAACAATTCTCGTTCCTAGCTACAGCCTTTTCAACGTTCTGTTCTGCCTCTTTTTCCGCATTTCTTAAAGTTTCGCAAATCGGTACTGATGAAGGCGCAATAGGTCGTCTTAATGGCATTGGCCTGTCACCTCTATCGGATAGGACTTCATCCCACGCCTTAACCTCAAACTTGGCCAATTCTACGTCCAACGCCCTTTCTTGTTCATTGGCTTTTCTTTCGGCCTCTTGCTTAGCTCGTTCGGCCTCTTGCTTAGCTCGTTTGGCCTCTTGCTTAGCTCGTTCGGCCTCTTGCTTAGCTCGTTCGGCCTCTTGCTTAGCTCGTTCGGCCTCTTGCTCTATGCGCGACCTTTCCTTTTCCTTTTCTTTGGCAAACAAAGCCAACTTTAACTTCACAAGGCTTTCCTTACGCTTAAAGCTAGAGAGTGAAGATCGCGAGCTACGTCCTGAACATCTCGAATCGCCATCTAAAGAGGATCTGTTCGACTCGGGTGCTGAAAGAGGACACAAAGATTTTGTGCCAATGGGTGGCGAGTCTACACTTTCGTACCAACTTTTAACCCTGGCATCAAATTCTAATTTAGCTTGTTCAACGCTAATCTTTTTAGTTTGTGTGCCGGGCAACAGGTCTTCCTCCAATAAGAAAATACATTCAGCCATTAAAGAATCGTAATCGAGGTTAATGGTAGAGATTAAGGTTTTCAAAACCTTTTTGTTCTCAGGGTTAAGCATCAGACCGTCAGATATTAAATATTTGTTTTCTAAGTCTTTTAGTGTTGGACTTAGGTCACGACTGTGGAGATCCATGATCGATAAACACTCGTAAAATAATTCTACAACACTAAATTTGCGAACAAAGAACGATTCTGTTATAGCCGTAAAAATAGACGTTTGTAAGAGTTCAAACAATAAAGAAAAGTACAGTACCTTCATTGTTCTGCGATTATTGTCCAATTTCTACTTCGTTGAATCAGATTAACGACGTCGACGCTGCTGCATAATATCTTCTTCAAACGGAATTTCCCAAGCAGAATTCGAAGCACCGGAGATCAATTCAAGTTGAGTAGCAAGGGCACAAGTTCGAATATCCAACGGACCAACGGGATGAAACGGAGAAACAATTTTTCTTTCTTCAATGGGACGAATAGACCGATAGAGAATCAACCAAATAGTTTTGGAAGTCCAACTGATCACTTTAGCGAAGCAACAAATAGTTTGAAACTTTGTAACGGGTTCGTGAAGCAGAGACCCTTGGGGTAGTCTCCGAACCCGAGACAGATTGCCGTGAAGCTGTGCTGGTACGTAGATGAAACGCGCTTTACTTTCCTCACGCTGATATTGTATTGTCTGCTTTTCTTGAATAAATTTTTATTATTAACACAGTACTGAAAATTGATACAAAAGACAGATGGGGTGGCGTTGTTTAGCGACGTTGGCGTTGTTTAGCGTTGTAGCGGCGTAGCGGTTTCAAACTAGTTTTTGACCCCAAGCACCTTCTTCCTTAACACAGCTTCCACACAATCACGATCGACAAAAAAGAACAACTTATTCAACTTTCTTCAACGATGTTATCTACAAGCTTCTCCTTTGCGATCATTTTCCAACTCAAAAGCACAGGCTTACAAACTAGGTTTCCGATCCGTCCTGTTGCGCGTCTACTTTGAGAATAATGAATCAAATAAAGTGTGAAAAGAAGACAATTACTACTGCGTCGCTTGAGGGTCAACCTTGCCAAATCTATCAACTAATCAATAACAAACGATACTTGGAATAAAACACACATAACGACACAACGCGGGTTCGAATCGCAGGTTGCCTACGCAAAAACTAGATTTAAAGCATTACATGTTGCCAGATATTGTAACAATATTTACAGCAACGATTTCAGAAAGATATTGCAAGCAAATCTGTGTAGCATTTTTTTGATAACACGTTAGGTTACGGAAATATTTGTTATTTTAGTTATCCTGAACTTCAGATTGTTGATGCTTAAAAAGACCAAATAAATCGAAGTAAAGAGTGCCTTATCAGAAGCATTATATACGGAAGCAAAAATCGAGGAAACAATCGACGATTTGTTGTAAAAGCTAATGGTTGCTGATGATCTAAATCACGGGTTCAAAATCGATGGCTGTGTCGTGCACCTTTGCTTTAATTTGATTCAAAGTTAACGTCCAGGATATACACGGTTTAGATTCACACGCTATCATATAATTTAATTGTAATGCAGTTAATGATTTGAAAGTTTTCTTTATAGAGCTTTTCAATAAACTGCGTGTTTATTTGCATAAACTTACAACTTAATCAAAAGTCATAATTGGACTGTTTTGACAGTATTGTAATTTTTGACTATATTTTTGATTCGTTAAATTTTTAAAATCCATTAATTTTTTTTGATCTCTATGTTCATGCCAGAAAAAATTTCCGTTTACTTCTGCAATTAAATCAGGTCCATTAACGATTCTGAGGTTATTGCAGTTGCAAGCCTTATTTATTGCAATATCCATGTCTTCTTCTTAGTCGGGCTTTATCAAAAACATTTTAAGTAATACCACCATAAAAATTACCTGAGCAACGAGCTTGCATTTCCTCTTTACGTAGATGTAATTTTTCGATCAATAATATAAGTAATCAGTGACACCACATTAAGAATTTTTCACTAAAAGAGAAGAAAACTTTTTGATGACTTGAGAGCCAAGTTTATCAATATTATATGTGACGTCATAGATTTATATTGTGCACTCATAAATCACTAAATGAATTACAGCTAATTATCAGAAAAGTTGCCACTGCGACTACTCCTTCTCTGCGAACTGACCATATATCAATTTTTATGTCTACCGTTACCAATGGCGTAGACAGAAGTGAATCTATAGAGAGAAGGAGAGCAAACTATGACATTTGTTGAATGAGTGTGATCCTGCATCCCAGAGGTGGACCAGGGTGAATTCGGAACTCTTGTAAAATTTAAGAGTTTAGCATTTGTAATGTTTTACGTGTTGGCTTTCAGTAATTATTTAAAGGAGAATTTCATGAGTAAATTCTCAACGCAAGACGTGCAGCACTTACAACTGAAGCGATCTGTCTTAGCTTGTCTTATGCGTCACAGCGACGATTGTTTGATAGAACGGTTAGCTATATACATGTTTTATAATTGTGCAATTTCTTGTGAGTGATTTTGCAAGTCTACTCTTAATTGATAGTCATGATGATGATGATTGCGGCTGTGGATCAAAATTTGGAGCTACAGGAAGGGCGTTCTTATTGACTAATTTTTAATGAGAGAGGTCCTTCCAAAAATTCTTTTACATTAAGCCACACCATCTCAATAAAACAGCACCATTTTTAGCTTGTAGATAACTGGCAGTAGGCGTATTTGCAGTAGACATCAGCCAGTGGTGGATATTGGGTGAGGCAAATGAGGCAGCCGCCTCAGGCCCCCTTTTTGAAGTTGTCAAGGGCCCCCCCTTTTAAAAATGGCGTGTGTAGTTTTAGTCTATTTTGTGGCATTTTGAAATAGGTCCTTGGTCTCAACAACAGTACTGTGGAAGTGCTAACTACAAGTGGGTATTTTGCCTTTGACGATATTTTAGCCTTGCAATCTATTTGGCCAGCCATCGTTTGTGTGTCTTCAAAATTGGCTTATTTGCTGCAGTGCTCATATTATTGTTTTGGCATGCTCATAGTATTGTTTGGATAGTGATACTAACTACGAATACAATGTTTGGAAGTTCGAATCTTTGCAGGCAGGATACTTAAACAGAGGCAGTATACATTAAGGAGGGATGGCAGTTTGTGGATATAAGTGGGAGTGTAAGCTAACAACTCCGTTTTTGTCAAATCACTTTTTTGTCACTTTGTGTCCATTTTAATACATTTATAGAGATTGACTAATCACAAACTACTAAAGTCACGTCTTTAATGTGTCACTGAAATTGACCATCACAAACATTCAACGGAATATAGAATGCAGGGGTAAAATGTCATTGACGGCAAAATAGCCACTGCCTGAAAAAAACAAAACCTAAAAGTTATTTTTTCTATTACTGTTTTGGGCTGAAAGCTTTCCAGTTCTTTTGATAGAAACTGTTGTGACAATGTGGGTTTAACATAATTTTTATGGTGGAACCTCATTTTGCTGATGCGATCAGAACAACTTATATTTTTAGCTGTTTGAGCAGAGTAGACTTTGCTTGTGAACTGTGATAATTTATCTATGAAGTCGGTCCAGTTTTTAGTTGTATCAAAACGTGAATTAATTAATTCATCTTTTTATGAGCAGTTTATTGATGTTAGTGAGATACTAGGGAAAGTAGGGTTGCCAACTTTGACAAATTTCAATAAAGGACACTGCGACACGTATCCCTAAGTTTCAAATTAAATTAGCACGTCTCTCGGTTACAAATTATGCTGCCATTACCTCGGTTCAGAGACGTAGCAGCCGCCCCCCAAACCCTCCAATTGGGGGGGGGGCCCAGGCCAACTTTGGGGGCCCAAGTTAGTCTAAAATTGCTTTTTGGCTACGTGACTATTTTCAGTTCAGCAGACTTGTTTACAACCGATTTAAACTGTAGGAAGAAATTGGCTTGTGACATCATAAGTGAATGCAACGTCATTTTATCTCGCAGAATCTAGAATATTTTGATTGATTTTCTGGTAGAATCTTGAATATTCGATTGACGTAACAATGCCGTTGTTACGCAACAATCATAGAATGGTCTGGAATTCTGTTTGGCTATAAATACCGGGACAATATATATACCGTACACTGCAGAGTGCAGATAAAGTATTTTATTGACATTGTATAGAATGAAACGTTCAAAAAGTGGTTCTCAAAAGAGAAAAGAAGCAGCCACTGCTCGAGATGCTGTAGCGAAATTGCCCAAGATGACAGATTTTTTCAAGATTACTGAGCAGAGTAGACCTGGCACTAGTACCGAGAGGGATGAAGAAAACTATAGTGTACAAGAAAAAGAAGACTATGACGATCAGCATCAAAGTGATTGTGAATTTCCAGAAAATGTAAGTTGTGATTTACCTGCCAATACGCAACCTTCAATATCAAAAATATCTGAATCTCAATTTACCCCTATCCCTGATGACCCATGTAAATGGCCTGAAAGTATTTCTGATGCTCAACGATGTGATATAGTAAAGCGTGGACCACATCAACTAATAATGAATTTTCCATATAATAACACAACTCCAAGGCGACGTTTTTCCTCCAACCATTATAAACGTGTGTTACCTAATGGTGAAAGTGTTTCACGGTCCTGGCTAGTTTATTCTGGGGAATCAGATCAAGTTTTTTGCTTTTGTTGTAAGCTATTTGGAAAAACACTAAGCCCCTTTTGTAGTGGTATAAATACATGGGAGGGTTTTTCGAAAAAACTGAAAGACCATGAAAACGGCATTTCCCACCAAGAATGCTGCAGTCAATGGATGTTGCTAGCTGAAGGGATAAGAAATTCATCCACTATCGACAAACGCGAGATGAATATTTTTTCAATGAAAGACGTTTTTGGAGAAATGTTTTAGAGAGACTTATCGACATTGCCTTGTTTCTATCGGAAAGGAATCTTGCTTTTAGAGGATCTGAAGAAGTCTTAGGATCTCCTCACAATGGAAATTTTCTGGGTATATTTGAGCTTTTGGCAAGAAGAGATCCGATCCTAAAAGAGCTTCAAGACAGAATCAAGAATAAAAACACTAAAGATCACTATTTGAGTCCTACCATACAAAATAAACTAATTGAATTGCTAGCGACAGAAGTTGAAAAAGAAAATTTACAGCAATTGAAATTGGCAAAATATTTTTCTATAATTTTGGACTGCACTCCAGATATGTCACATCATGAACAAATGTCTGTCATTCTCCGTTATGTACTATGTAATGAAGAAGCTGCTGTTGTTAAAGAAACATTTTTTGGCTACTTGAGAATAAGTGACAGTACTGGGAAAGGCTTGTTGGACGCTTTCTTAGAAAAAGCGACCGAACTGCAACTCGAATTGTCTGATTGTCGAGGTCAGTCATATGATAATGGTGCTAACATGAAAGGAAAACATTCTGGGGTCCAAGCAAGAATGCTAGACATCAATCCCAAAGCTGTTTACGTGCCCTGTGCAAACCATACCCTTAACTTAGTTGTTGTTGACAGTGCTAATTCATCGACGGAAGCATTGACATTTTTTGGAGTACTTACAAGGTTGTATGTGCTGTTTTCTTCCTCTGCTCAGCGTTGGGAAATTTTGAAGAAACATGTGGAGCTGTCCATAAAGTCACAATCTGATACTCGTTAGGAAAGCAGAATTAAATGCATCAAACCTCTTCGATACAATTTAAAAGAGGTGTTGCTGGCACTGAAAGACTTGGAAGCCATTTCCATAGAAAGAAAAGATGGAAGAGCTGCCTCAGAAACAAAATCGTTGATAGCTCATTTATCAAAATGGAGTTTTCTTTTGTCGGTGTTTATTGGGTATGATATCCTATTCCAAGTCAATAAAGCAAGCAAGATTCTTCAATCGTATGGAGTCTCCCTTCATACAATGGAAACGGAAATCCAGGCAACTGAAAAGTTTTTGCAAAACTATCGCACAACGGGTTATGACAGTGCCGCAACATCTGCTGTTGAAATAGCACAGGAATTGGATATTGATCCTTCTTTTCCTCCGTCAAGAAGTGGAAAGAAAAGAAGATTGTTTGATTACCAAGGTGAAGAGGAACAACGAGCTACTTCTGAACTGAAATTTAAAAGCAACTTTTTCTATCCATTAGTAGACCAGGCTATTATGTCAATAAAGAAGCGCTTTAATTTGTTACGTGAGGTTTCTTCTGCCTTTTCGTTTTTGTACACACGAGACAAACTTTTGCTTGTGCAACAAGAAAATGCTCTTCTTACTTGCTGTAAAGAGTTCCAAAAAAAGTTCGGTGACATTGATTCTGATGAAATGAGCGCTGAGCTACAGCGGTTTGTTATAATTTTACAAAAAAAACGCAATCTCAAAACGGCTCAAGACTTTCTCAACTATCTTCTAAAGACTCATTTATTTGAATTGTATCCGAATGTGTACATCAGACTTCGAATCTTACTAACTTGCCCCGTGACTGTTGCCAGCGCTGAAAGAAGCTTCAGCAAATTGAAACTGATCAAAACTTTTAATAGAACGTCTATGACAGACAGTAGACTATCTTCATTAGCCATGTTGTCAATCGAAAATGACTGCGCCCGATCTCTTGATTATGACAATGTCATAACAGCATTTGCGAACAAAAAGGTTCGCTCCAGACTATTTAAATGATACTGTGTTTTTATAACTTTTTCATGTTTTTCAGTGTCATTGCTTTCGTTTCGCAGTGTCTGCATAAATGTCCTACTGAACTCTGGCATCGGTGCCGAATTTTTTATGACTTGCACCTTCGGTACCGGCATGCTTTATTCTGACATTAGCCTGTTTACTTATGTACAAATTGTGGTGTATTTTCTTAATGCAGCTTTTCAATTTTACACCTCTAAAGTGATATGACCTGTGCGCAGGGGCTCTTGCGCTTACTTTGGGGGGGGGGCCCGAAGTTGGAGTGCTACGGGACTGCCTCGGTTACCCGAGTCAATTGGCCAGTAAGAAGGGGTTTACCAAAAAAAAAGGTCATCACCTGTTTTCCTGCCATTGATCGTGCTACCCACGGTGTGTTGGACAGAATCCAAGAGGCCAGTGCAGACAAACGGGACAACTTTGCTAAAATTGATATTTTATTTACTTTTCAAATCTTTTTCAGCTCTTGTAGTAAAAGCGATGCTAGAAATAAAGGACAGTTCTAATTTTATAAAAGACAAGGACAGAAGAGTTCAATTAAAGGACTGTCCTTTGAAATAAAGGACGGTTGGCAACCCTAAGTGAAAGTGAAAATAAATTTGCTTTGATAGAATAATCGGTCAGTTGCGTTTGTGGTGCAAAATAGTATTAGAGATATGCAAGCACAAAAAGTTTTTGCAAGATTTAAAAACATTAAGTTTTAATTGCTTGGCATCTTTGTACTAGCTGTGTTCTGCTCAAGCCAATGATTTAACGGCAAATTTGTTACATTCCTACATTTAGCTTTTTAGAGAAATTTGTAAAAGAAGAATTAATTAAGTCATTATTCATGATTGGTATATCCCACTATCTTTGATTATGATAGTAAAACAATAAAAGATTTTAGTGGCTTTAACGCTTTACTTGTTTGGTGACTCATCCATACATGAAGTCTACTACAATCATGCTTATCAAAAAGGATTGATTATTCAGAGTCATTGATAAATTATCAGTTCAGTTAAGATAGTAGTCCTTGATTTGCTATATACCTTACCTCATACCATACAGTTTTAGTGCATCGGCTGAATAGAGAGTATGAAAGTACTGTATTGCATCAAAACCAAAGCGAAAGGAAGAAAGTAGGAACATTAATGATGCAAAGTCTAATAGATTGATTTATTGTAATAAACAGCCCTACTACTACTGCTACTACTACTACTACTACTAATACAGAACTGAGAGACAAAAGTGCATTTTCAAGCATCCAAGTTACGTTTATTGATGAAACAGAAAACGATACCAGTAGCCCTATGTAATCAAGTGTCAGTGAGTTCAAAGATAATATTGTAGAGGATATTGTTATTCGATAATATTCGTGAATTGGTTGCTGACCTGTGCTCAGCAAAAAACAAGGCAACAATCATTGTAACTAAAACTTCCTGGTTTTTTTCAATAGACCTAATACAATTAACCAGCGCCAGCATTTAAAATTGTAGATAACTCCTATCTCAACGCATTACGATTCAATTCAATGGTTTTGTACCAGCATAACGTTTATAAGCACTTGAAGACTAATATTTTTAGGAAGTTTAAGCTTTGTCTAGCAGTACACTAACTAAGCATATCGTCAGCCCTTATCTCACAGTAGGCTGTGGCATCGTAAAAATTGTTAGTTTTTGATGCGTTTATTGGCATATTTGTTTGTGAAGGTATAGTCCATATGATCACTATACAATAGACCTATGTGGTTTCAGATGTTTTGACAAAAAAATGGCCTATGTTGCAGCATAACATCTGAATATTCTTCGCAATTCTGTTTTGCCGTGTGTTTCATGACAATTAAGTCACACCAAGTTTTTAAAGCACTTGTGTTGCAACAAATCATTTAAATATTCTCTAAAATTGTGCTGTTATTGTAATGTTTTCGACAGCAAATTACTCCAATTTTTTTGAAAGATGATTAACTGTGGGAAATGCGGCAACTAGTTACTGCAAAAAAGCGTTTCAACATTTCTAAGGTAAGGTTTTGATTAAGAATATATCCTGACGTATCTGCATCAATTTTTTTGCAACAATCTATAGCCTACCCTGTAGCGTTGTACAAGGTAGCGTTGTTTGATCGCAAGTATTTATAGCTACATTAGTTTTTTGAGGCCCCTTATTAGAACTTTGCCTCAGGCCCCCAATTTTGAATATCCACCACTGCATACAGCCAGGACTACCATCTGCCAATAAGATCCAAAAAATAAGCAGGCAGTAAAAAACGATGATTTTGTAGAAAATTTGACATTTTTATTCCAAATTTGAGATGAAAACATTTTTTTGGTTTTTTGGAGGTCCACATTTTAAAAGTCTATACTCTATATTGACAAATCGGTGGCGTATTCTCCACGCATGCATTGCATGCCTTACCAAAAATGAAGAAAGACTTAACTGTTGATGAAATGATAGAAAATGCAGTTTAAAATATGATCGCAGATTTTGTTTTGAATTAAATAAATCATTTTATTATAAAAAAACGAAAACTATTTCTAGCTTCTTTTTCAGTAGGCTATAGTGTAGACAATTTTTCCTGTAATCTTGTTTGCTTTAAAGTTTCGAAAAAATACGGAAACCCTGCAAGGCATGCAGACCAGAGGTGTACATCGGATCCGGAGCCGGATTTAAAAATCAGGATTATCCGGTGTTTTCGTCGGATTCGGATTGTAAATTATTGAATTTTTGGATTCGGATTCGGATTTTGGTTTTATAACTTGGTTAGAAAGAGCCGCTAAGGGAGGTGAAAAACTACCGGTAGAACTTTTCTACCCATGTGATGTGCAATGTGAATACGAATTTCAAAAATCATGTTTACCCTCACTCCCATAAGCAGGAGTCATTTAGCGGGCAACAACAGGCAGTGTTGCCTGAATTTTGGGTCGGAGGTTGCTGCCCAAGAGCTGATGACCTTATTTTTTTTTGGAGGTCAACGTCTAGTCGATGGCAAAATGGTAAATATTGCGGTCCAAGTTTGCAGAAGTAGCGGTTGCGGAATTGAGTGTAAATTTGCGGTGCCCAGCTCTGGTTATTATGACATCAAAAGCAAATATAGGAGTTTTCAATTTTCAGGATTCGGATCCGGATTCGGATTATAATTTTTGATTTCTTAGGAGTCGGAGTTGGATTCGGATTTGCATTTTTCGGATTAGGATTAGGAGTCGGATTCAAAATTTTTGACTTTGTACACCTCTGATGCAGACCAGAGGTGTACATCGGATCCGGAGCCGGATTTAAAAACCAGGATTATCCGGTTTTTTTGTTGGATTCGGATTGTAAATTTTTGAGTTTTCGGATTTGGATTCGGATTTTGGTTTTATAACTTGGTTAGTTGATGTTTACAGTTTGTTATTGTGACATCAAAAGCAAATATGAGAATTTTTGATTTTCCGGATTTGGATTATAATTTTTGATTTCTTAGGAGTCGGAGTTGGATTCGGATTTACATTTTTCAGATTAGGATTAGGAGTCGGATTCAAAATTTTTGACTCCGTACACCTCTGATGCAGACCAGAGGTGTACATCGAATCCGGAGCCGGATTTAAAAATCAGGATTATCCGGTTTGTTTGTCGGATTCGGATTGTAAGTTTTTGAGTTTTCGGATTTGGATTTTATAACTTGGTTAGAAAGAGACGTTTATTTATTGCATCAGTAGGTATCCCTGAGCATCGGAAGCAAATAAAGAGATTTTTGATTTTCAGCGTTCGGAGCCGGATTCGGATTATAATTTTTGATATGATAGGAGTCGAAGTTGGATTCGGATTGAAAATTTTTGACTTTGTATGCCTTTGATGCAGGCATGCAGAATCTCCACTGCATGCCTTAGTATTTGAATTTTGGCCAATTCGCAGATTTATAAGCAACTTTCAGAGCAGTTTTAAGCTGCTTTTGGTAGTATAGGCGATCTTCTTATTATAAATGTTTCGTTTTTTGCGATATTTGGTTTCATTTACTTTTTCAAATTTCAGCGAACATGCCAGTGTAAAGGGTATCAACGCATGCAATGTGAGAAATGCATGCGTATGACGCAAGAGTATGGAGTACTGGTAGATCACTTGTCAGCTGAGCTAACAAGAGTGAGAGGCGGGTTAGCAGTTTCTTGTTGCTAAAACTGCTTGGCTATGCTAGCATCCCATGTACGTAAGCCTAGCTTACGGCTTAGATTAAGTGGAATTTAGAGAAAAAGATTTAACTGATATGAGGTTAATTTTGTTTTCAGCAGCAGTGTTTTTGTAGTGTTTAGTTTAGTGAAGCTAATCTCATTACTTCAGTTAATGTTAGAAAGTAATTTTTTTCCTTTACCTACAAGTCATGAGTGGCCAAAATGTTTTACCAATTGCTCCAATTGAATACTCTCAGGAAGATGTTGTAGATAGCTTAAGAAAAGCTTTAGTTTACACACATTTCAGCAAAAGAATAAGATGATTGCTTGTGCCAGGCCTACACCTCATGTAAACCTTACAAAACAAAATGGGGGATTCACAAAAAAATTTAATCCTGATTTGTATAAAAATACAAATTGGTTGTGTGGGAGCATTGTAACAAACAAGTTGTGCTGTTGGCCATGTCTACTTTTATCCAAAGAAAAGTCTATATGGAGCTCAGCACAAAAGGGATATGATCAGAGGTGGGCACTTCCGCAAATCAGTCCGCAAATCCGCAAATTGCGGAATCAAGTTTCTATTTGGGGATTTGCGAACCTAATTTCCTACCGCAAACATTTGCGGATTTGCGGTGAAAAACTGAAATTTACCGCAAATCCGCAAAGCAACAGGCAATGTTGCCTGTTCCGCCGTAAAACCGCTTGGAAGGAGTGGACGCTCTTGTTTTCTGGGTTGATGACTTTTTTTTTTTTTTTTGGAGGTCAACGTCCGATCGACGGCAAAATTCGACCTCCAAAAGTAAAAAAGGTCATCACGAGGACAAAACAACAGTAAATAATGTAGTCTAAGTTTGCAGAAGTGCAATGTGCATTTGCGGTTGCGGAAGTGCGAAAAGTTACCGCAAACCTATCGTAAATTTGCGGTTGCGGAATACCTCTTGCAGTTTTACGGAATTTGCGGTTGCGGAATTGAGTGTAAATTTGCGGTGCCCAGCTCTGGATATGATGATATGAACAACTCACACACTTTCATAGCACGCCATGACAAAAAACGCATCTTACCTCTCAGTATTTTTATCTTTCTAAACATTGGGACAAGGCAGAGGATTGATCATTTACTCGACTGTCAAAGAAGAAATGCAATCACCAAACATAACAAAGAGGTTTAGTCAAAACAAAGAAAATTTAAAAACGGCCTATTTGAACGACTTGCGTTTTGGGTATTCAGGAAATTTCTTTTCGTGACCATGATGAAAGCGAAACAGAAAATAGAGGTAATTACATTAAGTTGGCATACTTTTAGGCAGAGTTTGACGAAAAACTGAAAAATCATTTGAAGACTGCTACAGCGTTTGGGAGATTGGCACCATTTATTCAGAATGAACTTATTCAGTCTATAAGTTCAGTTGTTCTTTCTGAAATAAAAAGGAAGTCAAAGAAGCTATGTACATTTTTATTTTGCTTGATGAAACAAGTGATATTAGTTGCTACTCACAATTATCAACTGCATTGCGTTATGTTAACTCAAGTGGCTCTCTTTGTGAAAAATTTGTTCAGTTTTTTGATGTAAGTAAAGATCGCAGTGCTGCTGCAATTTCTCACTTAGTCATGAAACAACTAGCAAACCTTGAGTATGTACAAAAGTTAGTTGCACAAACGTATGATGGTGCGGCTGTGATGTAGGTGAATTTAATGATATTCAAGCTAAAATAAATGAATTTGTTCCTGATACAATTTTCATACATTGTTATGCTCAAGCCGAACAACTTCTTTGATCCCAAAGTGGAATGTTTTTTTGCTACGTTAAATGGGTTTTCATCAGTTTTCCATCATCTTCGAAAAGAACAGCTATCCTAGATGATATTGTACAGAAAAGATTTCCAAGACTTATCCCAACAAGATGGAATTATTATTCTCGATTGGTGGAAACAGTCAAAGAGAATATAGATGATCTAAAACAATTGTTTGAGTGTACTATGGAAGGCCCTGAATGGTTTGATCCGAGGTCAATCAGTCTTCTTTTCGTCGTATGAGCTATTTGATGTGAGCATTATGCAGGAAGATCAGTGATGGGATTCAAAATTTTAAGAACAGTTTCTCTTTTGTATCAAACTCACTAACAACAGGTTCCCTCATTTTAGAAAGCCCATTTGCTGTGGTCGTCTAAGGTCTATAACAAAAACCCTTGAATCCCTTATTCAGGAAGATGTGTATATGTAGGTTACACTGCGTTAGCGCTCACGCTAGGCTTGCAAGTCTTCAGTTAGACTAGGGCCACCACGACGGGTAGACTGCTTGGCCGAACCACCTGTCTGCCACATAAAGCTGGAGGCATCCCGTTAAGTGTGTTGCCCAAAGACACAACAAGCAAGCTTGCCAGCTTGTTCTCCACACCATCCCTTTTTTATGCTGACCGCCAAGCAGGGAAGCTGTGAATACCATTTTTTAAAATCTTTTGGTGTGACGCAACTTGGGAAACGAAACCCAGGTCTACGCTCTAACCACTACGCCATCGTGCCGGTCAGTCAATCAATGAAGCACAAGGTTTCTTATGAGCCCTGTTAAGTTTTGCTTTCAATTTTTTATTCCTAATTTATTTTACAGTGTTTCTATTTACTGAATATTTATTCAATGTATTTCAGTCAAATTCCATAGACATACTGTTCTACTGCAGAGAAATTAGAGACATGATTAAAAAACTTGAAGATATTAGAGAAAACAGGTATCATCCGCTGTAGGAAGTTGTAAGAGAAAAATGCGGTTTGCCAAATTCAAAAACAGGACGATCTATCTTGTAACCTGAACTTTCTTACAGAGCACTGTTTTTAGAAATCATTGACACAATTGTCATGCAGATGAAGCAAAGGTTTGAGTCAGAGAAAGATTTTGCTTTCATAGAACTTCTTGATTACAAACGTTTTCATTTATACAATAGCATCACAATGTTTCTAGAAAGGTGCTTTCTGAGTTTGAAGAAAAGTTACAGCTCCCGCTTTGATTTTGCTCGCCTGAGATCAAAACTTACAGTTTTGCATTCTCAAGATCAGTTTTGTAAATATAATTTTGAAGATCTCCATCAGTTTACGTATGAAAGTCAGCTTTATGAAGGTTTTAAGGAACTTTATAAGTTGGTTGTTTTGGTTTTGACTCTACCATATTTTACTTCATCTGTTGAGAGTTTTTTCTGCGCTTAAAAGAGTTAAAAAACATACTTAAGAAATACACAGGGCCAAGGCAGACTCTCCAACATATCGCTGATGTCAATTGAAAAGTCTCTCTTAAAGAAGTTATGTCCAAATTTTTGTTTTTTTTGTTTTATTTGCCATATTTATCCTCCATTCACGAGAAAGCGAATTGTATCGCTATACTTTGGACGGGAAGTCCGCACTCGCTTGGGAGTTGCCTTTTTCGAGGTTTATGGGCCACCTGTCTTCCACATAAAGGCGGAGGCGTCCCGTTAAGTGCCTTGCCCAAGGACACAACAAGCGAACTTGCCGGCTTGTTCTCCACAACCTGCCATAAATGCCAAGCGCCAAGCAGGGAAGCTGCGGATGCCATTTTTTAAAGTCTTTTGGTATGACTCGACAAGGGGAATGAACCCCAGGTCTACCGACTGCGAAGCGGACGCTCTAACCACTACGCCACAATAATGTCAATTCTGCGAAAAACATCGTAAAGCTGAATTCGCTTATCAGTAAATACTGCAGTTTGAAATCTCTTAATTTCAAGCTGTTTAGTGTAGCTTCTTAATTGTTATGTATCTAACCTTTTCGGTATCACCTGTTTAGAGAGTCTGTTGTGGTGCAGACGATTTTAGAACTACTGTTACGTTGGTGGTCACAGCAATTACCTTTTTGGTTAAATTTTTGTTAAAAGAAGCAATGGTTCTTTTTCACTCTTTACCTTAAGATGAGTAGGCTATGCAGACCACAAAATGGATGAGTCTGATGACTGATGCTTCCATTCCATTTTGTGCTGTACTAGACTGTGTGAAGTGAGAGCCTTAACTTATAGTTGTGACTGCTCATTAACTTTAACATTAGTAGTGCGGATATTGCATGGCCCATAGCCATTCCAATGTTTTTTCTTGCCCAGTTTTCAGATGTTTTTCTTTCTGGCTGGACAGTTTTGCTTTTAGTAATCATTTGGCCTAAAAAATGGTGTAACATAGTTTTAATTTCTCTTGTTGTTGCTGTCAGTTGACAGCTGACTAAGGTTCTATTTGACACCGACGCGATGGCGTAGTGGTTAGAGCGTCCGCTTCGCAGTCGGTAGACCTGGGGTTCATTCCCCTTGTCGAGTCAAACCAAAAGACTTTAAAAAATGGCATCCGCAGCTTCCCTGCTTTGCGCTCGGCATTTAGGGGAGGTTGTGGAGAACAAGCCGGCAAGTTCGCTTGTTGTGTCCTTGGGCAAGGTACTTAACGGGACGCCCCACCTTTATGTGGCAGACAGGTGGCCCATAAACCTCAAAAAAGGCAACTCCCAAGCGAGTGCGGACTTCCCGTCCAAAGTATAGCGATACAATTCGCTTTCTCGTGAATGGAGGATAAATATGGCAAATAAAAAAACAAAACCACTGTTTATTGTTGGGTCATCACCGTATAAGCCTACTTTGGTGAACTGGTTTTATTTTATACACAAGTTTGTAACAGATTTTTCTTTTACGCTTAGCTAATTACTGGTATTGCTATGGTTATAGCGAGCAGGTATGTTTTATGCTGCATATAATTGTTACTGTGCATAGCAAAGTTTTTCATGCCTTGTTTTTGTCTACCCATTGTAAGGTTGACTGTGCATAATGTTGCCATCCACACAGCTTTGTTTTGCTCACTTTTCACTTCAAGTTTGCTTTTAGTGATTGTTCCGAACACCTATGGTAACTTTTGATTTGTGCTATGTGGCGGCTAATCCTGACCACATGGGCAAAAACTGATGCAAGTTTTGGACTCGGCACTGCAAAAAAACTAGATTCGTTGCAATCTGAAAGTCCCTAAAAATCCCGCGCCCCAGTGTTATTATTTCAATTATCTTCGTTGCTCTTTTTTTCGCGTAGTTGCTATTTTCCATGTCTTTGATTGTCGTTTTACATTGTGCACCTCAGAAACCATGCCTTCACTTGTGTTGTAGCATAACACATTAGACTGTTGTTATGTTCGCCTTTCATCGGCTAATGTTTGGTGTACGATAAACAATCTCAGTTTCTTTTATATTGTATTTAAGCTAGGGTTGCCATACGTCAGGATTTTTCCTGACATGTCCGGAATTTTAGCACCCTGTCAGTTAGCACCCTGACATGTCCGGAATTTTATCACCGGCAGATGTCGCTCGTATGTTAGGGTTGAAGGAAACGATAGACCGGTTAGCAACAGCAAATGGAGTTAGATGGTATGGACATGTACTGAGGAGGGATGACGATAGTGTTTTGAGGGTTGCTCTGAATCTTGAAGTGACTGGCAAGAGAAAGCGAGGACGACCGAAGAAGACCTGGAAGAAGCAAGTGGAAGAGGAGACAGAGAAAGTTGGTTTGAAGAAGGAGGATGCTCTGAGACGAGACAAATGGAGGGACGGAGTGCGAGCAATTGCAGAAGGAATGGGGTAAATCCGGCCATCTCTGCTAAAGGGAAAACACCGGATAAAAACTGAATAACTACTACTACTCAGGGAAGATTTTTTAATGTCAGGGATTTTCGTGTCGGTTATCATAAGTGGTTCGTAAGTGGAATCCGACCCGACTTTGTGGATGACCCCGACAACTCGATCCCCATACGACTACTTAAACTGTGCACTTGGATTCGGTCAAACTTGTCGCTTGTAACACGATTGGTGGCAGCAAAACAGGTGTTTTTTTTGGTGAACACCTCCGTTTTGGGAGATGTCTATCGATATCCAAAGCCAAAACATCTGGCAATAATCAAATGGGATGATACCAACTGCCAACACATCACAGTGTAAACGTAACCGAAAAGTGTGCCCGGGATTTTGCCTCATCACTTTTGGTAACCCTAATCTAAGTTAGTGGTACAGTGATTGTTTCGCTCGAGTTGATACTTCGCCTTGTTATGTGCAGTAGCTGCTTTTGTCTAACAAAAGCATTTCGCTTATTCACGTGTTAGAGGTTATGTGGTCGCTTCAGAGGACGTGCCCGTATGTGCAATTCAGTTTGATATTCAGCACGATACTTCATATTGTGTTGTAGAGTGAACTTCATAAAGGCCTGTGAAACCAGGTTTAAGTACTAGATGGCAGTCGTAAGGCATGTATTGGTAGGTTGGCAGCGGACTCTACATCTGCTGATTAGTTACTTTCTTTGTGTGCTGTAGCATGATTACGTCGCTGCGCTGGCTTAACTGGTCCAGCGCTTATGTGTTCTAAAGATATACCTTTCCTATTTCGTGTACGCTACTAGGTTACACGCAAGTTACCGGTAACGTTTTCTTATTGTAATATAGAACTTGTGGCAAAACAATACAGTCTAATATTAATACTATACAAGGATTGAGAACGTCAAGGAGAAGACGTTACCGGTCATATTCAAGTGGGATCAAGCGCGAGGCTGCAGGGCCCTAGGTCACCAACTGGCAGGGCTCCGGCTTGTGCTGCCCCAGCTAGGTATAAGAATTTGTTCGCTGTAAGTACCGTAATAAAAAGCTAATTACTCGGTCCATTTCACAATTCTGTTTAATATGTTCTGCGTTGGCAAAAAGGGAAACGATAAAAAAGCCAAAAAATTTTGAAATGACAAATAAATTTGATGTCAAAGTTTACATGCTTGAGCTTTACATGCCAGAAGGGCGGTTTACCACCGGCAGATGTCGGTCGTGTGAAAACAAGTACATTCAGAAGGCCAGATTCAAGGTGGCGCTGACAGCACCTTTGCTCACGGTGTTTTACTTAAGGTGATTAACGTGTCGTCACTACGGGTAGTGCTTGCTACTCGAAAATAACTTAAAGACGCAGGTATAAAACGAAGGTTCACTCCCATTAGTCGTTGGCTATAATATCCTGTGTTTTACTTCCGCAGCCCAAGCACTTGATGCTGAGGTGCATTTGTTAAATTTTGGGCGGGTATCTTTGAACAGCCGTACAATCGCATGCGTTGTCAGATTAGTCATGATCAGCGATGGGATTCAAAATTTTAAGAACAGGTTCTCTTTTGTATCAAACTCACTAACAACAGGTTGCCTCATTTCAAAAAACCCATTTGCTGCGGTCGTAAGGTCTATAACAAAAACAAGAACGGGTTCGCCGATTATCACGACATTCCAAGAGCGGGTTCGCACGGGTTCGTGCGAACCCCCTGAATCCCATCACTGGTCATGATACGCCACTGGACGAATCTCATTCCCAATTTAATCACGTATAAAATTCATACAGGTCCACTACAATGCTTCCTCGATTATTCGTACCTAGTTTAACCGGAATTTAATAATCCGGTTGCTCTATTTTGCTACATTTCAAAATTAGATTGCTTTTAACTAGATGTTGCAGGAATAGTTTCCGGGAAACTTTACCCTAGATCCCACTAAAAAAAGCTAAAATGCTGTATTGTCGGCGAATTTTCTGTGGAAGAAAACGCAATTAGTTCAGATAGAGGGCTGAATGACGATTTTGTAAAACAATTTGCCGCACTAAACATTGAACTGACGATCTTAGATATTGATGGCTGGTTTCATGCTAATGGGCCAGATTATGAATAGCTCATCTTGTTTCAGTAGCAATAGGGAACGAATGTGATGAAAAAGAGAATGCAGACAAAAATACACAACATTCAACGTAAAAAGCACAATGCTCTTTTTTTCTCGTGCAGAGGCAATGCAAATGTGTGACCATTGCCTAACGTGGCTCTTTATTTAGCCGGAAGCAACAGTTTTAAACACTTCCATTTTGGTACGACTTGGCGAGTTTGCTCCTGCAGAACGCGTATCTTCCCTCAAACAATCTAAATTTAGTTCCTATTTTAGTAAATCTAGTGTTGCAAGTGATAGTTAGGCGGGTAATTTCTTACATATTGTAATTTTGAACTTCCATCACTTTTTGAACCATGAATGCGTTGTGTTTTTGTTCCCTTGACTTAAACGTTAAGAATTCAGTTATCCGGTTTTTTTGCTAATCCGTTCAGATTTCTGAAAGTATTATCCCAAATAGACCGGATAATCGAGGAAGCACTGCAATGACTGTTGAGAACTGCAATGCTCCATATCTTATAGATCGGATCAGACATTTAAAATAGCCACAGCTTTCTGGCAAAGCAAGTTAAGGTGTGACAAAACAGGCTAAGTGAAAACGGAGTTGATGGTGTCCAATGCAGAGGCAATAAAACAGTTGAAATTTCGTCTCCTTTTGAAACAATCAAACACAGTTTATGAATATGTTGAGGAATATTTTGTCCTCTTTCATTAACAGTTACTTTTCGTACAATTCCATATTCATCCGGATATACAGGGTGGCCCACTGAAAAGTAGCCCGATATCTCGATAGATTGTGGCTCACTTAAAAGTAGCCTGATCTCTCGATAGGTTGTATAGGTGATAGGTTGATGTAGTTGACGTTTATCTACACATCTTGGAACAGTTTAACGACCAAGCGACACCACAAGACAAAATGCATTTGTTTTTCCAACAAGACGGCGCTACATGCCACATGTCTTACAGATCACTGACACGAGTTCATGACATGTTTACGGAAGAGAGAATAATAAGCAAAGGATTATGGTCACCACGTTCCCCGGACTTGTCATCATGTTCTTTTGGAAGGGTTCCACATTTTCAAATGCTGGCAGTGATGGTACTCAGCCAGCATCGTGTGTCGACATCCAAAACCGTCAGTCCACATATTTCTGTGGGTGCCCGATGTACGGGGCATGTCAGAATGATGTGTTCTGCGGTTTGTTCTGCAGCGCCACACTCGCAATTCGATGTAGGAGCAAGGCCACATTTGTGTATGAACGACTGAAAACACCCAACACCAGCCCGCAAGCGGTTGAGCCTGACCCATGATGATCTAGGCAGGCCCATTCCCATTGGCCTAGTGCTTGTCCTAGGGATAAAAGCACGGAGATCAGATAAACACTCCAAGTATTCCGAGCTCCATTTAAAGTCAGTTCATTGAGCTGCACGAATATCCAATTCAGTTAGATCTTGGAGTAACTTCCGTGCAGCGGGCACAAAAGGGCGTCTGGATTTTAATCTCTCTCTGTAGCCGTGTGTGGACCTAGCCAATAATTCATAGAGAATATGGCCAGGGTCCAGGCTGCCACGATATGCCAGAGAGAGCGTTGCTCCTAATCGGCGAAGCTCAGCCGGCTGAATACCTGCGAGGACGGGTAGATAGTCTGTTGGAGTTGGACGCAGGCATCTAGTGACAATGCGCAACGAGTCGTTGAGAACACTATCGATAAGGCGAGTGTGTGCACTGCGACACCAAACTGGTGCACAGTACTCCGCAGTGGAGTAGACCAGAGATAGGGCGGCTGTACGCAGTGTTTTAGCTCCAGCGCCCCAACCTGAGCCTGCAAGTCGTCTCATCAGTGCAACGCGCGTTGTTAGTTGTTAGTTTTAGTTTTTGCACTGATGAGACGACTTGTCATCATATGATTTTTGTCTTTGACTGACTTTAAACAAAAAGTTTATGCAAGTAATCCTCACAATCTACACCAACTAAGGGAAAACATTACCAACGCTATCAGGAAAATCACCAGAGAAGAACAACAGGCAGTATTTGCAAACGTAGTTAAACGTGCCCAGAAATGCATAGACCTCAACGGGGAGCACTTCCAGCACCTTTTATAACATTACAGACGCAAAGAAGTCAACGGGGAGCACTTCCAGCATCTTTTACAACATTAAAGGTAAATAAAACAATCTTTAATAACACCACAGGTAATTTAGACACTAAAAGAATATTCCTCTTTTCTACCACATTTTCTGGGCTACTTTTAAGTGGGCCAACCTGTACATATGCAATTGTGATATTAAGACTCACCCACATAGTACCTATCCTTGGAAATCTATCTAAAAATTTTGGAAAGTTTTAAACAAAGCGGGGATTTTCAATTTTGTAAAAAGAGTTGAAAAAAATTTTGGGATGTTTTAGATTAAACTTTGCAACTTTCTCGTTTCGTGCACAAACCTATGGTTGGTGATCAACGTGAAATCAGAAAACTAGTAGCATGCATTTAGCAATAAAGTATTTTGAGGGGAAAAGGAAAAAAAATTGATTTGAGTTTTTCGGCCTAGATCTTTTTTCCAACAATTAATGAAACCGTTTGAATAATGACGCTTTGGTTTAGGTTCAGATTTAGAAAAATTTGTTTATATTGATTCAGTTTTAATATTTTACATAAATCGGGGTTCAGATTCACCGGGTTGAATATTTGGGTTCGGTTTGGGTCGGAAAATATAATTGGCTATTACCAATTTTCAATTCGATTTTGGTTAAGTTTGACTCTTTAGTTGTAACACAAACAACATCATGTAATCACCTTAACAATTATAACACACTCAAAACAAAAGTATTTAGGACAGCTGAAAAACAGATTTTGAGCAATAAGTATCTGCTAGAACTTGTAAATAGGTCGACTTAATCGACGTTGTCCAAAAAATCCAGCAGGTTATTTCTTATTGTCTTCAATTCTAGATAAATTTCTGAACAACTGGTGCTTCCGTAAATCATAGAGAGTCTTCTACCCATTTATGCTAGACTCCAAAGCAATTATGCAGTGATGTACCCGCATAAAAAATAATGACGCCGTAAGCGTGAACATAAGCAATATAAAAAAAGTTACGCCGCTAGCGTCAACGTAAATTGAAACAAAAATATCTCACCTATACATGTTTTATATCCGAAAAAGGGCTCCACGCATTGGACTTGGATCTCACCAAACCTGCCTGAATTAGATACAAGTTTAGCAATCTACATACATACTGGTGTCCGATTTTTCCTATCACTGATTGCTATTTGTCGGTTTGGTTCTTAGTGTGGCCCAAAAGAACACACTGGCTGTTTTTTAATGGAAATCGGTGGCGAAAGAATAATTGATTCAGCTAGTCTGTATTCTATGAATAAAAGATGATGAGAAGCTTAGATACTGGTACGCTACGCTGCTCCCAAAATTTTAAGATATTTTTAATAATTGTATAATTGTATTCATGTTGAAAATTGGCCAATGTGCTTCGGTCCTGAGAAATATGCTCCTGAAGAATGGTTTTAGGCACGTGCTGCTTAATCCTCTGTTGTAGCCTTTGAGACGTACTACCCACGTACCGACTATCGCATTGGCACAGAAATTGATGGACAATGTTGCTTTGATGAAAAGCGGGTAGTACATCCGTTTTGGCTACAGGAAGAAGTAGTCTGGTGTTGTAGACAATGCATGGTTCAACTGCGAAGTAACAGCGTTTGACGGCTGTTCTAATTTGCATTTCGTACCTCATCGAAACATTGCCCAGTCACGGCAAGTGAAGATAAACTGGGCATTTCTTCGGACCTAATGGCATTAATCTGCAAAACTGATTTATTTTCTTGGTTATGACAGTGTTGATTACAGCTTCAGGGTAACCGTTGTCGATAAGGATTGAACGAATGTTGGAAAGTTCATTTTCAAGAGTACATTTCGAACAGATGACTAGAGCTCTGTGGACAAGAGTTGAAATCAAATTGGTCTTTTGTTTCAAGGGACAAAAAGAGTTCCAGCGAATGTATTGGCCAGTGAAAGTCGGCTTCCTGTAGATAGATGTAACAAATTCGCTGATGCTCCGTATAATGGCGAGCTTACTCGGCCTCCTTTTCCTCGTGCAGTTTTTGTTGAGCTGATGCAAACGGCTACTTCCCCCGTTGAATTCAGTTTCAACAATACAATGCACCGACAGATTGATGGCGTTGCTATGGGTTCACCTCCTGGCCCATCTCTTGCCAACATTTTTGTCGGATATTACGAAGCTTTGCTTTTCAAAAGAGTCAACAAACCTCTTATGTACGAGTTGATACGTCGATGATACTTTTGCAGTTTTTAACGACGAAGACGAATATAACTGCACCAATTAACAGCAGCCTCAACGTGATGGTGCGTTCCCCGACCCCGTTTGGGTTGGGTCGAAATGGCTGTTTGCCTTCCCGAGGGTCCCAGTTACCCCGGGCACTCTCCTTCATATTTTCGCTAGGCTGCCCCCTGAACGACCGCAGAAGGGCACCACACACCTTCTTCAAAATCGGTCGCTTGTTTTCTCTTTTTTTTCTCCTGCCCCTCTCTTGCTCTTCTTCGTCTTATCATTCTCCTCCTTCTCTTGATGAGCGGTAACGTTCATCCCAACCTTGGCTTCATTTTTCCTTGCTCTGTGTGCGCTGGAAATGTGATTTGGCCGGGCAAGTCAGTGCAATGCTGCGCTTGCTCCAAATGGGTCCATCTAAGATGCTCACAACTTTTCCTATCCAAATTCAGAGCTCTTGGCAGCTCTCACTCTTGGAGCTTCCCTCTTGCCGTACCACTGTGACTCCCTTCTCGGATTCCTCCGATATGTATACGTCCACTCTTCAATGAGGCTCCCCCTCTGCTAATGCTGCACTCTCGCCCAACCCTCATATCCCCCGTCTGCCCATTATATATCTTCTCCTTCTGCCCCCTCACCACGGTCCCTTGCTTCTGGCTGTCCTTCTTCGCCTCCTGCCTCCTCTCCCCCCTGAATCTCTCAGGGTTCTTCAATAGAACACTAGAAGTCTTCGAGCTAGGAGCACTGAACTACGCCACTTTTTTTCGTCCAATCCTGTCGATCTTATCTGCATCCAGGAATCCAACCTTAACTCATCTTCCTCTTTCCGGAATCCTGGATTCTCTGCTCTGCGTTCTGATTGCACCCACTCCCGGTCTGGCATTTTCTCTTGTGATACAGTACCACGCACGCTAGCGGCGGCATTGTCATTTTCGTCAGGCAGGGTCTACCTTTTTCTGAACCTGCTATCTCCATTCTTTCTTCACTTGATCCCTACTCTGATTATGTAGCGGTCAACATCTCTCTTAACAACTCCTCCTTGTTCTCATTTCTTAATGCGTACGCCCACCTATTTGATCCTCCCCAACGGATGGCAGAACCGAATCCTTTTCTCCCTCCATTTTTTTCTCCTCCAGAAATCTCTTCTTTCTGGGTGACTTCAATTGCCACCACCCTCTCTGGGACTCAAGAGGTATTCCCGACCCCCACGGGGAGGAAATATTTGACTGGGTCATTTCTTCTGACCTCCTCCCCCTCAATGACTCTGAAACATGCACCCTTCTACATCGCTCCACCGGCAGTCGCTCCTCTCCTGACATATCCTTAGGTCCCTCTTCTCTTGCCCTTTTTGATCCTGGGAGGTGCTACAGGACCTGGGATCTTACCATCTACCAAT
Organism: Trididemnum clinides; assembly: GCA_963675345.1. NCBI lineage: Eukaryota > Metazoa > Chordata > Ascidiacea > Aplousobranchia > Didemnidae > Trididemnum > Trididemnum clinides. Next base: position 27,813,505 of record OY776298.1, on the reverse strand, counting down.
TCTTCTATCTATCCCTCTGTCTCCGGCCTTTCGCCCCAACGAGCGTCCCCCTTCCTTCAATTTTCCGAAAGCTCGCTGGGATGGCTTTGTTTCCTACTTTGACTCCCACTGTCCTTCTGCAGAGGAATACTCGTCTCTTTCTCTTTCCTCTGCTGCTGCTCTCTTTACCTCTCTTACACTGAATGCGGCCAAATCTTCCATTTCTTTCGGCCGCATCAAACACCATCCTAAAGCCTGGTGGTCTGCTCAGGTAGAAAGTGCGGTTAGTGAAAGACGCAAAGCTTTCGCTACCACTCACAGAAATGATGAAGATCGCCAGGCTTACATCTCCGCTTCTCGTCAGTCATCGCCAAGGCCAAAGCTAAGGCTGAGGCATGGCAGACGACTTGCTTTTCTCTCTCACCTAGGTCTAACCCTAAATCTGTACAGTCTCTTCTTCCCTCTATCGCTGGCTCTCCTTCCTCCTCTCCTTACTTCCCCTAACTGCTCTTCTCTCAGGGAATCGGCTTCGGTCTATGCCGCTTACCTAAGATCCCACTTTTCCGTTTCTCAGCCAAAGGCCCTGTGTAGCAGAGCCAGAGGCTACCTCTCTGAGCTATGCCGAGCCACGTGCCCTGTGGAGTCTCACTCGTCCTTTTGCTCTGTTTTCTCTCCCACGGAATTTTTTGCGGCTACCTCCAACCTTTCCCCTTTCACCGCCACTGGCCCAGACAAAGTTGCCTATCCCATGCTAAAGCATCTTCCTCGCTCTGGCATGAATTTTCTTGCTCATATTTTTCATGTCTCCTGGTCTTCACATTTCTTTCCTTCCATCTGGAAGACATCTTCTATTATTCCCATACACAAGATGAGAAAGCCTCTTGACTCTCCTGCTTCCTTCCGGCCTATCTCTCTCACCTTCTGCGTATCAAAGCTGTTAGAACGCATCATTCTATCCCGTCTACTCTTCTTTCTGGAATCTAATTCCATTCTCTCTCCCCGCAAGGCCGGTTTCCGTCCTGGCCGGTCTACACTAGATCAAACTCTGTACCTTTCTCAGTCAATTTCGGATGGGTTTAACAAACCCAGGCCGGGCTCTCGAACGATCCTGTCTACTATTAATTTCTCAAAAGCTTTTGACTCTGTCTGGCATCCCGCCTTTTCCACAAACTCATTTTGGCTGGCCTCCCTTCTTGCTTTGCTCGTTGGACTCAATCTTTCTTTTCTGATAGGCGCGCTTCTGTGGTCTATCAAAATCACAAAAGTCGTCCTTTTCGAGGTGGTTCGCAAGGATCTGTTCTTGTCCTTGTACTTTTCTCTCTCTTCATTAATGATGTTTCTGCCTCTCTGCTTTCTTCCGTCAGCTGCTCTCTTTACGCTGACGATCTGGTTATTTGGTTCTACCCCACTTGGTCCCCACTGCGGCAGAGGCAACACAAGGAGCTCTGTTTCGATTGGAGCGCTGGTCTGAGTACTGGTGTCTTTCTCTCAATCCAAGCAAATATGGGGTCTCCTTCTTAGTGGATCCCACCAAGCTAACCACCAGCCCAACCTTCTCTTACTCGGCTTCTGCTTTCGTTTTAACCCAACTCCAACTTTTCTTGGGGTTACCTTTGACCGCACTGTTTCCTTTTCTAAGCATGTATCTTCGCTGAAGGCCAAGTTTTTCCCACGTTTCAAGGCCTTACGCTGTATTCCTGCTTCCTCATGTGGCCCCTTTGAGGAGTTCCTCTCTTTTCTGTATAAATCTTTTATTCGGTCCCTTTTCACTTATTCTTCACCCGGATGGTTTCCTTTCCTAAGCGCTACCAATTTCACCAAATTGGAATGCTTCCACCGAGTGGCCAGTCGCGCCATCACCGGCTGCCTATCGTCTTCCCCTATTGCTCTTCTTCTCTCCGAGGCTTCTTTACCTCCCCTACGAGTCACCCTGACTCACTTCACCCTTTTTTTTGTGAGTAAGCTCTTCGTCCCCCAACCTCTTTTCTATTTCAGATTTGGCCAGACTTGGAATGAAACCAAGACTGCAGATTGTCCTGGAGAGCTTTTGCGTTCACTCACCCGCTCATGCTTCCTTCTACTTGTTCCAGGGAGGTTTTTGTTGTGTTTTCTTACAACAAAACAACTAGATAATCACGGAGATTAAACTAGCTTAAATTCTCATCACAAGTATATCCTTTTTGTTCACTTCTATTTACAATCTCAATCATTTCCAAAACGTGACTTATTCAAATAGATTATAAATGCAGCTGTTATGTACAAACGACACTATATCATCACAACACCTTCCGCTCTAATTTGAAGATACGGACTCAGAAGATATTACAATTTACACAAAAGTATGCTCTTCGACTTAAAAATTATACATGACATTATATCAGAGCAGACTTAGCAATCGAAAAGTACTTTACGTCGCCTTTCCCTCTGGGGCCGTCCCAACCTACGAGAAATGCCCCCATTGACCCCATCATTTAAAAATGTGCTGTTTCTATGATTTCTTTCTCTGCTGGGACCTTGTTTTTCTGATAATGAACACGAGCTAGTTGAAGGGAGGTTTTGATGATTTCCATCTTGCAAAGTGTCTACCTGAGGCTTGTTCGTTCGTTCACATTCCTTTATGCTGGTGTTCGGTTCAGAGACATAACGTGGTTGTAACTGATCGACATGTCTTCGCCACCTCGCTCCATTTGATAGAACTCGTACTCGTACACTACGAGTGCCATATACTTTTTCAGTTTCCGCTGGTACCCATCGAGGATTGTTGGGTGCATGCTGGTCTTCTTCCAGTGCATAACATGGCATTCCAACTTGATAAGGATTTTCATCTTGGTTTCCCCGCAACTTGGATGGGTGAGGTGTTTCCTTCAATTGCCTCCTCTGCGCCGCATGAGCTGGTGATGGTAACAATACATCAATCTTGGTTCGAATTTGTCTTACTGTCAATAGTTCGCTTGGCGAATATCCCCCAGCTAATGGTGTGCGCCGATATTGCATTAAAAATTCTTGCAAGGCAGACTTACATGGGAGATTTGATTTTTTTAATGCTTGTTTGAATGTCTGCACCAATCTTTCGGCTGCTCCATTCGTTGCAGGGTGGTAAGGCGCTCCCGTAAGATGCACAATTCCTCTTCGCTTGCACCACTCCTGAAATTTACCTGATGTGAATGAAGACGCGTTATCCGTAACCAGGATGTGTGGGTACCCAAAATGTGCAAATGTCTCTTCCAACAGTGCAATTGTAGACTTTGACGAGACAGTTGTAGTGGGATAAATGCATGGGTATTTGGAGTAGGCATCAACAATTACTAGCCAATTATTTCCCATAAAATTAACCGCATGGTCCACATGTATTCGGCTCCATGGCTTCTCCGGAAGCATCCATGGGTGATTTTTCATTTTTGGCGGTTTATTCTGGTGTTCTCCACATGATGTGCAGTTTCGGCATTGCTCTTTAATGTCAAAATCCAGACCTGGCCAGTTTACTGCTGTGCGAGCCAAATGTTTCATTTTCTCAATCCCAAAATGACTCGTATGCAAAATGTCAATAACTTGCTTTCGCAAACTTTGGGGAATCACAACTCTAGTTCCATATAGCAAACATCCATGTTCCACAGATAAAAAATCTGCAACTTTGCGAAATTCCTCAGCTTTTTCTGTAGAAGCTTTCTTTTGAGGCCATCCTTCTTGCGTATACCGAATGACTGTTGAAATTGTAGGATCCTTTGCTGATTCTTTAAGTAGGACTCCTGGGTCTGTTGGCTTCAGCTGTGAGCTTATGGTCTTGATGGCGTTTATTACATACATATTATCCTCTTCTTCTTCTTCGTGGTCGAAGTGCGCATCAGGACCTGAAGGCAATCGGCTTAGCACATCTGCATTTCCATGAGCAGAAGTATTTCTATATTCGATGGAATAGTTATACTGATTTAATATTAAAGCCCATCTAGCTAAGCGATTGGCTGCCAAAGCTGGTGTGGCTTTGGTAGGACTAAACACTGATAGCAATGGCTTGTGATCAGTCACTAAGATAAATTTTCGTCCATAAAGGTATTGATGGAACTTTCGCAGAGCAAACACAATAGCGAGAGCTTCCTTTTGTATCTGACTGTATTTTCTTTGGCTCTCTGTCGATGTTTTGGATGCGTTGGCAATTGGACGTTCCTGTCCATCTTGAAAACGGTTAAACAACACTGCACCAATTCCTACGTGGGAAGCATCACAAAAAATACCAATTGGCAGTGATGGATCAAAGTGTGCTAGCACCATGTCTGTGCAAAGCATGTCTTTCACAGTTTGAAAAGCTTCTTCTTCTTTTTCCTTCCATTTCCATTCCACGCCGTTTCTGGTTAACTTGTGTAAAGGCTCAGTAATTGTAGACAGGTTAGGCAAAAACTTTCCATAAAACTGTACTGAACCTAAAAATGATTTAAGTGTTTAAAGATTGTGAGGTCGTGGCATTTTACGAACTGCGTCAACTTTCTTTTCCTTGGATATGCCTTGGGATGAAAGAGTATGTCCCAAATACTCCACAGTGGGTTTGGCAAACTCACATTTATCCAAACGACAGCGTAGTCCATGGTCTTGAAACTTTTGTAGAAGTTGACGCAAATTTTCTAGATGGTCTTCAGCATTTTTGCCGCTTACAAGTATGTCATCTAAGTAAACAGCAACACCTTTAAGATCTCAAGTCAACTGGGTCATCATCTTTTGAAAGTAACCCGGTGCCGATGTTATCCCAAAAGGCAAACTCATTTGAAGAAGCACACCCTTATGCGTGCAGAGTGCCAGCCTTTTTTGGCTTTCTGGGCTGAGGGGAATTTGATTATAGGCATTTGCTAAGTCAATTTTAGTGAAGCAATACCCCCCACCTAGCTTTTGCATTAGTTCTTCGGGAAGCGGAATGGGTTGTCTAAGTATTTGGCTGAGTAGTCAGCCACAATAAACCAGTTGATGGTTTATTGTGGCTGAGTAGTCCCCACATACTCTTAGTGAGGGTACAGTTTGCCCTGGGCGTAGGGGTTTCTTTATTGGTACTACAGGTGTGCCAAAATCCAGAGACGTAGCAGCCGCCCCCCAAACCCCCCAATTGGGGGGGGGCCCAGGCCAACTTTGGGGGCCCAAGTTAGTCTGAAATTGCTTTTTGGCTACGTGACTATTTTCAGTTCAGCAGATTTGTTTACAACCGATTTAAACTGTAGGAAGAAATTGGCTTGTGACATCATAAGTGAATGCAACGTCATTTTATCTCGCAGAATCTAGAATATTTTGATTGATTTTCTGGTACAATCGTGAATATTCGATTGACGTAACAATGCCGTTGTTACGCAACAATCATAGAATGGTCTGGAATTCTGTTTGGCTATAAATACCGGGACAATATATATGCACTGCAGAGTGCAGATAAAGTATTTTATTGACATTGTATAGAATGAAACGTTCAAAAAGTGGTGCTCAAAAGAGAAAAGAAGCAGCCACTGCTCGAGATGCTGTAGCGAAATTGCCCAAGATGACAGATTTTTTCAAGATTACTGAGCAGAGTAGACCTGGCACTAGTACCGAGAGGGATGAAGAAAACTATAGTGTACAAGAAAAAGAAGACTATGACGATCAGCATCAAAGTGATTGTGAATTTCCAGAAAATGTAAGTTGTGATTTACCTGCCAATACGCAACCTTCAATATCAAAAATAACTGAATCTCAATTTACCCCTATCCCTGATGACCCATGTAAATGGCCTGAAAGTATTTCTGATGCTCAACGATGTGATATAGTAAAGCGTGGACCACATCAACTAATAATGAATTTTCCATATAATAACACAACTCCAAGGCGACGTTTTTCCTCCAACCATTATAAACGTGTGTTACCTAATGGTGAAAGTGTTTCACGGTCGTGGCTAGTTTATTCTGGGGAATCAGATCAAGTTTTTTGCTTTTGTTGTAAGCTATTTGGAAAAACACTAAGCCCCTTTTGTAGTGGTATAAATACATGGGAGGGTTTTTCGAAAAAACTGAAAGACCATGAAAACGGCATTTCCCACCAAGAATGCTGCAGTCAATGGATGTTGCTAGCTGAAGGGATAAGAAATTCATCCACTATCGACAAACGCGAGATGAATATTTTTTCAATGAAAGACGTTTTTGGAGAAATGTTTTAGAGAGACTTATCGACATTGCCTTGTTTCTATCGGAAAGGAATCTTGCTTTTAGAGGATCTGAAGAAGTCTTAGAATCTCCTCACAATGGAAATTTTCTGGGTATATTTGAGCTTTTGGCAAGAAGAGATCCGATCCTAAAAGAGCTTCAAGACAGAATCAAGAATAAAAACACTAAAGATCACTATTTGAGTCCTACCATACAAAATAAACTAATTGAATTGCTAGCGACAGAAGTTGAAAAAGAAAATTTACAGCAATTGAAATTGGCAAAATATTTTTCTATAATTTTGGACTGCACTCCAGATATGTCACATCATGAACAAATGTCTGTCATTCTCCGTTATGTACTATGTAATGAAGAAGCTACTGTTGTTAAAGAAACATTTTTTGGCTACTTGAGAATAAGTGACAGTAGCCTACTGGGAAAGGCTTGTTGACGCTTTCTTAGAAAAAGCGACCGAACTGCAACTCGAATTGTCTGATTGTCGAGGTCAGTCATATGATAATGGTGCTAACATGAAAGGAAAACATTCTGGGGTCCAAGCAAGAATGCTAGACATCAATCCCAAAGCTGTTTACGTGCCCTGTGCAAACCATACCCTTAACTTAGTTGTTGTTGACAGTGCTAATTCATCGACGGAAGCATTGACATTTTTTGGAGTACTTACAAGGTTGTATGTGCTGTTTTCTTCCTCTGCTCAGCGTTGGGAAATTTTGAAGAAACATGTGGAGCTGTCCATAAAGTCACAATCTGATACTCGTTAGGAAAGCAGAATTAAATGCATCAAACCTCTTCGATACAATTTAAAAGAGGTGTTGCTGGCACTGAAAGACTTGGAAGCCATTTCCATAGAAAGAAAAGATGGAAGAGCTGCCTCAGAAACAAAATCGTTGATAGCTCATTTATCAAAATGGAGTTTTCTTTTGTCGGTGTTTATTGGGTATGATATCCTATTCCAAGTCAATAAAGCAAGCAAGATTCTTCAATCGTATGGAGTCTCCCTTCATACAATGGAAACGGAAATCCAGGCAACTGAAAAGTTTTTGCAAAACTATCGCACAACGGGTTATGACAGTGCCGCAACATCTGCTGTTGAAATAGCACAGGAATTGGATATTGATCCTTCTTTTCCTCCGTCAAGAAGTGGAAAGAAAAGAAGATTGTTTGATTACCAAGGTGAAGAGGAACAACGAGCTACTCCTGAATTGAAATTTAAAAGCAACTTTTTCTATCCATTAGTAGACCAGGCTATTATGTCAATAAAGAAGCGCTTTAATTTGTTACGTGAGGTTTCTTCTGCCTTTTCGTTTTTGTACACACGAGACAAACTTTTGCTTGTGCAACAAGAAAATGCTCTTCTTACTTGCTGTAAAGAGTTCCAAAAAAAGTTCGGTGACATTGATTCTGATGAAATGAGCGCTGAGCTACAGCGGTTTGTTTTAATTTTACAAAAAAAACGCAATCTCAAAACGGCTCAAGACTTTCTCAACTATCTTCTAAAGACTCATTTATTTGAATTGTATCCGAATGTGTACATCAGACTTCGAATCTTACTAACTTGCCCCGTGACTGTTGCCAGCGCTGAAAGAAGCTTCAGCAAATTGAAACTGATCAAAACTTTTAATAGAACGTCTATGACAGACAGTAGACTATCTTCATTAGCCACGTTGTCAATCGAAAATGACTGCGCCCGATCTCTTGATTATGACAATGTCATAACAGCATTTGCGAACAAAAAGGTTCGCTCCAGACTATTTAAATGATACTGTGTTTTTATAACTTTTTCATGTTTTTCAGTGTCATTGCTTTCGTTTCGCAGTGTCTGCATAAATGTCCTACTGAACTCTGGCATCGGTGTCAAATTTTTTATGACTTGCACCTTCGGTATCGGCATGCTTTATTCTGGCATTAGCCTGTTTACTTATGTACAAATTGTGGTGTATTTTCTTAATGCAGCTTTTCAATTTTACACCTCTAAAGTGATATGACCTGTGCGCAGGGGCTCTTGCGCTTACTTTGGGGGGGGGGCCCAAAGTTGGAGTGCTACGGGACTGCCAAAATCGTTGAATTGTACAGGCTTCCACACCCCTTTGGCAATACCCCGTTCATAAGCTTGTGCCAAGTCATCCTGTATGGCAAAGGGCACAGGTCGTGGTTTGCAAAATACAGGCGTTACGTCTGGTTTAAACTTTATTCCAAGTTCAAAATCTTTCAGGCAACCTAGTTCATCATTAAAAACATCAGGAAAATCGTTACACATTTGTTTACAAGCACTTTGCAAGCTTTCAGCACATTGATACACAGATTTACAAATAGACAAACTGCATTGCTTTCCATGAATCATATCATCTGGTGATATGCTCAGTGTTGCAATCGCATCTCTACCCAATAAGTTTAATTGTGGAATGTCTGTGACCACAAAATCAATTTGTTTGCCATCAAGGCTTGATTCATTATTATGCACAACTGCAACAGATTTTGCTTTATATACACCTAAAATAGGTAGCTTATGACCAGAAGCCGATGTACAAACTTTGTCAGTAGTTTGCAATGCTGGTCGGCCAATTTTAATCCAGCGCGATTTCGAAAGAAAGCTATCCCCAGCACCCGTGTCTATTTCAAAAATGGTTTGGTGACCATCAAGGCTAATACTTTGTTGTAATTGGGGAGCAGATCTGACCATTTTGACAGTCTGCAATGTATCTGAGTTGTTGGGTTTCACCGTATGTACTGTAGAGTCTTTTTTCTTTTTATAACAAGCCCTTTCAATATGTCCTAACTTGTTACAATAGTTACACACAGTATTTTTAAAATGGCAAGTGGTGCCTGTGTGACCTTTTCTGCCACAACGGCCACATGGTGGTCCATTTGACCTGTTCACTGAATTTAGAGTATCATTGCACACATCACCTGAAGGTCGTTTTCTCACTTGCCGATATGATCGTGATGGTGTACGTACTTTAACTGAATACGTGTGTTCATTAGTAGATGGAGTTGAGAAGCTGACAGTCTCTTTTGCAACTTTGTTGGCTTCTTCTATCTCAAGGGCAATATTAATGGCTTTTGCAAAGGTCAATTCGTCTCATTTTTCTTTAAAAATAGCTTTAAGTATTGCCTCATTGTTCACTGAGCAAATGAATCTGGTGCACATAACATCATCTTGGGAATCAGTAATTGAACCAAAATCACATGTAACAGCGTCTTGTCAGATGCGTGCTGCTAATTCTGTGACAGACTCATTATGTTTTCTGCTCAAATCACTCCAAAATTTGTATCTTTCACGAATAACAAATAATTTTGGATTATATTGTTCAGCCATAAACTGTGCAAGAGTTTCCATATCAGACTCGTTAATGTTGATAGGAGGCTGTTGCTGAGATGCTAAGCTTTGCAGTAACTTGTACACTGAAACAGTGTGATTAGTCAAGAAGATTTGAGCCATTTTAGTTTCAGGCACAGAGTGAGCTTTTATGAATGTTAAAAAACGAGAGTAATAATCGGTCCATAATTCAGCAGTTGAGTCAAATGCTGTAAAACTAGGCACAGAATATAAGCTAGGCCTAGCAGCAGAAACTGAGTTTTCAGGACGAGTACCGGTAGATCCCGCAGCATTACCTGAGTTTGCATTCATCTGTTTGAGTGTTTCTAGTAGCACTTCCATTTGCTGGGACTGCAATTCCATTTGAGCCTGTTGCTGATCCAGCTGCTTTTTCATTAATTCAATAATTTCTTTGTTAGACATGGCTAAGTGTAAACTTTGTCGCTAATTTGTTATCCTCGTCGCCAATTTGCTGTGTTTTCTTACAACAAAACAACTAGATAATCACGGAGATTAAACTAGCTTAAATTCTCACCACAAGTATATCCTTTTTGTTCACTTCTATTTACAATCTCAATCATTTCCAAAACGTGACTTATTCAAATAGATTATAAATGCAGCTGTTATGTACAAACTATACTATATCATCACAACAGTTTTGTTGCTTGCCCTCCTTAGAATCTGCCTTCCGTCACGGTGAAGTGCACCCTTTCCACTCCATGCTCTCGCTCTGATCCCCTCTTTCGCCAAGGTGCGGCTCTCGCCCACCTTGACTCTCTCCTCCCTCATGATCTGGTGCTGTGGACAGATGGCTCTGTTCCTTTTCCTTTTAGCAAGGGCGGCTCCGGCGTTCTTGCCAACTGCTCTCTCTGTGGCACTGAGACCACTCTTTCCTTTTCGGCAGGCCCAATACGTTCAAGTTTTTCCGCTGAAGCCTGCGCTATTTTGCACGCTCTTTACTGGTCTCGGCAGCACCAACAAGTCTGCCATTTCTCCTCTCTTCTCGTATTATCTGACTCTCGTTCTACCCTCTCCTCCATTTTTCCTCTCATCTCAAATTCTGTGGCGGATCTGGCATGAACGGCCTTCTCTGTCTTCCTGTTCTATCAGGATACAATGGGTCCCCGCACACTCGTTTCTCCCGGAGAACGACGCGGTGGATGAGCTAGCCAGACGGGGAGCGCTACTTGCACCCTCCTTAATCCCTTGTAGTCTCTCTCCTCTTATCTCTCGTATCCACTCTTTTCTTTTCTCGGACTGGAGGCAAACTGTCTCATCAAAATTCTGCGACATACAGGTTTCCTCGATTTCCACCGTGAAACTTGTGCTCCCTCGTCATGCTCGCTGTGTTCTCTCTCGTCTTCGATGCAACGGACACAGCCTTCTTTTAGGTTCTTATCTCTCTAGGATCGGCATAATCGAGAATCCTTCCTGCAGTGCCTGCGGACACTTGTCCCAGGACACCTCTCATCTCATTCTGCACTGTCCACAGCTACGGGCTCCTTGCACCGCTCACTCTTTGACGACTCTCTGTCTCTCGACGACCTCTGGTCCAGACCCTGGAGTGTTGGCGGATTCTGGGGGTCCCGGGTCTTCCGCCATGACCCCATCCCTCGGAAGGGGTCGGGTAAACAACAACAAAACGAATGTAATGAGTTTTTCACCCATCTAAATTCTCTCTATCCATCGCTTCGTTTTACTTTTGAAAAGGAATGCAATCGGACAGTGTCTTTTCTTGACGTCCTGGTAGAAAAGAATGATTACGAATTTGTTACATCTATCTACAGGAAGCCGACTTTCACTGGCCAATACATTCGCTGGAACTCTTTTTGTCCCTTGAAACAAAAGACCAATTTGATTTCAACTCTTGTCCACAGAGCTCTAGTCATCTGTTCGAAATGTACTCTTGAAAATGAACTTTCCAATATTCGTTCAATCCTTATCAACAACGGTTACCCTGAAGCTGTAATCAACACTGTCATAACCAAGAAAATAAATCAGTTTTGCAGATTAATGCCATTAGGTCCGAAGAAATGCCCAGTTTATTTTCACTTGCCGTGACTGGGCAATGTTTCGATGAGGTACGAAATGCAAATTAAAACAGCCGTCAAACGCTGTTACTTCGCAGTTGAACCATGCATTGTCTACAACACCAGACTACTTCTTCCTGTAGCCAAAACGGATGTACTACCCGCTTTTCATCAAAGCAACATTGTTCATCAATTTCTGTGCCAATGCGATAGTCGGTACGTGGGTAGTACGTCTCAAAGGCTACAACAGAGGATTAAGCAGCACGTGCCTAAAACCATTCTTCAGGAGCATATTTCTCAGGACCGAAGCACATTGGCCCGCTCTTGCAAGCCAATCAAAAGCTTTAAAGCTGACACTTTCTTTTCTGCTATAAGACATCTTTTACAAAACTCTACACGTGCACGTGAATATAATGATAACAAATTTTCTATTCTTGCCCGTGCCCGTACTTCTTTTCATCTTTCCACCCTTGAAGCCACGTACCTCAAAACATCCAAACCAAATTTATGCAAACAAAAGGAATTCGTTTATGATCTAAAAATCGCACGTTAGTTTCCGCTTTTTCTATTGGTCGCTTTTGTTACCAATCACGATGTAGTTTTTTCCTTTTTTTTTCGTCAGCTGTGTCTCTACAGTATATGAGTGACTCACTTCATCTTTTTACTCTATTTCTGACGGATTCTCTTGAAAAGTGTCAGACGAAAAGCTTCGAGAATGAATACTCTACTTTCTGCCATTTTCAAATTCTGTACCACCAATCAACTTTTGTTGTTGTATCAATCAATATTTAAAAATGATATTCCAAGTCTTTAAAGCATTTTCAACTAAAAAAGAGTCAAACTCAATATGCTTTTCTTCAAATCAAATTTTTAGGTTACCCTTACAAGCCGCAACGGTGAAGAGCACCAGCATATGACAAGTGTTCTGGGGGTTTCTCTCTCCGGCTCACTGTGATCACAGTTTTTTGCGGAGAAAGTTAAAATTGGTGATAACATGATCTTTTGCGTGCTTATCAGTCAGGAGATGATGTCTTGCGCTTTTTAATTCATGACTTTTTAGCTTCAGACAGCTCATCCTTTAAAAACTACTCATTTACCTTTACCGTCTTCTGCAATCCACTGCAATTCAACCAAACAATTCATTCTTTTTTTAGATTTTTTTCATATCAATCGCGTGATGACGTTTTAAGCGTGCTAATTCGTGACGTTACATCTTTGATATGAAGAAAATTGTTTTGAGTTCTTGTATCTAACAAAGAGGCTGACTGTAGGAATTTTTCTAAACTTGCAGATCTAACAGCTGAGCCAGTAAAGCGGACACAAAAGTTGACAAATGCAGAAGTCTTAAATTTTGTTAATAAAACACCAAAACTATTAACTGATACGTGTATTAGGAAAAAAAGATAACTAAAACACATTTTAAGGCATAAATGCGTATTTAGATCAGTATTCGAGAAAAGATTGAAAGAGGTTTAACAGGAGGAGCAGTGATAGTAGATGTAATTAAAAGGGAAGAAATACAAAAAGACGATGATTTAAAGTGACAAAATGATGAGAAAAAAAAGTGCCTTAGATTATTTTTAATGCTTGTTAGAAGTTACCTGTCTGATGTGGGTGTGTTACGTAGAATGAGAAAAGTAAAGTTTAAATAAAACTCTCAAAAATTATGATAGTTTTGTAATTTTTGTTGGATAGGGAAAATTTTCTTCCAAATTTTGAGAAACCAAACAAAAATCCAAAATAATACTTTATTGAACATAATAAAACTAACATAAGGAAAATTAATGCAACATAAATCTCGAAGCTTTTCGCCCCCTTTTGGGGACTTCATCAAAGCTAAACAAATAAACCTTCAAGTCCAAAGTTGAATGTTAAAAAAGAGTCTGCTATTAATAAACAGTAATAAAGTCAGCTTAGACACTTATTGGCCATAGGAAAAGTTAATTTCATTAAAGCATCCTCAGTTTCTGCAAAAAAAAATATAAATCGCACCTAAAGTATTAAATATTTTTTCAGACAAATAAAGATAACTTACTTATGATATAAACACAAGTATGAAAACAGCATGGACCCTCAACGTAGGTACAAAAAATTGTTTTAAAGAGGACCAGAAAGTTTACCGTAAGCTGAATAACCATGATGGTTGCGATAATAAACAAACTACAAAGGCAAGACCCAAAGAAAATACATAGTCCAGGAGAAAAAACGAGAAAATAATAATACGTGAATTTTCTTCAATTCAAACACAATATTCATTAAAATCAAAAGCGCATAACTCACAAAACTTTAAAGAATCTGTTGACCTTACTTGACGGTAAACTATAAGAATTCTTCATGGCCGGTTTCATAGTTACAATCGATTTGAATTTTCCTGAAATACATCCACGGCTGTGTTAAAGTACAACTTGCAGTTGAATCTGCAAACTGGATTGACTGCATTGAGCATTGACGTTATCACAATTTGTGATCATCGTGGTATACACACTATTTTCCCCAAATCACTTTGTGTTGCATCTTTGCTGATGTTGGGTAAAATAATTTCAAGTTGATTAATAGTTAAATCATTATGAATGACGCTATTTTGTAGAGCTTATTGTATTGTTTTATCCACAATACGTCTTCGAATAATAATAATTCGAGGCATAACTTGAAACATTAAACAAATGAAACGCCCTTCCATCATATTACTAAATTCAACTTACTTAATGGTAAAAAATAGCCCTCGCTAGTTGCGATTGTCGGCATGGACGTACTTTTATCTAAAACGCGAATAAGTGTCAAAAATTATCTAAAGTTAAACTGCCGTATTGGATTGATCGAACAGAGCAGTGCCAGTGACGTCACCGGCCCAGATGGCAGTTGCTTTCTCGCAGCCTGGGCCGTTAGCATGTCTTTCAGAAATGTCAGACAGAAACCGAACCTGCCAATCTGGAAGGGTAACTCCTCACCCCGATGTTCAGCCAGGGCCTACTACTCGGCAAACGCTTTCTCTCAAGGCGGGGCGATGTGCGCCTGGTCAGGGCACACAGTCAACAAGTTCCGAAGGCCGGCAGTCTTGCAGCTGAACATCGAAGACCTCACTGCAAGCAAGATGAATGTACTTCATCATCTTGCCGTGCAGTATGAAGCACTCATCATTCTTCTTCAGAAGACCCACTGCACTTGTGTAGATAAGCTAACAATACCAGGCTTTGCACAAGCTGGGTCTTTTTGAAGCAGGAAGCATGGCTTTGCCACGTTTGTCCATGATCAGCTAAAATTGACCCTTGTTGATCAGTCTTCAGCTACATCGGAGACTAAGTGGTTGTGCGCGGACGTTGATGGTTATAGAATCGTCAATGTCTACAAAACTCCACCTACGCAACTGCAAGCGTCTGATCTCCCAGTGTTTCCTCACCCCGTTCTCTATACTGGCGATTTTAATCGTCCACATGTCAACTGGTGTTATAGAACCAGCAGTGTCGTTGGAGATTGCCTTGTTGCTTGGGCAAGCCTTAATGGCGTTCTTCTCTACGACCCATAGGGCGTGACCCATAGGGCGTCATTCTGGCCACTGGAACAAACCCCGATCTGACATTTGTCAGTGTTGGTCCAGATATCCGTATACCTGACAGACGCATCTTAGAGAAGTTTCAGGTTTTAAGGAACCAAACGAAAATCCAAAATAATGCTTTATTAAACATAATCAAATTAACATAACAATAATTAACATAAACAATCCACCGAAGCTTTTCGTCCCCTCACGGGACTTCATCAGGGCTAAACAAAAGAAAAGAAAACAAACTTTTATTCTTAAATTAAATTTTATATGGTATTAAGATACTGGTCATTGATAATTCAGTTAGTAACGTTTTAGCACTGTACCACTCATCAAACAACAAGTTTCCTTCTTTGAATTCAACCTACTAATGTACCGTATCAAATTGTCAATAAAACCTGCACTCTCGAACAAATTAAACAAGTTAAATTATAAATTGTTCAACCTGTGGAAGAAGCATAAGTTACCATCACCAGATTGTCTCATAAACCACAGCGACAAGTCTTTCAGTTGAAGAAAAAAATGCATTATATCTCGGATTGAAACACCATATTCTCCCAAAAGATATTGATATTTTGAAATTAAAATCTACAATTGAAAACTACACCAGCAAAGTATTTAAAATGCATAAAGTCCTACCCGACGAAGAATTTAAAGACGAACTAAAATTTGCCACTACAGCGTTTTTAAGAGCTTCCACAACCAGATGTCGATCAAGATACAACAAAGCCCTGCACAACTGCCTTTCTAAACTTTCCAGAAATCAAACTATAAAAATTTGCCAATTTGATAAAGGTAATGGTGTAGCTATATTGAATTCAGAATGTTACTTTAAAAAGTTAGACTCAATAGTTAATGATTCTACTAAATTCAAAGAAATCAACTTTAGTCTTGGCAATAATTCACTCGAAGAATATAAGTCTGCCCCTTGGATTAAAAAAGCTAATAGTGTTAAGTATTACCTTACGACATACATTAAACCAATTGTTGACCCCCTCACCTATTTAAACCTATTACCGTCAGGCAGTGTACCCGGCCGTCTTTATGGTAAAGCAAAAATTCATAAAACCGGATGTCCCCTTAGACCAGTCACTTCCATGATTAATACCCCTGAATATAACCTAGCTAAATGGCTCGATTCTTTAATCAAACCTTATATCCCTGATCGTTATTCCCTATCTTCAACTTCGATTTTTATTGACAGGATTAAAGAACTCAAGCCTAACAACGATGCAAAATTAGTGAGTTTCGATGTTACTAGCCTCTTTACTAACGTTCCAGTAGATCTTGTAATTGATGATATTGCCAATAAACTATTCTCGTATGATGTCACCTCGAAGTTACCTTTTCTTCAAGCCAAGAAACCAATTACACAAAACATCTTTAAAAAACTTTTAAAACTTAGCACAGAAGGTATGTTTATTCATAATGGTAAATTATTTTCGCAAATTGATGGTGTAGCTATGGAAAACCCTTTAGGTCCTACGTTAGCCAATTGCTTTCTTGGAATGATCGAAAAGAAAATTTTTGATCAACATCTTTCGTTCTATCCATCAATTTATGTACGTTATGTGGACGACGTGTTTGCCATCTTTAATTCCGCGATTGAAGTTCAAATGTTCTTAGAAGTGCTTAATAACCAGCACCCTAACCTTCGTTTCACATGTGAGGAGGCTTCAGGCCCCTCACTACCATTTCTTGATGTCCAACTAACGATTTGCGACAGAGAATTCAATATTTGTGTATACCGTAAACCAACTTTCACCGGTGTACTCCTACATTTTAACAGCATAGCACCTTTATCTTGGAAACGAGGCCTCATTAATTGCTTATTACATCGTGCTTATTTATACTCTTCAAATGATTCGTTATTGAAAACCGAAATTACCCGTATCACCTCTTTATTTAAACAGAACGGTTACCCAACATCTTTCATCCTAAATGTAATTGACAAATTTAAGATTAAATTCAAAAACCAGAACCAATAATCCCCTACGGATTTTTCCAATAATACCCCCAACTTAAGTCCTTATTTAACCCTCCCATATATTGGTACCCCGTCCATCAAATTTAGTAAACGCCTTGTTGCATTGTTTCGTGACAGACTGAGCACTGATATAAAAGTAGCTTATCAAACTTTTAAAATAATCTCTTATTTTAACCTTAAATTTCCTTTACCCGCTCTTTTCTGTTCGAATGTTGTCTATAAATATACTTGTTCTTGGGATAAGAACACGTCATACATCGGTATGACGACTAGACAACTATTCGTCAGAATTGAAAACCATCTTTCCACTAACTTAAGCTCATCTAACTCCGCTATCAAATCCCATCGCGATCAGTGCAAAGCCTGCAGAGAAACAATACCAGCAGAGCAAAACTTCACATTATTAAAAAAGTGCCGTTTCAGCACTGAAACCGAACTAATGGAAGCGTTCCTAATCAAACGCCTTAAGCCATCCCTTAATATAAAACTTGGTTATTCACAAGGAGCCAAGTCGCTCCTACAAGTGTTCCATTGAGTGGTACAGTGCTAAAACGTTACTAACTGAATTATCAATGACCAGTATCTTAATACCATATAAAATTTAATTTAAGAATAAAAGTTTGTTTTCTTTTCTTTTGTTTAGCCCTGATGAAGTCCCGTGAGGGGACGAAAAGCTTCGGTGGATTGTTTATGTTAATTATTGTTATGTTAATTTGATTATGTTTAATAAAGCATTATTTTGGATTTTCGTTTGGTTTCTTAAAACCTGGAAGAAAAGTTTCCCCCTATCGGAAATTTATTATTCAATTTCAAGCAAGAGAGAAGTTTCCTAGGTCACAACATCGACCCTCGCTTATTGTTCCACCAAAGCTTGCTCTGCCTGTTCCGAGCAAGCTTGTTAAGCGATGCAGCTTTTGCAAGGCCAACTGGAGCCGCTACAATACATTGACCATCGAACTTGCCATGAGTTTGTTGCCACCAAATTTACCGGATGTAGATCTACCACAACTTCTACCATGTCATCAAAACAGCAGCCAAAAATTCTATCTCACGCGGTCGTCGAAATAACCACATACCGCGTTGGGATACTGAGTGCGAGAACCTCTACCGTACATTTCTGCAGTCGCCTGAAGAAAGCGACTCTAACAGGGCTTCCACTGTCCTGCTTCTTAGGCTCGACAAGAAACGCAGAGATCGATGGTCCAAGCCAGTTTAGACTATCGACTTTTCGCACTTTAGTCAAAAAGCATGGAGTATATTAAACAACCTAACTGGTATATCATGGCGCTCCCCTCGTCTCTGTGCCGTTTCAGCTAACGCTATTACGTCCCAGCTGATTAGAAACGGCAGATACGAGGGTATTGAGCGTGAGTCATCTCGACTCATCTCGCAAGAAGTGTCAGATCACTGGACACTCCAACGAGTCCAGTGAACATCTCTAAAAGGTTTCCTTCTCAAGAGTTCGCTGCTGCCCTCAAACACCTGAAACCAGGAAAAGTTTCCAGGCCCAGATTCTATTTGCCAGGAGCTAATAACCCATGCTGAAGTCCTGGTTGTGTGGCTTCTTTTCTTCCTGCCTGCGCCACCTCAAAATTCCAAAAGTCTGGAGAAGAACACTGGTAGTGGCAATCCCTAAACCCAAAAAACCTTTAGAGGTCCCAAAAAGCTATTGTCCTATCTCCTTGCTTTGTGTCCCCTCTAAGATTCTCGAGAAGATCATACACGCTCGTGTTGAGCCGACTGTTAACCCACTTCTTCCTACCGAGCAGGCTGGGTTCTAACGGGGAAGGTCAACAGTGGATTAGACTCTTTTGCTTACTCCAAACATTGAGGATTCGTTCGAGACCAAAAATAAAGCTGGTGCCGTGTTTGTCGATCTGACAGCTGCTTACAACACTGTCTGGCACCGTGGTCTCACCTGCAAGTTGCTTATGCTTCTACCGGATAAGCACGCGGTCCGGATGTTCATATACCTTGTCCGAAGTAGAAGCTTCACGCTCAATACTGGTGACAGCAAGCAAAGCAGGTTAAGACGTTTGCGAAACGGCCTCCCACAGGGATCGGTCTTGGCCCCCTCGTTTTCAACATCTACACATACGATCTGCCTTTCACACCGGCACGATGGCGTAGTGTTTAGAGCATTCGCTTTGTAGGCGGTATGTCTGGGGTTTATTACCTAAGTCGAGTCATGCCAAAAGACTTTAAAAAGTGGTATTCACAGCTTCCGTGCTTGGCGCTCAGCATAACAAAAGTGAGAGAGTGAGGAGAACAAGCCGGAAAGCTTGCTTGTTGTGTCCTTGGGCAAGGCACTTAACGGGACGGCACTACCTTCATGTTGTAGACAGGTGGCCCACCCGTACTTCACCGGGCTACAATTGTGAAGTGGCTAACCCACCATGTCGTAAAAAGGCGATTCTTGGGTACCCATCAGTGGCAGTCCGCCTAGTTGGTGGTGGGGCTACTAGTCACTCATGACTGGTTCAAAATAGGCTGCCATCTTTCTCCTAGCCTAATTTCAATTGGATTGACGGCATGAACATGAATTGCCGTTCGTGCCGTACCTCTATTCCGAGGAAGAAGAGGGATAATCGCAACATCTGCCTTCCATGACTTCTCAGAAGTATGTATATGCTGATGACTTAGCATTGCTGTATGCTTCTCGAAATTGGAAGACTGTGGAGGACACTCTAAGCCAAGACATGATTCCAGACTTGGAGGCTATAGCTCGGCAATACGAAAATGGTGACGACTGCCTTTCATCTTAACAACGGAGAAACCAAACGTGAGCTTAATGTTTACAACAATGGCAATCTATTACCACCCTGTCCAGTCCCAACGTACCTTGAGGTCAAGCTGGATTGGCCGCTCACTTTCCATCACCACCTCGAGGCTTTGCAGAAAAGCTCTCCAAGCGAGTTGCCCTGTTGAGGCGACTTGCGGGATCCGGATGGGGTGCAAGTGCCAAGACATTGCGCATCTCTGCTCTTTCCTTTGTCTATTCCATCGCTGAGTACTGCGCACCAGTTTGGTGTCGTAGTACGCATACTCGCCTCATTGACAGCATTGTCACTGGATGCTTGTGTCCCACGCCAACGGAGGACTTGCCTGTCCTCGCAGGCATCCAGCCAGCTGAGCTCCGCCGATTAGAAGCGACACTCTCTTTGGCGAATTGTGCTGTCCATGATGCCGACCATGTACTGCACGGACAGTTGGTTGGGCAGCAGGATGCGCATCTGGGGAGACTTAGATCAAGACGCCCATTTGCACTTGTTGCGTGGAAACTATTCGATAGTTTGTCTAAACTGTACAGCCGTGTGAAGCAGTGGACAAAACATAAATGGAACGAGAGTACTTCAAGGGTCCGTGCTTTCATTCCCAGTGTTAGTTCAAGGCCACTTGGAATGAGTCTGCCCAGAACATCTTGGGTAAGGCTCAATCGCCTGCGGACTAATGTAGGACGCTTTCACTCGTCCATCTATAGATGGGGTCTCGCTCGATTACTGAATTGCGAACGTGGCCCTACTGAGCAAACTGCAAACCACGTTACATCTTCATGTCTCATTCATCATGTGCCAAGAAAAACACGAGATCTGCAGGTTTTGGATGACGCAACTCGACGTTGGCTAACACCACTACTGCCATCATCTAATCTGGGCAGCGCAACAGCCCACGGTGGTAAAAGAAAGACCCCCGGTCCTGGCCTTGTTTTGTGCTGGCCCGGATTGAGTCTGGGTGCCTGACCAAACGACGACGAGTGACGTCACCCATCCCGTGACCATTGTGCCAAATTCGAAATAAACTAAGTGTTCCCAAAGTTAGTGATTTTTCGTCAAACCGTCAATTAAAAATGGTTTGGTCACATCTTACCTAGGGTGCATATGCAACTGATAATATGAAATATCTGTTGGTTTACTTTCAAACGGAGCCACATTATTCTGTGTGGTTTCCCCCTTGACCACGAGGATGTTGCTTTGCAGTTCAGAATCAAGTACAAGTTGTACTCTATTTCTTTTCGCATTAATTTCGTAATAGAACATTTTGTAACCATCACCCAATTCTTGTGGATTTCTCGTTTCCACCGCGTCTCAAACACGCATAGTAGCCTACTTGGGTGTTTCTCTTCTTCATCATGCCACAACTTTTATTTCCCTTCCACTCAAAAAGCCAACATTCAGTGTGGTTCTTGTTAAAACTTCCTCCTTCATTTTGCTCCGCATCTTTATCTCTCTCCTCTGTGTTTGCTTCTTCAATTGTAATCGCCCTTAATACGGTAGCTTTTGCCAAATCTGCGCGAACCCACAGCTACCGGATTGCGCGTCGTTTACGGAGGAAGCCGTCACATCATTCTCGTTTCCATTCACGTCGCCATATCATTTGTACAATTTTGACTAATCTTTGTAGGTCAGTTACATCTGCTGCCAATAATCATATGCCTTTACCCGGAACATTATCCTAAAGCGAGCAATAAGCAACTCGAGATTGATTGAGATCGACACGATTGATTCAGCACACAATCCAGGCGCGCTTTGCATGTACACAGTGAGCCTGATTCAATCAGCCACGATCCAGAGACTTTACATGTGCCCTGTGTTCCAAAGCTGCGCAAATGCACATGCCCACTAATAAATGCACATGCGCATTTATTAAAGCCTATGTCAAGGGTCCAAATTCGTTGATACGTGTACCGGATTGATGAGACCAACGTTCATAAAAATCAAATAAAAATATTAGCGAACAAAACTGGTGCCAAAATGGTGTAGTTCTGAAGGGCAAAATTTTGACATCGGAGATAATATTTTTGACGATGAAATTGTATCTTATTTTGGTAAAACTCGGTCGTATAAGCGAACTTTAAAGGTATTTGGTGAAATTAAGCATGCCCTGTAATATTTCTCATGGTCATAACAGAATTCATCGAAACAACTTTGTGATTGTTTTGGAAAGCCAATCGCTGCCTTGTCCCCTGACTACTTTGTTGAGAAGAGCTGTAGACGATTTGCAAACAAAAATATGTGTGCTTGGAAAATCACAACAAACTGCAATAGAAGATCTGTAAAAAATATAAAGTAGTCTAAAGTTGTTCTTTATGGTAGCACAAAGTTAACATTTTGTAATTTTTTGCATCAACTTCGGTAAAGACAATGACTACTCAAGGAACGTTAATTTTTACTTAATCTACCCAAATAAACGTTAGGATAGTACAAAATGAAACTACTTCAGCAAGAATTCCGTCACTTAAAAACTTACTAAAATAAGTAGCTCGTTACTCAAAAACGTTTGCAATTGGTTTTGTTTTACAATGTTGTACTAGCTTAATCCATTTGTGCTTTCATTTGAACCAATCGTCCATTTTAGCGATGTTGAAAAGTGAGACTGCTACTTCATTATTTTAACATTGCAAGCAGTTATTAAAGTTTTGATAAAGTGATCAGATTTATTCTGGTCTCTATGTATTTTTACGTCCACGATTCATTTCGGTTAAATGAGGCTTGCGCTCATGATGACGATATTTGCCAAAACAAAATTTCATAATTTCACAACCCGGAAAGAGAAACTTACATATAAGTTTTGTCATTTTTTTGTTGATAACGTCATCAAAACCTGAAATATATTCAATTGCTCATATTTTTCAAACAGAACATGAAAATCGATTGAAAGCAATTTTAAACTGCAAAAAAACAAAAAAATGTAAAGAAGAACGTAAGATTTTTTAGAAAACTTAACAAAGCAAATGCATAAAGAAATTCTCATCAGTTTAGATCAAGTAATCACAAAAAAATAGGACAGAAATTCTTTTCAACGACCACTGGAATTGTATCAAATACAAAATTTAGCACATAGATTGTTGGGTGAAATTTACTATTAGCCTATGTTAAACAATTTGCATAACAACTGAAGAAATTTCGCTAGTGGCTATGTCTCGGCAGCCTCAATGTCTTTTTATATCACACACGTTTGGATTCACTGTATTAATAAAACTACGATGACGTTCTTTAAGTGGATACAACTAAAACACTGCAATACAAAATGATTACCATGGATTCTTTCATCAAAGCAATTTGCAAAAACAGATTAAAACAAAAATAACACATAAACATAAGTTTCTTACATCATATTCAATACAACCACGCTATTCTGTCACAAAAAGTCACTTAACAAAAAGAACTATTTCAGGGTAACTTCGTTCTTGTTTTTGGCTAAGATTGAAAATAACTCTTACTGAAACTACGCTTGTATTCCCCACACAAGCTTTTGTTCTGTTATCGAAATTCAACCTTTCATGAATACTTTAACATCATATGTAATATATTTTGTTTAAAAATATCAAGCAACCTTACTAATAAATATCTATTCTGACGAGTAGAATTCCATTTACGTGAACTGTTGTAGGGCCGTGACGCAATCAGAAACAAATCTTGAAGGAAGATTGCAAATGGGAATTTGTTTGAAAGAGCGTTTGTTAAAGATTAGTTTTGAGAAACCGTCTGTTATCTGAAGACAGTGACACTGTTTCGACCTATTAGGTCAATTTAATGCAGTTGGTGACTGACAAGAAGCTAGTCGAAAGAGTGTCACCGTCTGTTTTCTATTTTCATATTTAGCCCAAAACCAAGGTGAAGACCTGCAGTATTTGATATCAACTTTTTAAACGAGACTATTTTCCCCTCAATGACCCTGACATACTGTTTGTAGTGTTGATTAATGCGTGTGTGACAGCTGCAATCTTGAAATTGGAGCCACACTTTTGAATACTTTTAGTTGAGTCAGACTAGTCCAATTAAAGTGCTCATTTCTATGCTTTTTCTAGATTCAATACTCTAGGTAGCTCTCACTGCTGAAGCTGCCCTCTCTGCTGTGTCTCTGATTCTTCTGGAGATTCACACAATTACCAACACTGTGATTTCCTCCTTCATCCTACAACTTGCATACCTCCACTGTGCTACCTGGCACATCTAACCCTCCCTCTGCTACTGCTGCACTCCCGCCTCACCCTCGTCTTCAAGTATTTTATCCTCCTTCCGTCCATTTTGTATCTTTTCACTCTTCACCCTCACCACCGCCTCATGTTCCTGGCTGTTTTTCTATACCTCTTGCTTCCTTTTGCCCTCTGAATGCCTCAGGGTTTTTGAATCGAATGCTGGGGGTCTTTGAATCAAGAGCACTGAACTGCTACACTTTATTTCATCTCATTCTGTTGACCTTATTTGTATCCAAGTATCTAATCTTAATTCATCTTCCTCTTTCCGGATCTCCAGATTATCTGTTCTGCGATCTGATCGCACCCACGGCGGCGCCATCATTTTCGTCAGACAGGGCTTATCTTTCTCTGAGCTTTCTACTTTCTCTCTTTCTTCGCTTGACTCCTACTCTGATTATGTAAAGGTCAACATCTCACAAAACAACTCCTCCTCGCTCTCATTACTTAATATTTACGCTCTCCATATTTGCTTTACTACGACGGATAGTAAAACCGAATCCTATTCTCCCTTTACTTTTGCCTTTACCAGATATCTCTTCAATCGGTGTCACTTCAAATATTATCAATCTATCTGGGATTCAAGAGGTACTTCCGATCCCCGTAGTGAGGAGGTATTCGACTGGATTATTTTCTTATCATCTTCTTTCAGTCAATGACCCTGACATACTTACTCTTTTCAATCGCTCCTCTGGCAGTCATTCTTCCCCTGATATCTCTTTTGCTCCCTCTTCTCTCGCCCATCCTTGCTCCTGGAAGGTGATGTAGCACCTGGGTTCTGATCATCTACCAATTCTACTAATTGTCCTTTATTTCTCAATCTTTCGCCCTAACGCATGCCCCCCTTCTTTTAATTATTATCAGAAAGCTCGTTAAAATGACTTTGCTTTTTACTTTGACTTTCACTGTCCTTCTTCAGAGGAATACTTGTCTCTTTCCTCTGCTGCTGCTCTCGTTACTTCACTGACACTAAATGCGGCTAAATTTTTCATTTCTTTCAGCAGCATCAAACGCCAACCTAAAGCCTATGGTCCGTTGAAGTGCAAAACCGGTTAGTGAAAGACGTAAGGCTTTCGCTGCCGCTCACAGAAATGATAAAGTACGTCAGGCTTATATCTGCGCTTTGCGACATGCCTCGTCTGTCATTGCCAAAGCCAAAGCTGAGGCGTGGCAGGCGACTTGCTTTTGTTTCTCACCTAAATCAAGCCCTAAATTTGTGTAAACTGTGTTTGGTTCTGTCGCTGGCTCTTCTTCCACTTCTCCGAATTTTCCTAACTCTTCTTCTCCCAAGAAGTCGGCCTCGGACTTCGCCGAATACCTGAGATTCCACTTTTTTACCTTTTTACACGATTCCACTTTTTACATTGCCAAAGCTAAGGCTGAGGCATGGCGGGCGACTTGCTCTTGTTTCTTACCTAAATCAATCCCTAAATTTGTGTATTCTGTGTTTGGTTCTGTCGCTGGCTCTTCTTCCTCATCTTCCTCTTCTCAGAATTTTCCTAACTCTTCTTCTACCAAAAAGGCAGCCTCGGACTTCGCCGAATACCTGACATCCCACTTTTCTACCTCTCAGCCATACACCCTACGTAACATAGCAAGAGACTATCTTTCCAAGCTCCGCCTGGCCTCGTACCTCGAGGATTCTCATTCGTTCTTTTGTTCCCCTTGACCCCGATGAATTTCTTGAGGCTGCCACACAACTCTCCCCATTTAGTGCCACTGGCCCAGACAAAGTTGTCTTTCTCACGCTAAATCATTTTCCTCGCTCTGGCATCGATTTTTTCCCACAAAATTTCAATCTTTCCTGATCTTTGCATTCGTTTTCTTAATCTGGATAACATCTTCTCTTATTCCCATCTATAAGATTGGAAAGCCTCTCGAGTTTCCTGTTTTATTTCGGCTTATCTCTCTCCACTCCTGCGTATCAAAGCTTTGTGAATGCATCATTTCATCGCGTCTAGTCTTCTATCTAACATCTAACTCTATTTTCTCTCCTCACAAGGCCGGTTTTCGCCCTAGTCTACTCTGGATCAAATTTTTTCGAGATGTTCCGCAAAAATCCGTTCTCGGCCCTGTACTTTCCATCAATGATTTTCCATCAGCTGCTTTCTTTACACTGACGATCTGGCTATCCGATCCTCCTTCCATTCGGTTTTAACTGCGGTCGAGGCCACACAAGGAGCTATGATCGACTGGAGCGCTGGTCTGAGTACTGGTGTCTTTCCTCTCAACCCGAGAAAATATGAGGTCTTGTTTTTCTCAGGGAATCCCAACCAAGCTAACTTCCAGCCCCACATCTTCATATTCAACTCCCTCCTCCTTATTAATGTCACTTCTCATTTCCTTGGGATCATTTTCGACCGCACTTTTTTCTTTTCTAAACATGTATCTTCGCTAAAGGCCGAGTTTTTCCCTCGTATCAAGACCTTACGCTGTATTTCTGTTTCTGCATGGAGATCCTCTATGGAGTCTCTCTCCTTCTGTATAAAGATTTTCTTTGGTATCTTCTCACTTATGCTTCATCCGGATGGTTTCCTTTTTTGAGCGATAGCAATATTACCTAATTGGAACGCCTTCAACGAGCGGCTAATTGCGTCATCTTCGGCTGCTTTTTGTTTGCTGTTATTCCACTTCTGTTCTCTGAGGCGTCTCCATCTCCTCTACGAGTCACTGGGACTCGTTTCGCTCAGTCATCTTATGATGGGGCCTCTTCGTTTCCCAGTATTCTTTCTCATTTCAGAAAAAGTCTTTGGGGAAAGTTTGGCTAGTCTTTTGGAGTACAAACGAAACTCTGCAAATCTTACTGCAGAGATTTTACATCCACTCACCCGATCATGCTTCCTTCTACTTCTCCTAGGTAAGCTGTCTTTGCTTGTTTTCCCTCTTCTATTTGGAACCTGCCTTACTTTGCTGTCTCGTCCACCTTTTTCTCTCCGTGTTTCCGCTCTGATTCCCCTTTCTCTCACCAAGGTGCAGCTCTCGCTCACCTCGACTCTTTCTCAACACTCGATCTGGTGCTCTGAACAGACAGCTTGTTCCTTTTTATTTTTGCAAAAACGGCTCTGGCGTACTTGCCAACAGCTTACTCTGTGGCACTAAGGTCAATCTTTGCGTCGGGGCAGGCCCAGTATGTTCACGTTTTTCCGCCGAAGCCTACGTCATTCTGTAAGGTCTTTGCTGATCTCGCAGCACCAACAAGTCTGCCACTTCTTCCCTAACTCTCGCCAGCTTGTCTTTTCCTCCGTTTTTCCTTTTACCTTAATCTTTCTGGCAGATTTAACAGGAACTGTCTTCTCTCTTTCCTCCTGTTCTATCAGGCCACAATGGGTCGCTGGACCGTCGTTTCTTTCGGGGAACGACGCGGATGATGAGCTGGCCAGACGGAGAGAGCTACTCGTGCCCTCTGCAATCCTTTGTAGTTTGTCTCTCCTTTCATCTATTGTCTATAACCTCGTTTTTTTCTCGGACTGGAGGCGTACTAACGCTCCCTCATCTCGCTCGCTGTGTTCTCTCTTGTCTTGCTGTTGTTGTTTACCCAACCCCTTCCGAGGGATGGGGGCATGGCGGAAGACCATGGAACCCCAGAAGCAGGGCAACTCCCCAGGGTCTGGACCAAAGTCGTAGAGAGATAGAGAGTCGCCAACGAGTGAGCGGCGCTGCAGGAAGCATTCTCGATTCTGCAGGTCCTAGAGAGATAAGAACCTAAAAGAAGGCTGTGTCCGTTGCAGCGAAGTCGAGAGAGGACACAGCGAGCATGACGAGGAAGCACAAGTTCCTCAGTGAAAATCGAGGGGTTCTGTGTGTCAAAGAATTTTGATGAGACAGTACGCCTCCAGTCCGAGATAAGACGAGAGATAAGAGGAGAGAGACTACAAGGGATGGCGGAGGGTGCAAGTAACGCTCCCCGTCTGGCTAGCTCATCAGCCGCGTCGTTGCCCGGTAGAAATGAGTGTCTGGGAACCCATTGTATCCTGATAGAACAGCAGAGAGAAGACAGTTCCTGCCAGATCTGCCACAGAGTTTGAGATAAAAGAAAAGATGGAGGAGAGGACAGGGTGGCGAGGACAGAACAAGAGTCAGATAATAGGAGAAGAGAGGAGAAATGGCAGACTTGTTGGTGTTGCCGAGACCAGCAAAGAGCGTGCAGAATGGCGCAGGCTTCAGCGGAAAAACTTGAGCATACTGGGCTTGCCGAAAAGGAAAGAGTGGCCTCAGTGCCACAGAGAGAGCAGTTGGCAAGAACGCCGGTGCGGCCCTTGCCAAAAGAAAAGGAACAGAGCCATCTGTCCAAAGAACCAGATCGTGAGGGGGGAGAGAGTCAAGGTGGGCGAGAAAAGGGGGGATCAAAGCGAGGTCTCTTGTCTTCGCTGCAACGGATACAGCTTTCTGTTAAGCTCTTATCTTTCTAGGATTAGCACAATCGAGAATCCTTCTTCCAGCGCCTGCGAACACCGGTCCCAGGACACCTCTCATCTCATTCTGCACTGTCCAGCTACGGAATTCTTGCGCCGCTCGCTCTTTGGCGACTCTCTGTCTCTCTACGACATCTGATCGAGGCCCTGGAGAGTTTCCGGTTTTCTGGGGCTCCATGGTATTCTTACATGCCCCTTTTTCTTGAAAGAGGTTGGGTAGCAACAACAGCAGCAACAGCAACGTGAGAAACAAAACGTTATTAACCAAATTGAAACTTCAAATCATGAAGGTATTTCTACGAAAAATAGGCCAATTGCTACTAAATACTCGCAGTGAGATGAAGTAAGTAGGTTAGCTTTTTAATTGCAGTAAGAAAAACTTTGAATAACCATGAATAACTATTCATAATACATTAGCCTTGTTTCCTAGCCTATATGTAGTTTTAGAGATCTCTGTGTAGCAGCAAAACAGCAGCTGGGTCAAGTTACTTAAAGATTGTTGGCCTGTTAACTTCATTTCAAATGATTATATCTATTGGTGTACCTCACATCATTATTTTATGGTTTAAGACGTAAGTAAATAATTTCGTTGCTGCACAGCCAGCTGGGTAATGCAGGAAGGTAATATCAGTGTCTCAAGTTATCTCATCAATTTAAAATTACAATAAATTCAATTTTAATTATGGAGTATAGCAATTGGCCTATTTTTTGCAGAAATACCTTCATGATTTGAAGTTTCAAATTGGTTAATAACGTTTTACGTAGTAGTTATATTTTTATTTTTTTAAATAACTAGTTGCTGTTGTTGTTACCCGACCCTTCCAAGGGATGGGGGCATAGAAGAATACCATGGAGCCCCAGAAACCGGGAAACTCTCCAGGGCCTCGATCAGAGGTCGTAGAGAGACAGAGAGTCGCCAAAGAGCGAGCGACGCGAGAATTCCGTAGCTGGACAGTGCAGAATGAGATGAGAGGTGTCCTGGGACCGGTGTTCGCAGGCGCTGGAAGAAGGATTCTCGATTGTGCCAATCCTAGAAAGATAAGAGCTTAACAGAAAGCTGTATCCGTTGCAGCGAAGACAAGAGACCTCGCTTTGATCCCCCCTCGCTATGATTCCCATAACAAGACAAGAGAGAACACAGCGAGCGTGACGAGGGAGCACAAGTACGCCTCCAGTTCGAGAAAAAAAACGAGATTATAGACGGGAGACCAAAGGAGAGACAAACTACAAAGGATTGCAGAGGGCACGAGTAGCTCTCCCCATTTGGCCAGCTCATCATCCGCGTCGTTCCCCAAAAGAAACGAGTGTCCAGCGACCCATTGTAGCCTGATAGAACAGGAGAAGAGAGAAGACAGTTCCTGTTAAATCTGCCAGAAAGATCAAGGTAAAAGGAAAAACGCAGGATAAGACAAGCTGGCGAGAGTTAGGGAAGAAGTGGCAGACTTGTTGAGGGAAAGGAGGATCAAAGCGAGGGAATGGAGAGGAAACAATGGACTCCACTGTAAAGGAAGACAAGTTCCAAGGAGCAGAGATAAATAGAAGGAAACATGAGCGGGTGAGTGGATGTAAAAACTCTCCAGGAAGATCTGCAGAGTTTTGGTTTCATTACTATTCTGGCCACATCCGAAATGGTAGAGGAGGTTGGGAGGTGAAGGGCCCGCTCGTAAGATGACTGAGCAAAATGAGTCAGGGTGACTCCTAGAGGAGGTAGATACGCTTCAAATAGGAGAAATAAGATAGCAGACGAGAGGCAGCCGGAGATGGCGCAACTAGCCGCCCGTTGAAGGCGTTCCAATTTGGCAATATTGGTATTGCTTGGAAAAGGAAAACATCTGGATAAACCATGAGTGATAAGGGGTCGAAGAAAAACTTTATAGAGAAGTGGAAGTTGAATATGAAGATGTGGGGCTGGAAGTTAGCTTGGTTGGGATTCCCTGAGAAAAACAAGACCTCATATTTACTCCGATTGAAAGGAAAGACACTAGTACTCAGACCAGCGCTCCAGTCGAATCATAGCTCCTTGTGTGGTCTCGACCGCAGTAAAAACCGATTGAAAGGAGGATCAGATAGCCAGATCGTCAGCGTAAAGAAAGCAGCTGATGGAAAATCATTGATGAAAAGTACAGGGCCGAGAACGGATTTTTGCGGAACATCTCGACGGACTCAAAAGGAGCGACTTTTGTGATTTTGAAATTCCATGCAAACACGCCTATCAGAAAGGAAAGATTGAGTCCAACGCGCAAAGCAAAGAGGAATTCCAGCCACAATAAGTTTTTGCAAAAGGGTGGGGTGCCTGACAGAGTCGAAAGCTTCGGAGAAGTCGATAGTAGCGAGAATAGTGCGAGAGACTAGCTTGGGTTTCTTAAACACATCTGAAGTGGACTGAGAAAGAAAAAATGTGATCGAGAGTAGACTAGGGCGAAAACCGGCCTGGCGGGGAGAGAAAATAGAGTTAGATGTTAGATAGAAGACTAGACGCGATGAAATGATGCATTCACAAAGCTTTGATACGCAGGAGTGGAAAGAGATAAGCCGAAATAAAACAGGAAACTCGAGAGGCTTTCCAATCTTATACATGGGAATAAGAGAAGATTTAAAATTTACATAAAATTCACAAAAACTCAACGTTTCGAAAAACTAAAATCAGTTTTTCTTCGTCAGGAGTGACTAAAGTTTAAACACAGACAACGGTTGCATAGTAATCAACAGGACGATAAGGAGAAAAAATAGAAATTATGGCAATAAACAAGTGCAGCAGCGACAACTGGCCATAATTTCTATTTTTTCTCCTTATCTTAGTAGCAATTGGCCTATTTTAGTTTTTCGAAACGTTGAGTTTTTGTGAATTTTATGTAGATTTTAAATTTAAATAAAGATCATTTAAACTTTCGATTACACCAGAAGAGCTATATTGAGAAGTTAAAGGATGCCTGGTGACAAAAGCTAAATATAAATAAGAGAAGATGTTATCCAGATGTAAGGAAACGAATGCAAAGATCAGGAAAGATTGAAATTTTGTGGGAAAAAATCGATGCCAGAGCGAGGAAAATGATTTAGCGTGAGAAAGACAACTTTGTCTGGGCCAGTGGCACTAAATGAGGAGAGTTCTGTGGCAGTCACGACAAAAAGCGTCGAACGCCTTACATCTTCCACTAACCGCTTCTTCCACTTCAGCGGACCATCAAACTTTATGTTGGCGTTTGATGCGGCCAAAAAAAAACGAAAAATTTAGCCGCATTCAGAGTCAGTAAAGAGAGCAGCAGCAAAGGAATGACTGCCAGAGGAGCGATTGAAAAGAGTAAGTATGTCAGGGTCATTGAGGGGAAGAAGATGATAAGAAAATAATCCAGTCGAATACCTCCTCACTACGGGGATCGGAAGTACCTCTTGAATCCCAGAGAGGTTGGTGATATTTGAAGTACCACAGATTGAAGAGATATCTGGCAAAGGCAAAAGTAAAGAAAGAAAAGGGTTTGGTTCTGCTGTCCGTCGGAGTAAAGCAAATATGGAGAGCATAAATATTAAGTAATGAGAGCGAGGAGGAGTTGTTTTGTGAGATGTTGACCTTTACATAATCAGAGTAGGAGTCAAGCGAAGAAAGGTAGGAAGTACAAAGCTCAGAGAAAGATAAGCCCTGCCTGACCAAAATGATGATGCCGCCGCCGCCGCGAGCGTGCGTGCGTGGTATCGAGAGAAAGAATGCAGACCGAAACTGGGTGCGATCAGATCGCAGAACAAAAAATCCAGGGATCCGGAAAAAACAAGACGAATTAAAGTTAGATTCTTGGATACTCATACTGATATTAATAATCAATAGAATGAGATGAAATAAAGTGCAGCAGTTCAGTGCTCTTGGCTCATGGACATCCAGCATTTATTGAAGAACCCTGAGGCAGTCAGGGGGCAAAAGGAAGCAAGAGGTATAGAAAAACAGCCAGGAACATGAGGCGGTGGTGAGGGTGCAAAGAGAAAAGGTACGAAATGGGCAGAAGGAGGATAAGATACTTGAAAGCGAGGGTGAGGCGGGAGTGCAGCAGTAGCAGAAGGAGGGTTAGATGTGCCAGGTAGCACAGTGGAGGTATACAAGTTGGAGGAATTCGGAAAAGAAATCACACAGTGTTGGCAGTTGTGTGAATCTCCAAAAGAATCAAGGACGCAGCAAGGAGGGCAGCTTTAGAAGTCAGAGCTTCCTAAAATTTTGAATCTGAAAAGGATAGAAAGGAGCATTTTAAATGTACCATTTGGAGCTGGTGCAGCATTGCATCGACCTACCTCTCCATGTCGCATTTCCAGCGTACACTGAGCAGCAAAATACGGGGTCAGTATTAGAATAAACGTTACCGCTCATCAGTAGAAGGAAAAGAATGGCAAGAAAAACGCATGGAAAGAGAAAAAAACAGGCGACCGATTTCAAAGAGCTTGCGTGCTACTCTTCTGCGGTTGTTTAGGGGCAGCACGACGAAAAAATAATTTGTGTTAGGGGAGTGCCCGGAGTGACTAAGACCCTCGGGAAGACCATAAGCCATTTCAACCCAATCCAAACATGGAATGCATCACCACGTTGAGGCAGCTGTTGATCGGTGCAGACAGGTAAACCTTGCTTATCCCTTTGAGGGATAACGTAAGACATATGTTACATGATTGTTGATTGTTATGTGATCATGACGTAACAACTATTTTTCTGAAATTCATTGTAATTTTGTTGTTACCTAACAACTAAGTAGTTGTCTCAAATTTTATAAATTAGAATCTTATGATCCTTAAAGACAAACTCTGATTCAATGTTTTTACAAACACTATCTATAAATATAGTGCTGAGGTTGGAAAACATTTGTAAAGTTGATCTAAATCCACGTTTCAATCATTTTCGAAGCTCATATATTGTTGAAGAAGCCTGATTCCAACAAAAACTGCACACAAACTTCAAATATTATCGCAATTTGTCAATTAAAAGGAACTTACTTAGCGGTAAATCATTTGGCCGATTTATCTGGTTTAACTTTTTCCTGCGATTAGCAGGTCTTAAAGTCACTATGGACCTGAATTTTTCTGAAAAACATCGCTGTGTTAAAATATAACTTGCAGCTGAATCTAGCTAGATTTATTGTGATCAAACTAGATTCATTGAACTGAGCATTGACGTTACCACAATTTGTGACAATTGCGGTAAATTTAGTATTTTCTCCAAATCGCTTTGCATTGCACATTTCCTGATTTTTAGGTCAAATTTTTTTAAGCTCATTAAGAATTAAATCATCCTAAGTGACACTATTTTGTAAATCTTTTTTTATTGTTCCATCCGCTCTCTTAGAAGAATGATTCGGGGCATCACTTGAAACATTAAACAAATAAAACGCGTTTACATCGTATTACTGAATGCAACTTACTCGACCCTGAAAAATTGCCCTCGCTGGCGTCACTTCGGAGGGAGGGAACGGAGAGAATTTTATCTAAAACACAACAAGGTGTCAAAAATTATCTAAAGTTAAACTGGCATATTCGATTGAGTGAACAGAGCAGTGTCAATAACGTCACCCATCCCGTGACCGCCGTGCCAATTTCGAAAATAAGGTTTTTGGGCAAGCAAGCGACTTGGTTTGCAGATTTTAAGGCAAAATCCATTAGACCAGGGGTATCAAACACGCGGCCCTCGAAGCCATTTAATGCGGCCGGCAAAGCGATTTTTTCTTTGTCAAACAATCTCGGTACGAATTGCAACTTGCGATCACCCGTGACAGTCATAAAGAGAGATTTAGTCGGGCTGACTCTTATGTAAAGCTGGGGTGAGAGAAGCGATGATCTTTTTTTTTTGAAAATCAGTACCATTTCGGCCCCCACTTCAAGAACTCTGGAGATCGTTGCCCGGACAAGTGGCATCTTTGAATTTTTTCAGAAAGAGTGCGGCTTGCAGTGAGTCAGGGTATGTAAATGTGGCCCACAGCACTAAATGAGTTTGACACCCCTGGATTAGACGATAGATACCGCCATCAAAATTTGCCTTCAGTTGAGTAATTTTTAGGTAAAATGCCAAAAATCTTGATAAGTCAAGGTATAAATTAATCATGTCTATCATTTGCTCATGTTTTGAGATACACTGACGTATCTTGAGCTCTCTTTTTTCATTTGAGCAACACTCTTTTCTTGATTTTTTCTCCGCGTTGCATATACTCGTAACTTAATGGCGTTTGTCTTTATAATTCCATTCAATAAACTTACGCACTTTTATAACATTTTTAAAATGTATTTTTGGTCATTTTTGTGATTTGCAACGATTTTAGAATTTGCTAGCAAATCTGCATTGCATCTTTTGATATAACTTTGCTCATAAATTTTTTATTTACTGTTTCAGTTATTATGAACTTCAGATCGTTGATTCTCGAAAAGACTAAATACATCAAAATAAATAGTGCTTCATCAGAAATACTAAAATACGTAAGCCAGAAGTGCACAACTTTAGGCCATCGTGCCCCCTGGGCCTGCGGGTGTCTTTATACGAGCATGAAAAGAGTTCCTTGATATTTTTATACCTTTGGATTTTAGATCAAAGAATAAAAACAGAATCGGTGCTTTTCTGAACTGACATAGATTTTCATATTTGCTCTGTAATACTTATAGAACAGACATGGCATTTTATAACTAATAAGATGCAGAAGCTCTTGTAAAAAAATCAAACTTCTCACAGTAGCTATTATTAATTAGGTCACTCGCCCAAGGCAACAACGTTTGCAATTGGTTTTGTTTTACAGTGTTGTACTAGCTTAATCCATTTGTGCTTTCATTTGAACCAATCGTCCATTTAGCGATGTTGAAAAGTGAGGCTGCTACTTCACTATTTTAACATTGTAAGCAGTTTTTAAAGTTTTGATAAAGTGATCAGATTTGTTCTGGTCTTTTCGTATTTTTACGTCCACGATTCATTTCGGTTAAGTGAGGCTTGCGCTCATGATGGCGATATTTGCCAAAACAAAATTTCATAATTTCACAACCCGAAAAGAGAAACTTACGTATAAGCTTTGCTATTTTTATATTTGAGATGTCGTCGTAACCTGAAATTATCTTTTGGTTGATGACGTCGTCAAAACCTAAAATATATTCAATTGCTCATATCTTTGAAACAGAACATGAAAAGCGATTGAAAGCAATTTTGAACTGCAAAACACAAAAAATGTAAAGAACGAAAAATTAAAAAAAAATTTAACAAATCAAATATATAAATAAATTCTCATCAGTTTAGATCAAGTAATCACAAAAAATAGGACAGAAATTCTTTTCAACGACCACTGGAGTTGTATCAAATACAAAATTTAGCACATAGATTGTTTGGTGGATTTTATTATAAGCCTATGTTGAACAATATGCATAACAACTGAAGAAATTTCGCTAGTAGCTATGTCTCGGCAGTCTTCGATTTGATAAAGAAGAAAGCCAGGCGAATGCTAAACATCAACAGCACTGCAAACCTCAATGTCTTTTTATATCACACACGTTTGGATTCACTATATTAATAAAACTACGATGATGTTCTTTAAGTGGATATAACTAAAACACTGCAATACAAATTGTTTACCATGGATTCTTTCATCAAAGCAATCTGAAAAATACAGATTAAAACAAAAATGACACGTAAACATAAGTTTCTTACATCATATTCAATACCACCACGCTATTCTGTCACAAAAAGTCACTTAACAAAAAGAACTATTTCAGGGTAACTTCGTTCCTGTTTTTGGCAGAGATTGAAGGTAACTCTTACTGAAACTACGCCTATATTTTTTGTTCTTAATCATTCCCCACACAAGCTTTTGTTCTGTTATCGAAATTCAACCTTTCATGAATACTTTAACATCATATGCGATATATTTTGTTTAAAAATATTAAACAACCTTACTAATAGATATCTGTTCTGACGACTAGCATTCCATTTACGTGAACTGTTGTAGGGCCGTGACGTAATCAGAAACAAACCTTGAAGGAGGAACGCAAATGAGAATTTGTTTGAAAGAGCGTTTGCAAAAAAAATTGGATTTGAGAAACTGTCTGTTATCTGAAGACAGTGACGTTGTTTCGATCTATTAGGTCTCTTTAATGCAGTTGGTGACTGACAAGAAGCTAGTCGAAACAGTGTCACCGTCTGTTTTCTATTTGCACATTTATCCCAAAACCAAGGTGAAGACATCCAGTGTGATATCAACTTTCTAAACCTGACTATAATTTTATTTTTAGTCGAAAATGCCTTGATCGGACGCGCAAAACTTAGGAAAGCGAAAACTTCGGTCCCACTACCCATAGATATGTCTATGCTATTGTATACATGCAAACCCAAGGCCCTATGCTCACATTTAGCAGATGATTGATCGCTTACTGAAATACAACCCAGAATTAAAAGGCCGCTCAAAGTTGTTGTAATGATTTCAGAACATACATAGGCTAACATCGCTTATGCAAAACTCCGATTCAATGTTTTTGCAATCACTATATAAATATTGCTATAATGCTAATAAAGAAGCTTTTGCTGTAAATATAGTGCTGAGATTGGAAGTTGATAGGTTGATCCAGATTCACATTTTAATCATTACTATCGATGGCTCATTCAATAATGAAAGAGTCTGACTCCAACGAAAACTGTAGACAAAACTTCAAATATCATCACAATTTGTCAGTTAAAAGACCTTTGTTTTAAAGATTAACTTTTGAAAGGTGAATTTTCTTCAATTCAAACACAATATTCATTAAAATCAAAAGCGCATAACTCACAAAATTTTGAAGAATCTGTTGATCTTACTTGGCGGTAAACTATTATTATCCTTGATGTCCAGTTTCATAGTTACCTTCCATTTGAATTTTTCTGAAATACATCCATCGCTGTGTTAAAGTACAACTTGCAGTTGAATCTGCAAACTGGATTAACTGCATTGAGCATTGACGTTATCACAATTTGTGATCATCGTGGTATACATACTATTTTGGGCCTTTGCTGTTGGGTAAAACACTTTGTGCTGCGTCTTTGCTAATGTTGGGTAAAACTATTTTAATTTGATTAAGAGTTAAATCATTATGAATGATGCTATTTTGTAGAGCTTATTGTATTGTTTTATCCGCAATACGTCTTCGAATAATAATAATTCGAGGCATAACTTGAAACATTAAACAAATGAAACGCCCTTCCATCATATTACTAAATTCAACTTACTTAATGGTAAAAAATAGCCCTCGCTAGTTGCGATTGTCGGCATGGACGTACTTTTATCTGAAACACGAATAAGTGTCAAAAATTATCTAAAGTTAAACTGCCGTATTTGATTGATCAAAACAGAGCAGTGTCTGTGACGTCACCGGCCCAGATGGCAGTTGCTTTCTCGCAGCCTGGGCCGTTAGCATGTCTTTCAGAAATGTCAGACAGAAACCGAACCTGCCAATCTGGAAGGGTAACCCCTCACCCCGATGTTCAGCCAGAGCCTACTACTCGGCAAACGCTTTCTCTCAAGGCCGGGCGATGTTGCCTGGTCAGGGCACACAGTCAACAAGTTTTGAAGGCCGGCAGTCTTGCAGCCAAACATCGAAGACCTCACGGCATACAAGATGAATGTATTTCATCATCTCACCGTGCAGTATGAGGCACTCGTCATTCTTCTTCAGAAGACCCACTGCACTTGTGCAGATAAGCTAACAATACCAGGCTTTGCACAAGCTGGGTCTTTTTGAAGCAGGAAGCATGGCTTTGCCACGTTTGTCCATGAACGGCCAAAAGTGACCCTTGTTCCTCAGTCTCCAGCTACATCGGAGACTGAGTGGTTTTGCGTGGGCGTTGATGGCTATAGAATCGTCAGTGTCTACAAATCTCCACCTACGCAACTGCAAGCGTCTGATCTCCCAGTGTTCCCTCACCCCGTTCTCTATACTGGCGATTTTAATCGTCCACATGTCAGCTGGGGTTATAGAACCAGCAGTGTCGATGGAGAGTGCCTTGTTGCTTGGACAAGCCTTAATGGCCTTGTCATTTTCCACGACCCAAAGGATATGGCCGCACTTCATTCTAGCCGCTGGAACACTGGCATCAACCCGGATCTGGCATTTGTCAGTGTTGGTCCAGACAGCCGTATACCTGACAGACGCATCTTAGAGAAGTGTTAGATCTTCGTAGAGCCACTCCAACGAGTCCAGTGAACGTCTCTAAAAGGTTTCCTTCTCAAGAGTTCGCTGCTGCCCTCAAACACCTGAAACCAGGAAAAATTTCCAGGCCCAGATTCTATTTGCCAGGAGCTAATAACCCATGCTGAAGTCCTGGTTGTGTGGCTTCTTTTCTTCCTGCCTGCGCCACCTCAAAATTCCAAAAGTCTGGAGAAGAGCACTGGTAGTGGCGATCTCTAAACCCAAAAAACCTGTAGAGGATCCGAAAAGCTATCGACCTATCTCCTTGCTTTGTGTCCCCTCTAAGATCCTCGAGAGGATCATTCACGCTCGTGTTGAGCCGACTGTTAACCCACTTCTCGCTACGGAGCAGGCTGGGTTCCAACGGGGAAGGTCAACAGTGGATTAGACTCTTTTGCTTACTCCAAACATTGAGGATTCGTTCGAGACCAAAAATAAAGCTGGTGCCGTGTTTGTCGATCTGACAGCTGCTTACAACACTGTCTGGCACCGTGGTCTCACCTGCAACTTGCTTAGGCTTCTATCGGATAAGCACGCGGTCCGGATGATCATATACCTTGTCCGAAGTAGAAGCTTCACGTTCACTACTGGTGACAGCAAGCAAAGCAGGTTAAGACGTTTGCGAAACGGCCTCCCACAGGGATCGGTCTTGGCCCCCTCGTTTTCAACATCTACACATACGATCTGCCTTTCACACCGGCACGATGGCGTAGTGTTTAGAGCATTCGCTTTGTAGGCGGTATGTCTGGGGTTTATTACCTAAGTCGAGTCATACCAAAAGACTTTAAAAAATGGTATTCACAGCTTCCGTGCTTGGCGCTCAGCATAAAAAAAGTGAGAGAGTGTGGAGAACAAGCCGGCAAGTTTGCTTGTTGTGATCTTGGGCAAGGCACTTAACGGGACGGCACTACCTTCATGTGGTAGACAGGTGGCCCACCCGTACTTCACAGGGCTACAATTGTAAGGCTAACCTAGAATGTCGTAAAAGGCGACTTTGGGTACCCATCAGTGGCAGTCAGCCTTGTTGTTGGTGGGGCTACTAGTCACTCATGACTGGTTCGAAATGGGCTGCCATCTTTCTCCTAGCCTAATTTCAATTGGATTGACGGCATGAACGTGAGTTGCCGTACGTGCCGTACCTCTATTCCGAGGAAGAAGAGGGATAATCGCAACATCTGCCTTCCATGACTTCTCAGAAGTATGTATATGCTGATGACTTAGCATTGCTGTATGCTTCTCGAAATTGGAAGACTGTGGAGGACACTCTAAGCCAAGACATGATTCCAGACTTGGAGGCTATAGCTCGGCAATACGAAAATGGTGACGACTGCCTTTCATCTTAACAACGGAGAGACCAAACGTGATCTTAATGTTTACAACAATGGCAATCTATTGCCACCCTATCCAGTCCCAACGTACCTTGAGGTCAAGCTGGATTGGTCGCTCACTTTCCGTTACCACCTCGAGGCTTTGCACAAAAACTCTCCAAGCGAGTTGCCCTGTTGAGGCGACTTGCAGGTGCCAAGACATTGCGCATCTCTGCTCTTTCCTTTGTCTACTCCATCGCTGAGTATTGCGCACCAGTTTGGTGTCGTAGTACGCATACTCGCCTCATTGACAGCATTGTCACTGGATGCTTGTGTCCCACGCCAACGGAGGACTTGCCTGTCCTCGCAGGCATCCAGCCAGCTGAGCTCCGCCGATTAGGAGCGACACTCTCTTTGGCGAATTGTGCTGTCCATGATGCCGACCATGTACTGCACGGACAGTTGGTTGGGCAGCAGGATGCGCATCTGGGGAGACTTAGATCAAGACGCCCATTTGCACTTGTTGCGTGGAAACTATTCGATAGTTTGTCTAAACTGGACATCGGCGTGAAGCAGTGGACAAACATAAATGGAACGAGAGTACTTCAAGGGTCCGTGCTTTCATTCCCAGGGTCAGTTCAAGGCCACTTGGAATGAGTCTGCCCAGACAATCTTGGGTAAGGCTCAATCTCAATCGCCTAAGAACTGATGTACGACATTTTTACTCTTCCATCTATAGATGAGGTCTCGCTCGATTACTGAATTGCGAACGTGGCCCACTGAGCAAACTGCAGATCACGTTACATCTTCATGTCTCATACATCAAGTACCAAGAAAAACACGAGGTCTGCAGGTTTTGGATGACGCAACTCGATGTTGGCTTAACACCACCACTGCCAGCATCTAATCTGGGCAGTCCAACAGCCTACGGTGGTAAATGGATAGACTCCCGGCCCTGGCTTTGTTTTGTGCTGGCCCGGATTGAGTCTGGGTGCCTGACCAAACGACGACGAGTGACGTCACCCATCCCGTGACCATTGTGCCAAATTCGAAATAAACTAAGTGTTCCCAAAGTTAGTGATTTTTCGTCAAACCGTCAATTAAAAATGGTTTGGTCACATCTTACCTAGGGTGCATATGCAACTGATAATATGAAATATCTGTTGGTTTACTTTCAAACGGAGCCACATTATTCTGTGTGGTTTCCCCCTTGACCATGAGGATGTTGCCCTGCAGCTCAG
Source organism: Trididemnum clinides (assembly GCA_963675345.1). Lineage (NCBI taxonomy): Eukaryota > Metazoa > Chordata > Ascidiacea > Aplousobranchia > Didemnidae > Trididemnum > Trididemnum clinides. Next base: position 27,772,409 of record OY776298.1, on the reverse strand, counting down.
GATCAAGTACAAGTTGTACTCTATTTCTTTTCGCATTAATTTCGTAATAGAACATTTTGTAACCATCACCCAATTCTTGTGGATTTCTCGTTTCCACCGCGTCTCAAACACGCATAGTAGCCTACTTGGGTGTTTCTCTTCTTCATCATGCCACAACTTTTATTTCCCTTCCACTCAAAAAGCCAACATTCAGTGTGGTTCTTGTTAAAACTTCCTCCTTCATTTTGCTCCGCATCTTTATCTCTCTCCTCTGTGTTTGCTTCTTCAATTGTAATCGCCCTTAATACGGTAGCTTTTGCCAAATCTGCGCGAACCCACAGCTACCGGATTGCGCGTCGTTTACGGAGGAAGCCGTCACATCATTCTCGTTTCCATTCACGTCGCCATATCATTTGTACAATTTTGACTAATCTTTGTAGGTCAGTTACATCTGCTGCCAATAATCATATGCCTTTACCCGGAACATTATCCTAAAGCGAGCAATAAGCAACTCGAGATTGATTGAGATCGACACGATTGATTCAGCACACAATCCCGGCGCGCTTTGCATGTACACAGTGAGCCTGATTCAATCAGCCACGATCCAGAGACTTTACATGTGCCCTGTGTTCCAAAGCTGCGCAAATGCACATGCCCACTAATAAATGCACATGCGCATTTATTAAAGCCTATGTCAAGGGTCCAAATTCGTTGATACGTGTACCGGATTGATGAGACCAACGTTCATAAAAATCAAATAAAAATATTAGCGAACAAAACTGGTGCCAAAATGGTGTAGTTCTGAAGGGCAAAATTTTGACATCGGAGATAATATTTTTGACGATGAAATTGTATCTTGTTTTGGTAAAAATCGGTCGTATAAGCGAACTTTAAAGGTATTTGGTGAAATTAAGCATGCCCTGTAATATTTCTCAAGGGCATAACAGAATTCATCGAAACAACTTTGTGATTGTTTTGGAAAGGCAATTGCTGTCTTGTCCCCTCACCACTTTGTTGAGAAAAGTTGTAGACGATTTGCAAACAAAAATATGTGTGCTTGGAAAATCACAACAAACTGCAATAGAAGATTTGTAAAAAATGTAAACTAGTCTAAAGCTGTTCTTTATACTAGTACAAAGTTAACGATATGTAATTTTTCGCATCAATTTAATTTTTCGTAATTTTTCATGTAACATCACGTAATTTTTCGTAAAAGCTATGACTACTTAAGCAGCGTTAATTTTTACTTAATCTACTCAAATATACGTTGGAATATTACAAAATGAAACTACTCCAGTAAGTATTCCGTTACTGAAAAACGAACTCAAGTAAGTAGCTCGTTACTCAAAAACGTTTGCAATTGGTTTTGTTTTACAGTGTTGTACGAGCTTAATCCATTTGTGCTTTCATTTGAACCAATCGTCCATTTAGCGATGTTGAAAAGTGAGGCTGCTACTTCACTATTTTAACATTGTAAGCAGTTTTTAAAGTTTTGATAAAGTGATCAGATTTGTTCTGGTCTTTTCGTATTTTTACGTCCACGATTCATTTCGGTTAAATGAGGCTTGCGCTCATGATGGCAATATTTGCCAAAACAAAATTTCATAATTTCACAACCCGAAAAGAGAAACTTACGTGTAAGCTTCGTAATACGCAAACCCAAGTTGCAATTAGCATAGAATACAGAATAGCATATGTATGCTATGAGACCATTGCAACAACTTTGAATGGCTTTTTAACTCTGGGTTATATTTCAGTAAGCGATCATTCATTGGCTAAATGTGAGTATAGCGTTTTGGGTTTGCATGTATACAAATATGGAAGCTTTGTGACGTCACCCATGACGTCACCGATGACGTCACCCATCCAGTGACCACCTGCCAAGATCGAAAAATGGAAAATAAAGTTTTTGGGCGGCCAAGCGACTTGGTTTGCAGTTTTTGAGGCAAAGTTCATTAGACCAGGGGTGCCAAACACGCGGCCCTCGAAGCCATTTAATGCGGCCCGCGAGGCGATTTTTACTTTGTCAAACAATCTCGGTAGAATTGCAACGTGTGATTACACGTTACAGCCGTGAGGAAAGATTTAATCGGGCTGACTTTTGTGTAAAGCTGCGGCAGGAGAAGGCGATGACCTTTTTTTTGAAAATCAGTGCCATTTCGGCTCCCTCTTCAAGAACTCTGGAGATCGTTGCCCGGACAAGTGGCACCTCTAAGTTTTTTCAGAAAAAGTCCGGGTATGTAAATGTGGTTCGCATTTACTGAATGATTTTGACACTCCTGGATCAGACGATAGATGTCGCCATCAAAACTTGCCTTTAGTTGAAAATTTTTTTAAGTAAAATGCTAAAAATCTTGATAAGTCAAGGAATAAATTAATCATGTCTATCATTTGCTCATGCTTTTGAGATGCACAAACGTAATTTGCGCTATCACTTTTTTCATTTCAGCAACACTCTTTTCTTGATTTTTCTCCGCGTTGCATATAACTTAATGGCGTTTATTTATATAATTCCATTCAATAAACTTATGCACTTTTATAACATTTTTTAAATGTATTTTTGGTCATTTTTGTGAGTTGCAACAATTTTAGAATTTGCTAGCAAATCTGCATAGCATCTTTTGATAAAATTTTGCTAATAATTTTTTATTTATTGTTTGAGTTATTATGAACTTCAGATTGTTGATTCTCGAAAAGACGAAATACATCAAAATGGTGCTTTATTAAAAATACTACAATGCGTAAGCCAGAAGTGCACAACTCAAGGCCAGCGGGCCCAACTGGGCCTACGAGTGTCTTTATACGAGCATGAAAAGAGCTCTTTGATATTTTTATACTTTTGGATTTTAGATCAAAGAATAAAACAGAATCGGTGCTTTTCTGAACTGACATAGATTTCCATATTTGCTCTGTAATACCTAAAAAACCGACAATAACCTATAGCACCAACTAATATGCAGAAGCTCTTATAAAAAAATTAAACTTCTCACAGTAGCTATTATTAATTAGGTCACTCGCCCAAGGCAACAACGTTTGCAATTGGTTTTGTTTTACAGTGTTGTACTAGCTTAATCCATTTGTGCTTTCATTTGAACCAATCGTCCATTTAGCGATGTTGAAAAGTGAGGCTGCTACTTCACTATTTTAACATTGTAAGCAGTTTTTAAAGTTTTGATAAAGTGATCAGATTTGTTCTGGTCTTTTCGTATTTTTACGTCCACGATTCATTTCGGTTAAATGAGGCTTGCGCTCATGATGGCAATATTTCTCAAAACAAAATTTCATAATTTCACAACCCCAAAAGAGAAACTTACGTGTAAGCTTGGCTATTCTTTTAGTCGAGACGTCGTCGAAACCTGAAATGTATTCAATTGCTCATATCTTTAAAACAGAACATGAAAAGCGATTGAAAGCAATTTCAAAGTGCAAAACACAAAATATGTAAAGAACGAAAAATTTAAAAATAATTTAACAAAACAAATGTATAAAGAAATTCTATCAGTTTAGATCAAGTAATCACAAAAAATAGGACAGAAATTCTTTACAACGACCACTGGAGTTGTATCAAATACAAAATTTAGATTGATGGATTTTATTATAAGCCTATGTTAAACAATTTGCATAACAACTGAAGAAATTTCGCTAGTAGTCATGTCTCGGCAGTCTTCGATTTGAAAAACAAGAAAGCCAGGCGAATGCTAAACATCAACAACCCTGCAAACCTCAATGTCTTTTTATATCACACACGTTTGGATTGACTGTATTAATAAAACTACGATGATGTTCTTTAAGTGGATACAACTAAAACACTGCAATACAAGTTGTTTACCATGGAGTCGTTCATCCGATTCAAAGCAATCTGAAAAATACAGATTAAAACAAAAATAACACATAAACATAAGTTTCTTACATCGTATTCAATACCACCACGCTATTCTGTCACAAAAAGTCACTTAACAAAAAGAACTATTTCAGGGTAACTGCCATCTTGTTTTTGGCTAAGGTTGAAGGTAACTCTTACTGAAACTACGCTTGTATCTTTTGTTTTTAATCATTCCCCACACAAGCTTTTGTTCTGTTATCGAAATTCAACCTCATATCTTTGAAACAGAACATGAAAAGCGATTGAAAGCAATTTGAAATTGCAAAATACAAAATATGTAAAGAACGAAAAATTTAAAAATAATTTAACAAAACAAATATATAAATAAATTCTCATCAGTTTAGATCAAGTAATCACAAAAAATAGGACAGAAATTCTTTTCAACGACCACTGGAGTTGTATCAAATACAAAATTTAGCACATAGATTGTTTGGTGGATTTTATTATAAGCCTATGTTGAACAATTTGCATACCAACTGAAGAAATTTCGCTAGTAGTCATGTCTCGGCAGCCTCGTATTTGAAAAACAAGAAAGCCAGGCGAATGCTAAACATCAACAACACTGCAAACCTCAATGTCTTTTTATATCACACACGTTTGGATTCACTGTATTAATAAAACTACGATGACGTTCTTTAAGTGGATACAACTAAAACACTGCAATACAAGTTGTTTACCATGGATTCGTTCATCCGATTCAAAGCAATCTGAAAAATACAGATTAAAACAAAAATGACACGTAAACATAAGTTTCTTACATCATATTCAATACAACCACGCTATTCTGTCACAAAAAGTCACTTAACAAAAAGAACTATTTCAGGGTAACTGCCATCTTGTTTTGGACTAAGGTTGAAGGTAACTCTTACTGAAACTACGCTTGTATTCCCCACACAAGCTTTTGTTCTGTTATCGAAATTCAACCTTTCATGAATACTTTAACATCATATGCGATATATTTTGTTTAAAAATATTAAACAACCTTACTAATAGATATCTGTTCTGACGAGTGGAATTCCATTTACGTGAACTGTTGTAGGGCCGCGACGTAATCAGAAACAAACCTTGAAGGAGGACCGCAAATGGGAATTTGTTTGAAAGAGCGTTTGCTAAAGATTAGTTTTGAGAAACTGTCTGTTATCTGAAGACAGTGACACTGTTTCGACCTATTAGGTCTCTTTAATGCAGGTGGTGACTGACAAGAAGCTAGTCGAAACAGTGTCACTGTCTGTTTTCTATTTTCATATTTATCCCAAAACCAAGGTGAAGACCTGCAGCATTTGATATCAACTTTCTAAACCTGACTATAATTTTATTTTTAGTCGAAAATGCCCTGATCGGACACGCAAAACTTAGGAAAGCGAAAACTTCGATCTCGCTACCCATAGATATGTCTATGCTATTGTATACATGCAAATCCAAACCCCTATACTCATATTTAGCAGATGATTGATCGCTTACTGAAACATAACCATGAGCTAAAAGGCCACTCAAAGTTGTTGTAATGGTCTCAGAACATACATAGGCTAATATCGTTTATGCAAAACTCCGATTCAATGTTTTTGCAATCACTATATAAATATTGCTATAATTATAATGCTAATAAATAGGCTTTTGCTGTAAATATAGTGCTGAGATTGGATGTCGATAAGTTGCTCCAAATTCACATTTTAATCCTTATCGATGGCACATTCAATATTGAAGGAGTCTGACTCCAACGAAAGCTGTAGACAAAACTTTAAATATCATCACAATTTGTTACTTAAAAGACCTTTGTTTCGGAGATTAACTTTTGAAAAGTGAATTTTCTTCAATTCAAACACAATATTTATCAAAAGCGCATAACTCACAAAATTTTAAAGAATTTGTTGATCTTACTTGGCGGTAAACTATTATTATCCTTGATGACCGGTTTCATGTTGTTGTTGTTGTTGTTGTTTACCCGACCCCTTCCGAGGGATGGGGGCATGGCGGAAGACCATGGAGCCCCAGAAGCCGGGCAACTCCCCAGGGTCTGGACCAGAGGTCATAAAGAGACAGAGAGTCGCCAAAGAGTGAGCGGCGCAAAGAGTCCGTAGCTGGACAGTGCAGAATGAGATGAGAGATGTCCTGGGACGAGTGTCCACAGGCGCTGCAGGAAGGATTCTCGATTCTGCCAATCCTGGAGAGATAGGAACCTAAAAGAAGGCTGTGTCCATTGCAGCGAAGACGAGAGAGGACACAGCGAGCATGACGAGGGAGCACAAGTTCCTCAGTGGAAATTGAGGGAACCTGTGTGTCAAAATACTTTGAAGAGACAGTACGCCTCCAGTCCGAGATAAGACGAGAGTGGATACGAGAGATCAGAGGAGAGAGACTACAAGGGATTGCGGAGGGCGCAAGCAGCGCTCCCCGTCTGGCAAGCTCATCAGCTGTGTCGTTCCCCGGGAGAAACGAGTGTCCGGGGACCCATTGTAGCCTGATAGAACAGGAGGAGAAGAAGGACAGTTCCTGCCAGATCTGCCACAGAGTTTGAGATAACAGGAAAGGTGGAGGAGAGGACAGGGTGGCGAGGACAGAACGAGAGTCAGACAGAAGAAGAAGAGAAGAAAAACGGCAGACTTTATGGTGTTGCCGAGACCAGCAAAGTGCGTGCAGAATGGCGCAGGCTTCAGCGGAAAAACTGGAACAAACTGGGCCTGCCGAAAAGGAAAGAGTGGCCTCAGTGCCACAGAGAGAGCAGTTGGCAAGAACGCCGGAGCCGCCCTTGCCAAAAGGAAAAGGAACAGAGCCGTCTGTCCAGAGTACCAGATCATGAGGAGGAAGAGAGTCAAGGTGGGCGAGAGCCGCACCTTGGCGAGAGTGAGGGGGATCAGAGCGAGAGCATGGAGTGGAAAGGGTGGACTCCACCGTGAACGAGGGAAGATTCCAAGGAGGACAGGGAGGGCAAGCAACAAGAGCCTCCCTAGAACAAGTAGAAGGAAGCATGAGCGGGTGAGTGGACGCAAAAGCTCTCCAGGACGATCTGCAGAGTCTTGGTTTCACTCCTAGTCTGGCCAAACCTGAGATGGGAAAGGAGGTTGGGAGACGAAGAGCCCGCTCATGAGAAAAGAGAGTGAAGTGAGTCAGAGTGACTCGTAGGGGAGGTAGAGAAGCCTCGGTGAGTAGTAGAGGGATAGGGGACGACGAGAGGCAGCCGGTGATGGCGCGACTGGCCGCTCGGTGAAGGCGTTCCAATTTGGTAATATTGGTAGCGCTTAGGAAAGGAAACCATCCGGGTGAAGCGTAAGTGAGAAGGGACCGAAGAAAACATTTATACAGAACAGAGAGGGACTCCTTAGAGGGGCCCCAAGAGGAAGCAGAGATACAGCGTAAGGCCTTGAGACGAGGGAAAAATTTGGCCTTCAGCGAAGATACATGCCTAGAAAAGGAAAGAGTGCGGTCGAAGGTGACCCCAAGAAAAGTTGGAGTGGGATTAAAACGGAGGCGGGAGCCGAGTAGGAGGAGGTTGGGCTGGAGGTTAGCCTGGTGGGGATCCACTGAGAAGAAGGAGGCCTCACATTTGCTCGGATTGAGAGGAAGACACCAGTACTCAGACCAGCGCTCCAATCGAAACAGAGCTCCTTGTGTGGCCTCCACCGCAGTGGGGACCGAGGGGGAGGAGGACCAAATGGCCAGATCGTCAGCGTAAAGAGAACAGCTGACGGAAGAAGGCAGAGAGGCCGGAAGATCATTGATGAAGAGGGAGAAAAGTACAGGGCCAAGAACGGATCCTTGCGGAACACCTCGACGGACTCGAAAGGAGCGGCTTTTGTGATTTTGAAAGACCACAGAAGCGCGCTTGTCAGAAAGGAAAGATTGAGTCCAACGAGCAAAGCAAGGAGGGAGGCCAGCCGAAATAAGTTTGTGGAAAAGGACGGGGTGCCAGACAGAGTCAAAAGCTTTAGAGAAATCGATAGTAGACAGGATCGTCCGGGAGCCCGGCCTGGGTTTGTTAAACCCATCCGAAATGGACTGAGAAAGGTACAGAATTTGATCAAGTGTAGACCGTCCAGGGCGGAAACCGGCCTGGCGGGGAGAGAGAATGGAATTAGATTCCAGAAAAAAGAGAAGACGGGATAGTATGATGCGTTCAAAAAGCTTTGATACGCAGGAGGTGAGAGAGATAGGCCGGAAGGAAGCAGGAGAGTCGAGAGGTTTTCCCATCTTATGTATGGGAATAATAGAAGATGTCTTCCAGGTGGAAGGAAAGGAATGTGAAGACCAAGAAAGATTGAAGATGTGAAGAAGAAAATCCATGCCAGAGCGAGGAAGATGCTTTAGCATGGGATAGGCAACTTTGTCTGGGCCAGTGGCAGTGGAAGAGGAGAGGTTGGAGGCAGCCGCAAGAAATTCAGCGGGAGAGAAGGGAGAGCAAAAGGACGAGTGAGACTCCACAGAGCACGTAGCTCGGCGGAGCTCAGTGAGGTAGCCTCTGGCTCTGCTGCGCAGGGCCTTTGGCTGAGACACGGAAAAGTGAGACCTCAGGTAAGCGGCATAGACCGAAGCCGATTCCCTGGGAGAGGAACAGTTAGGAAAGTTAGGAGAGGAAGAAGACGAGGAAGGAGAGCCAGCAATAGAGCGAAGAAGAGAGTGCACAGATTTAGGATTAGATTTAGGTGAAAGAGAAGTGCAGGTCGTCTGCCATGCCTCAGCCTTGGCCTTGGCAATGACCGACGAGGCACGTCGAGAGGCGGAGATGTAAGCCTGGCGATCTTCATCACTTCTGTGAGCAGTAGCGAAAGTCTTGCGTCTTTCACCAACCGCTTCTTCCACCTCAGCAGACCACCAGGCTTTAGGAAGGCGTTTGATGCGGCCGAAAGGAATGGAAGATTTGGCCGCATTCATTGCCAGAGAGGTAAAGAGAGCAGCTGCAGAGGAAAGAGAAAGAGACGAGTATTCCTCTGCAGTAGGACAGTGAGAGTCAAAGTAGGAGGCAAAGTCATCCCAGCGAGCTTTCTGAAAATTGAAGGAAGGGGGGCGCTCGTTGGGGTGAAAGACCGGAGAGAGAGGGATAGATAGAAGAATTGGTAGGTGGTCAGAACCCAGGTCCTGAAGTACCTCCCAGGAGCAAGAAAAAGCAAGAGTAGAAGGAGCAAAGGAGATGTCAGGAGAGGAGCGACTGCCGGAGGAGCGATGGAGAAGGGTGGGTGTGTCAGGGCCATTGAGGGGGAGGAGGTCTGAGGAGATGACCCAGTCGAATACTTCCTCCCCACGGGGGTCGGAAGTACCTCTTGAGTCCCAAAGCGGGTGATGGCAATTGAAGTCCCCCAGAATGAAGAGATTTCTGGAGGAGGGAAGAATTGAGGGAGAGAAGGAATCGGTTCTGCCATCCGTTGGGGAGGAGCGAATAGGGGGGGCATACACATTAAGAAATGACACCGAGGAGGATTTGTTTAGAGAGATGTTGACCCCTACATAATCAGAGTAGGGATCGAGCGAAGAAAGAGAGGTGGTAGAAAGTTCAGAAAAGGATAGGCCCTGTCTGACGAAAATGACAACGCCGCCACTGGCATGCGAGGCATCAGAGGAGAGAATGCCAGACCGGGAGTGAGTACGATCAGAACGCAGAACAGAGAATCCCGGAATCCGGAAAGAGGAAGAGGAGTTAAGATTGGATTCCTGAATGCAGATAAGATCGACAGGATGGGATGAAAGAAAGTGAAGTAGTTCAGTGCTCCTGGCTCGAAGACCTCCAGCATTCCATTGAAGAACCCTGAGAGAGTCAGGGGGAGGAGAGGAGGCAGGAGGTGCAGAAGTATAGCCAGGAGCAAGGGACGGTGGTGGAAGGGTAGGGGAAGGAGATATAAGATGGGCAGATGGGGGATAAGAAGTTTGGAGACGAGGGTGGGGCAAGAGTGCAGCATTAGCAGAGGGGGGGCCAGATTCCACAGTGGAGGTATACGTGCCGGAGGAGTCCGAGGAGGGGGGAGTCACAGTGTTACGGCAGGGGGGGCAGCTCCAAGAGTGAGAGCTGCCAAGAGCTCTGAAGTTGGATAAAGAAAGTTGTGAGCACCTTAGATGGACCCATTTGGAGCAAGCGCAGCATTGCACCGACTTGCCCCGCCAGGTCACATTTCCAGCGCACACAGAGCAAGGAAAGATGGGGCCAGGGTTAGGATGAACGTTACCGCTCATCAGGAGAAGAAGAACAATGAGGAGACGAAGGAGGGCAAGAGTAGGGCAGGAGAGAAGAAAAAGTAAGAACAGGCGACCGATTTTAAAGATGCTGTGTGCTGCCCTTCTGCGGTCGTTCAGGGGGCAGCATAGCGAAAAAATGAATGGGGAGTGCCCGGGGTAACTGGGACCCTCGGGAAGGCCAACAGCCATTTCGACCCAACCCAAACGGGGCCGGGGACCGCACCACCACGTTGAGGCGGCTGTTGATTGGTGCAGGACCGGTTTCATCGTTGCCATCGATTTGCAGATTCAACTGCAAGTTATACTTTAACACAGCGATGGATGTATTTCAGAAAAATTCAAATCGACCGGTTTCATCGTTGCCATCGATTTGAATTTTTCTGAAATACATCCATCGCTGTGTTAAAGTATAACTTGCAGTTGAATCTGCAAACTGGATTGACTGCACTGAGCATTGACGTTATCACAACTTGTGATCATCGCGGTATACACACTATTTTCTCCAAATCACTTTGTGCTGCGTCTTTGCTGATGTTAAGTAAAATTATTTTATGTTGATTAAGAGTTAAATCATTCTACATGATGCTACTAGTATTTTGTAGAGCTTATTTTATTGTTTTGACCGCAATACGTCTTAGAATAATAATTCGAAGCATAACTTGAAACATTAAATAAATGAAACGCGTTTACATCGTATTACTGAGCGAAACTTTCTCAACGCTGAAAAATTGCCCTCGCTGGCGTAAGTTGGGAGGGACGACACGGACGTAGTTTTATCTGAAACATGACAAAGTGTCAAAAATTATCTAAAGTTAAACTGGCAAATTCAATTGATCGAACAGAGCAGTGTCAGTGACGTCACCCATCCAGTGACCACCTGCCAAGATCGAAAAATGGAAAATAAAGTTTCTGGGCGGCCAAGCGACTTGGTTTGCAGTTTTTGAGGCAAAGTCCATTAGACCAGGGGTGCCAAACACGCGGCCCTCGAAGCGATTTTTACTTTGTCAAACAATTTCGGTAGAATTGCAACTTGCGATCACCCGTGACAGCCGTAAAGGGAGATTTAGTCGGGCTGACTCTTATGTAAAGCTGGGGTGGGAGAAGCGATGACCTTTTTTTTTTGAAAATCAGTACCATTTCGGCCCCCACTTCAAGAACTCTGGATATCGTTGCCCGGACAAGTGGCACCTTTAAATTTTTTCAGAAAGAGTCCGGGTATGTAAATGTGGCCCACAGCACTAAATGAGTTTGACACCCCTGGATTAGACGATAGATACCGCCATCAAAATTTGCCTTCAGTTGAGTAATTTTTAGGTAAAATGCCAAAAATCTTGATAAGTCAAGGTATAAATTAATCATGTCTATCATTTGCTCATGTTTTGAGATACACTGACGTATCTTGAGCTCTCTTTTTTCATTTGAGCAACACTCTTTTCTTGATTTTTTCTCCGCGTTGCATATACTCGTAACTTAATGGCGTTTGTCTTTATAATTCCATTCAATAAACTTATGCACTTTTATAACATTTTTAAAATGTATTTTTGGTCATTTTTGTGATTTGCAACGATTTTAGAATTTGCTAGCAAATCTGCATTGCATCTTTTGATATAACTTTGCTCATAAATTTTTTATTTACTGTTTCAGTTATTATGAACTTCAGATCGTTGATTCTCGAAAAGACTAAATACATCAAAATAAATAGTGCTTCATCAGAAATACTAAAATACGTAAGCCAGAAGTGCACAACTTTAGGCCATCGTGCCCCCTGGGCCTGCGGGTGTCTTTATACGAGCATGAAAAGAGTTCCTTGATATTTTTTATGTTCTTGATATTTTTATACCTTTGGATTTTAGATCAAAGAATAAAAACAGAATCGGTGCTTTTCTGAACTGACATAGATTTTCATATTTGCTCTGTAATACTTATAGAACAGACATGGCATTTTATAACTAATAAGATGCAGAAGCTCTTGTAAAAAAATCAAACTTCTCACAGTAGCTATTATTAATTAGGTCACTCGCCCAAGGCAACAACGTTTGCAATTGGTTTTGTTTTACAGTGTTGTACTAGCTTAATCCATTTGTGCTTTCATTTGAACCGATCGTCCATTTAGCGATGTTGAAAAGTGAGGCTGCTACTTCACTATTTTAACATTGTAAGCAGTTTTTAAAGTTTTGATAAAGTGATCAGATTTGTTCTGGTCTTTTCGTATTTTTACGTCCACGATTCATTTCGGTTAAATGAGGCTTGCGCTCAAGATGGCGATATTTGCTAAAACAAAATTTCATTATTTCACAACCCGAAAAGAGAAACTTACGTGTAAGCTTTGCTATTCTTTTATTTGAGACGTCGTCGAAACCTGAAATGTATTCAATTGCTCATATCTTTGAAACAGAACATGAAAAGCGATTGAAAGCAATTTGAAACTGCAAAATACAAAATATGTAAAGAACGAAAAATTTAAAAATAATTTAACAAATCAAATATATAAATAAATTCTCATCAGTTTAGATCAAGTAATCACAAAAAATAGGACAGAAATTCTTTTCAACGACCACTGGAGTTGTATCAAATACAAAATTTAGATTGGTGGATTTTATTATAAGCCTATGTTGAACAATTTGCATAACAACTGAAGAAATTTCGCTAGTAGCTATGTCTCGGCAGTCTTCGATTTGATAAAGAAGAAAGCCAGGCGAATGCTAAACATCAACAGCACTGCAAACCTCAATGTCTTTGTATATCACACACGTTAGGATTCATTATACAGGGTGTCCCAAAAGTAACCGAACCGTAAACTTAAATAAATTTCAGATATCAAAACCAACAAATGTAATTTCTTTTTGTGTCTTCGTATGGTATTTCTGTACTCTCGCTTAACATCATTGCTTAATTTCTGTTCAGTGTGCGCTGCTTGTACCCACATTTTTGAAAATGTAGCGAAGGACTTTAGATTTAAAGAAGTGTGTCTTCGTTGTTAAATATGACCATGCAACGGCTGGCTACAAGCATATTAAAGAAAGATACATTCTGGAAACTTGTCCGAAAATTTGTCGCAGTGTTGTCAAAAGATGTCTTGACTGTATTGAAGTTCAAGGTAGACATTTTGAACAATTGTAAATACTAAATACTAAATATGTTTAAGAAGTTTGTTGGTTTTGATATGTAATTATTATTGAAATTTGGGTTCGGTTACTTTTGGGACACCCTGTATTAATAAAACTACGATGACGTTCTTTAAGTGGATACAACTAAAACACTGCAATACAAATTGTTTACCATGGATTCGTTCATCCGATTCAAAGCAATCTGAAAAATACAGATTAAAACAAAAACAACACATAAACATAAGTTTCTTACATCATATTCAATACAACCACGCTATTCTGTCACAAAAAGTCACTTAACAAAAAGAACTATTTCAGGGTAACTGCCATCTTGTTTTTGACTAAGGTTGAAGGTAACTCTTACTGAAACTACGCTTGTATTACCTACACAAGCTTTTGTTCTGTTATCGAAATTCAACCTTTCATGAATACTTTAACATCATATGTAATATATTTTGTTTAAAAATATCAAGCAACCTTACTAATAGATATCTGTTCTGACGAGTGGAATTCCATTTACGTGAACTGTTGTGGGGCCGCGACGTAATCAGAAACAAACCTTGAAGGAAGATTGCAAATGGGAATTTGTTTGAAAGAGCGTTTGCTAAAGATTAGTTTTGAGAAACTGTCTGTTATCTGAAGACAGTGACACTGTTTTGATCTATTAGGTCTCTTTAATGCAGTTGGTGACTGACAAGAAGCTAGTCGAAACAGTGTCACTGTCTGGTTTGTATTTGCACATTTATCCCAAAATCAAGATGAAGACCTGCAGCATTTGATATCAACTTTTTAAACGAGACTATTTTCTTTATATTCTGTGGAAAATGCCTTGATCGTAATATTTAGAGGAGCGATAACACTGATTTCCCTGCCGATAGCTAGGTCTATGCTACTGTATACATACAAAACTGAGACCCTACACTCTTTTTCAAGTGACGAATGATCGCTTAATGAAATATAACCGAGTTAAAAGACCACTCAAAGTTATATCAGCAAAGTCTCAAGCAATGCATCAAACACTGACGTTACAACTATCCGTAACAACTGAAAGCATTCAAAAGTGTGACTCCAAAATTAAAATTACAGCTGTCACATTCGCTTAATCAACATTACAAACACCAGTTTAGAGACGAATTGTTAAATTATTTACTTGTAAATAGTTATAAATAGTCCAACAACTCGTCTCTAAACTGGTGTTTGTAGTATTGATTAATGCGTGTGTGACAGCTGCAATCTTGAAATTGGAGCCACACTTTTGAATACTTTTAGTTGAGTCAGACTAGTCCAATTAAAGTGCTCATTTTTTTGCTTTTTCCAGATTCAATACTCTAGGTAGCTCTCAATTCCCAAACTGATGCCCAAAAGCTGCACTCCCGCCTCACCCTCGCCTTCAAGTATCTTACCTCCTTCCGTCCATTTCGTAACTCTTCCCTCTTCACCCTCACCACCGCCTCATGTTCCTGGCTGTTTTCTATACCTGTTACTTCCTTTTCCCCCTGACTCCCTCAGGGTTTTTGAATCGAATGCTGGGGGTCTATGAGCCAAGAGCACTGAACTGCTACACTGTATTTCATCTCATTCTGTAGACCTTATTTGTATCCAAGTATCTAATCTTAATTCATCTTCCTCTTTCCTGATCCCTAGATTATCTGTTCTGTGATCTGATTGCACCCACGGCGGCGCCATCATTTTCGTCAGACAGGGCTTATCTTTCTCTGAGCTTTCTACTTTCTCTCTTTCTTCGCTTGACTTCCACTCTGATTATGTAAAGGTCAACATCTCACAAAACAACTCCTCCTCGCTCTCATTACTTAATATTTATGCTCTCCATATTTGCTTTACTCCGACGGACAGCAGAACCAAACCCTTTTCTTTCTTTACTTTTGCCTTTGCCAGATATCTCTTCAATCTGTGGTACTTCAAATATCATCAACCTCTCTGGGATTCAAGAGGTACTTCCTACACCCCGTAGTGAGGAGGTATTCAACTGGATTATTTTTCTATCATCTTCTTTCAGTCAATGACCCTGACATACTTACTCTTTTCAATCGCTCCTCTGGCAGTCGTTCTTCCCCTGATATCTCTTTTGCTCCCTCTTCTCTCGCCCATCCTTGCTCCTGGAAGGTGATTTAGCACCTGGGTTTTGATCATCTACTAATTCTACTAATTGTCCTTTATTTCTCAATCGTTCGCCCTAACGAATGCCCCTCTTTTTTTAATTATTATCAGAAAGCTCGTTAGAATGGCTTTGCTTTTTACTTTGACTTTCACTGTCCTTCTTCAGAGGAATACTCGTCTCTTTCCTCTGCTGCTGCTCTCGTTACTTCACTGACACTGAATGCGGCTAAATTTTTCATTTCTTTCAGCAGCATCAAACGCCAACCTAAAGTCTATGGTCCGTTGAAGTGCAAAACCGGTTAGTGAAAGACGTAAGGCTTTCGCTGCCGCTCACAGAAATGATAAAGTACGTCAGGCTTATATCTGCGCTTTGCGACATGCCTCGTCTGTCATTGCCAAAGCTAAGGCTGAGGCATGGCGGGCGACTTGCTCTTGTTTCTTACCTAAATCAATCCCTAAATTTGTGTATTCTGTGTTTGGTTCTGTCGCTGGTTCTTCTTCCTCATCTTCCTCTTCTCAGAATTTTCCTAACTCTTCTTCTACCAAAAAGGCAGCCTCGGACTTCGCCGAATACCTGACATCCCACTTTTCTACCTCTCAGCCATACATCCTACGTAACATAGCAAGAGACTATCTTTCCAAGCTCCGCCTGGCCTCGTACCTCGAGGATTCTCATTCGTTCTTTTGTTCCCCTTGACCCCGATGAATTTCTTGAGGCTGCCACACAACTCTCCTCATTTAGTGCCACTGGCCCAGACAAAGTTGTCTTTCTCACGCTAAATCATTTTCCTCGCTCTGGCATCGATTTTTTCCCACAAAATTTCAATCTTTCCTGATCTTTGCATTTCTTTCCTTACATCTGGATAACATCTTCTCTTATTCCCATCTATAAGATTGGAAAGCCTCTCGAGTTTCCTGTTTTATTTCGGCTTATCTCTCTCCACTCCTGCGTATCAAAGCTTTGTGAATGCATCATTTCATCGCGTCTAGTCTTCTTTCTAAAATCTAACTCTATTTTCTCTCCCCGCCAGGCCGGTTTTCGCCCTAGTCTACTCTGGATCAAATTTTTTCGAGATGTTCCGCGAAAATCCGTTCTCGGCCCTTTACATTTCATCAATGATTTTCCGTCAGCTGCTTTCTTTACGCTGACGATCTTACTATCTGATCCTGCTTCCAATCGGTTTTAACTGGAGCTATGATCGACTGGAGCGCTGGTCTGAGTACTGGTGTCTTTCCTCTCAATCCGAGAAAATATGAGGTCTTGTTTTTCTCAGGGAATCCCAACCAAGCTAACTTCCAGCTCCACATCTTCATATTCAACTCCCTCCTCCGTATTAATCTCACTTCTATTTTCCTTGGGATCATTTTCGACCGCACTTTTTTCTTTTCTAAACATGTATCTTCGCTAAAGGCCAAGTTCTTTCCTCGTATCAAGACCTTACGCTGTATCTCTGTTTCCGCGTGGAGATCCTCTATGGAGTCTCTCTCTCTCTTCTGTACATAGCTTTTCTTTGGCATCTTCTCACTTATGCTTCATCCGGATGGTTTCCTTTTTTGAGCGATAGCAATATTACCTAATTGGAACGCCTTCAACGAGCGGCTAATTGCGCCATTTTCGGCTGCCTCTCGTTTTCCGCTATTCCACTTCTCCTCTTTGGGGCGTCTCCATCTCCTCTACAAGTCACTGGGACTCGTTTCGCTCAGTCATCTTATGATGGGGCCTCTTCGTTTCCCAGTCTTTTTTCCCATTTCAGGAAAAGTCTGTGGGGAAAGTTTGGCTAGTCTTTTGGAGTACAAACGAAACTCTGCAAATTTTACTGCAGAGATTTTACATCCACTCACCCGATCATGCTTCCTTCTACTTCTCCTAGGTAAGCTGTCTTTGCTTGTTTTCCCTCTTCTATTTGGAACCTGCCTTACTTTGCTGTAACGTCCACCTTTTTCTCTCCGTGTTTCCGCTCTGATTCCCCTTTCTCTCACCAAGGTGCAGCTCTCGCTCACTTTGAATCTCTCCCACTTTACAATCTGGTGCTCTGAACAGACGACTTGTATTTGTCCTTTTTGCAAAGACAACTCTGGCGTACTTGCCAACAGCTTAATCCGTGGCACTGAGGTCAATCTTTGCGTCGGGGCAGGCCCAGTATGTTACGTTTTTCCGCCGAAGCCTACGTCATTCTGTAAGGTCTTTGCTGATCTCGCCAACACCAACAAGTCTGCTTCTTCTTCCTTAACTCTCGCCAGGTTGTCTTTTCCTCCGTTTTTCCTTTTACCTTAATCTTTCTGGCAGATTTAACAGGAACTGTCTTCTCTCTTTCCTCCTGTTCTATCAGGCTACAATGGGTCGCTGGATCCTCGTTTCTTTCGGGGAACGACGCGGATGATGAGCTGGCCAGACGGGGAGAGCTACTCGTGCCCTCGGCAATTCTTTGTAGTTTCTTTCTCCTTTTATCTCTCGTCTATATTCTCGTTTTTTTCTCGGACTGGAGGCGTACTTATGCTCCCTCGTCACCCTCGCTGTGTTTTCTCTTGTCTTCGCTGCAACAGATACAGCTTTCTGTTAAGCTCTTATCTTTCTAGGATTGGCATAATCGAGAATCCTTCTTCCAGCGCCTGCGAACACCGGTCCCAGGACACCTCTCATCTCATTCTGCACTGTCCAGCTACGGAATTCTTGCGCCGCTCGCTCTTTGGCGACTCTCTGTCTCTCTACGACCTCTGATCGAGGCCCTGGAGAGTTTCCCGGTTTCTGGGGCTCCATGGTATTCTTCCATGCTCCCATCCCTTGGAAGGAGCCGGGTAGCAACAACAACAACAGCAACGTGAGAAACAAAACGTTGCTAGCTTATTAATTGCAGTAAGAAAAAACTTTAACCATGAATAACTATTCATAATGTATTAGCCTTGTTTCCTAGCCTATATGTTGTTTTACCGGTCTCTGTGTAGTAGCAAAACAGCAACTGGGCCAAGTTACTTAAAGATTATTAGCCTTTTAACTTCATTTTAAATGATTATGTCTATTGGTGTACCTCATATCATTATTTTATGGTTTTAAACGTAAGTAAATAGTTTCGTTGCTGCACAACCAGCTGGGTAATGCAGGAAGGTAATATCAGTGTCTCAAGTTATCTCATCAATCTAAAATTACAATAAATTCAATTTTAATTATGAAGTATAGCAATTGGCCTATTTTTTGCAGAAATACCTTCATGATTTGAAGTTTCAAATTGGTTAATAACGTTTTGTTTCTCACGTTGCTGTTGTTGTTGTTGCTACCCGACCCCTTCCAAGGGATGGGGGCATGAAAGAATACCATGGAGCCCCAGAAACCGGGAAACTCTCCAGGGCCTCGATCAGAGGTCGTAGAGAGACAGAGAGTCGCCAAAGAGCGAGCGGCGCAAGAATTCCGTAGCTGGACAGTGCAGAATGAGATGAGAGGTGTCCTGGGACCGGTGTTCGCAGGCGCTGGAAGAAGGATTCTCGATTATGCCAATCCTAGAAAGATAAGAGCTTAACAGAAAGCTGTATCTGTTGCAGCGAAGACAAGAGAAAACACAGCGAGGGTGACGAGGGAGCATAAGTACGCCTCCAGTCCGAGAAAAAAACGAGAATATAGACGAGAGATAAAAGGAGAAAGAAACTACAAAGAATTGCCGAGGGCACGAGTAGCTCTCCCCGTCTGGCCAGCTCATCATCCGCGTCGTTCCCCGAAAGAAACGAGGATCCAGCGACCCATTGTAGCCTGATAGAACAGGAGGAAAGAGAGAAGACAGTTCCTGTTAAATCTGCCAGAAAGATTAAGGTAAAAGGAAAAACGGAGGAAAAGACAACCTGGCGAGAGTTAAGGAAGAAGAAGCAGACTTGTTGGTGTTGGCGAGATCAGCAAAGACCTTACAGAATGACGTAGGCTTCGGCGGAAAAACGTAACATACTGGGCCTGCCCCGACGCAAAGATTGACCTCAGTGCCACGGAGTAAGCTGTTGGCAAGTACGCCAGAGTTGTCTTTGCAAAAAGGACAAAAGCAAGTCGTCTGTTCAGAGCACCAGATTGTGAAGTGGGAGAGATTCAAAGTGAGCGAGAGCTGCACCTTGGTGAGAGAAAGGGGGAACAAAGCGAGGGAATGGAGAGGAAACAATGGACTCCACTGTAAAGGAAGACAAGTTCCAAGGAGCAGAAGGAAAGTAAGCAAAGAGAAATAGAAGGAAGCATGAGCGGATGAGTGGATGTAAAAACTCTCCAGGAAGATCTGGAGAGTTTTGGTTTCATTACTATTCTGGCCACATCTGAAATGGTAGAGGAGGTTGGGAGGTGAAGGGCCCGCTCGTAAGATGACTGAGCAAAACGAGTCAGGGTGACTCCTAGAGGAAATAGAGACGCTTTATATAGGAGAAATGGGATAGTGGAAGACGAAAGGCAGTCGGAGATGGCGCAACTAGCCGCTCGTTGAAGGCGCTCCAATTTGGCAATATTGGTATTGCTTAGAAAAGGAAAACATCTGGATGAAGCATGAGTGAGAAGAGGTCGAAGAAAAACTTTATACAGAAGAGGGAGTTGAATGTGAAGATGTGGAGCTGGAAGTTAGCCTGGTTGGGATTCCCTGAGAAAAACAAGACCTCATATTTGCTCGGATTGAAAGGAAAGACACCAGTACTCATACCAGCGCTCCAGTCGAATCATAGCTCCTTGTGTGGCCTCGACCACAGTTAAAACCGATTGGAAGGAGGATCAGATAGCCAGATTGTCAGCGTAAAGAAAGCAGCTGACGGAAAATCATTGATGAAAAGTACAGGGCCGAGAACGGATTTTCGCGGAACATCTCGACGGACTCGAAAGAAGCGACTTTTGTGATGTTGAAAATCCACGCAAGCACGCCTATCAGAAAAGAAAGATTGAATCCAACCAGCAAAGCAAAGAGGAATTCCAGCCGAAATATGTTTGTGGAAAAGGGTGGGGTGCCTGACAGAGTCGAAAGCTTCGGAGAAGTCGATAGTAGCGAGAATAGTCCAAAAGCCTGGCTTGGTTTTGTTAAACACATCTGAAGTGGACTGAGAAAGAAACAGAATTTGATCGAGAGTAGACTAGGGCGAAAACCGGCCTGGCGGGGAGAGAAAATAGAGTTAGATGTTAGAAAGAAGACTAGACGCGATGAAATGATGCATTCACAAAGCTTTGATATGCAGGAGTGGAGAGAGATAAGCCGAAAGAAAGCAGGAGAGTCGAGAGGCTTTCCAATCTTATAGATGGGAATAAGAGAAGATGTTATCCAGATGTAAGGAAACGAATGCAAAGATCAGGAAAGATTGAAATTTTGTGGGAAAAAATCGATGCCAGAGCGAGGAAAATGATTTATCGTGAGAAAGTCAACTTTGTCTGGGCCAGTGGCACTAAATGAGGAGAGTTCTGTGGCAGTCACGACAAAAAGCGTCGAACGCCTTACATCTTCCACTAACCGCTTCTTCCACTTCAGCGGACCATCAGACTTTATGTTGGCGTTTGATGCGGCCAAAAAAAACGAAAAATTTAGCCGCATTCAGAGTCAGTAAAGAGAGCAGCAGCAAAGGAATGACTGCCAGAGGAGCGATTGAAAAGAGTAAGTATGTCAAATCATTGACTTAAAGGTGATGAGGAAATGACCCAGTCGAATACCTCCTCACTACGGGGATCGGAAGTACCTCTTGAATCCCAGAGAGGTTGGTGATATTTGAAGTACCACAGATTGAAGAGATATCTGGCAAAGGCAAAAGTGAAGGGAGAAAAGGGTTTGGTTCTGCTGTCCGTCGGAGTAAAGCAAATATGGAGAGCATAAATATTAAGTAATGAAAGCGAGGAGGAGTTGTTTTGTGAGATGTTGACCTTTACATAATCAGAGTAGGAGTCAAGCGAAGAAAGATAGGAAGTACAAAGCTCAGAGAAAGATAAGCCCTGCCTGACCAAAATGATGATGCCGCCGCCGCCGCCGCGAGCGTGCGTGCGTGGTATCGAGAGAAAGAATGCAGACCGAAACTGGGTGCGATCAGATCGCAGAACAAAAAATCCAGGGATCCGGAAAAAACAAGATCAATTAAGGTTAGATTCTTGGATACTCATACTGATATTAATAATCAATAGAATGAGATGAAATAAAGTGCAGCAGTTCAGTGCTCTTGGCTCATGGACATCCAGCATTTATTGAAGAACCCTGAGGCAGTCAGGGGGCAAAAGGAAGCAAGAGGTATAGAAAAACAGCCAGGAACATGAGGCGGTGGTGAGGGTGCAAAGAGAAAATGTACGAAATGGGCAGAAGGAGAATAAGATACTTGAAAGCGAGGGTGAGGCGGGAGTGCAGCAGTAGCAGAGGGAGGGTTAGATGTGCCAGGTAGCACAGTGGAGATATACAAGTTAGAGGAATTCGGAAAAGAAATCACACAGTGTTGGCAGTTGTGAGAATCTCCAAAAGAATCAAGGACGCAGCAAGGAGGGCAGCTTTAGAAGTCAGAGCTTCCTAAAATTTTGAATCTGAAAAGGATAGAAGTGAGCATTTTACAGGGTGTCCTCGGTTTACGACGGTCCCGACTTACGCTGTTTCGAGGTTGCGAACGCGCTCCATAAAATGGAAAATGCCCCTGGACACCCTGCTCGGCTGGAAGACTTTTACGCTAATGTCAAGGTGGTTTACCTTCCACGTAATACCACGGCCCTTTTACAGTCTATGGACCTAGGAGTAATTGCTTCGTTCAAGGCCTACTATCTCAGAAGGACATTTGCTATGCATTACAGACAATAACCCTTTTACATCAGCTGCCTCTATAGCTACAGAGCCTCTACCGTCTACATCAGCTGCCTCTACTATTACAGCTTCTCCACCATCTTATTAATATTTACTTTAATCCATGTGGTATGGAATTGTTTTCTCTTTTTCTAATAAAGTGCTTTTTTACATTATTTTTACCTATGATTATAGTACAATACTTTATAGTACGGTACGTATAGAGTAATTAATTTATGAAGTTCCGACTTACACTGAAATTCGGTTTACACCGCGTCTTGAGAACGGATCAACGTCGTAAGTCGATGACCCTTTGTATATGGACCCATTTGGAGTTGGTGCAGCATTACATCAACCTACCCCTCCATGTCGCATTTCCAGCGTACACTGAGCAGCAAAATACGGGGTCAGAATTAGAATAAACGTTACCGCTCATCAGAAGGAAAAGAATGGCAAGAAAAACGCATGGAAAGAGAAAAAACAGGTGACCAATTTCAAAGAGTTTGCGTGCTACTCTTCTGCGGTTGTTTAGGGACAGCACGGCAAAAAAATAATTTGTGTAAGGGGAGTGCCCGGAGTAACCGAAACCTTCGGGAAGACCATAAGCCATTTCAACCCAATCCAAACGGGGACTGCATCACCATGTTGAGGCAGCTGTTGATCGGTGCAGACAGGTAAACATCGCTTATCCTTTTGATGGATAATGTAAGACATATGTTACATGATTGTTGATTGTTATGTCATCATGACGTAATAACTATTTTTCTGAAATTCATTGTAATTTTGTTGTTACCTAACAACTAAGTAGTTGTCTCAAATTTTATAAATTAGAATCTTATGATCCTTAAAGGGTTATGCAAACTCTGACTCAATGTTTTTACAAACACTATCTATAAATACAGTGCTGAGGTTGGAAAACATTTATAAAGTTGATCTAAATCCACGTTTCAATCATTTTCAAAGCTCATCCAATATTGAAGAAGCCTGATTCCAACAAAAACTGCTCACAAACTTCAAATATTATTACAATTTGTCAATTAAAAGGAACTTACTTAGCGGTAAATCATTTTGCCGATTTATCTGGTTTTTCTTGCGACTAACAGGTCTTAAAATGACCATGGACCTGAATTTTTCTGAAAAACATCGCTGTGTTAAAATATCACTTGCAGCTGAATCTAAAAACTAGATTCATTGAACTGAGCATTGACGTTATCACAATTTGTGACAATTGCGGTAAATTTAGTATTTTCTCCAAATCGCTTTGTATTGCGTATTTCCTGAATTTTTTTAAGTTCATTAAGAATTAAATCATCCTAAGTGACGCTATTTTGTAAATCTTTTTTATTGTTTATCCGCTTTCTTAGAAGAATGATTCGAAGCATAATTTGAAACAATAAATAAATGAAACGCGTTTACATTGTATTATTGAGTGCAACTTACTCAACGCTGAAAAATTGCCCTCGCTGGCGTAAGTTGGGAGGGACCGCACGGACGTAGTTTTATCTGAAACATGACAAAGTGTCAAAAATTATTTAAAGTCAAACTGGTAAATTCAATTGATCGAACAGAGCAGTGCCAGTGACGTCACCCAAAGGAGCTTTTCCTTTAAACAGAGAGACAAAATAGCATATCCCAATTTGGATTCAGGAAAAACACCATTGCCTCATGATAAATCAATGGAACCATCAGTGTCTCCTAAAAATGGGCTGGATGCCATTGATAGCAGTGCTGTTGAAGACGATTGCGATAAATTCACTTCTGTCAACTCTACAGATTCTGAGTATAATTTCACAGAAAATCCCATCTTATTTTCATACAAACATTTAAATGACCTAATTAGAACTTTATGTCTTTTGTAGGAAAAAGCGGAGCTCCTTGAATCAAGGTTAAACGAACAAAATATGGTTAAAAGATGTTAAAATAAGTTACTACAGAAAACGCAATAAGAACTCATCTTCAGCGTAGAAAAGTTGAGGTACCTCTTTGTTACCGCCATGATACTGAAGAGCTATTTCAATCTCTGGGTGTAGTTCACATTGCGGATAATTGGAGGCTTTTTGTTGAGTCCTCCAATGAAAGCGGTTCTTTCACATGTTGGAAATAAAAGACCCTCAATCTCTATTGCACACGCAGCCAATTCCAAAGAATCTTACAATATTGAAATCTTGTTGAATGCGATTCACTATACAGACTACTGATGGAGCTTATGTGGAGACTTTAGGGCCATTGAAATTTTGATGGGATTGCAAGGAGGTTTTGCTAAACACTGTTGTTTTTTATGTTGGTAGGACAGACGTGCCATTGCACAGCACTACCAAACAAAAAAATGGCCAACAAGGAATTCTTATGTACCTGGATTGAAAATCATTCAACCTAGTTCTTTAGCTTAGTAATTTCCAATATAGTTTTAATGCCACTCTTGCATATCAAGCTGGGATTGATAAATAACTCTGTAAAAGCTATGGCCAAAAGCAGTTCGAATGACTTTGAATTTCTCTGCAAAAAGTTTCCCAAATT
Source organism: Trididemnum clinides (assembly GCA_963675345.1). Taxonomy (NCBI): domain Eukaryota; kingdom Metazoa; phylum Chordata; class Ascidiacea; order Aplousobranchia; family Didemnidae; genus Trididemnum; species Trididemnum clinides. The sequence goes on along the minus strand of OY776298.1, from coordinate 27,747,903 downwards.
TAGCCCAGCCAAGCTGAAAAAAGAATCTTTGTTGGTCCACAGATTTGGGAAATTTTTGAAGACCCAAAATTTGAAAGAGCTTAGAATACATTCAGGGATGTGGAAGCGGAAGTGGTCGTTTTTCTGTGGAAGCAGAAGTGCGAAAACTCCACCGCTTCCGCTTCCACATAGGAGGGGAGAAAAGAAACTGGTTCTGCTATTCTTTGGAGAAGAGCGAATAGGGAGAGCATAAACATTAAGAAATGAGAGCAAGCAGGAGTCGTTTAGAGAGATCTTGACCTCTACATAATCAGAGTAGGGGGTCAAGCGAACAAAGAGAGGAGGTAGAAAACTCAAAGGATAAGCCCTGCCTGACAAAAATGATGACGCTGCCGCTAGTGTCTGTGACATCAGTAAAAAAATACCAGACCGAGAGTGGGTGCCATTGGATCATAGAGCAGAGAATCCAGGGATCCGGAAAGAGGAAGATAAATTAAGGTTAGATTCCTGGATACAAATAAGATCAACGGGATGAGACGAAATAAAGTGTAGCAGTTCAGTGCTCCTGGCTCAGAGACACCCAGCATTCCATTGAAGAACCCTGAGGAAGTTAGGAAAGGGAAGAAGAAGCAGGAGGTAAAGAAAAACAACCAGGAACATGAGGAGGTGGTGAGGGTGCAGAGGGAGAAGATACAAAGTGGGCGGAAAAACGATAAGAGGTTTGAAAGCGAGGGTGGGGTGCGAGTGCTGCATTAGCAAAAGGGGCCAGATGAGCCAGATTGAGCAGTGGAGGTATATAGCTTTGAAAAAAGCTGTTTGAGCCATAAGCTTTTCGTGACGCTCTTGTCAGTGGCGGTATCGCGTCAAAAGGGAAGATCTAGAGTGAATAAGTGTGTTATATGTCAATAATTTGGACGTTACGCAATCAAGACAAGCCAATGACAGCGCTAGTATTGCAAAGCGCGCCAAAAAAAGATTTTGCAATTGCGAAAGTTAGAGAAGGCGCAGCAGGAGGCAAAATGCTGCGATTATTGAAAGAGTTTGAGAGTGCAAACAAACTCTTTCTGTCTGCATAACACCGGGCGTCGGGTCTTGATATAAGTAGCCTCTAAAAGATTAAGATGGAAAGAGGATTGAAAAACCGCTTATCATCATAGTTTAATGCGCATCAATCATTATCTAAATGATGCTGACCAATGGCAGAGTCACAATCCGGTTTGGTGTCGATTTGTTTGCACGATCTGTGTGGTTGAGATCGACGTGGACGAGTCAATTGCTGTCTTAACGATTGTGGAATATGTTGCTTAATGCGATCCTGTAGTCGTTGAAATATTCGCCCTACGTACCGACTGTCACAGTGGCACTTGTATTCATATATGACAGAACATTTCTGAATGGCAGGTAGAACATCCTTGCGGGCCACAGGAAAGACCAAGCGGGTGCTGACGGAACCATAGCAGCTTTCCACGGAGGTTTTGACTTCTTTTTCCAAGTTTGTGGATGGCTTACCTATCCAAGGGACCCTCAAGTTTACAGGACACTTTCCAGGGCCAAATCGCTTATGGGTGGAGAACTGAGCAATTTTCTAGGTGATCTGAGTGTTGATGATGTTTTTAGGATAGCCATAGTCCAGTAATATCTTCTTAATCCGTTCTATTTCTTCATTGAGTCTACGCTTGGTGCAAATCATTAGAGCTCGATGCATCAATGTAGATATTAGACTTATTTTGCGTTTGAGAGGACTAAAGGACTCCCAACGCAAATACTGGCCAGTGAAAGTGGGTTTCCGGTATACACTGGTCTCCAAGCCAACATCTGTTCTTTCAAATACAACACACTTATTCACTCTAGATCTTCCCTTTTGACGCGATACCGCCACTGATGATAGCGTCACGAAAAGCTTATGGCTCAAACAGCTTTTTTCAGAGCTATATATAAAATTCTGTACCACCAACAAGATTTTTAGTGGAAGTATACCAGCTGGAGGAGTCCGTGGAGGAAGTCACAGTGCTGGTAGGTGTAGCATCTCCAAAAAAAGCAGGGAGGAAGCAGGGAGGAAATCTTCAGGAGTGAGAGCTGCCAAGAGCTCTGAATCTAGGAGAGTAGTGAGCACTTTCAATGAACCCAATTAAAGCATGTGCAGCATTGCACTGACCTACCCTGCCAAGTCACATTTCCAGCGCAGAGTGAACAGGGAAAGACGTGACAAGGGTTAGGATGAACGTTGCCGCTCATCAGGAGAAGGAGTAGAATCAAAAGATGGGCAAGAGAAAGGTAAGAAAAGAGAGAAGACAGGCCGATTTTAAAGAGGCTGTGTGCTACCCTTCTGCGATCGTTCAGGGGGTTGCACACCAAAAAAATGGTTTGTGTGAGGGGAGTGCCCAGGGTAACTGGGACCCTTGTAAAGGCCAACAGCCATTTTAACCCAACCCAAACGAGGTTGGGGACTGCACCACCACGTTGAGGCAGCTTTTGATTGGTGCAGTTCAATTTTGCTCGCTTTACATGTATATACTATATTGCTAGTTCCAAGTGGTTACGATCAATAGAGAGCGTCTTATAAGCGAGAAACAAAACAACAAAGCGAGTGCTAAAGGCGCAAAGCCTCTGAAGGGAGTAATGCTATTGAGAGATATTGTCACATTTACGAAGCCATCCCCAGACGCATTTTGTCCTTTTGGACTCATTAGCAGGTCTTGCCAAGAGCCAAGAGATCCCCCAATAGCATTATAATAGCATCCCCCCAAAATATATGTATATACTATATAAACGAGAGATATTCACACTTCATTATCCCAAAAGATCAGAGTCAATACGTGTTTTGGGGACGGACAGAAGGTCCGTGATGATGATTGGAGTTAAAGTTAACTCAAAGTCAGAGTTAGTTGAGGATAGAGAGGGAAAATCAACGCTATACTGTGTAATTTGTTGTTGTGACGACAGGCTATTGTCGAGAGCTGTAATATGTGGTCATAGGGTTTAGATCTGAAAAGCATTAAGTTAACTGTTGCAAAAGTAGTTGTAAGTAGTGAAGGAATTTGTAATAACTATCTATTTGTCGAAGTGTTTAATTATTTTTTGAATTTTAATAACCAAATATTTGATTTTCTTGCAAGCAATTTATGATTTCTAAATTGTTAGTGGGGGTTCCATGACAAACGCAAAAGTACATATGGGTTCGCCATGACCAAAAGATTGAAAAGCACTGTTCTACATTCAACACGAGTTCTAATATTTAGGAAAAAGAAACGCAGAGTAGTTTGGAACAATAAGCTTAAGCAAAGTAGGTAAAGTAATAGCAATAAATGGAGGTTTTTGTCTTCTCAAAATGATGACGTGTAGAAGGCAGGCTACAGACCCACAAAAGCTAAAAAAATTGTCAACGGTCGTTTTTCGTTTTTGGTTAGTGGAAGCAGAAGTGATAGCAGTAAGTGATAAATAGGGTGAAATATTTTACCAAGAAATCCAAGCTATGGAAAAAAGGCATAACGGAGTTTTAAATGAGGGTATGATGGTTAATTATTGCTGGATGTTGTACCATGATGATCCAACCGATGCACACAAGCGCAAATCACATGCTAAACATTTTTAAGTTTTCATCTTAGAATTGGTTTTGATTGCAGTACTAAGCGGTGCCCAAGTCGAAAACAAATATTTTGCCATGATATTCTTTAACAGCTTTTCTTAAGGCTACACTAAAAAGCCTTTTTCAAGGCTATCCATTAAACAGCCTTTTTTAAGGCTATACATAAGCAGCCTCTGTTAAGGCTACTCATATAGGACCAGCAGTTGTTTCAAAAGCACCCAAGAACAGGCCGTTTCGAGGTTTTCAATCAACAGTCTTTTTCAAAACAAAATGGACATTAAAAAGAGTTGAATCTTACAGTCTATCAACAACACCAATACCAATGCAGTCAAAAGCTAATCAACTGCCATAATAATAGAAGAGATATTGCCATATATTGAGTATAATATATCCTCAACCTCTCACGCCTATAAGTAGCCAGTCTAAAGAGGGAACCATTTCCCCCAAATTTTTGCCTGGTTGATGAGTTGCTCCTCCCACTTCGAACAAGATCATGTAACTATGACAGGATGTTCTAGGCCCCTCTACAATCCATTTTGGCCCCAAAGTGGTTCTCACATTTTTTGAGTGCTAGAATCACCACTGACTCCCTCTATCTATAAAACCTGATGTGCTAAAAGAAAGTTAAATACAGATTTGGAATAGGCTCCCCACTGTTACCTCAAACTAAGTACTCTTGTTCTCGTTTAGAAAAAAAGAGTTAATTTTTTTGATCAGTGCTATGTTTTTCACTCATTTGTCAATTTCATCAACAGACTTAGGTTATCGTCAACCTCTTCTAGTACTGGTAATAGATTTTGTGAAGGTGGACCCTTTGCATCTTACTCATCCACATCTGTTATCTTTCCCCGATCGTTGAGATTTAATTTAATGCTGCTTTTGAGCAGCATAAAATGCCTCTTTTAACAGTACCTGTGAATTCAATTCGACTGATAAACGTCATTTCTAAAAAATATCACTTTTGTTCTCTTTTACCTCACTACTTTGAACAACACTCAGACAAGCTATTTACAGTCTAATAAAACAGTAAGGATTACTTTAAACACTGTTCAAAGTTAGAGTAGCCTAAAAACATTGCGATAGGCTTATGAAAATCTACTACTGCACTACTTGAGAAATCCATAACCAAAATTTTTTATTCATCTCTGCTTTTTTACTTCTAGCATTTCAAAGTTAAAATTATTTCAAAACCTGCAAAGACTATCACAGCCTACATTAAAGTTTGTAGCTTAACCTAAACAGCAGTTATTTTTGCTGAATTGGTAGGTTAGTAAAGTAGTGTCAAAGCATACTTATTAACTTTAGAGAAAGGATAAATTTTCAAAATTTTTAAAAGGTAAAACATATCAAGTACTTCAGTAAAGTATTAACCGAATAAACGTGAAATTCAAGATATTATGAAAAAATTTACTATAACAACTTGCATTTTCAAAAGTTTGTTCAAAGTTAGAGGGCCGTCCAAAGTAGCCTGGTTTGACGGTACCAAAAAACTGACTGGAAAAGTGTATTTTACGTTTTCGTAAACGCAATCTCGGTAAATTGTGTTTTATGTTTTTTGGCCAAAAAATATTTGAAATAGATTTTTTAGTGAATTGTAAGTATTGGCCCCCTTGAATTCATACGACTGCTTTATTTTGTTTTAGAGTGGCTTACTAAAGCGCAATCCGAATTGTATCGATCTTCATAGGTGATGGCAAAAATATTAATTACGCTTTTTTTCCTTGCATTGCATAAAGTTTTCTTTAAAATTTAGAGGGGATCTTCTGTGACTTTTTAGTTAAGCTTTATTGATATTGCGGTATTTGGTTTATATCGGGCTGTTTTGTGCATTGAAAAGGGACATGCACCTGAAAGATAGCATGCTCTTTGTAATTAGACATCGAAAAGCATCAATGTTGTGCAAGCCAAGATGATGCGTTAGTGTATGCTTGTGATTGTGAATTAAATTTATTATTGTAACATTTTTTGATAAGACCTAGATGTTGTAGACTATCTACCACGCTACTGGTAATTCAGTTATTTGCATCATTATGCGGGTATCCATTGTATTGCATGTCCCTTTTACTGCTCTGATTTAGGCTTGAATTGGCACTAGTCTTTGTGAGTAACTACGTTGTCGCTCCAAAGTGTTTATAATTTCTAGTACATTTGCCGCGTGGGAGTGTGAGCTGCGACCTTACAGATGTAGGCCAAAACGAGCAAAAGTTGATTTTATACGTCGAGTCATCTCTTCAGGTAGCTTTGTAATGAGTATATTGCTAGTTCCAAGTGGTTACGATCGATAGAGAGCGTCTTATAAGCGAGAAACAAAACAACAAACCGAGTGCTGAAGGCGCGAGGCTTCCGAAGGGAGCAATGCTATTGAGAGATATTTTCAAATTTACAAAGCCATCCCTGGACGCGTTTTGTCCTTCTGGACTTATCAGCAGGGCTTGCCAAGGGCCAAGAGGTCCCCCCAATAGCATTGATGTTGACTTTTATAAAACAAACTAACACAAAGCACAAGACTTACGTGCTGTTTACTTTAGAACCAGGGTCGTTTTGACGTACTTCTAGCCGCTCGACTATGGATTAAAACTGATATCCTTATGTAAAGTTGATCACACAAGCAGTGATTAGGCATAAAAGGTCTTCCAAAGTTTACAAACTAAATGCGGTGCTTTAAGGCATGACTGGCAGCACGTGGTGCACGGCAGGAAAACTTGGAGCGCGAGGAGGCCAGTTTCAAAGACGCGGATTCGAATCAAATTAACACAAAGCACAAGATTTATGTGCCGTTTACTTTTGAAAGAGGGTCGTTTTGACGTACTTCTAGCCGCTCGACTATGAACTAAGACTCATATCCATGACCTGTGCAGCTGCTAAAGCGTGGTTATCAATTGTTATGTGTCGCGTGTATTCTGTGATATGTGATTGTTGCGTTCTTTTGTTGCGTTCTTGTAGTTTACCAAAGCAATGCACTAGCAGCTGTGCACCTACAGAAACCTGCGTTGCTCTTTCGCAATCAGTTGTTTCAGAATTTGCGTATTACAGATGTCACTTGCTTGTTTGCCAATGATTTAAAGTAATTAAAGCCTCAGTTTTGGTTGCAGCAAGTTTGCACGGGACTTGCGACAATTTTCTTTGCATTGCATACAGTTGTTTGCATAGGCCATTTACCCTTTATCAGCAAATGTCGTACGTGTCAAGCTCTGCAGCGCACTTCTGGCACCAATAAAGTTGCTTTTACATTAATTCTGATTGTGCTATCGCAAAGTCTGTGATTTTGCTCGAGTTTCTTGTGCAATGAAACCGAGAACATAACATAAAGCAATTTTTTTTACGTATTTATGTGTCCTTAACAAGAGCCGGAACCAATCAGAACTCTCAAATGTGTTTGCGAAAGCAAGATCAGGTAAAAGTAGGAGCACGGTAAGAGTGGAAAACATCACTCTGCTCCTTTCTGATTTCAAGTTTGCTATGTTGTTGTAGTTGCTCCTTCTCTTCCATGGTATGGAGGCATAGCATAAAGCAAATTTTCAAACTCATGCCGCTAGCCGAATTAAATTAGGTTAGAGGAAATGTGGCACCCGTTTCGAACCAGTTATGAATGCAAATTATTGACTGGTAGCCCCATCACCAACAAGGCCGACTGATATTGGTAGGTATCCAAACGTCGCCTCTTACGACATGCAGGGTGAATAGTTTCACCATTCCAACCCGGTAAAGCATGGGTATCAAGTTTGCTTTCGTGACACTTGTTACTTGAACTATAACAATACTCTTGAGACAATTGGCGTGAGTTCGTTATTGCTATTGGGGTAATACTCCTCAATCAATTCCTCACTCAATACAGAGTTGTTCCTTTTTTTATTGCTGATAACAATCAATAGCTGTATTTAACAAAACAGGATTATAGTGGAATTGTAAAATCGGGCGATACGAACATATATATGCACACGAATCACGTGACACGATAAAGCAATGGAGTTTTGATAAGGTTGGCGTGAAAGCAATGCAATTTCCCACACCAAATGCTAACGTTGATGTTTGACACCAGGTATGGGAAATACTGATGGTGATATTAAAAATGAAGCCAAATTAAATTAAAAGCAAATATGCACGCAATCACTACACAATCAATGAGCAGTCAATGATAGGCGCGATACTTGAAATTTGTTTGAATGGACACCGGTAATTCTTGCTTTTTTAGCATGTTTATTCGATACTGATAACGTTATTGTCAACTCAACCTACCATTTGAACTTCCCAGCAATTAAAGCTAACAACATATCAACAAATATCAAGTCTTGTTTAAATTAAAAGTTTTTTGGAAGAAGAAAACACATTTAGTTGACTATTCAGTACTGAGGGAAAAACCGAATCTACAACCGGTTTCGGCTTTCGTTAAACCTGATTAGACCGACTCACGTTGCTACCTAAAAACCATGACTTATCTCACCTGCTGCAAACCGCTGCGCCACTGAGCTCCCGTGTGTAAGGTGGAGAATTTCGACTACATCAAAACAGCTTCGCCTGCTACTGAATGCTGAATGCAGCTGGTGACATGGTTACAACAATTTCTTTTATTTAATTGTTATATTTAATAAAAACGCTTATTCTATATATTGCTGATAAAAAAGGTTTTGCCAAAGCTTGATAGAGGTCTCGGACGCGTTTACGGCCTAAAGCAACTTTCAAATTAATTACTGATGCTACCCGCCATGGATTGAAAAAGCTCATAGGCTTAATAGAAGGAAGGATTAAAATTAGCTTTGTTCTGATGGTGGAGCAAAGCTTCATGGAATGCAACAAATGATAAATCTCAGCCGGCTAAACCGATGCCAATCAAAACAGTAGCTTGTGATACGCACACAGACAAACCCCGTTCGTTTATAAGCAGAATGTAAATCGTTACTATTACACGCCAGCCACATCACAGTACAGAAGAGTAGACTGATGTAGAGGGTTAGTTGATACAGGTCTTTAGATTGCTGCTCAAAACCATTTAACCCAGTTTATGCAAATTGTGGAAGATGTCACAATCCATTGATAGCTGTTTTAAGCTTTGATCAAAATGGTGAGATATGTAGCAATTAGAAAAGAGCAAATATAACCAGTACGTTTGATCAAAAACCAAAGCCACCGTGAAGCAACAACAATGGAAAAAGTGTTAATTTGAAGGATGGAAATGTGTTATCGTCTTTATTACATTCGTATACTTGGCAGCCAACTTAATCACTATTAAATAACAACAAAACACTTGCCACAAAGTTTTGGGGCGGCTTTGCTCGCAAAAACTTATAGTCTATTCTCTTTTGGCAGGTACAGGGTGGGCCAAAAGTCTTGTTCCCCCTTCCTTATAAAATTAATACAACGTATAAGCGTAAGGTATGAAAAATTTGATTTGAAAAACTTAACTTGGTTTCAGGTCTTGTCATCCAATTCAGAATTAGTTACAATTTACCGGTCTATTAAGTCCGTTTGTTCCCTATCATTGTCATAACGTATGCTGATTCGACGCCAAGTCCTGTCAGACATTCTCCTGAGCATTTGAGATGTAATTTCGTTGAAAGCGTCTGTCACTGCTTGCTTCACCTCATCAGTGTTCGTGTAGTGCTGCTGTGCAACTTTTTCTTTTATAAAGCCCCATAAAGAATTGTCACATATGATAACGTCAGAATTTTGAGGCGGCCAGTCAAGTGGAGCTGGCCAGGTGGCAGATCCACGGCCAATCCAACGACCGGCAAAAACTTCATAAAGATATTTTCTTACAGATATTTCAAAATGAGCTGGCGCCCCCATCTTGTTGGAACCAGACATTGTTTTCCATCCCGAGGCTTTGCAGTAGTGGTATGAACCAATTTTTAAGCATGGCTAAATAATTGAGATGATTGGCAGGTCCATCAAAAAAATATGGTCCAAACAGGTGCTTGCCACTTATTGCTCCCCATACCATAACATGTGAAAAATAATGTTCCACTTCTTCACAATAATGTGGATTCTGCTTGGACCAAAAACCATATTCTGCGATTAAGAACTCAGGTACATGGCGCCTTTATTACTGAAAATGAGTCTTTGTCTTTTTGACAACGTCCAAAATTCCTGGAGCATTCTTCCACAAGCGTCACGTCGGAGGTTTAAATCTTCATCTGGCAGCTTGTGAACAAACACTGGCTGATATGGAAACAGTTTGAGATGAACTTTCATGTGCCTTCTTAAAGTGGTGCGTAGTACTCTAAGCTCTGCTGATAGCTTTCTTGTGAAATTTTTCGGAGACTTGCTAAGTGCGTTGTCAACCTCTTGGCATTGAGTTTATTTTGATTGTGGTCTGTCAATTCTTGGTTTGTCCTTTACACTCCCAGTAAAGAAAAGTTTGCATTACCACCTCAGGAGTGTTTCTTTTAGTGGAGGTTTTTTTCGAAATCGTTGCTGGAAGTCATCCCTCACCTGTCTTGTTGACTATCGTGTTTGAGTACGTTTGTGGATCCAGATATTTGCAATAATACTTTGAAAACAAAATCTGATGTTTGAAAAAAAGCTGACTATAAAGCCACATGTATATCCAAGCGGATAAAAATTTTTGTACCAAAATTAACACTAGACGCAAACGTATGCTTTGTACTGGTATTTTCGATTTCTTTTTCCTTTGGTCGTCGCAAAAACTTTTTTATTTGTGTTAACATCATCAAGATGGTGGTTAGGATATTGCAGCCTTTCCTGAGTTACATCCTAGAATATTGTAAATTAATCTGAAAGGGTAAATAGTATGCTTAATTTTGTTATGTTAGGTCTACTAACGGTTTCAATTATTTTACGCATGCGAAAACTAACTCTACAGCTGAAGACAAGATACTAATTTTTTTTAACATTCCTAGTGCTTAGAAGCAATTATCTGTACTTTTGTTACAGCTGTAAAGTCGTTTAGTGCATCGAGCCCTAATGATTTGCACCAAGCGTAGACTCAATTGAGAAATAGAGCGGATCAAGAAAATATTACTGGGCAATGGCTATCCTAAAAACGTCATCAACACTCAGATCACCAAGAAAAAGCTTAGTTTTCCACCCTTACGCGATTTGGCCCAGAAAAGTGCCCGGTGACCTTGAGGGTCACTTGGATAAGTAAGCCATCCACAAACTTGCAAAGAGAAGGCAAAACCACCGTGGAAGGCTGCTATGGTTCCGTCGGCACTCGCTTGGTCTTCACGTCAAAGCGCATGCTGCCTGTGGCCCTTCAGGAATGTTCTACATACCAATCACAAAAGTTCAGTCGTATATGAATATTCGGTACCACTGTGATAGTCGGTACGTAGAGAGAACATTTCAACGGCTCCAGGATCGCATCAAGCAACACGTTCCGCAATGGTTAAGACAACGATTGACTCGTCCTCGCCGATCTCAACCACAAATCGTGCAAACGAAAAGACACCAAACCGGATTGTGACTCTGCCGTTGGTCAACATCTTTTAGAAAATGATAAACGTGCATAAAACTATGATAACAAACAGTTTTCAATTCTCGCCACAGGACGCAGCTCTTTCCATCTTAATCTCTTAGAGGCGGTTTATATCAAGACCAAGCACCCGGCTTTATGCTTTATGCGACAGAAAGAGTTTGGTTACCTTCCTAAACTCTTATGATGATCGCGGCATTTGGGCTCCTGCCGCGCATTCTCTAACTTTCGCTATTGCGAAATCTTTCTTTGGTGCGCTTTCAATACTAGCGCTATCATTGGCTCGTCTTGATTGCCTACGTCCAAATTAACCACATAAAACACTTACTCGCTCTAGATTTTCCCTTTTGACGCGATGATGTCACTGATGAGAGCGTCACAAAAAGCTTATGTCTCAAAAACTTTTTTCAAACCTATACTATCCCTTTTTTTTATTCGCACTAATCAACAACTGTCACAACGTGGTTGTGCGGTCCCGAATCCGTTTGGATTGAGTTGAAATAGCTGTTGGCATAGTTTTCCCGGTTACTCCCCTTACAACAACCATTTTTTGCTCCAGCTCATCGGCTCTGATCACCTACCAATGCTGCTCATTGCCTCTCTTTCTACGGTGTTTTGCCCCAACAAACGTACCCCTTCCTTTAATTTCAGAAAGCTCGTTGGGATGACTAAGCCTTTTACTACGACTATCACTGTCCTTTCGTAAAGAAATATTCCTCTGTTTCCTCAGCTGCTGCTCATTTTACTTCTCTGGCACTGAATGTGACCAAAGTTTCCATTCCTTTCGACCGCGTCAAATGCAAATCTCAGGCCTGTGGTTTGCTGAAGTGGAAGAAGCGGTAAGCAAAAGATGTAAGGTCATAGAAGTGCTTATAGAAGAGATAAAGATTGTCAAGCTTACGTCTTTGTATTAAGACATGCCTTGCCTGAGGCATGACAGGCAACATGCTTATCTCTCTCTTTCCTAAATCTGTGTATTCTCTCTTTCCTCTGGTTGCTGCTATTTTGCTTCAACTCCCTCTTCCCCTAACTTCCTTAACCATTCCTCTCCCAAGGAGTCGGCTTCGGTCTTTGCCGACAACCTGAGTTCCCACTTTTTTGTCTCCCGGCGAAAGGCCTTGCGCAGCTAAGCCAAAGACTACCTCTCCGAGCTCTGTCGAGCCACATGCCTTAAAGAATCCCATTCCTCTTTCTATTCCCACTTCTCCCCAGTTAAATTTCTTGCGGCCACCACAAACCTATCCTCGTCTGCTGTCACTGGCCCAAACAAAATTGCCTACTCATGCTAAAGCATTTTTGTCGCTCCGACGTAGATATTCTGCTGCACATTTTCAATCTTTCCTGATCTTTGCATTCCTTTCCTTCCATCTAGAAAACATCTTCACATATTCCCTTTCATAAAATGGGAAAGCTTCTCAACCGTACTGCTTCCTTCCGGCTATCTCTCTCACCTCCTGCATTTTAAAGCTTTTTGAGCTCATTTTCATCATTCTATCGCGTCGACTCTTGTTTCTGGGATTTAACTCCATTCTCCTTCCCAACCAGACTGATTTCCACCCTAAACCGCCTACTCTCGATCAAATTCTTTATCTTTCCCTGTCCACTTCGAATGCGTTCAACAAATACAAGCCTGGCTCCCGGAAGATTCCTGCTGCGATCGACTTCTGTAAGGTTTTCGACTCTATTTGACATCACGCTTTTTTCATAAACTTATTTCGACTGGTTTCCCACATTGCTTTGCTCGTTGGGCTCAATCCTTTCTTTCTAACCAGCACACTTGCGTGGTTTTTCAAGATTTTGTGAATCTTTTGTGAGTCGCTTCTCTCGAGTTTGTTGAGGTGTTGCGAAAGAATACGGTCTTGGCTCTGTACTTTTCTCTCTCTTTATCAATGATCTTCCTGCTTTTCTGCCTGCTTCCGTCAGCTGTTCTCTTTATGCTAACAACCTGGCTTTTTGGGTCTCCTACCGCTCACTCCCTACTGCGTTGAAGGCTACACAAGAAGATCTAATTCAACTGGAGCCTTGGTCTGATTACTGGTGTCTAGCTCTCAATCCGAGCAAATTTGAGGCCTCTTCCTTCACAGTGGATTCCCACCAAACTAACCTCCAGCCCAATTTTTTATTCAACTCTATCTTCGGCTTCAATTTCCCTCTAACTTTCCTTGGGATCACCTTTCACCGCACTCTTTTCTTTTCTAAACACGTGTCTTCCCTCGTCTCAAGACCCTATACTTCATCTCTGCTTTCTCATAGAGCCCCCTAAGAAGTCCCTCTTTCTTCTGTGTGAAACTTTTCTTCGTTACCAACACTATCAAGTTGGAGCGCTTTTGCCGTGCGGCTAGTCGCGTCAGCACCGGCTGATTCTCGTCCTTCCCTATCCCACTTCTCCTCTCTGAGGCGTCTCTACCTCCCCTACACTCAACTTATTTTGCCGTGTCATCTTATGAGCAATCCTTTGTCTCAAAACCTTCTTTCCCAATGACTCTGCAGATGCCCCTGAAGAGCTTTTACGTCCACTCACCAGCTCATGCTTTCTCCCACTTCTCCAAGGGAGGTTCTCTTTGCATGCCTTCCCTCTCCTCTCTGGAACCTGCCTTTCTTCACTGTGTATTCCATCCATTTCTTCCCATGCTCCAGCTCTGATCTCCCTCTCTCTCGTCAGGTGTATCTCTCGCTCACCTTGACTTTCTCCTATTTCACGATCAGGTGATCTGGACTGATGATTCTGTATCTTTTCTTTTCGGCAAAGACGGCTCTGGCGTCCTTGTGTTCATTTGCGGCACTGAGGCCACCCTTTTTTTCGGCAGGCCCAGTTTGATAAAGTTTTTTCGCTGAAGCATGCACCATTCTGCAAGCTCTAGGCTGGTCTCGACCGCATCAACAAGTCTGCCATTTTTCTTCCTTTCTCCTCTCCTTTTTAACTCAAGCTCTCTAGGATATCTGATAAGGACTGTTTTTCTCTCCTCTTTTTACTATCAGGCTACAATGCGTTCCGGGAGAACGACGAGGCTAATGAGCAGGCCGAGCTTTTGCCCTCCGCAATCCCTTGTAGTCTCTCTCTTAACTTTCATACCTATTCTTGTCTTTTCTCGGACTGGAGGCGTACGGTCTCATTTAATTCTTTTACACACAGGTTTCCTGGGTTTTCACTGAGAAGCTTGTGCTCCCTCGTCACACTCGCTGCGTCCTGTGTCGTCTTCGCTACAGTGGACACAGCCATCTGTCAAGCTCTTATTATTCTAGTATTAGCATTGACAGAATCGAGAATTCTATATGCAAAGCTTGCGGTCATCCCACCTAGGACACCTCTGATCTCATTGTACACTACCCAGTTATGGACTCTTTGTCTCTCTACACCTGGTCCAGGCCCTGAAAAGTTGCCGGGCTTCCGCCATGCCCCCATGGCGGGTAACAACAACAACAGTTGTAATCGCAACGTTTGAACGCACAATAGTTGCCGACAATTACAAAGCGTTTCTCTTATTAATAGCAGACAGGCGGGTATATATGTCGTTAAAATATCATTGCATTGACCAAGAACGAAAATTTTAGGGAGGAGGGGAAATGCATTCCCCCGGTAATTTTCCAGATTATTTTCCCAATAATTCGAAAAGGGGCTTATTGTTTGAGATGGCACTTCCAGAGAGTACTTGAGCGATTGGAGCCGAAGGCTTTTTTTTGCGAGAGGTCAACACTATTTTCGGTGATGTAGTGTTTTGAGTAGTTCTTGACCCTCTGAATACTTTTTTACAAATATTCTGTATCAATTCCTGCCAAAAATCTCATGATGACCAGTAGTGTTCTTTTCACAAGAAAGCAAAGTTGCCGTAGAGAGCTGTTTTAAAGACACAGCAACGCAGCCATTATCAGGTTTGAACGCACGACATTGATCACCGTCATGATCGATGATTCACCCACTTTAACAGAACACTTGGCTTGTGTAACGCCTTTGATTGAGATGGCTACACGTCAGCAGTTTGAAAAAAGCATAGTTAGCACCATTACTAGCATAGACGGCAGTAACTCGTCCACTTCTATAAGGGTGTGCCCCGGATGACTGGGACCCTCGGGAAGGTAAACGGCTATTTCGACAAAACTCAAACGGGGCCCGGGACCGCACCAGCACGTTGAGGCTGGTGTTGATTGGTGCAGTACTGGCACGCTTATTTTAAAAGTTGTTGACCACCGGACTACCGACCAAACGGCTTTTGAAAAGGCGAACATATAAAAATGAAAGTAAACAAGACCGCAACATTTTGACTTTATGATCTTTTCCTAGGCTAAAAATCTATTAAAGGGCAAAACAATACTGTATTTTACAAAATCAGTTATTCCTAATCAATCAATGCAAAAAATCATGAACCGAGAAGTAATCTCGCTCCCTTTGCGCTGCTGAATAAAATCAAAAAGTAACTTTTAACAACGACTAAATTATAACTAGTAACCGATGTCACTGATTTTGCAGATTAACGAAGTTATTTAACTAAACCGACGCGTTACTGCTGTCTATGCCAGTAAGAGCAGCCTAGCTCTGATGGTGCTGACTATGCTTTTTTTCAACATTTTTCAAACTGCGCTGACGTGTAGCAACCTCGTTCATAGACACCACGCATGCCAAGTGTTCAGTTGAAGTGGGTGAACCATCGATCATGACGGCAATCAGCGTTGTGCATGGAAGCCTGACAATGACTGCATTGTTGTCTTGAAAACAACTATCTACGGCAACTTTGTTTCTTTGTGGTTAGAATACGCTGTGCCAGCATGAGGTTTTTGGCAGGAATTGATACAGAACATCTGTAAAAAAGAATTTAGAGGGTATAAATAAACATCTACTACCGATGAACTACTTAAACACCACATTCCGCAAAATAAAGTTGACCTATCTCAAAAATCGCAAAAACCTGCGACGCCAGCCGCTCAAGCAGTCTCTGCTAGCACCATCTCAAAATAAGCCCCTTTCCGAATTAATGGGAAAATAGTAATCTGAAAAATTACTGGACTGCATTTCCCTCCTCCCTGAAACTTTCGTCTCTGATTAATGCAATGTTTAAAAGAGAAAAATACCCGCCCGTATGCAATCAATGAAGAGAAACACTTGCAACTTGTCGGTAACAATTGTGTGTTCAAATCTCGCAATTACAATGTTGTTTTGTTTTTGGAAAAAGCACTTCACGGTAATTTTTCCTGCTTGTGCACAAACGCACCGGTACCAGCAGCACTGGCAACTTCGAAGTGGGTGTGAACAGTTGTTGTAATACATTTACACCAATAAATGCTTTCTAGTGACTCGATGACAAACATACAAAACTCATTCAACGGCTAAGAATCACTGGTTCCGGAGAAAAAATATTGCCTTGAATGGATGCCAACCATCAGTTGTGAGACCAGTGTATTTAACACGATAAAGTGTTGTAAGTAAAAGACAATATGAAATTAGATCGAGGTAAAGCGGACAATCAATTAGCATGAATGAAGACATGTGGGCATACGTGGCCTAACTACTTCAAGCGTTGGAACCTTTTTAAATTTAGTCAACAATGAACCTTCCTTCCCTCCCCCATCCCCCGACGACTGTGACAACACTGGCCAAAACCGCATTTAGGTGATTTGTCAAGTCACGGATCAAATCGTATTGTCCACTTGAACATCCTAGCTTTGGCCTCCGATTTTTCAAAACCTTGTTGGTTCAAAATCCCTTTCCAAAATTAACGGACCTTTTCGACAATAGATTAGCTTTTCGCGCATAGGTCAAGCTCAACACCAACACTTGTCTGAACGTAATAGATAAAATTTGTGGATTTTGTCATAAGATCATTCCAATATGTTTTTCTTAGGACCTCGGCATTTTTCATGAAGTTGTCCATTTATCTACCCTATTGCGAAGAAGGTCGTAGCAATGGGTGTTCTTGCTAATATTGCACATAAATTGATAAAACACGGTCTTCTTTGCATATATTGCAGAATCGGTTTCAGAGATTGAACAAATATACAAGAAATGGTACTACACTGAAATAACACCATGATTTAGTACTTACACACCATTGATAAAATGAACTAGAGTTCAAATAAAAAATTGCCACGACAAAGAGAACGAGAAATCAAAGTTGGCCGTACAAAGTATACATTGTTGTCAATTTTTATACGCTCTTTTCTCAAGCATGAAAACATCCATCCGCCTAGATATCTATACGATGCATTCTATTTGAATAAGACGATAGTACATAAAACCTAAGATTACAGGGTAAGTCTCCTCATTGATACAATACTAAGCTTTGTCATTTCCATGACACTGAGCACTCTTTTGGCAGAAGTTTTAAGCATTTTGACACTGCATTACAGCATATTTTGTCGCCCAAACATCAAATTTTGTCCGAATAACAACGTAAAAAATCTTTGGCTATGTACTTGGCGGACAAAACCGGATGTTCAAACAAGTTGTACTGTTCAACACGATATAAATATGAAAGCGGATGAAAATGTCCAAAAAAAATACATGAGAGAAAAATATACAAAAACTAGACAAAAACCTATATTGTGTACAATCACCTTAAGATGAAAATGACGCAAAAAAGCGAATGGAAAGGCCCAGCGTCAGCACCACGAGCATTTGGCTGGAATCGAAGTCACAACTCAAGTACAACTGCACCATCAACGTGAGGCGACCCGATTAGCAGGTCTTACTTTGTAGGTATTGGTTTTGCTCTGTATCCACGGTTGAGCGGTGGGAAAAGGTAAAGATTTTTTCGGCTTTTCAACATTTCTCACCGGTTCAGGTTGCTGGTAGATTAAAACAAATGATTATAGACGAGCAAATGGCTGACGAATTGCCTGAATCCTTACAGCAATAAAGATCGCTGTGTTTTTAAAATTACGTATTGATTGCCATTAGTCATCTATTCGTTGAGTACTTTAAGTTTATTTGGCTGAGCTTTTATTGACTGAAATTGAGCTACGAGTTAAACTTTTGTCGATTATGCATGAGTATTGTTTTGCTCAGACCAGTTTCGGAGTTGCAACGACGCTGGCACATTGCATTCCTACCACAAGCTTCCAGTAAAGCAGTGGAAATTGTCGCAAAGTGTCTCCCGCAAGCACACAACTACGAAAGCATCGAAAAGTGTGAATGCATAAACATGCCATCATGAACAGCGTTGCAATTTACTCGACCACGTTCACGATAGTTTTGTTAGAAATTTTGAATCCACTGAGCAAGCACTGCAGCAGCTTGCTCTCGCTCTTGGAAGCAGAGCAAGAAACAAAAACTAGGAAAACATGATGAACAGGCTAAAAACTAAATATAGAATACAAGTAACTATCAATATTAATTTTGCTAAAAAGATAATATGTATAGCTACGAGTGCTAGTTTAGTTCCATACAAGCCCAAACGCCAAGTTACGGTAGTGACAGTTTAGTAATTTGATTGCATCAAGTACACAAGCATTAGCATACAAATTATACTTATGCACATTACTTGAAGGCAAATTCATCTTTGCCAAGGTCACATTGACGCTTTGAAAAGTAAATCGAATTTCTAATCGCTGGCACAATATTTATAGGTACGTGGTTTAAAATAGACTGGTAAATGCTTAACTATACACTATTTGTACTAAGCAGACAAGTTGACTTTTATTTGTGGATTTAAACTGAAAATAATCAGTCTTTTAAACAACTGTAAGGGCTTTGCGAACTCCATCAAGTTTGTTTAAATTAAGAGGCATTTACACGCAGTAGGTAATTATATAACTTGTGAGTGTGGGAAACTTAACGAACTGTTCATAGCGCTCGAACAATGAACATAGTAATGGTGTAATAAGATCTGTTCAAAAGCACAGTACAAATTCTTCGAGCTGTCTGTATTGACCAAATGCCACAGAAAAATCTTTGTCCGAGCCAACGCTGCCGGAAGTGCAATTGAATTTTTACAACAAACACTTGACCAAGTTGGGGAATTTAAAGCAGAGCACAGAAACCGTGGGCGAACTAATTTATAGCCTTTGTCCGGGTTACTGAAAACAAATAAATTAATTAAACCCTTCAAACTATGTATGACAATATTTACGATTTGCCCGTCTTCATTGGGCTAAATAGCTAAGCTCTTCGCCCAGCATACCCTAAGAGGCAAACATTCGTTACCAATCAATGGCAGCCAGTCTTGACGATAAGACACAACCAGTCAGTGCTCATTACGAGTTTATAGTTTCGAAATACGATTGTCATTTACCCTAGCCTAATATGATCAGGTATGTGGTGGAGATAATATGTTTTCCCTTTTTAAATGTGGCTCTAATCCAAGGAGGATGGGCAAACAGAAGAAAACTTTTTATCGCGTAACCACGACATCCTGTTATGTCGGAGGTCGTTGATTTTGATGCATAGCTCTTTTTATTACAGATATAGTTGCGAAAAAATACCTGTAATGGTGGTTTTGAATCTGCTTGCGGGTTCTTTTCTTGCATTACAGTAATCTTGACAAACTTTGGACCATTTAAAATCAAATCTTCGATTTGTGGATGTTCCATTTCCGTTACGTCCTTTCCATTGATACGAGTGATAAATTGACGCGCCTAACAAATTAGTAGGACAAAAATTAAAAAAGCATGGGTGAAAAATGTCACAAAATTCTTCAACGCAAGCACAATAACAAGTTCACTTATTCTTTATTAAAAGCGTATTTTCACCAGAGTCAAAATGCCCCAAAACTTGACGATACCCAGGGGGCATGTTGACATTTCCTATGTTCTGGTGGTGCTAAGTGCCTTGCAAACAAAAATACCAAAGTACTTCTTGAAAAAAGAAAACAGTAAATTGTTTAGCATTTACACAGAAAAGTTCGGTTGTTGTTGTTGATTACCCGACCCCTTCCGAGGGATGGGAGCATGGCGGAAGACCATGGAGCCCCAGAAGCCGGGAAACTCCCCAGGGTCTGGACCAGAGGTCGTAGAGAGACAGAGAGTCGCCAACGAGTGAGCGGCGCAAAGAGTCCGTAGCTGGACAGTGCAGAATGAGATGAGAGGTGTCCTGAGACGAGTGTCCGCAGGCGCTGCAGGAAGGATTCTCGATTCTGCCAATCCTAGAGAGATAAGGACCTAAAAGGCTGTGTCCGTTGCAGCGAAGACGAGAGATAACACAGCGAGCAAGACGAGGGAGCACAAATTCCTCGGTGGAAATCGAGGGAATCTGTGTGTCAAAAAATTTAGATGAGACAGTACGCCTCCAGTCCGAGAAAAGAGAAGAGTGGATACGAGAGATAAGAGAGAGAATACAAGGGGTTGCGGAGGGCGCAAGTAGCGCTCCCCGTCTGGCCAGCTCATCAGCCACGTCGTTCCCCAGGAAAAACAAGTGTCCTGGGACCCATTGTAGCCTGATAGAACAGGAGGAGAGAAAAGACAGTTCCTGCCAGATCTGTCAGAAAAGTTTCGTAGATTACATCATCTACCAAAAAACATGAAACAACAACGGACTTTAATTCAACTCTTGAGAAGTCTCAAATCGAAGTACTTATTGAAATTACCCCTTAACTCCACTCATTGTTCATTGGTTTGTTCCGCAACCCACCTTTAGCCCTGCCCTTCCTGCTGGGGAATCAGGGTCTACGATCTTGACATAGCAAGGACCACTACCACGAATTACGAAACCATATCCCACCGGGTCGGGACAGATCTAAAAATTGTAAGCCGTTAAAAATATGCATGAGAAACATTATGATTAGCACGGTACTTAAGAGCATAATCGAGGACATCAGCAAGCCAAGGTCGAACCTTACAACGGGAAATGTGGTTCTTAATTAAAATAATTAGTTTCTTTGAAAGAAAATTTAGACTAAGACTAACACAGCGTTTCTGAGAACAAGGGTTGCGAGCAAACACTGCGTATATTCTACAACAGGGGAGTTAAACTCATTCAGTGCTGTGCGTTACATCTACATAGTTGGATTTCAGACAAGCCGCACTCAGTTAAAAAAATTTAAGCGGACAAGACTGTATATCAGCGGTCTCCAAACTTTCTGTCTACGCCCCGGCACATTGCAACGATGTCCAGAAGTCATGCGAGATTGCCCGAAAGGATGGTGATCTCCGAAAAAATAAGTCATCACCTGTGATGCTAGCCGCGATTTCTGGCCAGAGTCAGTTGAAAAACAATTTAAGCAAACAAGACTGTACATCAGTGGTCCCCAAGCTTTGATCAAACGATATCCGAAAGTTAGAAGATGTAGCCCGAAACGGTGATGTCAAAAAAAAGTCGTCATCAAAGGTCATGCCAGCCGCGACCTCTTGAAAGTTGTCGACCATTTTCACGTAACTTTCGCAGACCAACAGCATTCGCACTGTGGCACAAATCCTTACACGGGCCGCTTGTTTGACACCCCTGTTCTAGATCATTTATATGCAAATTGTCATGCCGTGTATTGGAAGCAATCATAGGTGCAAACTGTGCTTTCAAATAATTTCGGGTAGCAGATAAAAAAGCCGATAAACGCTACCTTACCACTTAATAAAAACCAACTTTTTGAGTAATAGTGAACTTTTTTCGATTAAATTAAAAAAATCAGTATTGCAGTGGCTCCAGGTATTCCTTAAAAAAGTATAAAAAGCTAAGAAGGTGTGGTTAAATTGCTGGGCAACACCTTTCAATGTTTACAAAAAACGTCAACAAAGGGCTGATGAGGTGTAAGTTTTCCTATGATAAACATCTATTGACAGTTGCAACAATGCCCATCGTTGTGTAGCAAAATACTTTGAAATCAACACCATTACAATGATCGTAAATACCACATAATTCTTGCGTAACACGCGATACAACAATACAGCTTTTATTCAAAACTCCGCTTTTACGCCATTCACCCTCAATCTAGGTGGTTTGGTGATAAGGGGTGTGTCTATCACTGCACAGTTGGTGATAAGGGGTGTGTCTATCACTGCACAGAGCACACCTGCAGGACATTACAACAGACAAGCGCTATGAACAGAAATGTCGCAAAAAACTTGGACCTACGGTAGGTTTGTACACACTTCATGTTCTCTGAAGCACAGACTGTAACATTATAACACATAATTGTTCAACAGTCCATAACTTCGCTAACTGTGATAAAGTTCTAGTTCGCTCTCTAAAGCTCATAAGCACAATGACGCGTGGTTTTCTGCATTGTTGTACTCTTCAGGATATTTACAGCCATTTTCCACGCATGGTTGCACTACGCCAGCTGGAGCTTTAAGGCGAGTCTGAACACAAGTTGTTTTTCCTCCAACGTTGATATTTTTGTCCTAAGATAAACAAAATATAACGTCTACACAGCTATGTAGCCAGTAAACTCTGGAAAATAGATTTTGAGGCAACCTTGGCCTTAGTGTAGACCTGGCTTTATAGGTTTATTACAACGTAACAAAACCCTCGGGTCACTCACTAGTATATCTTGTTTAACGTACGGCGATGAGGGATGAAATAACGCCATCTTAGTCATGCTACCATCACTGTTTAATAAAGACTGATAAGTAGCAGAGACTCTGCAATAACAAAATTGGTTATTCTTTCTGTTCCTTGGGATGAAGACACGGTATTAAAAAGAACACCCAGGTGTTACTACACACTCGATTAAAAAAGACAACTGAAAAGAGCGTAAAAATTTAGTGTTTAGAAAAAGACGTGATGACCGAAAACGATGCGGCAAAGGCAGTTGGAAAAAAAGATCGGAAGATGCCATTGACAGAATGGAATGGGACAATGCTGTTTATGAATTTTCGAAGAACATCAGGTGCATGCAGCTACCTCCATTTACGGACACAAAACCAGACTCAAAAAATTGGATCTCACTCACTGCTTTCACTATCAAAATTGCGTAAATGTGAAGTCGCTGCTCCGCGACCTCAAAATACTGTCAAATATCTTGGCTTTAATTAGACATCACGCTTTCACCAACAACAATGAACACCGAAACAACGGAATAACTTACGGAGAAGTATTGCCATTGTAGTCCGTACCGAGACCTAAAATAAGAACAAGTTAGGCCTGCAAAGACTGATCTGCAAAACTAGCACGCCATCAAAGAGAAAAGTATTGAAGAACCCACGAATGTTTAGTTGTTTTAGAATTTCTACATCGATTCGCGAAGTGTGATTCTCAGTAAAGAATTAATAAAACCGGTACAGGGGAGCCGGAGCTTTATTTTCAGACGTTAGTGGAGCCGGAGCCATCAAAAATTTTGGCAGCTCCTATTCAATTATAGAATAGATGTAGCTGTAGTACTGTAATTCAACTGATTTTTTAGATGCATTTCAATTTTATGTTCACTGATCTGAGTGTTTGTCTAAAAACCATTGCTATTGCATAACTATTTTTGGATATTCCTTTACCATATAGTTGCGTTATTGGTAAAATCCATGGCTAAAAATATATTGCATTTGACTACATAAGTAAAACCTTAAAACTTGACTGGAGCTGGCTCCACATGAATCTAAACACTAGCTCCGGAGCAGGAGCAGGAGCCATAGCTCCGGAGCCTGGTCTATATTAGGCCAGCTCCCCAGCCCTGAATAAAACCAATGTTATTCTCATCTTTTCTCTTGCAAACCGCAATAAAAAAGTGAAAAATCCAATTTTTTGTTCAGTGATGTCAAGCGCCTTTGTTTCTGCAGCGATGACAAAAGCGATAACCATAAATTCAAGGGAATCTAAAATTGAATGACGCTTCCCATAGGGAGTGTGTGTGAGATCTATACGGGAAGCGCGAGGCCACTAGGCTAGGACCCTCTTTGGTCGTAACTGCACGAAAAGTTGTCAAAATCAGCGCTTTAAAAAGTTAATGTCCAAAAAAAGGACTTCTACCATTATTTCAAAACGAAAATAGCTGCCCGCAAAATAACCTTTGACAGTAAATTTTATTGAAAACAAAAACGTCAAAGCTGTTTATTACGTCCGTTGCTGACAGCAACCATCTAAATGTTTAAATTATTCAACAGAAAATACATTCTTTTCAACTACATTATTGATTCTGACACGGAGCAATTCATCCTACCTTTTTGCCGATCAAGAGACAAATGACTGAGATCTACGAGCTGGTCACTTGTTTGCCTGTAAATACAAACACATGCAACCTAATATGCTGGTATATGCCACGAAGGCAACTAGATCACTAGAACATGATCTACGATTGGAAAAATCATTACTAGTGGTCCATTAACACAACAAAACTTTGCCTACATCAGGGCTTCTCAAACTATGGGTGGCGACCCCATTTGGGGTTGCACGATTTAATTTTGGAGTTGCGAAACAAATTCAAGACAGATTGGCTGTATTCATCAAAATTAAAAGCTTTTGTAACCTTTACGAGAAAATGATTTTGCGTTGCATTTTTAGGGGTAACTACATCTTTACGCTTTCAGTTGTATAATACAATGTCTGTCTGAGCCTTCAAGAAAAAAAATCAAAAAATCGAAACAAATTTTTTATTATTTCCTGTTTGCTGTAACATGCTGACCGATATCGACCTTGTTGACACGGCTTCAACTTGGAAGGAAATTTCCATATTTGATAAAATTTGATTCTAAAAGTTAGAAAAAGGAAAACTATGCGGAAATGATCAAGACAAAAAAATCAGGAGGAAACAGGAAAATTTGCAACAACATATCTCTACAAAAAATATAGTGTAAAATAAAATGCCATGCAGAAATACAGAAATTACGGAAAAAAACGCTGCTAAACTTCATTTTCCGTAGTCCAAACACTTCTAAGGAAAAGAAAAATGCTTTTGCCCTATTTGTAATTTAAAACCGTATTTTTCAAGCATGACAAGACAGCTTTCGACTACTACCAATCTAGGGGAGATTGGTTTGTTTAAGCCGAGTCAAGCGGAAGCCAAAGTAAAGTGCGTAAGCTATGCAAGTTGCTTACC
Organism: Trididemnum clinides; assembly: GCA_963675345.1. Classification (NCBI taxonomy): domain Eukaryota; kingdom Metazoa; phylum Chordata; class Ascidiacea; order Aplousobranchia; family Didemnidae; genus Trididemnum; species Trididemnum clinides. Next base: position 27,723,020 of record OY776298.1, on the reverse strand, counting down.
TCACTAGTAGCGTATTTTGAGGAAGTGTCATGTTGCCTTGCTTGGCATTTCACCAGAATTTAAAAACTATTATGCTAGATACATTTGCTTCAATTCTTGACTTTATTCAAAATGCATTAAAAGACATTATTTCAAGAGCAAGCAGTTCTGACGTATCAGTTCATTTCTTTCATAAATCATCATGCGCAATAACCATCCCTTTAGATGCGCTAGATAAATTTTATGTAATGACTTTTATTTCGTTAATTTTTTTGTTTGCTTCTCTATGTCTATCATGTATTCTTTTTTGATACTGTATAGTTACTTTCGTGGATTGCGCGCATTTGCATGATTTCGCCCTAGTAAAAGATACTTGAGCTTTGTTATCAGTGGTGCAATTATAGAGGGAAACATCAGAGATAGCTCTCAAAGAATATGACAGTAGCAAAAAATGTAAAATAACAGATTTTTTGTGACCAAAATATAATTTTTCGTTTAATTCTTTGCCCTTCGAAAGAAGATCGAGTTTACGCATTTTATATAATTGCTTGATAATAAGATTAAGTTTACGTAATGCTTTGCTCCCCGCTCCCCTCTCAAAACAAAGCATGCCAAGTGCCTGTAATGGGACGTTTATTGCTTAAATATCATTAACGTGTAGGCTACTCATCCAGGGGTCGCGTAGAAATTTCTTTTCTAAAATGGGGTCGCAGAACAAAAAAGTTTGAGAAGCCCTGGTCTACATCAGGAGTAGGCAAACTGCCACCCACCTCCACAGATTGATGACCGAAAATAAAAAAGCTTCAGTTTAAAAACAACACCCTTTTTAGATTGATTTCCGAAAAAACAAAGGTATTTGAAAAAATCCGCGTTCGGCTTGGCCCACGGTATCCAGGCTCAGTAAAATTTGCACATCTCAGCTTACACAATACTAAATTTCGACTCCTTTTTGTACGAGGTTGAACATTACCAATGCGGCGCATGCTTACGACAAAGTTACCATCGAACATCTATATTGGCATGATAGTGCGATCTGCAGCTAGTGCTATAACTTCGCATGTTTTGGAGACGAATATAAAGTTGCTTTATGCATAAAACCGATCTTTTGTGACCACAGCTACACCTATACATACCTCAGATGAATTAAACGACTTCTAGCGCTATCATGTGAAACTTTATCTTGCTCGGGAGCATCTTGAGGAGATGGGGAGGCGTTGGTGCGAAGAAGCTGATCGAGAGTCATCACCGACTTGCGATAATCAATTTTGAACAAGTAGAAACTACTCGAGTCAGTGAACTCCTGAATTTCGCCATCGACTGCAACAAAAATAGAAGTATTCACGAGAGGCTTTGCGCCATTAATAAAAGTCAACCGAAACGAGAACGGAAGTAGTCTCTAGAGTATTTGGCTTTGCGCCATTCACAAAGAATTTAATCAACGTTTACTAAAAAAGGAATTACGCTGCCCCACCTAAAACTCTAGAACATGTAAAATACATTCATTATCCTCAGGAAAAATCGTGGCCAAGATCAAGAGCTGTTCATTTTAAAAAAATTCTTTTGAAAATAGATCTTTCAAGTAACTAACTTCGGCGAATTTTTACCAGAAAAATGTTAAACATACGATGGGTTGTGCCATTTTTATGCTCCCAGTTTTAAATTCAGCCCGGGGTAAACAGTTGTGCTGTGGTACTGCATGGAATAAAAGCCATTTTGTCAACGTTGAGTAAAACAGTCAAACAGAATGAGACGCGCTTGGTAGATCAATACATGTCGAGATCCAACTTGACAAATGACCTTATTATTCACGACGTCGGCCGGCTGGTGGTTTCCAATGAGTCACAAGCGATGACGTCATATCACAAATGGTCGCACAAGTTGACAGCATAACAAGATTAGCTGATTGATTGGGAAAACAGCGCTTACATAAATTGAAAATGTACAACGTAATGTGCAGATTAAAACACAGATACTCGATGCTTGTTAAAGTCATTGCCAAACAGAATGCTATTAATGTTATATAAAGACTGGTTTCCATTGCCCGTAAATTACCGATTAGTTTAAAAATTCTTTCTTTGTCAGTTTATTTTATACGCGAAGCGATTTTACCGTAAAATAAGATCAAATAGATAACAAAAATTTTTACGCTACGCCGGCAATTTATGCCTGATGGAAACCAGCCTTAATAACCTGGTCACCAATTGCATATTAACGAAGTATGCCGCTTTTGGCAATTACTGAACACAACATTTAACCGTTTTGGACCAATTTTCTTATTGTACAGCAATGTTTTTCTCACAGACAGTTCTCGTTGTATCCTTCTGTGCAAGCGCACTTTACAAGTTTCCGAAAAGCGGAAAGAAACATTAAAATATAAGAAACTTTTGCTTATACGAAGCATTGTAAGGAATGTTGGAGATCAGTTAAAATTCGTCATGCGTATTTGTTGTGATATCATACAGAATACATTTTTGAGTTTGGCCTTTGGCCCCAACCTGCTACACAAAGAATATTTGAAGGCATAAAAATTACGATTTACACACCTTAACTATTCTGTTTTAGTCAACAAGCAAAAAATGAGCAGGCGATTATTTTCGTAAGTCGACAACAGAGTTTCGAGATTTCAATTCAAAACATGTAAATATTATCAGTTTCGTGTTGTTTAAAAAATGTATAAACACAATCATGCGCAAAAGTTGCGCTTTTAAATCATTGCCAAACTAAGAAATTTATTCAAAGATCTTGGTAACTTTCAAAGAAGTTTTGGATTTTTTAAAATTTTGATTTAGTGAAATGTGTTGAGTAAAATCTTGGGATTTTTGAGACCGACCACCGGATTTTTTAGCGATGCTTTTCGCTTATCTTTTGATGAACTTACAAATCACAAAATTTTTCCACAGACTTATGAATCATCCTGAAATATATGATGAGCCCGGGCATTTAAGAATCCGGGGAATTTCTACCCAAAGAGTCACTTTTGGGACTTTGGTAAATTTGAAGATGACAACTCTGACCACATAATACCGTGTAAAGCCTAAACGTTTTTGAATTAACAAACCCTCTACTTTTACAAAAAGAGACTAGAGTGATATTTTATAAACTCTTTGGCGAGGGGACAACGTATCTTTGCACTATTTTTCCGATAAAAAAAACTTTTCTTCTAAGTTACGTAAACGACAAAACACCAAACAAAATATTGCGTAAGCACACTATTGCACACGCCAATTTAACATTAATAATTAAACTTTTTTTCACCAAAAAAGGCAAAATCAAACTTAGAGGAAATAACATTTCTGCTTCTGTTAAAATGTCAATTAAAATGCATCAAAATTGTTTTTGATATAAATATAAAAAAAAGCTGCGAAGTTTTTGGACAAATTCCATATCAATTGAGCAATGATAAAGCAAATCCAGAAAGCATCTACCAAGATCACATGCAACATCATGCTTTTCATAAAGCTGTTGTCATACAACACCCTGTGACTTTGGAGATTACCGATTGTTGTCTCCTAGCTAAGGTTGAAATTACATTAAGAACAGCAGACACGCATTTCGCATGCAACTAACGCATGACAAAAACACGTGCTTCAACCGGTCCTTGGCTTAACGCCGAAAGCAATTTTGTACTTGCGTTTTTCACCAAGAATTGATTTGCTAAAAGGTTTCCAATTTTTATGATAGATTATCAGGAACTTCCAATGCGATAAGGGTAAACGTGCCCAAGGTGTTGCCAGACAACCAGCCACCACAAAAGAAACAGAATTAGAAGCACAGGAAACAGTTCATCACAGAAAAAACTTTTAGCCTGGGGAAGTATTGGCTCAGTTTGTGACAAAAAAGCTTGAATAGCTAGGATGACTTAAAGGGCTTCTACAGACGACATACAACCTAGCTTTTACCTAATGCAGTTCGGACGTCACGCACTCCAAGCTATGACAACATGAATGATATTCCAAGAACAATCAAGTTGACAACAGAAACGCAGCGGCAGATTCAAATCAATATCCGTTCAAGTATAACAAACAGGTGTACTATAGCGAGAGCGGTGGTACTAAGCTATCGCCAATGCAAACTCCTCTTGCAGTTAATATTATAAAATTATCTTAGGACCAGACTCAAATTGTACGGAAAAGTCCACTACTCCATAACTTTGGACCGAAAAGAAGTGAGGTATTTGTTTTGCAGTTAGGTCAATTTTTTGCAACACTAACTTGCGCAAATTTCGTTGCATAGTATTCACTTTCCCATCTCAGTTTTAAAAGTTGAGTAAAACTAGATTTTCTGCTGCAATCGATTGGGCAGAACGGCCAGGAAATTAGGATTTCCCTGCCCTTTTTCGATCCAATATTACAGTGCTTTCAATTCTTTACAGTTGCTCCGTTTACAGATGTAGATCTTATATTTCTTATGCTTTGTCGAGGTCGCAAGTTGAAGCAAGCGTATTTTCAGGAAAACAAAACTTCACCTGCTTGCGATGATTGAGTGCGTGAGCGTAAACCGACCTTCGCATTCGTTATGGTAAACTCGAGCAATATCTTAACGCAGCGGTTTCCAAATTTTATGTTACGACGCCTCCCTTAAAAATTCAGTCATATGACGCCTCCCCCTATTTCATAAAATATTACAAATTTAACAGAAAACCTTCATAACCGGTGACACTTTCGCATAATTAACTATTTTTAAATGACTGTGGTTAATATTCACGCTTCCGCGCCTCCCAGTTTGGAAAGAGCCGCCTTAACGACAGCAGAACAAGCTTGTTTAAAAATTAATCCAACATGAAGGCTTGCATATTTGAATAGGACCAATAAATAATCGGGTTGCAAAGCCAGTATAGAACAAGCAGCCATATTTACATAGCATAACTAGCCTATACAAAATTTTAAAAGGGTTCGCTTTGTGTTAAACATTAATTCACTATTGTTTGCATTCATTAACTCGACGATTTCAAGGCCAGCATCACCAACTATAAAACTTTCTTTTGTAAATGTGTCAAGCAAAATGTTCTTAATATTCTATCAGAATAATAACCAGAAAAAGGGAACTCTATTCTTTTGTTCACACCATAGGCTAATAGCTTTGAGGTTAAAATCGTATTCTTCAAAAAAGACTGATTTAGATCATACACGGACCACTTCATATTAAATACCAAAATGATATTCCCAAAATGGCCGAATCAAATGATAAAATTTGCTCAATGAGTAGAATGTTCACAAATAAAGGACAAACATATTAGCTTTTGATAATACAGAATTTAATAACCTAAAGCGAATATTTTTTGACTGGCACAATGGCGTAATGGTTAGAGCGTCCGCTTCACAGTCGATAGACCTGGGGTTCATTTCCCAAGTCGAGTCATAACAAAGTAGTAGTTTTTCAGTAGTAAAATGGTATTCGCAGCTTCCCTGCTTGGCGCTCAGCGCAGAAGGTACAGTGTGGAGAACAAGCCGACAAGCTTGCCTGCTGTGTCCTTAGCAGGACACTTAACAGCATCCCTCCATCTTTATGAGGCAGACAGATGGCGGGGTCAAGGAGTCTATCCGTCGTGGTGGCCCAGTCTAACTAAAGACTAGTAAAAAGGGTAGTAAGAAGCTGATAATCTAAGAAGCTTCTCCAAAATGACAGATCTAGCCTAAAGAAGCGCAGCTTATAATCAATCCTCTTCTTAAAAAATCAATTTTAAATACGGTAAATTTAGTTATACATTAATTTTATAGCACACGCTCATTTCTAGAGCAAATTTCTTATTTTGATTTTACGCCTACTTGGCTCCGAAAATGTTTAGGCGGTAAACCATTTTACCTTCTATATTTCTTTGCATAGCATACGTGACAAGCTGTGACAACGAGGTAATCACAACGACCTTGCAAATTACATCAAAATCAAGGTTATATAGTCACTAGTAATAGATGCTAAAAAGGTTAGTAAGTGTTTATAAGTGATAACTTGAATGCAACCCTATATCTTCGACTTCGGATAAGTCTTTTACCAGAAAACTTTTTGCTTGGTTGCAGATTATGACGGAGCTTTGGGTCAGCAAGGTCTAAACGCAAGTTGTTCTGGAGTATAAAACCCAGTAAAAGTTTTCCTACAATAAGGAACATGAACAAGCAAAACATGATAGACACTGACGCAGGTTTAACACACTAAAAGCTGGAAATTAGCACTAAAAGCGACCTTGATGGTTAATTGACTGGACCAGCGTTTCTACTGTAGATATATAAGGCACAGACAAAGCACAAGTTGACCTGCCCTACAAAACGTCACTGCCAGATATGCCTTGAAAATACTAGTTTTCCTCCTTGATTGCAGTGTTTTTGTTAAATTACCCCATACCAGTGATCCAAAAGCTACGTTTGCTTGATTTTGACAACGCAACTGAGCCAAAATAACAAAAAGTCGCACTTGGGATCAGCGTAGACCACCCTTAAATCTGAACACAAGTCATTCACTATACATTCTAAACTAGCTTTAGAGCAGTGGTTTTCAACCTTTTTTTCCGGAGCGGAACCCAAAAAAACATTCCAGTAACTCGAGAAACCTCTCGAGATACAATAATTCAATAGTCTTATGCTAAAAAGAGCATTCAATTTAATTAATAAAATAAAATTTGTGTAACTTTTGGCGGAACCCCTGGATTGTACTGGCAGAACCCCGGTTGCAAACCACTGCTTTAGAGAAATGAAACATCTTGCCCTCTTTCTGTTCGAAATCGAAAGTGATTTACCAGGTTGAAGAACGTTACATTCAATCATATCACTGCAGAAACTGACAGCTTCTTGACGAGTTGCACTTAGACCATTGTTTACCAACCACGTGACCATCTGAGACGCTTTGAGGCATTCCGTAGATACCAAACGACCAAGAGCGCAGACTTTTTCAAACACAATGTTGTTGGATGAGATAGCACTGCCAAAGTAATTTATTAAACATCTGCATCGGTTACTTACAAAAAATAAACACCGCAAATACCAGTACTTGGATCAAGCTTTCATTTGCAATCAAGCCATAACCTTACATATCATTTTTTAGCAACATGGCTCGCAGGTTTTAAAGCATAAACAAAGGTGTGTTCTGAAGCCCCAGATACAACAATCATACTACAAAATTAGTACTAAATTTCAAATCAAAAAACTTTAATGTTGCAATTGCATATAAATGAAATGAGTCAATTTTAACATCAAAAACATGAAGTACTTAATCGTACCTATCAAAAAGTCGAAACCCAATAGCAACAGAACGAATAAGCTTTTCAGCAACAGCGTCATCGGATGCAAAACGAAAAAATGATTTGTCATTTTTAAACAATTCTTGTGAGGAAACTGCAATAAAATATAAAAAAAAATTATACATTTAGCAACTACATAGTCTAAATTCATCATCAAACAACAGTACAGTTTCACCTCGTCAACGCGGACCCTGTTAAGCCGGATATCGGTCAACTCGGACCATGACCGAGAAAAAAATGGAAAAACATTTCAAGATTGAGAAAGAAAAATGTTTGAAAATTTTAAAAATGTTTGGCCTAATCGCATAGCGTTAACAAATAAAGTCGTATGCGACCAGCTTCTTGGTCGCTGTACGTAACTTGCAAATGGACGATGCAGTAGTCTTCGTCATTTTTGTTTTTCATAAAAATAAAAACAAAACGAATAAATCTCATTTACAGTGTACAGGTGTACTGCACATTAATTATTTACATGTTATGAAGGTAAGGTAAAAGATTAAGCTAGCCCAACGTAGCCTTCGTCAGGTGATTTACTTAAATAAACAAAAATAAATGAATATATAAATAAATAAATCTGCTTTTTTACATGTTATGAAGGTAAATGCAGTAAAACAAAATAGCCTATACAATAACGGTATTTTTAACTAAACTTCGTTACACTAGGCATGTTTATAAGTTATGACCTATAGGCCGTCGGTTAAGTCGGACAATCGGCTAACACGGACACCCTTCCCCCCCAGCTGTCCGAGTTAACGAGGTGAAACTGTATATTTTAGAGCGTCTTAAGTTATATTGTCTTGTATACCTGCCCGTTGAAAGTGTGCCTGAGAGATTTTTTCTGTTGTTGTGTTTGAATACCAGAAAAACCCTTAACGTTTAGTCAATTTTTACATTTTTTGCAACAATAAAGGAAGAAAACTAATACAATTGCAATGATTATAGCAGATTTTTTACAAATTTTATTTGTGTAGTCTTTATACATTGTAGACAAAAATACGTAATTTTTTACTGAGGACGCATGAACAGGGGCACAGCCATCAACACAAAGTGGGGATGTTTTTAGACACTCGTCTTCTATATGATACCCACAAAATAATCAAACAAAAATACAATCTAAATCATTGTGTTGGTGTTTATGCTTTATCACTAAAATTTAAAATATGTGCCGCTAGCACGTGATGGCTTCATCGAAAACAGCGGTTCCCAATCTGGGGTACGGGTACCTTTGGGAATACATGAGATGTACAACATAATGGCATATATGCAACTAACTCGATATAACATTTTACAAAAATAATACACTATTTCTGTATATTTACATACAAAGTGTTTGCTGTTATCATGATTTGTCTTACAACACCTTAGTTATTGGAGTCAGGTTAGTTCGAGAATTTATGGAGTACTCACAAATAAAAAATGTATTCAAGGGGTAACAATAGAAAAAAGATTGGAAACTGCTGATCAAGAAAATATGGCAATAACGTAGTAGCAACAAAAATAAAAAGCATACCATTTTGTAAAAGACCTGCATCCATTAATTTTTGAAACATATCACATGCTTGTTGTTCACTTAAATATGTTTTAACACTGGAGTTGCTGTTCTTGTTTGATTGAATTTCTACAAAACAAAATGAATTCTAAAGCTTTACTCTTTAAGGGCACAAAACAGGAATCATATGGGTGTTAATCATATAAATCAATAAAACCTTTCAAATTTCTATGCTGACTGGTTTCAATGGAAAATAGAAAAGGCTTTCAAATTCAAGAGAAGGAAGAAAGTTAGGCGATCTATGTTTTCAAAACACTTAACCGCAATCGTTATTGACACAAAGTCATAAATACTTTTATAAGGTTTCTAGATCAAATTAGGCACAAATAAACAGGTAGATAAAGTTATGACGTAATTTTAACGATCGTATGATATCCAGGACTAGAACTAATGAATAGAAGTTATACCTAGTCCAAAGATTAAGATAAATTGTATCCTTTGAGCTGGTTTACAATATTGTTTTCTGCTTACTTTAATTGTAACAATGACAATAGCTAACCAACTATTGTACAACAAGCCTACCATAAAATTATTGAAAATATGTTTAACAAGCTGAATATGTTTCTTGGCCAAATAATTTTTAAAGTAAACTTCTTGGATTTGTGTGAATACGCATGAGCATGGCAAATTAATCCAAACTTTTTCTTGAAAAAAAGAGTAACTTTTTCCCAAATATTTTCCTCATAGGAACATTTCTCTTACAAAAATCTTTTAGGATATAGAACCAAGGAAAATACTCCTTTTTCAATTTCTCAGCAACCCATTAAATGTTATGCTCTAGGTTACTTTGAAACTTGGACACAATAGGCCAAAGTTCTGGAAGCTTGTAGTATGTTTGTCAGAGGCCATAATAGATGAGATGGTTAGGCACTAGCTTGCAATAAAAAAATGGGCAAGCAATGCAGGCTGAAATCTGATTTGGTTTCTATACTGCTGGAAAAGAATCTCTACAGCATCTCTTTGGCCAGGTGTAAAAATTCACAACGACTAAGGCTAACTACTTCAAAGCGATTTTAAAGCTGTTCATGGCTTTACCATTAAAAACGATCTTCAATTAAATGATAAAAGAATACAGAGCAAAGTTTTCTTTAGGTTTATAGAGACAACAACTTGGCAAGAGTCTAAAGATTTGAAACTTAAGTGCATCCAATCTTTATATTTAAATATTTCTATAAAATAGCAAACATTTTTACTAAAAAAGCAAAATAAAGTGCCTATAATAACAACTATGTCACAAAGCATTGTCATGTCGGTTATAAAGTGCATCTCCTTGTTGCTTTGAAAACACGCACCCTGACAAAAAATTTTCAATTTTCCAAAACCAATTAGCCTTAATTGTAAGCTAAATAATTGAGTGGGTTGGAGCACCACTTATCAGATGATCAAAAAGTACCTACAGCAAGTTATTCTGACCAACGCTAAAATATAAAAATGTTGATTTACAAAAATTTATGCTGAAATATTGAATTGCTCAATTGCAAAAATACAAAAATTCATATCGAATTTTGAAATTACTGAATTTATAACAAAGTATGAACTTACAAAAACACAGAAAAACTACAGATATAACTAGGACAATTGTACAAATAGAGTGAAATTTTTTAATTGAGTAATTGCACTAGTCAGAATAAATTTTCATAATGTATTACTTCCAAGTTTTAGAATGAATTTTCATGATTCAGTGATCACATCTGTTAGTATTTCTGTAAACAAAGATTTTCAATTGGAAGTGGCAATTTTGCCATCAACAGCATTCTACCCATTGAATCTATTTTGCCATGGAACATTTGTAATTGGTCAATTTTAATGAAGTGTCAAAAACGTAGCTTTGATCACTTTTGATTAATCAATTTCTATGATGCACAAAAACAAATCATTTGCCCCCAGTGTACACTGCCTCTGACCAAGTACCCTGTTTGTAAAGATTTCAATGTAAGCAGGGCATGTGAAGGCAGCAGCACTATCCACTACACCACAACATCAACCCAAGCTTTGAAACAAATGCGCTTATTCAAAGATACATCAATCATGACAGCAAAATAGATTCCAAGGGTAAAATGCTGCTGACAATAAAATAGTCACTTCCTTTATATTTTTTTGTGTTGCCCATTGTTCCCGTGAATGCAAACTATAATCTAGGCAACTGATGTGTAATATTTAAACAGCCAAAATTAATGTGTCTTGAAGCAATCTCTAAAACTTGGTCACAGATTGATTATGCTACACGAAAAAAACTAAACCATGCACTTACTTTGGCCATGTAAAGTAGTTGCCAATGATTTTGTAGCCCAGGCAACTGCTTCAGAACCAACAAACACATCTGCATATACTCTTAATGGAAGCAACTTTCTTCTTCGTTTGATCAAAGGAAAATTACAAGCTTGCATCTGCTTTCTATACAAAATCAACAAAGGTTTAATTAGCAGCAAAAGAACTTTTACCAAATTTTTGCACAAACTATAGGCTGCTAAGCTTCTGTTCTTAGTTTTTATTTAATGTCTTTTTATGTTATTATAGCAAGGTTATCGCCCTGAGCACAGTACCAGTAAGCTAACACACAATACAGATTACAGAGTATATTGTAAATCTGATTAAAACTAATCATACCTTATCATTTCGGAAAACACAATAATATCTAAATTGTGATCTTCCATATTTCTGATGATTACCTCACTTGATCTGTTGATTTGGAGAACAGCTACAAGGCAATCAATAACAATTGCAAATAAAAAAAGATACAATCTGTTATACCAATGACCTAATTACACCTGTCACATTCAACATCAGGTAGTGGATAAAATGTGAGGAGGGGGTGTACAGTGAAGACTAAATGTTTGTACAAACCAATAACGTTTGCTGCCAACATTTTAGGGTTCAAAGCTAAAAAAACAGTGCCAGCACTCTAGCCACATCTTAACATTAACATTCAGACAACAATACAATTGTAAATATTTCACGTATCAGTATTTTTTAATAGCTAGGCATCAACTTAACTCTCACATCGTTCCATTTTCACTTTCTTTTACATTATAACTGTTAAAGATTAAAGCGACTGCAACCGGAACCGTTTGTACAACGCTACTCTATAACCAGTGTTGCCATATTTTCTCCAAGTTTCCAGCCCAAATGGTACCTAAATACTAGCCTAAAATAGCTCAATGCTTGCCTGTTGAAAAATAGCAAAAAAATTGCAAAAATAGTCCATACAGGGCCGTTGGGAGAACAGTCCAGGCCCAGCATCAGCACAGTATTTAGTCTCCATCGGTGGCCATAGACAAGTCAGCTATGCTTCAGAGTGATTTAAAAAAAAACAGGCCAAGGTTGCTGGTGCCTTGATCATTTTGGTAATTTTCCTTCCGTGACCGGTGATCTCCAAAGAAAAAAGGTCATTACCTACCAGGTGGCGTGAAATCATCCTAGTTTCCGGAAAATAATGCGATGTAGACGTAGTACCAGTTAAGTCTATTTTTGAGCTGTTTTTCTTATGAAAATATGCCAGCGACGGTAACAACCTCTATATCACACACATTTGTGTTGTGCTTTCACACTTGTTGTTACCCAAAAAACTAGCCCAAAATACCGGAACCGGATGGCAAAAAATAGACCAAAAAAACCGCAACCCGCGACTACTAAATTTTTCCCGCAACGTCTCTTCAAAACTAGCCCAATTCCGCGGGAAAACCGCGAAACTGGCAACACTGTTTAAAACTCACATTTCAGTCTACGTCAGTTTTCACCAAAGTCAGAGTTGCCAACAAGAAAAAATCCCTAAAATAACCTCAAAAATGGTTTTACTCACGTGATTAAGGGTGATCAAAATTTGTTTATGAAAAAAGTGGTTGATGAGTTTCTGTATTTTTGCATTAATTTTCCTGGGTAAAAATAGCGTTTTTCGTGAAATGGATAAAATAGGCAGTTGTTGAATAAACTATTTATGTTTTTGCCAATGTTATGAAATGAATCTGAAGACAAAGTAAGGTAGAAAATGTTAGATTGCCTAGTTTTTGCAAGTGGTTGGCATAGTTTTATAGTCCTAACATGTAGGCTTATTTAGAGCCAGCTTCTGGTAGAGTTTTATATTGAAATAATCGGTATATTGTAGAATTACTAAGTTTAAGTTAATTGTAATGTGCAGCATATATATCATATTAGGTTGTAAATGCATATTGAAAAATTGTAAACCTAGTGTAGGCCTATACTGTAGCCTAGATGACCGTGAAGAGCTCTGTACGGTTCACCATTTGTTTGGATTGGTGTCTGAACATTTCGGCCTCTATGCATCCTTTTATTTTATCAATTAATACGCAATCAAATGTTATTTAGACTTTGCAAAACGCTATTAATGTTGTGCAATGCATTGGCATTTCAAGAACCCGAGGAAGCTGAACAACTCCTCACTTACTTTGATAAGTTATTTGAAATATATCCAAAAAATTTCAGCCAAAACTTTCTAAGCCAAAAAAGTATGAGGCCGAAACTTCCTATATTCGTTTGGATTAGATATTGATGAGTAAAATCAATCTTTTCTCTAAATTTTTTGTCTAAAATGATTGAAGATCAGTTAAACAAATAAAGTCTATTAGGTGTAATTTTATGACCTTGACTATTTTTTAAATAACTTTTTTACGGCTATTACTTCGGCTGCTGGACCACGTAAGAGGTAGGGAGAATTAAAAAACTCACACTAGTAATGACCAGATGATGATTGATTTTGCAAATGTATCTACTGGTATCAAAACGATAAGGGGGTGCTGAAATGCTTCTGGCTTTTAGGATGTCGTGAAAGGGTAGATCGGTTATTTTTACAGGGGAGGTAGGACAAATATTTTGAAGAAGTTAAGCAAAAAAGCATAATGATGTACATTGCAACTTTTTTCTTTTTGCAGATTAACGCCTGATGGCAGCGCCTACAGTGCACCAGCTGAGCAGTGGTGTCCTCTATTTTCAAGACCAACACGCGCGGCACATTAAACTCTTCGGAAAATACGCGACTTAGGCTTCGAATTGGTAAACCACCCGTCCTATTCCCAGACCTGGTCCTCTCCAACTATCACCTTTTTCTCACAACTGAAAAAATATGTCAAGAGAACAAAATTTCATTCCAATTCAGAAGTGATCGCTGCTACAGAGGCCTGGTTGGAGGCCCAACCTTCTGATTTCTTTTTTCAGGACTCAAAAAAACCGAAGAACCGTTGTAATAACTAGCCTATATAAATTTGAGAGAAAAATAGGTTGAATAAAATCATAATTAACTGATTTTCCTTATTTTTTTTTATCCAAAGCCAAAAACTTTTTGGAACGTTTTGTAGAGTCATTTCTACAAAAAAGTTAATGACATTTAGAAGATATTTCTCTTAAAGACCAAATTTTTGGCAAATTGGCACACTGCACTAAGCTTTAACAGGCCAATTAAATAGTCTATTCTTAATGAAATCACTTTTGATTAAATTTATTTATTTCTCAATAACAAACCAGGATTAATTCACTTCAAAGATCAATTAATTTCACATTAGTTATTAAAATACCCCTAAAGCTAACGTTTGCTCCATATCTTTACAGCTTGAAATTACAGCTTTTAGTCAATGTGTGACGTCATATGCTACTTTCTTATACCAAGATTGGCAATTTTGGGGTAAAAATCCGAAAATTCTTAAATAATGATTTAACGTGTCCTAAATTTTTTGTCCGTTACAAAAAAAGTTCTCTCAAAAATTAGCAATGAAAAATATGATTTACTGTTGGTCTTGAAAAAAAAACAATCACTCCAACCTTCATTTAAAAATTTTATCACTTGGAGGTGATTACTAAAAAAGAGAAGGAAAAAACAAAACATAAAACGGTCTTCAACAAAAAATTCCAAAGTCGATTTGAACACTCTCACGATTTTTTCCAGCACATTTTACAAAATCAAATTCCCCAAACATATTTCAAAAATACCTTAAAAAAATTTCCCAAGATCCAGGTTTCAATTGCCAAGATTGGCAGCTATGAGCAAAGTTCTAATAGCGCGACTTATGCGGTGGCTGTAGGTGGTTTGCACTCGCAATGAAACGAAATAAAAGCAAAAGAAAAAAGTCAAAAAATTAGCAAAGTTTCTGTCATCATTTTTAACAATTAGTGTTTTTATGATCCTTTACAGTATTTTACCGAGATTTGAAGCAAGCCTAATCTTAAATTTGCTTTAGATCCGCCGCTCTCTTGCTTTATAAACAATTTTTTATAATCACGTTTAGTTACAAAAACGTTGTTCAAGACTATGCTTCAGCTCTGGATTCGGAGTATTTTAATATCAAATTCTCCGGTACAATTATCACGCATAAATTGTTACCAAAATTAAATATATTTATCTATCACTTCCTTAAGTTTCAATAAATAAACAATTAAATAAACAATTAATTCGCCTCATTAATAAAGAAGACTGCATTCGCACTACAACAAATGTTCAAATACTGTTAGTTGCTAGAAACAGTATTGGTTCTTTGCTTGAATGTCTGAATTTCCCCAAGCAAACAAAAGGATCTCCTTAAAAAGTTGGCTCCCGCTCCAGCTCCTCCTGAATTTCAAGTGAAGTTTCCGCTTTCAAAAAATGCCTTGCTTTTTAGCTTCAGTTTCTGTTAGTTCCAGAAACCTGGTAGTTTATTTTAGAAGTAGTTCCTATCTAGTATGTGGAAAGAAATGCTTCCTTGCGAGCGATCGAATTTAAGAGAAATGGCCACCTTGAAGGAAATAAATTTTATGTTTACCTACAATAACTCTTTCTGTGGAAAACGTGAGTAAAGCAACTAACCTCCTAACCAACCACTAATGTATTGGGCACTTTCATAATTTGTGGAGATCGGTTAAGTTTAGTCTCTTACTTCCCATATTAGGTTTAATGTGCGAATTGTGATTTGTTGGGCACATTAAGTAAAATATAAAGCTGGAAACTTTTAGCTCACAATAATGTTATAACCGTTAATCTGAAAGTTACCGACATTGTTTCGAGATTTCAAATTAATGTTTTCACTAGCTCTTTTATTGCATTTTATTAGCCGGGTACTGCCGGCCCCAGCAGCGCCCTCCATCAATGATGCCGCGGTTAACAATATCTGTTCAGTCAACTGGGCCGCCTTCACCCAATGAATAATTGTGAAAATAGCAACAAATGTTGATGTTCTTGTAACATTACCAAATTTCTTTCCTAAACAAAGCTGCCGTTTTTTAAAAGGAAATAGATGAAAAAACATAATAGGGGTTGCGCATTGCCCCTACATGTCTCCCAAGTTTCTCAAGTCCTTGGAAACGTCTTATTTGGCAGATTTTCTGCATAGGCGCGCTTCATAATTTCCAGATTGTAAGAGAGGGCCAAAAAGATTGACATATATTTTTAGAAATAACCTATTTAATATTAGGACTGCTTTACTTACCATTTTTTCGAAAGTGTATTCTCATTTGCTATAGTTTCTGGCTGAGCGTTTGTTGCTAGATCCTGACATAAATGTAGCCAGTGAAAGAACAAACTAACCCAAAGTGACGCATTTCGAGTTAAGTCAGGAGCTGGGAACCTGTGGCTCTTTTGCCATTTTGTTTTTGGAGAAGAATTTTGCTAAGAAGGCGTGAACCAAGAGAACGCGTAAATTATACTTTGATTCTTTGCCACAAATAAAGGTTAAGGTCTTTTTTTTTAAGGATAATCCTTGATTTGATAGCCTGTGTCACGCAAATTGGTCCACATACAATCTAATTCGGCTCTCATTGTTCTCTTTTTGTAGAAATCCGGCCCAAATGGCTGTTGGGCCGTAAATGATTGCCGAACCCTGAGTTAATCAATTGTTACAAATGCAGCGCCACAATGAGTAATGTCGAGATTTAGAATATAGGTAGTTGTGAGAACAGTAATGAAAAACAAATGTCTATGTGACATTGCCAATTATTGTTACAAAATCCAAAGTGAGATGTTTTCAACAGGAATCCAGTAGAAAAACGTAGAGGTTGCACATAACCAGTAGATTAGTCCCGAAGTTTTTGAATTCTCAAGCAATCTATTATTTGCCCTGTTTGCAACATGCACTAAGAGAATGGATGTACTCACAATTGAAACAGGCAATTATTTCACACATTTTACTCTTTTTCTTCATTACTTGCATGCAGCAAAAGTGTAAAATTGTGGGTATAGCGGCGCCAAAATCATTGCTGTGTAATTTCTCAAATAAGTTATAAAGTATTTGGCATAGCCTACCACTTACGACTTTTGGCAGTTGTATATCTATTTGCATAACCTGACATTTCTGTTGCTAGGTCCTAACATGCTTTAAGAGTGTAATCCATGGACCAAATTTTTGTGCTAGAGATGAAGATAATTGTTGCGATTCCTGTAAGATTTATCGTGAAAAGTTGTCAACTTGTAAAACTTTGTTACATTTCATTAATGATAACTTCATGTAAGATCCAGTACAAGTAAAATTTGTTGAAGTTAGTAAGTTAGGTACTGGCTTTCGTTTGAGCAAAGAATCTTTATCTTGGAATTAAAAAAATTGTCTTTGTTTGTGACGTCACGAGCCCCCAATAACACTCACTCCGGGGTGGTGATCAATTCTGTCAAGTTACACGCTCGCACGTCTATTAGTTTCGGAGGAGCTAAAACACACACACACACACACACACACACACACACAGACAAAATTGCGCTTTATTTTATAACTTAGATTTTTAACTACTTAGCAATCCTACTTTATGCTTATTCAAGAAAGAAAATGGGATTTAGAATAGGCTTGTTCGCTCGGTAAGCAAACATTTACTAAGAGCTTTGGCTGTAAGCGTGCAGCCACTTTCAGTGCTTAAACCTTAGGGCACTTTCTTTAGTGGTGGGCAGCAACTAGTTACTTGTTTTGTAACTGTAACTTTTTGCTGCTTCACAGCGAAAAGAACGGATATTTTATTAAACTCCATTCCAATCTAAATGAGTAAATCCAAAAACATCAAGGATCAAGTTTTACTCATTTTGCATCAGAGTAAATACAACGGTGATCTTTGACATATAAACCACGACTACAATGACATTTTTTTAATTCGCAAAATTGCGACGATAACGTCAACGCTTTGAAAATGACATCATTATATTGATGAAAAAGTGAATATCTTTTACGTCATCTAAATAAATTCATATGTCATCTAAATAAAAATTTATACGCCATGTTGTGGAAACTATAACGTGTAAACGTCAAAAAATCTGATTGTTAAACCGAAAAACACCAGTAACCTCAAAATCTGTCATTAATTAATGAAAAGTAGGTAACGTTTTTGAAAATAAAAATTTTGTATTACTGAATCCTTCGACAAATTGGAAATTTGGACTCAATAATCTTGACCTGTTGGTCAGCGATCACATAGACTTGAAATTATTCGTGATTTTGTACGAATAAATTGTGTTCAAAATGAGGAAGTATGAAAACGAAATCTTTAGTCGTTGTTGAGTGGCCGAGCTCCATAGCAACCGACAGAGGATGTATTTGCTTCCCCCACGGCCAAAGTAGGGTTAAAGTTGGCGTCGCTTATCTAATCTAAAAGCAATATGTACACCTTGTTCCTTATTGCGTTGGCAAGCAGATTTGAGCAGTGTCGGGGAAACTCGAGTCAACGACTCGACTCAAGTCTATGTAAAAAAACTCGACTTGACTCAAGTCACTTTCAGGAAATGACTCGATACCAGTGATTCGAGACTCAGATGCTATGATTCAAGTCAAGACACGACTGGATAATGAAATAATTGCATGAAAAAAATTTACTCTCTTGGAAACTTTGATTTCCTAAAATTGTACCTTGAAAACTCGTGTGTTTAAGTATAATTCTTTTACACATTGCCAACCAATGGCGTAAGGAGAGGGCTCCTATGCAGGTGCCCCCTGAAAAAACCTTAAATATTAATTTCAGACATTATGACTGTAACGTTAACAAACAAACAATCTGTTCAAACGAAACAGAATTAGTTTAAATATCTATGGCCTTGGAAAGCATTATTTGTTTCATATTAAGTAAAAAATTGCTTGAAGACAATCACCAACATTATGCTGTACCACACAAACTTTATTACAATTTACCTAATATAAAGTGTCCAGCGAGTAATGCAGATGTTGTAATAGATTGCTGTATGGCACAGAATGATGTTGGTGACTGTTTTTAAGCAGTTTTTCTATTTATCTTAGAGTGATGCTGAGGGCGAAACTCTCTAAAATAAATAGGAGATCGCCAGAAAATTGCTGCCAGCTAGCATTATCTATAGAGTGCCCCCCCCCCCTTCCCGCTATTCGCGGAAGTTTCGTTTCTTTCCCTCCTGCGAATCCTGAAAAGCCGCAAATTATTGATACAATTTTAAAGCGTTTATGTGTGATATTACATAGGCTAAAATATGCTTTCCAAACACATTCTAGAGACAGTTTTACTCATTAGTACAGTGCTAATGTAGTGATGATAAATTAACAACCGGGGTACAGTGTAATTCAATATCACATACCAAAAACTTGAATTCAAACAATCACTTTGAAAGCCCCCGCGCGACTGAGAAAGAGCGCGGTTTAGCTTTCGCGCATGAAGATGCTGGTGACGTTCACGCCAATCAGCAGGAAGGAGAAACTTTCAGTTGATTGGCTGCAGACAACACGACAAAGCTCGTAACTGACATCATTATTTTAAAATTATTTACCAGTTACACTGTATCATTTCTCTCTTCTAATTCTTTATTTTATATTTACCGACATTGTTGTTTTAAAATTATTTACCAGATAGGGTAAATGAAAGCGTTTTTCTGCTGAAAAATGGCCTAAAAGATTTACGAAATTGCCGAAAAATTTAAGAACTACTGAAAAAATAATTTGAGAGCAAAACCCGCAAGTATGCAGGGCCGCGAACGGTGAAATGAGAATGGGTGAGGGTGTACTGCACTTTATTTCATGTTATTTGTAATTCTTTTTGAAGATAGCAAATCATTTTTCTGCAATCTTCAAATTCTGTACCACTAATCAACTATTAATTCTTTTTGATTAGTCATTCAGCCTTTACTGATAAAAATAGAACTTTACTGGAATAATTGTTTGTGTACTAAGTCATATGAAGTACAAAGTAAAGTGGTAATAATACGTGGCGAAACAATGTGGAATATAAGTAGGAACTTTTTATGTAAACCCTAAATTTTTTGTGCGTAAGTCAAGGCGCTATTCATACTATTTTTTAACATTGCCTTGAATTTGTCATTACCAGGTCACTAAATTTGTGAATTTCGTTGAGCAAAGACAGTTACAGTGGCAGTTCAAGTAGTTTTTAGCAAGTGAGGATGTGAGATTTACTCAAAACTTGAAAGAACCCAGATTTTAGTTACGATTAAATGTTTTCGGTGAAAACCAACATGAAGTATTGCTAGGGTACTCCTTTTTTAGTTCTGCTTCATTAGGTCTGAAGATCATACCGCTCCTGCGTAAGCGTACTTTCATACCTTCAGAATCTTAAATGTTCACCTATACAACGAAATGATTGGCCACTATCGGTGCTTTTGCATTCGAGAACATCTTTACTTATTTGTAGTTGAGTCAGTTGAACACAAGCAGTAAACTAAATAGAAGAAAAGATTTCATTCAACAACCTCGAGCACTTTTTGTAACTTATTTGATGGTATTACAACTGCATCTTTAAAAAATATGTAGACTATCTGCTAAACTAATTTCCATTTTGTCAACTAGCCGGCTCGGCAGACGTCGCCCGGCAGAATAACCAGTCAATTTTGTAGAGTTGGTAACATCGGTTCACCCGGGTTCACTAAACTATGTTTTTAAGATCAATAATCAATAAACCATATCAATAAAGTGGTAGTAATGGGGGCATCGCCTTATACCCCTAATCCCGATTGTAGTACGATTGTTTCAATCAAGAGAGATCTTAAGAAGTCTATCATTTCACAAATTTTGTTTATTCCTTTAAATAAGCGTAGAACAAACAAAAAGTTGGAAAGGAGCGTATGGCTTTCGTTTCACGGTAACACAAATCAGGCTACACTTCAAAATTTCTAGTGACTTTATTTTAAGATGCATTAGAAAATTTAGATAATAATGGCAAAGAAGCATACTTTTGATAAAAAAAAGTCACGTTCCTCGACATTGACAAATAAGAGAAATCAATACCTGCAGACGGTGAGATGTTGAGAAAAGGCGTGCTGACTGTGTCAAGAGGAAAAGCTCTCTTTTCAACCGATCAACTTATTCAAGTGTTTGAGCATATGTTTGAGGATCTACCGTTTGTGGCTTTCAAAGGCCCAGCAGATGCATGTTCTTATGTGGTGGTAATTTTCTCAGCTAACTGTCAATACGGTGATGTCTGCGAAGTGAAAACAAGATTGGAGATTTTCAAAAAAGAAGTAGCTGTGGATAACTTTCTTATTAGATTTAAAGTGGAATCTATCTTTTCACCCGAGAAATACTTTCAACATCTACAAGATCGATCATCCGGATTCATCATTAGAAACGAAAACTGTGGTATAAGCAAGGAGTTAGCTGCTCTTGTGAAAATCTTGAAAGAGGTGAAACACACAGCAAGAAAGAAAAAACGATCTAGTAGTCTGCCTAGAAGCACTGAACTTTATCAAAAGAAGAGAAAACCCTCTCCTCTAAATATAAAACAATAAATGTATGATTTTCAGTGTTTAACGCATGTATCCGTCTTTAGATTTGAGTAAATTTGTTTAAAATGCTGTGCCCTTCTTTCGAATCTGAAGAAACACGAATCTTATCCTTCTCAGACAATTGGCCTCACCGAGTCGATAATTTAAGTCCTGAACGAATAGCTAAAGCTGGATTTTTGTACAGAGGCAGTGACGATCGAGCAATTTGTTTTTATTGTGGCCTATGTATTTATCAGTGGGCGGACACTGACATCCCAGAGATTGAACACGCGAAATACTGGTCCACGTGCGCCTATCTAGAGAGAACGTTTGGATCTGAATTCATTAACCAACACAGTAATTACCACATTCCAGAAGAGGAGTTTTTGTCGAGAACGAGATTCGGGTTTGCTACTCTTGAAGAAGCAGCAGATCCAACACTAGCGAGAAACCCCCCAGTTGAAAATGTAGAGCAACCGAATCTAATCCCTGAAGAAAAACAATACGACAAAGAACTTGTGTGTAAAGTGTGCTTCGACGCTCGAATTAATGCTCTGACAATGCCTTGTGGGCATTGCTTTGGATGTCTAAACTGCGCTGCTAAGCTTTATTCGAAGGAATGTCCCATTTGTCACGTGGTTATTTTGGATGTGAATCGTATTTATATTGTATAATAAAAAAACACTTGATTGTATTCAACTCTGTTTATTTCAACATTACATATAAAACAGTTACAATTTCAATAAATTTTGAATAAAGCGCTCAACAGTTTTATCATTTAAACTAACATTACTAGAGAAATGAGTCAATATCTCGGATAGAGAGCAACCACGCGATCGAAATAAGATGTAGTGTATGGTATAATGTCCACAGACTTCAGATATCAAACTCTGTAGGGTCTTTGAGTTATAGATCCCTGAATGAGGAGTGAGAATCTAAAAAATCTGTCAACCCATAAACAATTGGATGTAAGCCATAGCTATCAAAAAAACTCAGCAGATCTTTGATTGTTGAAGAACATAGCAACTCAGTGTTCTCCAGGGGCAGTGCTTGGATCGGTGTTGACAACATAACTCCCAGGATACTTCACAGTAGGTAGCTGATCTTTAGGATAAACACCCTTAAAAATCTTTTTTGCGCAGGAGTCATTTTTTTAATAGCCTCTCAATCTGTAGTGTGTCCATCAGAAAGTCAGTCAATACGTTTCTATCAGTAGGTCAATCAGACAACTCTGCATGAATTATGACATTGATTGCTTCTGTTGGAGGATTGTTAAATTGTAATTCTAGACGACTGTTTCCCATCAACTCCAGATGCACACAAGAAGCCCCAGATCTGGCGCAAGAATTCAAAACTTTTTATAGTTAACTGACAAGAAAAACTCAGACTTATCACTGCCAACAGACGTAAAATTTCATCATCTTCGCAAATTTAGATAGAAATCTGCACAGTACGGTTTATTTTTCCAAGCAAAATAACTATTTGGGACACTCCAAAACTATCATGCTGCAGTCATCACCACACTCGTGCAAAATAAGTGCCCAGACCCGGGTTTGAACCGGGGACCTTTAGATCTTCAGTCTAACGCTCTTCCAACTGAGCTATCGAGGCAGTAATGGCCAGTACGGGGCTCGAACCCGCGACATTAACACGACACTATAACCGACTGAGCTAACCGGCCACTTGTTGAAATCCCAGAAATTTCTCTATTAAGTAAAGCAACTGTCTTTGATGTTATGCATTTAACATCTGTAAGAAATAATGATTTTAAATTTTGCTTGAAAAAGTATTACAGATTTATCTAGTTACAGTGCTTCGCAACAAGTCTCCAGTTTCAAAATCACAAGCAAAACATTTCTTTTCCTTTCTTACCTACTCATGCTTTTGAGGGGTTGCTGATGGTTATTGTTTTAGGCGCTGTATCAGTTCTGATGTGCTAAAGTAAGATATTCATGAAAACCGTAAGCTTTAGGCCTGCAATAGTTTATAAGGGCGATTACTGAAATCATATTTTCTTCCTCCTGGACAGCATGGAATTACATATTTGACAAGAAAACGCTTATGACAAAGACCTATGTATATTAATTTTTTAAATGTTTAAAGTTTTTCAAATTTGATTCTGGCTCCAACATTTGGAGATTCTTCAAAGCTTGCGTGCATGTCGAGATCACAATTGCAACATGTAAAGACAACAAAACAAACAAAAGTTTTAAAGTGAAAAAGAGACTGTGGAAATTTTAAATCACTGGTAACGCTGAATGAAGATTTATTCAAAATAACTTGACAAGTGCTTGGAAATACGCAGTTTTTGTCTAATGTGTTTCACCACGCTCAACTTTTTACGTCAATACACTTGAATTCATATCAAAATTTAAAAATCTAATATTCATTGGTTGAAAATGTTCATGTAGTTGGAGATTTTAACATATCTTGTGACTTTTTAGATACAAATTTATTCACTTGTTAAAATTCTCAACAAAAATTGAACACGTTGAAACAACAATCATGAAAAGATTTTTATCTGACACCCTTGTGAAATATTTAAGTTGAAGATCACTAAGCTACATTATGTACATCCAATGTATAGTATTTTTTTAATTTTAACTCGTATCAATCATCGCAGATTCACAACTATTATTTCTGAGCTAAATCAAAAATGGTGAACGAGTGGCGTAATGTTTTGCATTATTTTTTGCACTATGTTAATTCTTTTGTTGCTGTATGTTAATTCAAAAAATTCTATCCTATAGTGTTTTCAAACTTAAATTTTCTTACTGTGCATTTACCTCACCACATATCTTTGTACATAACAGTAAATCAAGTCTAATATTTGTAACTTTCAACTCTACATAATCACTGAAACGAAACAACATCAATTTTTGTCAGATTTTGATTACCTTACAAGTTATTTTATGCAACAAAAAGTCAAACTTATGACGATTGAAATCTACAGATAGATGGTGGGTTCGATACGGTGTACCAGTCTGCAAACATAAACTTATAGGCATAAATGAAACTTACATTGCCACTACACGTAATTTCAAAGACCATCTGTTTCCAATCTAAACCTAAATTGTTCTATTGCTACTCCTCTTCTCATATTTGTTTGTTAATTTTTATTTGTTTGCAGTACAAATTGATATCTTTCTAGTGATTGTCTCTAACATTTTGTGTTTCATAACATCCTGGGTATCTCAATTTTGTGTATTTAATAACTTTCAGGTTTACAATTCGTGGCCATTAATCTAAGAGTAATTGACAACTTTACCTTGGCTGATATTCTTCTTACAGCTGAGAAAGCAACTTTTCAGTAAACCTTTCAAGGTCGTACGACAAATTTGGTGGGGTTCATCACATAATGTTCACATTGACCAAGGTTTGTGCTGCATATCGTAGAGATGGGTTATTCTGAACAATTAAATCAATCTTATTTCTAAATTAATCTTGTTTGTTTGCAAATACTTAAAAGTGTTGTTACTGCCAGCGACTTTAAAAAATAATAAACATTTCAAATTTCAAACGTTTTTGACCTTTTCAAGAATTAAAATCTGTAAATACAATGTCATAATTTCAAATAATATACATGAAGATATACAGTGTGTCCAAAAAGTCACTACCATTCAAAATATCCAAGTATTTTCCATCATTTTTTTTCACAAAAAGTCCGTACCGTTCAAAAATTCACGCATTACTTTGGAATATCAAGTTCGTTGGATAGTCTCTTCATTCATCTTTGACACCTTTCTCCACATCATCAATTGCATTTTATGTTCAGTTGGTCTTCCACTTCTTGGTTTGTCAAACAAGCTACCAGTCTCCAGTAACTTGTTACTCCAAGCAGTCTGGTCAATCTACTGAAATTGTCTTCCAAGAAAGTGTGAAACTAACATCTAACGGTACAGGTTTGATTGAAATTGTGTCAAATTTGATATTGTTTCTTTCACCAAACTCTTCTGGAAGCAACGTCTTTGCATGTGATTTTTCTCCAGCATATCTGATGATCTAGAAAACTGTTGGCTATTTTCCTCTAAAACTAACGACTAGCTGTGATAAACTTAAATGTTTTGATTGAAATACCTGTATGATCTAGAAAAACTGTATATTGTTTTCTTCTGTAAGTCTACTACTAGCGATGAACGAGCAGATTTTTCTCCTTCAACATCTGTCTTTCGTCATACTGGTAGCTACATCTATAATCCCTCAGCATTGTATCTGACGCTGGTTCCAAAATCTATACTCCTTCAAAATTTATCTGCCCTAGTTCTAAACTGCTGGTGGTACTAAAGTTATTTTTCTTATGTACGTTTTCAGCTAGTGATAGACACGCAAACTTTTCCCTCAAACATCTGTCTTTCATGATACTGGTGACTACATCTATTTTCCTCCAAGATTGCATAATATTTTCTTATGTGCATTTTCAGCCAGTGATAGACACGCAAAATTTTCCCTCAAACATCTGTCTTTCATCATACAGGTAGCTACATCTATGCTCCCCAACATTGTATCTGCGGTTAGTTCTAAAATCTATACTCCCTCAACATTCTATCTGACCCTAGTTTTGAAATCTATACTCGTCCAAGATTGTATCTGCTGTTAGTTTTGAACTAGTGGTTGTAATAAAGTTCTTAATTATTTTCTGTATGTTTTCAGTTAGTGGTAAACATGCAAACTTTTCCCTGAAACATCTGTCTTTCATCTCACTGGTAACTACATCTATACTGTATTTTTAAGATTTTCTTTCTCCAAGATTGTATTGTAATAGGACTGAATCCATTGCCTGCATACTGAAATAGATGTAGATTAATTCTAACCAACTGCAAAACTGTTATCAAGATAACCTTATCGAGTAAAATATCTCCAATAGAAGAGCAAAGACACAACTTTTTAAGGGGATCGAAAGGAGAAATCGATCAGAGGTTATATGATTTTATAAAAAATTTCAAGAAGTGAACGATTACGCGCGATTAATGCTTACGCTCGAAAGGAAGTTGTTTATGATTTAGTATCAAAGGCTTCAGTCACGACCTAAAAATTAGTGTTTCCGCTTTACAAAACTGTGTTTACAGTAAGACAAAAGATCGTTAACGAGTTGAAAACCAAAGTGAAATTAATTGGAGAACTTTTGAAGTGGGGGTATTTTGAAGCGAGGGTACAACAAATTAGGTCTTTTTCAAAAATAAATGAAATCATTTCCAAAAAGAAATAAAACCATTTTCAAAAACAACAACATTTTCAAAACATTTCTAAAAAGAACTCAAACAAACAAAACCCCAAACAAATAAAACCATTCTTAAAAACAAATATATCTAATCATTCCTAAAAACAAGAAACAGCATTTTCAAAAACAAATCAAACAAATCAGAACATTTCCAAAACAAATATATCTAATCATTCCTAAAAACAAGAAACAACATTTTCAAAAACAAATAAAACCATTCCTAAAAAGAACTCAAACAAATAAGAAGAATTCAAACAAAATCACAAAACAAATAAAACATTTTCAATCGTTAAATCCAAACAACGTTACAAGTAAAATGCACTTCCAAGTTTATGTATCAGCACGTTCGGAAATGACGTGGTGCACCGCAAAATCCGGCTCAAAAAGGTAGTTACATACTACTAGAAGGTATCGATATATTCACAGTTCATGACAAAATTTGAGGTTTTATCAAAAAACTTGTTCTGTGGAAAAACTGTATTAACAACCGAAATTATAACTGTTTTGAAACATTACAAACCTTTATAACTGATTTTCAAGCAAAAGTTGATATTGGTATAATCAGCGAGATATCAGAACACTTGCATAAGTTAAAAGTAAGTTTTGAATTTTGTTTCCATGAAGAGATGAATGGCATGCAATAGAAAAAATGGATTATGAACCCCTTTCAGCCTGCCATGACAACTGGGATATCAACAAAAGCTGATGAAGAACTTATCAATTTATCCGAAGACTTTTCCTTAAAAATGAATTTTAACACAAGAAAATTGGTACAATTTTGGGTGTCTCTTCAAACCCCATACCCACTCATTTCCACCGAGGCATCAAAAGTACTTATGCCATTCTTATCACCTTACAAGTGCGAAGCTGGATTTTCAGCAATAGATGGGATTAAAAGTAAATTTCGAAATAAACTGCAACTCCCAAATTTTTTATGCCTAAAACTATCGCACATTGAAATTAATGTCAAGTCCATTATGGAAAGTAGCAAGAAACAAGCTCATCCTTTTCACAAGCCTCATTGAAATTGTAATTTGAAATAATAGATTTGTTTCCTTCATCAATATTTCATTAACGTTAATTTATTCCATTTGTATTTCATGTTCTTCAATAAATAGACCCATCTTTCTCAAAGACTTCACTGAATATGTAATTTGAAAAAAATTTGTTTTTTCATTAATATTTTTACCCAATGAAGTTAAGCGGGTCGCAATAAGCTGTGGTCGTAAATAGTGGGTCGCAACTCTTAAAAGTGTGCGAACCACTGTTATAAAGCGAACACAATCTACCTAAGTAGCTATCATAATAAAAGTGACTAGTCGCCGTATAGAATGCACTCTTTTGGCACCGGACTACAGACAGATGCCTGCCGTTGCGCTACAAATGCAAACAATAACAATTCTAACATAGTGAACATGAAGAGACAAGACATTTTACCTGCTGTTACAGGTGATTTCAATATTCTCAGTCCACCACAGCTTCTGAAGAAAGAAATTTTCCATGCTACAAAAACTGTTAGCAAAGAACAAAAATTTTAAGTTTAAAAATGTACACCAGCAGCCTACATGATTTTACATTTCAATTTTGCACCTGATGATTACAGAGTTGGTTGCTTATACAAAGTATGCTCATAGCAAGTTTTGTTGAGGATTTGTGTGTTTTCGTTGATGAAATGTTCGTTTTAATGTAAAAACTCAAGAAACATTAATTTATTGAGTCAAAATTTTGTTAGATCTATTACGTCATTTTTTTTGGTTTTTAGATTAATAAAAAGTTGCCCTAGTATTGAAAATTCAAAATTTCGCTACCAAGTGGCAGTGTTGCAATTATAACAAATAGCTACAAATTGGTTCAATTCTCATCAATTCGAACATTGCAAGTTGTAAAACCTGGTTTTGGGGGGTAAAATATATGGAAAAAATTTTCTTTTCAAATGCATTGATAAATATGGAAAATTTTTTTCAAATGTATTTTAAAAAATTTTGAGAGAATCTTTATCGAGGAGGAATTTTCACCCCCACTACTCTCTAAATCTATGTGTTAACGAAGACAGAGGTTATCTCGTACAACTCCATGTTCTTAAAGGCCCAACAAACAAGTAACTACCATATTTTTGAGTGCAAGCTTGAAACCTCATCGCATGTTTACGGTGGTCAATTTAGGAATGTAGGTGCTTGAGAGAAATTTTCACAAGAGGCCTCCCAAAAACCCAAGAAATACGAGCTAGCTCCTCCACCTGGACTGTAGGGCGTTTTGTAGTCGTTTAATTAAACAATCTACGTTTTCACTGGCTGATTATGCGTGATTTCTGAATATTTCCACTTACGGTGTCAGGGAAATCCCAATCATACGAAATCGCTTTCGGCATTTTCAGTTTCATTGATTTTGTGCTGATTGTACTGTTTTTAAAATTATGCCTCGTATTTAGTGTCTTCAATTTCGGTCTTAGAAGTTTCAGGATGATATATAAGGTACTTAATATGCTAGGATAGATTCTTTTCAAAAACTCCAGTTTTATCACAATTAGTAAAACTACGCAGGGGGCTTTGAAAAAAGGGGGCCTGAGGCAAGTACCTCTCTGGCTTCACTCAAAATTCACCACTGCATGTTTATGACTAAATTTATGATTGTCCAACGTGAACGCACACTCACGCAAATGCTTTCTAAAACAAAAAATCTTATTGTCAAGGCTTACTTCCTAAAAACTGTCTGGGCATTGTACAGCTAGTACCCAACATGCTTCTATAAGTTTTATGTATCTTTTCTCAACGATTGCAAGGAAACTTAATTGTGGTCATGATTCAAAATTTGTTAAAGATGACTTGCATCTTGCTGTTAACACAGAGGTTTCTATTAAGAAGTTATCTCCGAACAAATGAGATATTTAATTTTATCTTACGTATTGCTTTTACAAGACAATTTTATCGCTCCTTTGTATTGACATAGCAAACGATTATTATAATGAAAGTAAGTTATAAGTATACTACTTATACACCGACGCGATGGCGTAGTAGTTAGAGCGTCCGCTTCGCAGTCGGTAGACCTGGAGTTCATTCCCCTTGTCGAGTCATACCAAAAGACATTAAAATATGGTATCTATAGCTTCCCTGCTTGACGCTCAGCATTTATGGGATGTTGTGGAGAACAAGCCGGCAAGTTCGCTTGTTGTGTTCTAGGACAAGGCACTTAACGGGACGCTCCACCTTTATGTGGAAGACAGGTGACCCAGACACCTCGGAAATAGCAACTCCCAAGCGAGTGCGGACATCCCGTCCAAAACATAGCGATACAATTCGCTTTCTCGTGAATGGAGGATAAATATGGCAAATAAAAAAAACAGTTATAACCGTGTCGCTCAAAAAACAACAGTTTGTGCCGCAATGAATATGAAATGTAAGGGAACGCATACGCTGTTATGGGCTGGATTATTTTTATGGCACAACTCGTTTGAACTTTTTTTGGTCAGATATCCTATTCAAAAACTTCTCTAGCCAATATGATGATGTTGAGTTTTGCCAATTTTTTAAGTTGTTTTTTGTTGTTCTATTTTATTTAGGGGATTGCACTTTTGGTATCAAATGAAACTTTACTTAAGACAAAACTTCGGACCTATTAGGTAAAAAACAAATAAGAATTTAAAGCAATACAAGAGGCCTGCGTGGCACTTTGACCATACTGCAGACAGTGACACTGTTTCGACTTATCAGCTCTCTTCGGTGCAGTTGGTGACCGACAAGAAGCTAGAGCACTAGTTCTCAAAGTCGGCGCCAGCGCCCCTTTGGGGGCGCTGGCTACAGTTTGGGAAAGGTAGCTACAAATTGGACAGTTGGCGGGGCGCTGAGAACAAATTGGGGCAGTTCTAGAAACAACATAACAATATTTAAAAAAGGTGACTTCAGTGACTTTCTTGCAAATACCTATCGAGGTAATTGTTAGTAACATCGCTTTGCAGGAACTGGCATGTTCGTCAGCAACGTAACGCATAACTTAACACTTTGAAATGTCTAAATTTAATATAATTACATCATTAATGTGATTGCACAACTACTAGAATTGCAACCGTCCGCAAATATCTTTAAGGTTTTTAAACATTCAATAAATTTATCGCACATTAAATTTGGCAACATCGAATAGATTCCAATTCACCGATTGCTGCGTCAGTATTTGTTCTTTTCTAATAATTAAGCCAAGAATAAAGCGTCTTGTAACAAGCTGTAAGTCACTTTAAGTTGGTGCTCCACAGTTCAGCTTAAATAGTTCAATTTGAACATTTAATTTTTGGTATTTGTTTTCATACAAGTCAGAAAGTAAAATAAGATAGCGTGGCTTGTTGATGTATTTACCCAACCATATTTATCTAGGGCTAGGCTATTTTCAAGTTTAAATAATTGCTCTTATAAAATTTTTAATTTAAAAATAGTAAACATTTTTAGTTTGAAAAAGTAAATTAAAGCTAAATATTACAGCAACAACGAGTTCTACGAAACGAAAATGTAAGCAATACAGCGTCAGCTACCTCCAATATGGATTAATCCTAGCCCCTCATTCTGAGTTGCAGCCGATATATTCGCTATGCAATGAAATATTTTCTGATGAAGCAATAAAACCATCCGGACTTTCTGAGTATTTAACAAAAATTCACCCAGATAAAGCTGACAAAAGTGCAACAGTTTTTTAGTGGCTTTTGAATAATTTCAAAAAACGAAAATTATTGGTTCGATGTTTGCAAGCCTTTCCTAGCAAAGTGTTGATGGGGCATCTTGTACTCTGTCTTTGATGACTGTAAAAAAGGCAAGCCTCATACAATTGGCAAAGAATTGATCTTGCCTGCAGTAAAAGAAGTTTTGAACACTGTTTTGCATCACAAGGTTTGTTCCACCATAATCAAGTCAATTCCTTTTAGTAATAATACCGTACAAAGACGCATTGATGAAATATCAGGAGATGTAAAACATAAGTTATCCAACACATTGGAAATACAGAATTTAGCCTCCAGCTGGACGAGTCAACTTTGCCTGGTAATGAGTCGCTACTACTTGGCTATGTTCGTTTTGTGCACGATGCAGTTTTGTGTAAAGAGCTGACAATAGCTTTATGTCTAAATATTGATACGCGAGAAAAAACAGTTTTTCAGGAAGCCAAAAGTTATTTTGAAACCAATGCAATTCCGTTGACCAATGCCATCGCCTTGTGAACTGTCGGTGCACCATCTATAATGGGCCGTTACCGTGGATTCAACGCTTTCTTGAAATCTAAAAATCCTAATGTGATGATATGTCATTGCGTAATTCATCGGCAGCATTTGGTGGCCAAAAATATTAGTGGTCGTCCTAACCAGTCCTTGAAGACTGTTATCAAGGCAGTTAATAAAATTAAAGCCCAAGCACTAAACATGCGTTTATTCAAGCAATTGTGCAATGAAAATGATGAAGCCTTTGAGCGCTAATTACTTCATACCGAAGTAGGATGGCTTTTAAAAGGAAACTGCCTTGCACGTTTTAACTTGCTTTTTGATACCGTCGTAGAATTTTTGCAAAGTTGCGATCCTGGTTTCGCTCAAGAAGTCATGCTCATCAGAAATGATTCTGCATACTTATAGGACATATTCGCCAAATTTGATCAACTGAACTTGTCCCTTCAACGAAACGAAATAAATCTTATCAAGGTAAAGTCGGCACTGTCTGGATTCAACAACAAACTCACACTATATTAGCGAAATTTGGCTAGACGAGATTTTTTTCAGTTCGCAAGCTTGTAACAACCTGATTCACGCAGCGGTAGTGCTACAAACAATGCTGAAATAGACGCATACAGCAAACATCTTCAGTAATTAAAGGCAGACATGGCAGTGCGATTCCAGGATGTATTTCAATTGGAAATCCCTGACTGCATAATCGACTCAGTTTGTGATATTATTTCTGAAAATGAAATTCTGTAGCAGGAACTCATAACATTGAAAAGTGATCTTGAACCAAAACCAAAGTTCAAGAATTCGTATCAATCATTTTGACTGCAAAACGAAATTAAAGAAAGATATCCTCATGTGTGGGATCGGATCAAACTTTTTCTGATTGCCTTTTCCAGCTCTTACTTGGTAGAGCGTGCATTTAGTGCGTTAGTAACGCTTCTGGACAGCAAAAGAAATCGTCTTGAAATAGTCAATCTAGGAGATTTGAGACTGTTCCTTACTAAGTTGAAACCTGACATTGGCAAATTGATAACAAAACACCAGCCTCATCCATCCCATTAAAAGCTACTGAGTTTGATATCACGTGGTTGAGATGAATGTCGAATAAATGTGTTTTTACTTTTTTTCGAAGGGGGCGTTCGAAAGTCTGTAGGTTGTTCAAGGGGGCACTAACTGAAAAAAGTTTGCACTGAGCTAGAGGCTTTAAATAAAGCATAGCTTTGTTCGCCACACTTGTGGGACTTATACTAGGTCCACTGTAGTGGATGGTCCGTCAGTACTCTGCGAAGCCGTATCACTCGTGAATGAGTGGCGGTTGTCGCAGGTGCACTAAGTCTAACAACTGCTAGAACAACAGTGCTAACACAGTCCAGTGGTCGTCACAAGCTCTTCAAGTAATACAAGAGGCCAGCGATTTTGTTTCCGTATCACTATGGACAATTTAGATGTGCAAGAGGTATTCTGTGGCTTCTATAAAACTACGTCAACCACAAGTGAAGAGCTATTTAAGATCGTGAAAGACGTACTTTCCAAGCTTCAGTTACCAATTGATAAATGTAGAGGCCAATGCTACGATGCTGCTGCCTATGTTTCCGGACGCGTTAACGGATTGCGTAAGAAATTGATTCATGAAAAAAGTCAAGCTATTTACGTTCACTGTAGAACGCACAAACTCAATTCAGGATGCTTTAAAAAATAGCAATGATGTGAGAAATGTGATGAGACTAGTACAAAGCCTTGTTGCTTTTATTCGTGGCTCTCCAAAAAGATTGTGGTGGATTTACCAGTTTCAAGCAGTCGAAGGTAACCATCAGCTTGTATCGTTGAGGCCATTTTGCCCATTTGCTGGCTGGATTATGGGACTAATTTCTTTTGAAGCCATTGGTCGTAACTATACGCCGATTATCCTGTGGCTGCAAGAAGTTGACGAGCAAGCATGATCAGATTCTTAAGTAAAAGCTGGTAGGTTTTTCGCAAATGATGCGAAAGTTCAGCACTTATTTTTATATTGCAGTGTTGCGGATGTTTTTTTGCATTGTTGAAAACGCTAGGGCACAGTTTTAGAATGCTCAGCTTAATTTTTGCAAAGCCCAGGATGTTATTGCTTGCACAAAAGCTTCTATCACTAGCGCAAGGATTGCTGTGAGATTTGACAGCGTATGGAGTGAAGTTTTGAGTGCTACACAAGTGAACGATGTTATTGATGATCCAGAATTGTCAAAGCCTCGAAAAGTTCCCCCGACAGCTGGATGAATCTTCAAATCTCATCCTTCATTTAGAGTCCAAAGATATTTATAGACAGTTGTATTACGAAGTGCTAGATTCCGTAATTTCGGAGTTAAGTGATCGTTTTGAGCCAGATGCTACAGCTGTTCATTCAACTAATATTTGAAAACTTTCTTATTGGCCAACGTGAAGATTCTGACCATATTGCTCGCACTTACAAAGAAAATGTTAACTGGCCGCGATCGACTTTGCATAAAGGTATACTCGTTGACCGAGCGATGTCAACAGGACAACTATTGGAGAGCTTTAGTGATGTAGGGAAGTTTTTCGTGAACCGGTACCGGAATTGACCCATCTTGTTAAAATTATGCTTACGCTGCCTGCATCTACATGTACAGCTGAAAGGTCATTTTCCGGCTTAAGACGTTTAAAAAGTTATTTTCGATCGGGAATGAAGCAGCAGCGACCTAATTCTGTGGCAATCATGAATGTTCACGAAAAAGAAACCAAATACTTGCCGACCGCTACACTTATTGAGGATTTTGTAGGTCGAACTTCTATTTGAAAAACTCTTCTTCTCGATCAAGTAGTGGCTTGACGCGCTGGTAATACAGTACATTTTTTTTCGCATTTTTTCGCCTTCAATTTATTTTCTTAATTTGTTAACAATTGATAAACTAGTTTAACCTAACTGCTGTGGCTTTCGTGAAAAATGTTCACTTACGAATTCAATCCAGTTAAAAATTTTGTTTACTCATGGGAATAAAGTGTAGAAAAAGGACCAACCTCGTTTTATGACAAACCATCACATGTAGGCTGCAAAGTACGGAAAAATGGAGATATGTGCCCCTAGAAAAGCAAAGTACCCCAATGTACTCTCGCAATCCAATAACTTGATTCCCTTAAGTAAAAGCTCTTTTTCTTAATAATTTCATTTGTGCATTAAGAAACTTCGGGAAACAGTGATATGTCCTGTTTTTTAACTTCACTTTTTGCAAAAACGCAAAAGTTACTAAAATTTAGTGCCGATTAGAATGAATAACTTTTTTGGTTTTCACTTTTATCTCAGGGGCGAATTTAGGCGGAAAAACTTCTAAGCTTTCGGTGTAGACCAGAAGGTAATAATCTTTTTTTAGAAATTATATTTGATTTCGGGTAACAATTTCAATTTCTTGGGAGGCATAGGCGTAAAAGTAGGGAGGCTAATGAGTTACAGACCTCTTTAGACTGTTTTCGGCCTACTCCTCAAATATTGCCAGACTTCATTGCCTACATTTAAAAAAATTGATCCCAAAAAAGTTCTCGTCACTTGCAATGCAACACAGTCTTTTTCCGTCAGCCCATCCCCACAGAATACAAAATGTTAGGCCTATGGTCTCGAATCAAGTGTCGAGTCATTTTGTACAAATAATTCGAGTAAAATCGAGTCTTTTTTCATGGTCTCAAGTCAACTCAAATCTAGTCGTTGGCGCTAGCTTCCACCACACTGTAATTTTGTATTATAGTAGCCTTTTTTGTCCCAACAAGAATCCATGAAGATGTACAGGAATTGGAGAATTATTTGTGATGTTGCGCAACAAAACCTCTGAGAACATAGAAACAGAGTGGTATCTGTAATGCTTTTTCTCATTAGATTTTTGGGCACTAGCTCCCCTGCCTAACAATTTATGATAGCTTAAAAACCTAATAAAACAGTGCGCTTCCTACTAGCCTTTGTAGAACAAAAAGAATGATAACAAACAGCATTCCAAGTGAGAACAGCGAAGCACAACGATTCAGAAGGCATTTGTGCAAACTAGGCGGGTAAACTACCACTCGCTGGCCGCATGCAGCCCGCCAACACTTATAGAAATTTCCATTTATCTAATATAATATGACGATATAATTTCAAAATTTTCTTGCGATTATCATAGTAATTGAAATTGCTAGTAATAGAAATAGTAGGTGGCTTTTGCTTTACCGCACCTTGGCATTTCTTTAGTAAGGAGAACACACACAATTCGAATTTTCAAGATGCTTTTCAATAAAGTAGGCTATTTTTAAATGTTTATATTGACCCTGTTGTGTGCAGTGGAGTAGCTAGCAGAAGGGCCGCTCGGGGCAAAGCGGAAGCCCACGCCTCACTTGGTCAATGACAGTCATTCATATTTACTTATTTTCTGCAATTTTTCTCCGAATCATGGTGAAAGACTTATTTTTTTTTGAGATCAACTACTTTTGAGCCACTTTCTCAGTTAATTTCGCAACATTCTTATCCAGTTCACGTAATAAGCTTTTTTCGTTGAGATAAATTATTTCAGACAGACTCGCTCCCCTTAGTTTAACAGACACGGACAATGAAATGATACACATACGAAAATTTGCACAAATGCGGCCCGGCGCGGACTGCCCATCCCCTTAGTACGACACTGATTGTATGGCAATTGAGTGTGTAATTGTTAAACTGAAACACACTCAAGAAAAAGGCATTATTTGTATACATTTTTTTTCAATTAAACCACTTGTAAGTTTGTACGGTATGTCTTTGTTTTATATCGCTTGATATCAATATAAAAGTATTGATAGCAAGGAACTTTACATATACATCTATTGCTGATGCCGGTAAGCCCCGTTTAATCATTAAGTCAAAAGTTATCTAACGCCAGTATAACGGCTCAACTACAATCTAGCCGATAAACTGGTGTTGACCTTTAGTAATGTTGCTGCGGCAACGCAAACAAAGAATGGGTTCGAAAAGTGGGGTATTTTTGTCATGCTACTATCTCACGAAATTTTCAAAATTTTTTGTTTAGTTGCCATAACGACGGTTTGCGCCGCAACAAAAATTTATGAGGTTTGTTGGAAAATGTATGGATTGTTTCGAGAGAAAGTTGAATTTGTGGCACAGGCCGAATGAGATCGTCAAAATTTCCATGGACATTAGCTGGCGTTTGGTTTTTAACGAAGAATTTTTAGCTTACGTAAAGTTTGTCGTTTTGATGCCACGGCGACGATTGGCGCCTCAATAAAATTTTGCAACGCGTGTAGGGAGAAGTATGAACTGTTTTGGCGAATTTGTGGCACGAGCGTAAGTCATGGCCAAAATGATTGCAAGCTAGCAGGCATTCCTATGTTTTTTTGGGTGTATTTTAAGTGTTGCGCAAGTTTGATGCCGTTTGGTTACCATTGCGACGGTTTGTACCCCATCAAAAACTAATGCGGCAAGGAAATACATACGTTGTGGCATAGAGTTGGATTTGTGGCACAGATTACGAAGATGACAGAAGCTTAAAATTATAAAGGGCATTTTAATAAATGGCGAAGGCCGGTTTTGATCTATAAAGAACTTTTTAAGTCAACTACATCGAGCACTGAATAAAAATACAACCTGCATTTGCAGTCACAAAAATGTTTTCTATTTGTGGTACCTCAGCAAAGTAGCACAAAAACGTTTTGCTATAGACCATGTTCGCTGCACACCGCTGCGAGCAGGGGTAGCACATGGTAAACTGTTCTCTGAAAAGATTTTGGAGCCATTTCTTTTTGTGTTGCCATAGTGACGACTTACGATTAAAGGCTATGACAAGTCCTTAACATAATAAAACCTTTATGAAATTTTTAATGACGTTATGTGTTGAAGAAATAGTCAAGCACTTAAAAAATGCGACATGTAGTTGTTAAAAGGTGTTTGTTTTGGCCATATTTGGTTCTAGGCTACTGAACTGCCCATAGACCAACAAAAATGTACTAATTTTCATTCTTTTGATTCGACTTGCATGGCAACCGCCAATTTGTACCCTAACCTAGGGAATACAATGGTATAAAAAATTAATTGATTTGCTCGATGGACAATTGCTTTTCATGGAAACGCGTTTCTGCTGTCGCTATGTATTAGCCAGTAGAGTATACTTTTTTAACTCAATATTTGACTTGAACAGCAAAGCCAGGAAACAATGGTCTCTTTCACCATATACTTTTTGACGCCTTTGTAATTTCCTGTTTTTACACAACCCTTCAAATGATTTTTCAAAAAGTAATCACTTTGAATTTGCCTATAAATTTGGTAAAATCTATTGCCCCAAAATCTTGTAAGCGTTCAAAAAAATTATCGTCAAAAATGCAACAAGTTTGCACTCGTTTCAAAATGTTTGGCTGGTTGCGCGTCGGCCTGATGGTAATTCTCATGTAAAAAATTGAATTCTACCACTTGAGCTCTTGACAGTGCACATTGAATTCATTTATTGCCATTTATAAACTCGATTCACAGTACATTGCTTAACATCATTCAAATAAATGTACGGTACGTCGAAAAACTTTATGATCAATACAAGGCTTATTGCGGATACGAAATAAAACTACTGCATTTAGAATGAAACAGCAATGGTTGAGTTATTCATATCAACTCTTTACTTCCAGGAATATCTCTGGTCGGTTACACGATAACATCATAGTGTTCAACCCGGCAACTATCGGTAAAAAACTAAGGACTACGTGGCATGCAAGCTATCGGCTAAATCTACATTAATTGCAAGGCCTAGACACACCTCAAACATTACACAACGGAGCATTGACGAAAGCGATACATATCAATAGAACAAGTAGATCCGCGAACATCAAGATAAATGGACAAAAAATAAAATACGTGTCCCATACCAAAAATCTGGAAAACACACTTGCGAAGGATGTATTTTGTGCAAGGGAGATAAGAACTAGAATTGCGATTGCAAAAGGGGTGTTTTGTAAGAGAATTATTGAGTAGCACAACGAGAACGATAAAAGATCTTAATATGGAGTGTGCAGTTGCAATGTTGAAACGTAGACTCTAAGAAAGATGGATATTTAAAGACTAAAGACATCTGAATAAAAGAATAACTGGAGAGAACATCGTACGAATCTCATAAAAATTACCCAAGAAAGATGTTTGATAAAAGCAACAAAAAGGTAGCATCAACGGATTGAAAATACTTTGCAACATAATGGATCATTAAAAGATGTGATCGAAGGTCACATGGAAGGAAGTCAATCAAGAAAAAGGAGAATGAATATGTAAGATTTCGTTAAAAACAGGAAGTTTTACCATCAAACAAAAATTCAAGATAGGTATCGATAAGCGTGGAAGAAACATTATAAATGGCCTTGTCAATAGGCAAGAACTAAGAATGGTGCAATAAGTTTTTATCTAGTAAGCTTTATTAGACAAAATCTAAACCAATTCCTTCACTAACGCGTCGCCTTGGTAAAGCCTTCATTAGAGTGAATAAAGCACTTTAGCTCCATGTGATGATGCTGGGGTCTTTTCATTTTATCCTAAATTTAAATGGCTGCCTTAAGTTTTTAGAACCTCTTGGAAAGGTCTCTAACTTAATTTGTTCTAATGAATGATCATAAGTCAATTCACAAAATTCTGAACCTCTTTTTTGGATAGAAAACTTTTACAAGTCAATTAATTTTGGCTCCGGGTCGATGGCAGTCCCAATTATGCCAAAGGTTTGGGTAATCGATTGCAGTGAAGATTTGCCGACCACTGGTATGAAATATGTAATGCTATTACAACTGGTCCAACCCAAAACTTGATTCTTCAAAATTAAATATAAAGTACAACCTGCAAAAGGCTCAAGTCTAAATACACGACATAAAATAAGCATAAATACGGCACTGATAAGGCTAAAGTCTGCATTTTTAGAATGAAGACGACACATTTCCTCACACAAAAAAGGAAAAAATATTTCGAATATTGCACTTTCCATATAAAAACTATTTTTGGAATAATTTTTTGCGTTGTTTCTACTTTTCCGAAGCCAGTTTTTAATACAGCAATTTCTTTTCGCATGGCATTTTGACCTTCCGGACTTGCAAAACAGTGAGCCACTGACTTACTGCTTGCTTGATCCACCAAGCAGACAAAATTATTGAATAGGGATATATTCAAGCATACATGGCAGTGAAGGTTTAAACACGTGACGACTTGATTATTGACGTTATAACAACGACAATCTTACTCGTTCGCCCAACTTGTAGTGTCCTTCTAACCCCAAGAAAAACAAAAATTTTTAGAAGTCGTTTGTACATTTCTGCAAAACGTAGGTAATCATATATTTAAAAAATCATCGACAGATTCCACTAATCCAATTGGACTTTTGATTTTTGTGGGAGTAATATCTAGACTTTGGGTTGTCGTGGGAGTAATGTCTAGGCTTTCTTGCAATGTTTGTGACACAGTTCGCTCTGAGGAAATCGACGGAACTACGGATTGTACGGACCACACAGGAACCCAGCTCATTCCAACTCCTGGATCCATGGTCGGCTTAGGACCTATTACTTCACAGACAGAACAACTGCATAACCCATTCAAAGGCTCAGTACTTTTTACACTTTCTTGCGGTGATTTTTCGGTTACTTCAACAAGAACACCACGCGGCGGAGATATCCTAATCTCAGCCTTCGCTTCTTTCAATCGCTTCCAAGAGCTCTGTAACACTGTTTTGTTTTTGATATCACTTTTAGAGGCATCCACTGGGTAAATGCCGGTTAAAGTAAAGCCGCTTATGACATTTTCCTTGTAAAGACACGATCTCCAAAGACCACAAAGTTCTTTAACGAATTCTGCTCTTTTCATGGTAGCTTTGTGGTATTCTTGCAGCACTTCTTTCCATTTCAAATACAACGGCGCAAAACAAGCCCTATATAAAGGTTGGGCGTCCACTGCGTTTGGGGGCAATTTCAAAATAATAACATTGTTGTCAAGGGCAAATTTAATCACGTTCAACGAGATATGAGTAAGGTGGCCATCAACCAATAACAACAAGGGCCGTTTAGAAAAAGACTTGAGAAAATTTGTAAACCAAGTTTGGAAAATGTCTCTATTCATGTATCCATTTGTGCTGCATGCATATTGGGTACCACAAAGCGCTTTTAAGTGCCTGAAGTTACTAGGTAGCTTCTTGCCACGAAAGATTATAAAAGGGGGCAAAATTTCGCCGGCCGCACTGCAAGCAGCAAGAACAGAAGCATTAGGTTGTCTAGTTTCATTTTTGTCCTCAATGTTTTCATGATCGTTGAACAAAGAATCATCAACATGCTGCCAGGAGTAGTAAGTTTCCGCCAACATCCAAACTTGATCAGGCTCGAGATTATGTTCGTTTACATTCCTTTCAAGCAAGTTATAAAAATCCTTCAGCAAGTATGGAATGCACCCGAAGCGCTTGTAACCACTGTTTGTAATATTCACTTTGTCCCAATTTAATTTGTGACGTTTCATAAACGAATAAAACCAATACACACCAGGCTTTTCATCTCGAAATCTTGTTTCCAGGTTATTTGCGACTAAAAACTCTTGAATTAGAATTGGCATTTGCGGCACAGAAGGATTAAAGCCATTTTGGCACAACACTGCCACGCATTTAGCCAGCACTGATTCGACAGCAGCGCTAAGTTCTCTTTGGCTTCCTTTTGGTACAGATGGAAAATTCTTAATTTGTTGCATTCGAAAACGCAGGGAGCTTTCAGGTATCCCGTACTTTCTTCCAGCCCTACGTATCGAAGATTTGCGCGATGCAATAGCAGCCAAAGCCTTTTCCATGTCTCTTTCAGACCATGACGTTGCTTTCTTTTTCGCACTTTTGTTAGTACGTACGTCTTCGATATGATGATAATTACGCGGTGTTTCTGTGATTTCATTTTTTGCTACAGGTAGACAAAGAAAGGACGAGTTAGACTCTGCAACATCCAAAGTTTTTATGTCGTGATATTCCGGGAATTTTACGAAGCTGTGATTAATAGGTGTCAGTTTTGTTGAAGACGATAAAATGTGATTTTCATTTTTTTGTAAGCGTAATGTATTTTTGGAAATTTCATTTTGGCTACTGGCGCTATGAAGGGATTTTCTGTTGGAAGAAAAAGCTCTTAAAGCGCTGTCCATTTCACTCTCACTCCAGTCTTTCCCACGCTTTCGTAAAGGCGCAAAATCTCGCACTTCCTGATCTTGACAAGGTGACAAACTATCAAAATGTTGAGCAGCAGCAGATAATACCTCCGATGTTGCAACCACTAAATCTTTCTTCCCGTTCTTTTCACACACCATCGTAGGAAATTTTCTTTTCCTACCTCTTTTTGCAGGAGGAAAGTTTTTAATCTTCTCTTTTCGAAACCGTAATGAACTTTCAGGAATTCCATATTTTAAACCTGCGCGACGAATGGATAATTCTCCGGTCGCTATGTCTAACAACGCATTTTCCATGTCAGTTTCAGACCACTTATTCATTATGATGACCAACTTATGCAATTCAATCAAAAATTTAATGCATATCTGGAAAAGAATCAACAACATCAATGATCAAAAAGATACCACGATTCATCAATTAGGATACTACCATAAAAGTAAACAATTCTAGATGATATGGTATAATTCGACCATCTTTTACTTCAGTTCTCAGCAACAATAAACGAATGGTTCAATGCCATGGCTAAAAAGATTTGATAAGCATACAATTGGTGACCTTAAATACTACAGTTATACCAAAGAAAGAAGATGCTCAAAGTTAAATTAATACAGTATTTTTACCACTCAAAAAATTAAAAAGATACACAGCATCACTAAAGCTAAAAATGTGTACTGTAAACATTTAACACATAAAACTAAATGATATTTGATTTCAGATACCAAGTGAAGTGTACAGTTGCATAAAGAAGTGTATATGTAAAACAGCTGTACTTACTGCAATAACTCTCTACTGTAGTTGTTTTGAGATAGAGGGAAGAATTAGAGTCAGATTTTTA
Organism: Trididemnum clinides; assembly: GCA_963675345.1. NCBI lineage: Eukaryota > Metazoa > Chordata > Ascidiacea > Aplousobranchia > Didemnidae > Trididemnum > Trididemnum clinides. Next base: position 27,680,256 of record OY776298.1, on the reverse strand, counting down.
CAAGTGTTTTTTAATTGATGGCTCAAAGACCGTGATACAGCTTCGCAGTTTCTCAAACTCGTTTATCTTGTGTGAAGATATTTGCCACTCGAGTAAATCTAGAGCTAAGCATATGGTTGCCATGGTTACAAGCGCACTGCAATCATAGGTAAAAATCAGGCGCAGCGCAACTTCCGCAAAGTAAATTCTTAAGCAGTTTAAATCCAACGCAACATCCGCAAGTACAATTTTTTGATGATCGAACAGCAACCCAAGATGCGTAATTGCGCTTCTTCTATCCAGTACTGCGCAGCGTAACAGGTACATTTCTTCATATGCGAAATAACTACATAACACTACCAGCATTCTCATCACTGACCACACTATGTTGAAATCTAAAATCAATAAACCTGGCAAGAAATGACAACAGCAAAAAAAAATATCTTCATCTCAACACAGTAATGACAGATCCTTTGTTTCTGGTAAAATTACCTCTTCCTGCTCAATTGTATATGAAGGATTTAAGCACTACTTGTTTTCTTTAATCATTGCAAAACGTTCAAAATTTCTGGAAGATCACGATTGAACATTGGTCTTAAATGTCAAACCCAATCGGTAACGCCCTTTCCACGGCGACAGAGCTCCAAGGACTAGAATTAAATCTCATGAACACCGCAACCCATGCTCGTCCGCGAAATAATGAGAACAATTCTTTGAGCTTGGTCTGCTTCCACTTTATCATCTTCCCAATTACCGAAATGTAGAATAACCAGTATTTTTAGTTTTGAATAAACGGGAACTGAATAAATAAGACTCCTTCGAAATCGCGCTTTTCATAATCACAACACTTTTTAGCGAAATGCAATTATGCGCAAGCTGTATTTTTCTTTGCAGCGCGTATCGCAATGAAGCATTATTTATTTTATTGGTGCACAGCCGAACTTTCGCAAAGACAAAAAACAATTCAAAAACTGCGTAAGGTCCACATATGCGGAAATTGCGCTTTGGGCACTTATTGCACAGCCCACCTCTGGCTAATTCTGATCTAAATTCTATTCAAGTGGAGAAACTAGTAAACGTCCCAAATTTTAAACATCAGAGCATTAAGTGAGAGAATATACTTTTTCTTGTTTTCAAGAAATGCATTTTTTTGCTGCTTGTATACCACCCACCGCATTTTAAGCACGAGCTGGGTCCACAGGTTTTAGGAGTATTTTGCTTTTGTTAAAATAGTAGCCAAAAAAAGGAATAAATACTCTTATTTTCTGAGCACTGACATTGATGAATTGTAAACGTTTTATCAGCTGATACAAAATATTTTCAGGTCAACGAATGAAGGATCTCCGCTTAACTCCCTTAACTATATCAGCAAGAAATATGCATTTTCGGTAATGAATTTTGAAATACCAGTGGCTTTAAACTTTATTTTGAAGCATGCATTATTAAAACAACTGATATTTACTTAAGCACAGGAAATATCAATCTTGGAATTGTTCAACCACACTTTGGCCAAAACCAAAAGTAACATTACTACCGGGAATCTGCCCGTGAAGTAACTTGCGCGAGGAGATCCCACTAAGCAATCACAAAAAATAACAAAGAAACAAAAAATCAGCGGAGTTTCTTTTCGCATAATATTGACCAACATGCTCAGGTGATTTGGAGTTTTTTAATTTTTTTTCAGTTTGGCGATGATAATGTATTACTGCTGAAAGCAGGGGCCCAAGAAACCATTTCATCAAGAAGCACAGAGCTCAGTTTAAAGCCATGATTTAGATTTTACAATGATGAAGAAAAAGCTTGATCAAAAAATGGAATAGGCCTGAGGAACTATTTTGTGACAGTACTTTCTCGTTGTTTTTTCCGTAACTGGTTGTTTATCGCAGTTCATGGCGCTCAATGTGTGAAAAACCTGAGGGACTAGGCCCTAACAACTGTTGTAACAAAAATAGTCAGTATCAGTAAACGTCACGTTTGTGGTTCAATTAAGCCATGGACAGCTTCAGCTAGATGCCCAGCCCAAGTTGAACAAACATTTTCAGTGGCATTGCTTCCTAAAAACTGTGAATCCAAGTACCACTTTGTAAAAGAGTCAAACTTTCCCGTCACAGCCACTTCCCTGTTTTCTTCTTCTGAAAAAGGTTTCTGTTTTTCAGTTAAAATATAGCCACAATAATTGCTTGGAAGCTTGACAGTTTTTCCATCCAACAGACGGCCACGAAATGTAGATCGAAGTGACTGTTTACCATTTGATTCAACAACCTTTGGACAAAAATAGGATTTCACGTTTGCAGACTCGTTGGTATTTACTTTACATGGCAAATGATGCAATTCGACAGTTGGTAGATCTTCAGCTTTGTCATAATGACTCACGTTAACTGTAGTCATGACACAACTTGAACTTTTTCTTAACAAATCGGAAGCAATACGCCTTAACTTCTGGAAAATAATCACACAACATATACGAAGAACTTCTTTAAACTCAAAAAATAAAACTCATAAAAAAAGCCTTGAATGGAAACTGTGAAACGAGAAGGCTATACTAAATTTTGCATTAGTTGTCAGTGGCAGGCACTGCTTTGACAGCACAAGCTACTGTGGTCAGACTCGGCACAAGCAGTAAATTGGAGCAGTGCCTAAAATGAATAGTTACACGAATTTACTCAAAGAGAATAGCAGCATCCATTACGAGCCAAGCAAACCAGTATATTGGGTAGGGTCTGCTTTGCAGTAAATAGAGCTGGGTAAACTCTCGTCAAGTCACGCCAAAGATACCAAAAATGGAATTCACAACTCTCTTACTTGGCACTTAGCAATAAGAGTAGTGAAGGGAATAAAATATCAACTTAAGTTACTAAAAAGAGGGCAATGGGCTTTAGTGGGTTGACGATTTAGTCACTTCTGCTGCTACACCAACCTAGAAAGACAAAAATGTCACGTAAGAATTCAATTAAAATCATCAGTCTAACCAAAATCAAGAAATTGTCCACCAGTAGGCTATTTTTTTCTGAAATGCAGTATTTTAGTACAAGTATTTATTTATTTCCAGTTTCTTTTACATGCTTGTATTAATAAATATCTATGTGTGTGATTTTTTTTGCCAATTGTTACTCTTTCCATGCTTAAAAGCATGAGCACGCTCATTTTAGTCACTTCATTCTTTCAAATCTCGCCCAGATTTGAACCTTTAATAGATTAACTAGTTAAGCACTGCATGAACCGGTTAAGCTTAAACGAAATGGCGATACGCCTAGCAATGACCTCGCAATGAGTAGAGGGTAAAATGTGGAAATCCAGATTTATGGGAATACGGAAATTCATACTGAAATATAGAATTATGAAAATACAAAAATTCTTACTGAAATATGGACTTAGTAAATAACAAAAAAAACTAATGAAGTGAGGGTATTGCAAAAATTCGTTAATTTATGGAAGTCAACAAAAAAGCTTTAAATATACCCACCCAATTGGATGTAATTTGATAAATGAATTGAGTTAAATTATGCATCTTAATATTTAATAACCAAGTTTGTCAGAAGATACATCATTTAATTTTCACAAATTTTGGTAATTACTGGTGAGTTAAAAAATTTTATGTAATACCGCAGATCTGCATTTTAGAGTTGCCTGTAGAAGACCAAAATACTGAAACGGTTCAAATAAGCATAAACACACAATTGTAATTCAGAAAAAACAACTGCAGAGTTGTAATTTTTTTTTGTCGAATTTTCATCAAATGACCACTGGAAAATCTTTCCAATGTTGTTTTACAATAACTTAATCTTACCATGCTTATTTTATCAAATGATTCAAATATTTAATACATCTTGCAATGCTGCTGATCTGCGATACACAGCATGTTTAAAGCCTTGTTGGGTAAACTGAATAAATCTATTGCTCAGCTCATCTACAGTTATTTCTGTTATTTCAAAATTAAATGATGTATCTTCTGACCAACAAGTAAACATAACCTGGGAATGGAAAGAAAACAACATGCAGAAAAACAAATCTAATCCTGCTGACACTGGACTGGAGAGAATTCATTACATGACTTTTAAGTCAATTGCCTTCTTGTAACTTTTATCAGTATAAAACAAAAGCTAGTAGGCACTCCCTTAATGTGGATGTACACAAGTATACGATTTGATTTGTTTTTTGAACTTTTCTCTTGTTCATTTATATATGAAATTTTTCATCTGCTTCTATATATATGTGTGGTGGTTTACGATGTACTGCTTCTATATACAAGGTGATGGCAATCTTTTTGTAAATTTTTGATTCTATGATCGCATTTCAATGATTATACTTTTACAGGTATAGCATTATTAAACCACAGAGCTTATGAAAATAAATTTATTAATTTATCAAAATTATTCTAACAAAGATATTGCTATTGCTGACAGTCGTTGTCTTACGTATATATTTGGTAGATATATATTTCATTATTTTTATAAGTTTGCAAAGAGATCGTGATCACCCTGTGTATATATATATATATGTGTGTGTGTGTGTGTGTGGTGCTTTACAATGTATGATGTACACATAACATCCAGTTTTGTTTTCAAAGTACTTTCCAAAATTATACACATTTTTGTGGATAAAAACATACGTAACACTGTTAGTACAAACTTTGCATACAAAATTGGATGTTTAGACAACTAAGTACTCTGTGTAACACCAATAACTGACAAAAATTTTTATTGGTTTTGGTGTTACAAAGATATAACAAACCAAACTTGCATGAGTAAAATTGTACTAAAGCTAGACAAAAAATGTGCAAAAACGTTCACACTCTACATCCACTTTAAAGTATTTTTTGGAAGAAACTGTAGTTTAAACATGAAACGTGAGCTTTAAAGCACGACCAGTTAGACTCCAGCATGCTGTGTGCAACAAAGCGCTTGGAGAGCTCAACTCACCTTTAATGATAAAATATGACTAGATCAGGGGTACAAAAATTTTTTTTGAATGTAGTAGAGCATAGAAATTGTTGGTAGTACACACATGCATAAACCAGTGTCGCCAAATAGTTGCTGGTGCGTTTCCCCAACAAAGTCTAAAAGTTTCCCCTATTCATATCAAATTTTTCCAAAGAAGGATTATGGCCAAAATTACCTGAACTGCGAGGCAAAAGTTCTATTGATGCAGCGATAACAAGAGATCTTTTTTTCTTTTTGAAGATTAGCCACAAGCAATGCCTGAATTTACCTAAACTGAGAAGCAGGACATGCATAACAGCACCGATTAGCCTGCTGTGAGACTTTTTTGGATATCAACCTGAAGTACCTGCTGACTTTGGTCTGCATATCAATGGAAAATTTCCTTATCAGACCCAAACACCCATTTTCCACCACTTTTGCAGTTGTTTTGACAGTGGGAATTCACCCTTTTCTTTCTTTCTACCCAATGTACTTTCACCACCTTCAAATTTTCCTGAGGAAAAATGTTCATTTACACACATAATGTTTTGGTTGTGCAATGCAAGCATACAACCATGTTTTTGCACCCCTGGACCAGCTAACTTTTGAAGAAAAGTTTGACAGTTTATCACATCATGCTGTCAACTAAATCAAATGATCTAAACATTCAAACAACTTTAATATCTAGGCTGTAAATTGTAAGTCTGTTGCACCAATAAATCAAAAATAAAATAAATGCAATTTTCTTGTTAAGTAATCAATGGTTTTAAATTTCTGACTGAGTCAAAATGCCACAAAAACACTATGACAAGTGGTTACTACAACATGATGGTGGTATTACAGTACTATATCACCTACATAAAATATCAAAAACCTGTAGCCTATTACTCAATAATGAGAATACAGCAAAATTTTTTTTCTGCATTTGTAGTAAAAATTTAGGACAATATTATTCTACCAGTTTCTTATTCCCCCTTCTATTTAGTTCACTTCCTTGACAATGAAAGCTAAAATATGTTCAGTAGTGCTTTCACAAATCCTTTTTCAGCTTCCTCAACTTCTGGAAATTAATTCCTTTTATTTCCTTGTTCCAAAGCTAAATTTCCTTTAACACTTCTATCAAAAAATCATTTAGAAATAGCATATGCTTTACACTTTTCTAAAGAGCTTGCATGGCACCTAAAACACAAACGTTAGCTAAATTAATAGCGTCAACAACTTAACAATCAAGAGAACACTGCCACCACAAAAAAAAAATATGGTATAACTCAACAGAGAAGTACGATGCAAAAAAATTGAAACAAAAAGTGAAATAAACACTACAGTACTAATAAAAAGAACTTAAGCTTGCTGCAAGATATTCATATTTGATAAATTTGTACATTGTTCAAGAACCTAATTCAAAGATTTTTGCACTCAATAGATAAACCAACTTATGGTGAGATACTTAACTTGCATAAATAGCCTACACACTTTTCGGTTGGCTTCCACTTGAATCTACTCAAGCATACTAACAATCCCAAGCTCTCAAAAATAGCTATCAAGACCTAAGCTGCCTTGATCGGTAGGCATGAAAAAACACCCTACTTTAATGTAAGACAGTCAAGAACAACACTAATATATGAAAATTTATGAAATGACAGAAATTTATATTGAATTAAGGAAACACAAAAATTTATTGCAAAAATTTATTGCAAACATGAAATAACAGTAATTAATTCTATGGATATTGCTGAGTTGCAAAAATACAGAAAAGCTACTCGCTAAAGAAGTGCAAAAATACGAAATTTTATGAATCAATAAAAACTACAACTGCAATTATTGATTTGGTAAAATCAGATGATTGTGTTGAGTGAAACTACATATTTCTGTGATTTCCAAAATTCAATTAGTGCTTTTCATATTTCTGTAAAAATTTCCGTATTTTTGTAATTCTGTAAATTTTTATATTGTAGTGTTGCCCAAAAAACAACTCTTTTTTTCGATAAACTGACCACAGTGGACAAAAGGAAGCTTTTCTTTTCCAGAATTACAGTATTTCAACAAAACAAGATAGAATTTGTACTCTCTTCTATCGTTTCTATTTTTTAATTGGCAGTAGCTATTTTTACGGACCGTAAGAATTAATTTTCAGGCTATTTTTACGTGATCGTAAAAATAACTTTTGCAATCCGTTTTTCCGTGACCATCAGAAAAAAGTTGCAGACTATTTTTACGTGACGGTAAGAAAATTTCTGTTGTCTATTTCTACGTGACCGTAAAAAGTTTTATGTTGGATAGGCCTATTGCTACGTGACCGCAAGAAAATTTCTCTACGCTTTTTTGCGTGGTTGTAATTTGCAAATGACCATAGCGCAACGAAAGCTGTTTGAAGTGCATGGTTGTGTTCATCTGTCGATTGCAAGATCTTTAAGAAGATCGATAGCAATATGTTTACCTGCCATTAGCGAGGATTACCTAGGAGCTGCTTTGTCTCTGATCTACTTGACTGCTGAGTACTGTGCACCAGCTTGGTGTCGCAGCGCGCATACTCGCCTCATTGACAGCGTTCTTAATGACGCTTTGTGAATTGTCACTGGATGCCTACGTCCCACTCCGACGGACAACCTTCCAGTTTTTTCAGGCATCCATCCAGCTGAGATTTGCCGCCAAGGAGCGACACTCTCCTTGGCTTATCGCAGTTCTTTGGGCCCTGGCCACATTCTGCATGGCCAGCTGACTGAGGCGCAGGCTGCTACTCAGGAGAGACTGAAATCTAGACACCCGTTTGTTCCTGCCGCGCGGAAACTATTGCACAACTTATATGAGTTGGGCATCCGTGCTGCCCAATGGACGAACTTGACATGGGAAACAAAGTATTCCAAGAGTATGTCAGCGCTCATTGGCTACATTCCTAGGATCAGCACAAGGTCTATTGGAATGAGTTTGGCCAGAACAGCTTGGGTCAAACTCAAACGCTTACGTACTGGCGTTGGGCGTTTCGGTTCGTCCATGCACAAATGTAGTCTCGCTTCTTCAGCAAAATGCGAGTGTGACGCTAGTGAACAAACTGCAGAACACATTATTTTAACATGTCTCATACATCGGGCATCTCGAGGAACAATGGGTTTGACAGTTTTGCATGATGAAACAAGGTGCTGGGCTGCTGGCTTGACTCCGTCACTGCCAGCATCTGAACCAAGCAACACAACAGCAGGCTGGAATGGTAGAAGGATAAACCCTCGGTCCCCATCCTTTTTTTGTGTCTGACCTGGATCCAGTGGCGTGCAGAGGAGGGGCGACGGCCCCGGGCATTCAAAGAGTGAAATTACAAGAATTACATTTTATTACCGTAAATTGTTAAAAATATGTGCTTTTTCGTATCGTAAGTCTACTAACACATGCTGCATGAATCTGATAAGATCTTGCTTGGGGGGGGATGGTGTGATTATGTTTCGAAGAAAATCTTCTGCAGCATCAGCTTTTGTACTGAAATCATTATTTACAAAATTTCAACTAGCTTGCTATATACTGTACAAAAACCAAACATATGATTACCTTTGACTTTGTTATGCTCCTTCGAGCTAGAGGAAACGCAGTTCCCTCTAATCCTAAGCATGCTCTTGAATGTTTAAAGCAATTTGGGAGGGATGCCTTCCTAACTTTATAAATTTCTTAGACTAGTGTACCGAGAGGCGAGGTCACTGGGCTATGCCCCCCTCAGACCCTAAAAATGAAAAAATGTAAAGCAAAATCAAGCAGTTTCAACAAAAGCAAATCTGTATTCGTTTTTTTTCGCGGGTATTCGGGGTTCGCCCTGGATTTCGATTTTGCTGTGAAAAACCACTCGTCGCTCAGACCACTTGCTGCTAGAAATGTGGACTGGACTATTTGGTTAAAGTAAAACAGTTATCAAAATTTGTTGTGCTCTTGAAAGTGAACAAAAGTTGTAGAAAGCAGACAAAACTTGTGAAGGGAAGACATATAGCCGCACAAACAACTATTTTAAAAGCGATATTTGATCAATTAACTCTGCTACTTATGCGAAATATCAGCTTTCTGCATAGTGGTTAGTGGCAACCACGCTTTTAAAGAGAATCGTACAACTTATACGAGAGTAGAAAGCTATTGGTATCACTAGGCTTTATAGTTTATACATAAGCATTTCTAAAACAAACATAAGAAAAGCTTTGATTTGGAAAAGTATTTTGGTTGTATTTTTGGCTGAAATAGAGTAACTCTTAAAACTGCGATACAACTTGGACGTATTCGATCACTAAAACATTGCTGCAAATTTTCGCAACGTTGCCAGTTTCAACGGCAACGGGCGAACAATGATTTAACGCCCTGAAGCTGATCAAAACGTACTTACGCACGAACATGCGAGAAAATCGTATCAATGCATTGGCTCTTTTGTATATAAACAACGACATTATACTTGATTACAGTCAAGTGATTGACCAATTTGCGAAAAAAAACCGTCGTTTCAATTTATAATAAACTGATTTTGTTTTGTGCCTGATTTTTATTCTACGACTTCATTTTTCCAATAAGTCTCGTAAAAGCATTATTCTAAAACTTGCTTCCAGAATGCACAAAATGCGTATTTTTAGATGTAATTTTGCAAAATTTTCCGGGGCATACTCGCACACCACTCTAGAATGGTTGTGCCTTCGGCACTCCCCATAAAATTGTTTTGTGACGTCACACGATTGTGACAAAACTTTGGCCCTCCGCTCGGAAATTTTCTGCGTACGCCACAGATTGCATATAGGTTACTGCTCGCCATCGAATTTTTAATTGCAAGCTGTGAGAGATCATTTTCAAAATTAAATTGATAAAAACAAGTATAAGATCATTTATGCTACGGGAACGCCTAAGAAGTTTGGCTTTGATCAACATTGAAAGAGAATTCTTTTGAGCAGATGTGAAAAATCAGGTAGTTCAAATATTTTTCGATAGGAAAGCTCATATCGTAAAGAGAAATCGTGAAGTGTAAGTATCTAATAAATTTGTTCACATCATCACATGTTCTAGTTTAAAATAAAGAGTTACTTCTTCGTCTGCTTTCATGAAACAATGTTCTTAAACATTTTTATTGCATAGCTTACAAAAATATTAAGGGCCGCAAGCCCGCAATGCACCAAACCACATGATTGCACTTGTACAATTTCAGATACTATTTCTAATGGAAAAAAAGACAACTCTATCCCATGTTATGCCTCACGAAGTTATATACAATAGATCATTTTGATGGGCCTATTTGATAAATATTTGCATGCATAAACGCAATGTCTTGTTCCTCAATGCATACCCTTCACCAGATGAATTTTTCTTATAAATTTATGCCTTAGCCTTTAATTAGCACATCAAAAAGCAAAATATACTCTTTGAAATGTTTTAATTTAATTTTTCGAAATTTTTTTCTCAACACTAGCTTTTACGTATTTCAAGGGTCTGTCTTTGTCGCATTCTTGAGTACTTGACAGTTTCGGAGGGGGCATACAATCAAGCAGTTGGCCCCGGGCATCACCAGATCTCTGCACGCCACTGTCTAGATTATAGATACCCTGCCATACGGCGATGACGACCTAGGAGTAAGCAACGTGAAATATGTCAATTTTGATTTGCATGATTGACTGCACACTTGCGCAACCTTTTGAGGTGGTTTATTGGCAGATTTAACAGGAAAGTGAAATACAGTACAAATTTGTCCAAGGGCCAAAGTAATAACTTTTAATGCGTGATTGCCGCTGTATGATATTCTCATCGTAAATATTCCCGCTTCATTCCATTTAGTGAAGTTACTGTTAAAATACAACTTAAGTTTAAGTACCGGCGCGATAGTGTAGTGGTTAGAGCGTCCGCTTCGCAGTCGGTAGACCTGGAGTTCATTCCCCTTGTCAAGTCATACCAAAAGACATTAAAAAATGGTATCCACAGCTTCCCTGCTTGGCGCTCGGCATTTATGGGAGGTTGTGGAGAACAAGCCGGCAAGTTCGCTTGTTGTGTTCTTGGGTAAGGCACTTAACGGGACGCCCCCGCCTTTATGAGGAAGACAGGTGGCCCAAACAACTCGGAAATGGCAACTCCCAAGCGAGTGCGGACGTCCCGTCCAAAGTATAGCGATACAATTCGCTTTCGCGTGAATGGAGAATAAATATGAACAATACATAAGTTAAAACTAGATGCTTGTGGTAGTACTGTAACCGAGAAATGGGATGGCTATAGACTAAAATACGAACGAACAATATCGGAGAGTGGAACTTATAGCTGCGCAGTAGGATAATTGTTAAGAAAGCTGAGGTACTGTAGTGGCAATGCACGTTCATTTTGCTCAATTTTTTTTTAAGTTGTTGTTACACTTCCCTTTCCTCAGAATGGGGATACAACGAAGTACTATGGAGACCCAAAAGCCGGAGAACTATCCTTGTTCTGGACCAGAGGTAATCCTAAATGCGTGCGCGTTAAGACTCCGTAGCATGGCGTTCTCATACAGGCCACTTCATCGTGCACAGGCGACAGAAAACTGGAGGCGAGCTATATTTCTTTTGTTACTCGACAGAAGGTTTTAGTAGCATTTGTGTGTATGTTCACGCACGTTGCATGTCGATAACGATTGTTTAATTTTAAACTAGTGCATTAACTCAAGATTTGATCGACGGTAGTCAGTTTAGTGATGTTGACTTGTAAATGAAAGTGCAGGTACTTTAATTTCATGTAGTCTGAACAGTAGTTGCAAACAAAAGTTAAACTGACCATTAGCTTTAGCTAATATAAAAGTTATAAGCGTGCTTTGTGTTTAGTTGAAAACAGAACTTAATATTGATCGATAGCTTATAGGCCTAGTGAGATGGAAAAGTTGTATGAAATATGCTACCGGTATGTTGAGCATATGAAGTACCGGTATACATTTGTAGGCCTACATTTTCATTAGCATACATTAAGGATGAGATGTAACTTAAAAGAATAGGACAAGTTTTGCTGCTATGAAATTGTGATTTTAAGCCATTTTTTTCAGTAAATTAGCCATGGTTTAATTAACATTTTGCTACATTTTGTTTAGGCAACGTAATTCGGAGGCTAGGAATAAAGATGGGTAAGCCTAGATTTAGTTGTTGGATTCAGCTGGTTCAAATCAGTTTCCTAGAACTGTCTCAGAAAACTTTGAAAATTCCGAAACCCTCAAATTACATTTTTTTTCAGAAAATGAGGAGAAAATGTTGTGTAACAAATTGTAATGGTAATTATGACAGTACATCAAAAGAAAAAACTTTTCGCCTTCCAAAAGATAAAGACGAAAGAGAAAAGTGGTTAAGAGTTATTCCACGTGATAACATTCCGGATTCGAAACATACCGTTGTATGTGAAAGACACTGGCCTCAAGGTTACGGATCTGTGCAATGCTATGGAAAAGAAAGACCACGCCACCCACCTTCCGTATTTGATTGTATGAAACCCAGCTTGCTGCGGACATCCACGCCAGCCCTCAGGACAACCGCCAGAACCTCCTTTGAAGTGCGAACTCAGCAGTCTGATGAGCTTAGTGCGTTTAATGAAGAAGATAAAATAACAAATTATGAAAATTTTAAATCTGATATTTTGCATCATAATTTTGGATGCCTAGCTGTAGTGAGCAAATCAAAAAACGAAATATATTTGCAATGTGACGAGCTATTAGAAGGAACTGGGATTTTTAAATTCATGATAAAAATTAAAGAAGATTTTTCCTACGAAGCATTTCACTCAGGTATTAAATGTATCATCTCATCATTATCTCAAAATAGAATAACTCAGTTAACACGGTGGTCACAGGTAGATGAAGCTGTAAGATTTAAAAAAAATCATTCTTGAACACGAAAAGAGACTGTGTTGCACCAGCAAGTTTCAGCAATAGGTGTCAAAAGCGTTGGTGAGAGAAAATTTTCAAATGCTGCAATCGTACGTGCGTTTGGTTATTTTGCTCTTTCTCGAACTGCTTACAATAGATTGCGCCAAGATTTTGATTTACCCAGCGTCACAACTTTAACACGGATGACTTCATCTACCCAGCGTTATGATGATGTTGCTTTCTACTCCAAAGTATTTTTTAATTTATCAAATCAGCAAAAAATTTGCATAGTTCTCATTGACAAAGTTTACGTTAAATCCATGTTACAGTATCATGGGGGTGAAGTTTTTGGTCAAGCTCTCTACAATTCAACTAAGCTAGCCAACACAGTGCTAAGTTATGTGGTTGTTTGCATGTATGGTGGTCCAAAGTTCTTGTGTAAAATGCTTCCCGTCAAAGAATTAAATGCTGATTTTTTATTTGAACAAACTAATATTTTATTGGAAAATTTGAAAGAAGCTGGAGCGAAAGTAATTGCAATTGTCTGTGACGGCAACAGAGTAAATCAAGCATTTTTCAAGAAATTTGATACTATTTTTCCTTGGCTCACCAAAGATAACTAGTTCCTTCTGTTTGACTACGTTCACATTTTTAAAAACATACGAAACAACTGGATTACTGAAGCTACACAAGAATTAGAATTTTTTTTGAATGCTCAGAAATATACAGCCAGGTGGTCTGACATTAGGAAACTTTACTACTATGAAAGCAAAGAGCTTGTCAAAATGTCACGACTCACATTTGAAGCGGTTTGCCCTACTCCTATCGAAAGGCAAAGTGTCGGGACTCGGGACGTGCTTGCGAGTGTTCTGTGATGAGACTATATCTGCTCTCAAGGTGCATCCGGAAACTCAAGATGCCAGTGGAACAATTTACCTTTTGATTTTTGTTTTGGAACTCTGGAAAATAGTAAATGTTCATTCAAAATTTACTGCGCAAAAACACTTGATAACTTGAAAGCAGTAATTACTTCTCTCTATGGTACTAGCATCCAAAAACTAAAAAGCTTTAATGCATTTATTCAAAATAAGCACTGCACTGGGGGGAAAAGAATGAAAACTTTAACAAGAGACACACTTGCCTGTTTGTCGCAAACTGTCAATGACTTGGTTGAATTAAGTGAATATCTTCTTCGTAAAGAATTATTCAAATATGTAATCTTGGGTAGTTTTTCCACTGATTCATTGGAAAAAGAATTTAGCAAACTTCGGCAAGGATCTGGTGGCACATATTTCATTACTGTTCAACAAATTTTGGAGAAACTCAACATTTCTAAAGCAAAGCTGCTTCTAAAGTTAAACAGTGAAACTGTCAATGATCTTTATCAAATTGAATCAGATCATTACTGTGACAAATGCTCTTTCAAATTAACAGAACAAATGTGTGATATAATGGATTTTTTACCTGAAATGCAGTCTAGTATAAGTGAAGATTCTATGATGGGTCTTGTTTACATAGCAGGCTTTTTAATTGCAAAAGATAAAGAGCAAATCAATGAAGATGAGAGTCATTTTTATTATGAAAAGTGAGGCAGCTTTACTACTGACTTGAATCGTGGTAGTTTGCGTATTCCAGGAGATTCTGTCTGTCAATGGGTAATATACAGTTATATCATGTTTCATGAAATAGCCCACCATTGCTGCAGAAAATCTTTATGTAATGTGCTGTTGATTATTGCCGAACTTTATGATTTATCAATTAGCGATTGTTATCCCCCAAGGCTCGCCAACATTTTGTTTAATAATCATTGCTGTCTTTATTCTCCAAGAACGACGACAAAAAGTCCTTAAGCTAAACGTAAATTAAGTTTGATTTGTTTTTTCAAATTTTCAGCATACTGTAAACCATAAATTCTGTACCAAAGTAGCAGGTATAACAGGATTTAAAGGTTCTGATAAGATAAAAAAGTACCGACTAAAAGCTATTATTTTTCGGTTTGTGTTTAAAATTGATAGGCGTCTTCCTACTTGTTTTAAAATTTTTGTGTCTATTAAAACTTTTAGTTAGTAGGCTACACATGTAGTGTCATCAGCAAGCAAATGCTTTCCCAGAAGTCTTTTTTGTTATAACATTGCGGATGTTCTATTACTGTTATATATCCAACCATTTGCATTTTTTCTGGTTGACAATCGTAATATACCTTTGAAATGATAAATGTTTTGTGATTGCCAGTACTTATAGCATATCCAAACGCCATTAAGGCAGAGGTATCTCAGCAGAATCACTGCTTGGAAAATTCAAGAGTGGTGAGGCAGTCTACTACCGCACCGTTGATGCTACCTTAATCCCAAAAGTGAAGCGATACGGTTTTATATTAAATTTTTGCCAAATTTTGGAAATTTGCATAGATTTATTGTATTTTTGTGACGTCATTATCACATATGACGTCATCATTGACTGCCTATGAGGTCAAGTGTATATGTCACATTATGCTACGGTTGCAATAAATATCTATCTTGCTTCTAATCTGAAAATAATTCATAAAAAAGCACATAAAGTATGCAAAATTCTTCGCCTCCAGTTTCGACTGCAGTATGCACGATGGTATGGCCTGCATAAGAACGCCATGCTCCGTAGTAAATGTTTCGAGTACTGTCTTTAAAAGCGCTAGTTGAAAGATACTCCATTTTACACAAATGAGTACAAAAAATTTTCTTCGTTTCAGCAAAGTGTAGAGAGAACATTACCTGGATGCTGAATTTCTTTAGCGGAAACTTGGGCGTCGAAAAACTTTGATATGACTGTGGGCATCCTAGAAAAGAAGAGGCCACTGAGTAACAAGAGAGATACTAGATAGCGGAAGTAACGCACCTCGCCTGGCCAGGTGTTATTATTTGCGACAAATAAACGACAGAGGACCGGTTGCTACATGAGAAGAGACTGCATTGATGGGGCTATTTTTAATCACTATGAGAAAACCTAGGCTACCAGCTGAAATTGTACCAACAATGAAAGACTAAAACTGGTGCTTTCAAACTTTTCAAATAGCAAAGCCATTTTCAAGATTTTTAACATAACCGATTCTTTGAAAAAGAAAAATTTTAATAATATTACTTAACCGAAAACAGATTTCTTTACGACCACATAAAAAAGTTCAAAGAAATTTTCTTGCAATTACGTAAAAATAGCTCTCAGAAACTTTTTTACGGTCACGTAAAAAAAGTCAACAAAAGTTTTCTTACGGTAATATAAAAATAGACGACAGAAATGTTTTTATGGTCACGTAAAAATAGTCAACAGAAATTTTTTTACTGTCGCGTAAAAATAGCAACTGCCTTTTTAATTTCCTCTTGTCTTCTTCATTTTGATCATTTGCTTTGTTCTCGTCTATCCACTGATACACTAGATCCTATTAAGACCGCTAGGCAGCAGGTACACGCAGCCAATCTCTTCCTGTAACTTTCCTTTATTGACCAGCAGAGCATCAACCTCAATGCAAGATACACACATATATCACAACTGGTGTTACAGTGTACTAGAGTACGGTCTGTAAAAAATATAAAACACATTCTCTGCTGGTTAGCCTAGACATAATCCCTACTAGCTGAACAATGGCAAGACAGTTGAAATAATATAGAACAAACTAGCTCACAAACCAAAGACATAAACATAGCGGCAAAATAATCATTATAAATACTTGTAAATTATTCAGAGATAAGAAAAATAAATGCATTAACAACTAGCTACTAGCACGTTAAAATCATTTTCGCAAGACAAAGAAAGGTCACGTTACTAAGGTTGCCACATAAAAACCTTAATTATCAGATTAAAGAAATCAACCACGGCTATCGCTAACATTCTCCCAAATTTCCTCTCTCAAATTTTAGGATCAAATTTCCCCTAAAGAGAAAGTTTTTTCCAAAGCAGAAATTATGCGATTTATGTACATTTTTTTATAGTGATATTGCAGACAAAAAATTTGGCGTCGGCTGCCTAGGTATGCAAAGTTTTTGTCACGGCTTTTTTTTTATTGCCATATCTATCCTCCATTCACGAGAAAGCAAATTGTATCGCTATATTCTTGACGGGACGTCCGCTCTCGCTTGGAAGTTGCCATTTGCAATATGTCTGGGTCACCTGTTTTCCACATAAAGGCGGGGGCGTCCCGTTAAGTGCCTTGCCCAAGAACACAACAAGCGAACTTGCCGGCTTGTTCTCCGCAACTTCCCATAAATGCCGAGCGCCAAGCAGGGAAGCTGTCGATACCATTTTTTAATGTCTTTTGGTATGACTTGACAAGGGGAATGAATCCCAGGTCTACCGACTGCGAAGCGGACGCTCTAACCACTACGCCATCGCGTCGGTATTTTACACTACAATTCATCAAATTTTCAAGCAACTCCCCTAATCTCAACTCGCAGTGCACCAGCATGCTGCTAAAGTGATATTTGTTACTGTTGATCTTGTTGGAATTACTTCCTTTGAATTTTTTAGAACTATTTGTTCGTTAATTCTATTGGATGTTTTGTTAAAAGTATTCATGCGTTAATTTTGTACTTTACCTTTAGGTTGCGTAACATCACCATTTACTTTGTTGATTATTTTGCCTTTTTTAATTACCTTGTAGTTTCTTGCGCACCCTTTGGCAAATTAGTAGGTGATGTAGTTTAGTTTTGCATTTTTAAAATTTTTTCGAGATTTTCGTTACTCGAGATCGGAGACAAATTGAGATGGGAGTTTTCAAGGTTTTGGTTGGCAAAAGGAGTTTTAAAAATAAATTTGTTTTAACCATTTTGTGGTTTTTCTATCTAAGCACGGAGTCAAAGGTAGTGAACCGCTACAATCTAAAAGGTGATGAGAATTCGAATTTCGGAACCATAAAAATGTGGTTCCGTAACCATCTACAATTTATGAGGCATTTAATATTTCTTTTGAACGGTGATTGAATGTAGACTAGGTGAGAATGCGCGGCAAGATTTTCGGAAATAGCACGCAACACGGCATCGTTTGCTGCGCCTGCGCAACTGGCATCACTAATTTCATTTAATTATAGTCTACAGCACTGTTTCCCTAACGGTGAGCCGCTAATCATTTTCAGGTGGGCTGCAGATATATTCAGTAAATCTTGATTAAATGTCATAAGCAAATTTCTATGTTACGTTCCGTGAGTTTTAAAAGAGTTTCTCGAAAAAACCGCGAAGGCTGTGATAGCGCAAATAGCCGATTATGACGTAATCTTGTTTACTGGAGATATAAAGGCCCTTTTTTGGAGATCATCTTCACCGCTACGTTATGATCAATGAAGCAGTAGGGAGTACTTCTTGCCTTGCAAATGTTTTACTTTGTGTATTTCTTAGACTTATCCCAGTGACATTTTTAACTATTGCATTATTGTCTTTTTGAAGTGGGCCGCAAAGATCTGTGGCATTCTGAAGTGGGCCGCGACACGAAAAAGGTTGGGAAACACTGGTCTACAGCATTGTAATAAAGTCTCAAGTTTAAGAAAAAATCAACATAAAACTATAACCATAACAATTTGTTTTGTTATATTTACCCTCCATTCACAAGAAAGCGAATTGTATCGCTATATTTTGGACGGGACGTCCGCATTCGCTGGGAAGTTGCCATTTCCGAGGTGTCTGAGCCACCTGTCTTCCACGTAAAGGCGGAGGCATTCCGTGAAGGACCTTACCCAAGGACACAACAAGCGAACTTGCCGGCTTGTTCTCCACAACTCCCCTTAATGCCGAACGCCAAGCAGGGAAGCATTTGTGGAACTGAATTTAGAGGAGAACATTTGTTTGAAAATAACTCGACCTGATGTGCGCCTACTAAAATATGGTGAATGGTTTTGGGGAAGCCATAGCCGCTTTTGTCGCTATGCCGGAAACAAGACCAATAGCGCAGCAAAAAAGAACTTAATACCACAAATATAAATAGGAAAGAAGTAGTACCACATCGAAAAATAGGCTTACCATTAAATAGTTTATTTCTGTAATTGTGAAAGCAACCATCATTTCACCGCTACAATCAGTTTTAATTATGTACAATCCCTGCTCCCTCACAAGTATTAACGATAATAATTTGTGGTAAAATTCTTAGTGAACATTGCCAGTCATAATTAAGAGAATATGATCACGATTTTGTGCCCAGGAATTGTGAAAGTGTATAAAATTCATTAATTTTCCGCTACTGCTCACACAAGAGCCCGATGAGTGAAGCCGGCGCAGCCTGTTGAACCGAAATCCCAAACCCCGACATTACTGATGGGAGGGTCCCTGCCGGGCGATCCCAGCAAAGCCGGCTAGTCTATACTATAAAGAGCAATTCTGTCTGTTTTAACTTCTCTGAAACTGCTAGAGGTACAAGCATCAAACTTAGCACGATTAATCACCACCCTGTGGTGAATGTCATAAAGGGGTTTACTTCGTCATCATGACGTCATAATCAAATTTTTTTAGAATTTGCATTTCTTGACAGAGGATAACCACTTCTTGCTTAAACGAAAACCAGCTTCCGACTAGCCACATCACAAAAATTTTCATATGTTTGGAGTCTAAAACAACGTCACAATCAACGATTCATTGCACACTCTGTTTTTTGTTCTTTCTCAAAAAGCACTGATCGCATAAGCGCGATTAAACGTTCTTTCAGGAGATATTAGTAAGGTGCTTTTGATGAAAACAATTTTACAACAATTAAAGCTTATTTGACTGTTTCGAGCAATTCTTTATTTAAGCACTTTAAGCTCTCTGAGCATTTTTTTTCTCTGTTTCGCTTGCACGGTCAAAACTGGCTCCATAATGTCATAATATGTCTGGTACGCTTAATACAAATCTTTCGCTACCACAGGTCATAATATGTTCGCACTTTTAAAAATTGCACTCTTTTTGAAAAATCAGTTTACTTAAACTGATTTAAAACCTAAATTAAACACTGATTTGTAACCTCATCCCTCAACTGAATTTCAAACTTTATTCAACAAATTTAAACTCATTTGGGGTAGTGTATAATATATAAAATAAATATTTGTTTTTGAACAGAAAAAAATGAATTTAAGACCTGTGGTGTAACTTTTTTTATTTCCTAAAAACTGGTAAGCTGAGTAAAAACAGGTAATTTTAATACAAAAACGCTATGGTAAGATACTAAAAGTTACTGTTCTTTGAATGCTTTCAAAATTTGCTTTCCAGCAATATGTGATTTCAATTACTTAAGGATAAGGATTAGTTTATAATGGCTGATCAAAAATTGGTTGCCATACATCCTGCTCCATTTTTAGTTGAACAATTATCCTACTTGACCTAACAAACTTGCAATTGTTAAACAAAGTTAATTATTTGGTACATTTTGACTACTTTTCCTAACGAGCATGGTTCTTTTGTATAATCTGTCGACGTTTTCAAAAAAATCCATCCAAAACTGAAGTCTCTAAATGTTTATAAAATGAAGTCTACCGGTTAAAAACACGCAAAGTTTTGGTGCCTGCACTTCACAATATTGCAATTTACACAAAAACTAAGTCTTTTGGTACATTTTGGCTAATCTTTCTTGATAGCATGGATCTTTGGCATTGTCCATCAAATTATTGAAAAGCATTCATCGACAAATGGAGTCTACAAATTTTGATATGTAGCCTACTACAAGCAAAACCCCCCAAAAAAGACAAGGGGGTAAAGATGGTCCTTATCTTTTGCAACGATATGTAAGTGTCAAATACATATGATCTAAATATTAAAGCAATTTCCTTTACAATTGAGCGAGGCCGATGCAGACAGCTGATTTGACATTCTTAACTTCGACATTATTGATGGGAGCCCCCGCTATTGATGTAACTTAACCGTGAGTGCTTCATTTCGACTTAGTTTGCTCTTTGCATGGCGGCGTTTATGCCAGGGCCAAGACATACGCACGCAGTCAGAGATGTTAGTTCATATTACCGGTAATTTGCCTGTAGAAACGAAAAAGTGGTAAGTGACGATCCTAGTATTTAATGGCTTAAAACGGAGTGTTTGGTCGTAATCTTAAATGGCATCTCAAACCTGGCCTTGTATTTAGTGAAAACAGCAGCACCACATTGAAAAATAGGCTTACCACTAAATAGTTTATTTCTGTAATTGTAAAAGCAACCATCATTTTGCCGCTACCATCAGTTTTGATTGTGTTTCAATCCTTTCTCCCTCACAAGTATTAACGATAATTTGTGGCAAGATTCTTTGTGAGCATTGCCGGTCATGATTAAGAGCATATGATGATCACAATTTCTTGTGCGAGAATTGTTAAAGGTGCATAAAATTCATTAACTTACCACTACTGCTCACACAAGATCCCGATGAGTGAAGCCGGTGCAGCAGGTAGAACCGAAATCCTAAATCCTGAGATTATGGATGGAGGGTCCCTGCCGAGCGACTCCGGCTATTCTATCATATTTCACTGAATTTCCATCCTTTTTGATTTTTGTTTGTAAACAACCCAAACCTCTGACTCTAGTTTCAATCCGTGTTGTATGACCTTTATTGAGAAAGCAACGAAAACAAAAAATGAGTTTGTTTCCTCACAACTTGTAAGCCACATTTATTGTTGACAGACATTACTATTAAGAATTTAAACATGCAATCTACTTTTCCTTTACTTCTACCAGGTTCTATTATAATTAATTGGGAGTTAGCTCTACCGTTTGCTCAAAACTTTCACTCTTTGAAAATGGATTGTGAAAGTTTAATAAGTTTTACAAAAGCAATAGAATGTATCACCGCAAGCAATTCCAGTCTCTTTCACTTTAATGTTAAGAGGATTAAAAATTTCATGAATTGCCTTCAATAGCCTATGAAAACTTTTAATCTCTTAGTTTTTCCTTTTACTTTAGTGTCAAATTCAAAAATTCTGATAACTAGGTAATGCAACAGTTGACAGGACAAGACCGATTTTCAAGCCTATTTATTGCTTGTTTAATAACTTGCCTATTTATCTATTAACTGACATACAATTGAGCTGATTCCACAAGATCAAATGATTGCTTGACCTAAACTGATCAAACTCACACCACATTTTACAGTCACTCTTCACTTTGCTTTTTCCTACCGGTAGGTTGCCAGTTGCTGGTACAAAAAAGCATGTGTAGTGGATTGCTCCCCTGCATGTTTTTACCAACTTCAAACTAACAATAATTTGTGGCAACATGGCCAGAAAATGTGGTTCGCCTGGTAGTGCAATAGCTTTAGCTTTGCTTTTTCCATTTTGCAGGTTACGCAAGTTTGTACAGAATATTGATAAAACTTTTATCGGGGTTAACGTCTAGAATTCTGGAACAATTTGGAAATAAAGAAAGATCAACTTGAAATTGTCAGAACCATCAAGGAATTCTACAAGTGGTGACCCCGACAAACTGATTGAACGCTTGGTCAAACCCTAGTAATACCACATTCCGACTAGAAGTTTCGAAACAGTTAAACTTCATGGCAAACAATACACAAAAAAACAACGAAGAACTTATTGGATAATTGCAGCAACTTCACTTTTCTCCTTGGGTGGCTTAACTGGCTAGGATAGCGCAACAATTCACTTATATTCTGACAAACATCTATACAATCTGCCCACTATACTAGCATAATTGTCTTTGTTAATTGCGTTTCCGAATCCCTGGTTTTTGGTTTTACATTGCCACTTGTCTTCGATAATTAAACAAATACATCTATACCGTATTGGACCCTTTTTCCTGGGTAACTGCGCTAGGCTACATTTTATTTGGCCACTTTCAGTGACTAAAACCAGCTTACTTAAACTAAGAAAATTGCCTTTAATATCAACAGGTAAGTGTTGTATATTCGCCAGTTGTACTCTAGCCTATGCTACATCTATTTAAGTTGCTGATGTTACTTGTGAGCTCGTTTTGTTGCTTGATTTGCTTTACCCTTTGGCCTATGGACTCCGCTAATCCTCATAATTACTACGAGATCTATAAGCAACCATATAGCTATCGACATGTTGCAACATACTGACCTTATTAATGATATTCCATCCACATCTCCTGTTACCTCAACTTTGGCAAATCACTCACACAGTTCATCACAAAATGCTGATTAGACCAATACCTCTACCTTACCATATATCCGTCAGCCCATTGTTACACATCACCCACCTCAAATAACATTTGACCCCGACAACGTGGATGTATTTTTTCATACCTTTGATCCCCATTATTTCAATACACATTTCCCTGATGAACAACTGTTTTTTGAATTAATAAAATGCTTTATCACCTAATCAATTTCACAGAATTTCCTTGGAACTTGACCCATCAATACATAGCTTTCGCATCTTAAAATAAGCCTTAATTGAGACATATAGTGCTCCCCTAAATACACTGCTAAACCAATTGAAGGACGCTTCGCCCTTGGGAGATCTTACTCCTGCACAATCGCTTGGTGAACTAAACTGTATGATGGGAACATGTAATCTTCATGATGAGACCATCACATGGTACTTAAAAACTGAATTTTTGAATAAATTTTCCGCAAACGCTCAATTTACTTGCTTCGCTCGATTCACATCCCCTTGAACAGATTGCCAAAAATGGGAATTCTGTTATGTTTAGTAGCCCAAAGCAATCCCCCAACACAGTTTCTTCTCAAGATAGTATGTCTATGCTTCTCCGGGAAATGAACAACACCAAGATAGAACTAGCATCTTTAAAACAAAATTTTGCTAATTAAATGGCAATTCTAAAACAGTGAACATGTATAGACCAGATATTTCACCCGCTGTTTACATTTTATTTCAACATTCTCAGCCCACAACTGCTTCTGTAGAAAGAAGTTTTTCCATGCTGCGAAAACTCTTTGTCAAAGGCAGAAACTTAAAGGTTGAAAATGTAAAACAGTAGCCAACATGATTTCACATTTCAATGCTTGCATCTGATGATTGCAGAGTTGGCTGCTTATACTGGGTGCGGCAGAAAAATTTATCACATATAAAATTGTCAATGTGAGAAAGCTCTTTCAGTTGCAATGGTGGCTACAATCAGATTATGCAACTGATGACGCGCCATTTTATTTTTCTAAACGTCAAGTAAAGATAACCTAAGGGTTAGCGTGTGCTTTAAAAATTTTCATTTAGCATCGAAATGGCCTACTTGGAAAAGCACCAGCATTTGTGGTGGAAAATTTCCTCACCTATGCACACTTTGATGTCTTCCAAGAGCTTCTGTTTCAGTGATAAACCAGTAGCTCTGAAATTACTGGCCTCAAGCAGCACAGATTTTCGATTGAGTACAGCAATGCGTTGGTTCAATATAAAATGACTTCAAAAACTTTTTTTGATTGCTGTAAGAAATTCTCCATTTGTGAGGTATTTTCCACAACAAATGTACAGTGCTTTTTTGTGTATTCCATTTCGATGCTAAATGAAAATTTTTAAAGCATAGGCTAGCCTCTAGTTATCTTTACAAAACTTTCTAAAAAAATAAAATGGCGTATCATCAGTTGCATGATTTGATTGTAGCCACCACTGCAACTAAGACGATTTAGTCACCATTGTAATTTTAAGTATGAGAGGTTTTTTTTGCAGCACCCTGTACATGGTGTGCGTGTTGCTAGTTTCGTTAAGGATTTGTGCTTTTTCATTAATTTAATGTTCGTTTATGTATAAACGCAACGAACAATGATTTTTTTAAGCCAAAATATTGTTTGGTCAATAAAATCAGTTTTTTTTAGCTTAATAAAAACTTGCCCTAGCCTTAGTCTTGGAAATATCAGCGATTAAATAATTGATGATGTCTTCATTTTAAGATAAATTTTCATGACTATTAGCCGAGTGGAGGCGAGCGCTGTGTCAATCCCTGCAGAATTTCCTCTTCATAAAGGCTGTAACTTTCTTATTGCCAGGGCTGCAAACTCGATAGATTTTAATTCGAGTTCATAAAAAATTTGCAAAGCCCAGTTCGACTTCTTTTATTTTCAATTTTTCGAATACAAGTTCGAGTTCGACAAAAAAGACCGAGCTTATCGATTTCGAGTTCACACCCCTGGTTAAGACCAAAACAAAAACCATCAAACCCAAGACCTAGACCCCGAAAAAATGTCTCAAAACCAGTTTTAAGACCAACACTGCAACATATTATTTACTTTTCTTCTTTCAAAAGTACTCAATTAATGAACTCGAACTCGATCTTCGCTTTTTCGAGTTCAGGAATTTTTATTTTTTGAGTTCACGTTCGAGTCCGCATTCTCATCCTACCTGTTACGTGTAACACATGAACCTAAGAATTTTAAGTTGCCTTCTACGTATTATCTTCTTTTCTAGGGTGGTAGTTGATCGTAGCAAGACTTATAACAGGAATTTAAAAATAGAACATTACTTAAAGTTAGTCATCGCCTATATCTTTGCCCCTAGATTTGCGTAAAATTTCACAGAACTGGACAATCATCGATGCTGCAAGATCTTATACTGCAGCATATAAAAAAAGACTATGCTTTTGAAGTTTTTAAAAATGCACGGAGTATGATTTTGGTTTAAACAATCCATTGTGCACCACTAAAGATATCAAAATTTCTAAGAACATATTCAACTCCAACCGTCCGCAAAAATGTCTCCATGAACACGTTTTCTAAAACAAGTAGTGTAAACACGGAAGAGAGGTTTTTGCAATTTGATGCCTTGCATCCGGGGCGTCGATCCCAACCGGAACCGAAAACCGGAGTTAGCAATTTGACACTGGCCAACCCGAACCGAACCTGAATCATAACTTTTATAAAGCAGTGGACCTGAACCGGTAAAAATCTATTTTGCTAAACCCGAACCGGGACTTTATTACAATATTTAAATGGTTCAAGTAGTTCCACAGATTATTCAAAAAACTGGCAGCTCAAATTGCATGTTATGTAGTTGTGCGTTCTTCGCGTCATTGTGTGTAGATTATAATTATGCTGCAAGCAAAGCGATAACTATATTCACACTGAGCGAACATTATCTTTCACGAGTTTGCTTCACAGTTGTCGTCTATTAGGTCACGTTTTTTTAAAGAGCAACATGAAAGCGGGAATGGCAGTCTCTAGTAGTTTGCTGGTTGCTTTTGGTAAATCGGCATCTGTGAAAAAATTACTTTGCTTTGATCGATATCTAGGTAACGTTAATTAATTTTCAGACAGCTTAGGCGCCCATGCCTTTAAATCAGCACATTAGTTCAGAGGAGCTTGAGCTTGAGACGAGTTCGTGATCGCATGGAAAAACCGACAAAAGTTGCTGCTACAACAAGTTACTAAATCACGTTACTGTATAGTAGGAAACGAAAAGCGGTGGCTATTTTTCTTGCTTGGTTCCAAGCTTGAGGTAGAAATGCTCTGCGCCACTGTCAGCAATTGGCTACTGGAAACTCCGAAGCGGGTCTGAGCACAACAATGTTCTATGCATGACAGCAAAGGTTTCTTGAGACTGGAGTATAACAAAACAAATACAAAAGATAATAAATAAATTTTTTAGCTTTTCCCTAATTTGTTATCATTAAAAAATGGAATTACGTTTGTAAACTTATAAGTTTCAGTCAAAGTCATTTTGTGCGACTTATGGTAAAAAATTTATCGAAAAAATTAACAGAAACATGTATCAGAATATTACAATTATAGCCAATCTTCTATTTTAAAGTATTAATTTTTTTCCAAAATTTACTCCAACCAATTTTGTTGTGGCTATGTTCTTTTGTCGCAAGATTTTATAAAAATTAAGTTTTAGAATATTTGGGTCGCTTCAAGAAAAGGCTGAGAGCCACCGATCTAGTCTATATCGCCAGCTGAAGTTATAACTTTGATTATAAGCTACATTAATAGATGTTTATATGTATATTGTGATTGTTCTTTTGTGCGTGCGATGTTATGCTGTGTGAGCTAGTCTTTTGTCAGACTGGCCTACCATGGCGATAGATTGCTTGACCCCATCACCTGTCTGCCACATGTAGGTGGAGATATTCCTTTAAATGTCTTACCCAATGACACAATAAGCACACTTGCTAGCTTTTTCTCCTCTACAGGTATTTCCCAACCGTGCTGAGCGTCCAACAAGGAAGTTGTAAATACCGTTTTTAAAGTCTTCGGTATGTCTCGACATGGGAATTGAAGCCAGGTCTACCGACTGCTCAGTGGATGCTCTAACCTCATCACAGCACCGGTGTTGTAATTGTAATAGGTTGTGACATTTAAACATTTGAACATAATATGCCGTCTAGTAAGTTTTGAAGTAAACTGTTAAGGAAAGTCGAATATGATATACGCCTAATGAAAAAAAGCCTATAGCTTGTATAGTGTAAAAATTAAATTGTCATTAGGCTGCATTGTCAATTACGCATTATAAACTTCCTGTCAAGCAAATATCGACTCATAAATTTTTTTAATCTACGTCGTACGCAAATTTTTTTTATCAAAGGATTTGTCTTACATGTCTAGCTAGTAATATGGTTTCCCATCGAAAATGACATAATCTGTAACACTTTGTGAGAACTAAAACTTTTCCCTTCGGTTTTTAATATTTTGCGAATTTCTGCCATTGTGTGCTTTAGTAATCAGTCAACTAAAAAAACCAAGAAAGTTGAAAGAGAAAATATCGAAAAGTACTTCAAAAAGTAAGATAAGTAACCAAAATTTTATTTTCGGGTTAGAGCAAAAAAGGAAAAAAATTGAAATTCTGCTCTCGAGATATTTTTGTTATTTACACGTAATTGATTTTATTGCTAGCTCCAAGTGGTTACGATCGACAGAGCGTCTTATAAGCTAGAGACAAAACAACAAAGCGAGTGCTGAAGGCGCGAGGCTTCCGAAGGAAGCAATGCTATTGAGGGATATTTGCAAATTTTTACCATATAATTTGTTTCCCTCGGATCGCTTTGAAGTAGTGCAATATGTTTGAATCTTTTGCGTTGTGAGGCAATTCACTATTATAGTACTTTTGACGGTCATCAATCCAGTCAAACCTCTGTTGAGCTCGTTTTGGATCTTTTGTAGAAAGCTCCCTCCACTAATGCAAAAATGTGAGATTTAAGAAAAACACTCTCGCCACGTTTTAAGTACTGCAGCACTCACCGTTCTATGGTTGACGAAGAAGGTTAGGGTTATAGGGTTAGGGTTAAGTGGTGGGGGTATTTTTTTTGTCGGGGGCTTTCTACAAAAGATCCCTCGTTTTTTAGTTTTTTTGGCCAACTATGTTTATAGCAATATTCGTTTACAAAAACTATACAATGCACGTAAAAAAGAAAAAGCAACAAATATATATCGTTGAAACGTGCAATAAAACAGGCAAAAAATCGAACCAAAAGCTAGACCTCAATTTTTGTTTTTCTTGAACCCGAACCGAACCTGAACCGAAACTTGTATAAAGCATTGAACCTGAATCGGAGGTGAGCCGGCAAAAATAAATTTTGCTGAGCCCGGATCCGAACCGGAGTGATATCTTAAACGGTTTGACGCCCTGCTTGCATCATTTTCTGTATTATTGGCAAGGTTAAATATGACGCCGCTACATTTACGTTGGTCCAGACAATGCATTGCCTACACATCAAGATAGATAATTAAATTGATATACGAAATAGGATACACTTAGCCATTAGCTACCATTCTATTCAAAGAACTGACAACTGCAACTGCTGAACAACTCGTAAACGATGCTAATCCCAACAGGTGCCATCCAGCTTTACAAGTAAGCATTTGATTCAAGACCAAACAACAATATTAATCACACCGAAAACACAGCAAGTGAAAGAGATTCAACCCTTAACGCTGTGCTTGTTTTGTTCCAAAATTAACCTCAGAATGTTATTGGCCGACCAAAGTTGGAAGTGACCTATTGTTCTACTGTGGCACATCGCAGAAGATAAAAACATCAGTTATCTCGTCAACTTTACAAAAATCTCTATGCTCATAAAAAGCTATGGAAATATAACGATGACGCTTTTACCAACAACCCATAGAGACAAACTAAAGAACAGCGTTAACCGCGATTAATTTCTACGAAGAATAGCAAGACGAAATAATGGCAAAGAAAACAACAATGCTTTTCCGAGATTTTTCGCCTCAATGAGTGTGTTTTATTGCAAGGGAAGAAAAAATCTGGTATGTCTAAATTGATTTGTTCTGATTCTTCCTTGTATTACTACTTGTTTGAATTCCATTTGTAGATTCATGTTAAATTTTCAAGACGTTCTGATGCGAAGAGGCGCTGCACACGGAGTACAATGGGATGATAAGAGAATCTATGTTATTGCCAAAGCAATTCAACAATGTAATGTTGGAAATGGGACCTTTTTATTCCAAAAAAGTCATTTCCTATTTTGCAAAGTTTTAAAGTTTTATTGGCTTGGATTTGGGTCTTGTCGAAAGCAAAGTTTTTGGAAGAACCATCGTTGAGAAATGTACAAGCAATGGTGGGGATAATTCCAAAGGGAAAGAATCTATCTGGTTGAAAAAGATATTATTCTTCTTATAGTCAAACGTTTTCAGACTGCTCGAGGATCGGAATATTATTTCAAAGAGTTAGAGCAAGACATACAGAAGATGACATCAATAGCTCATGACAGAAAAACATTAAGGTAATGGATTCAAAAAAATGCTTGCATAGCTGATTAGATGGCGTTTCGATCCACATTCGCAAACTGGGGAGAAATTGTTGCTCAAAAGTCTCAATATGTAAGATACTATTAAACTAGTAAGGTACTATTTTTGTATTTCAACTGTTTCCGATACTTTGCTACATGACTCTGTCATTTGTCAAGGCAACTGGAATCTTTTTGTTTTCTTAATTCGACAAAGCTCGGCTTTGTTTTATTGCATGTAGAAAAACCAACTATTGTAGCTGGGAATTGTTAGTTTTTAGCGATTGTTTACGATTAAGTAGCAAATACCCAAGCACATGTGGTGCATTCAAAGACTGTGAATTACACAAAAAGAGCTTTTGCAGAGCGCTGTTGGATGTCATATGACACTGGAAAAGTGCTACAATAAATCAGCTGCTACTGCAGGCGGGATCACAAGCTTTGCAAAACAAAAAAAGCCGTTGCTTTGTGGAATATTTCAAAGCACGAAAAAGGTTAGTATGCAGCTCACCTAAAAGAGTCGTGTGGCATGCGTTAGCTGATCCCAGTGAACTCAATTTGCATAACGAATTTACCTTATCTGCAGCTATGCGAGGTCAAACAGACCAGAAATATTGCTCGATTACTTTAGATCAGTCTGCAATCCTTTTTCATCTAGAGATAACCTTCGCAATATTGTTACAAATCAGAAATCTCTTCAGGAATCTAAAAATATTTAACGGAATGTTTGAAGATTGGTGAAAAAATACATCAACAATATATTGAGTCAGATGAAGAAACACGACACCAACGGACCGACGCGATGGCGTAGTGGTTAGAGCATCCGCTTCGCAGTCGGTAGACCTGGGATTCATTCCCTATGTCGAGCCATACCAAAAGACTTTAAAAAATGGTATCCACAGCTTCCCTGCTTGGCGCTCGGCATTTATGGGAGGTTGTAGAGAACAAGCCGGCAAGTTCGCTTGTTGTGTTCTTGGGCAAGGCACTTAATGGGACGCCCCCCGCCTTTATGTGAAGACAGGCGGCCCAGTTTTCCCTCCGAATAGAGGGTTGGTGGCAGGAAGGGCATCCAACCGTAAAACAAATGCCATATAATAAAAATGCAGATATCTGCTGTGGCGACCCCTAATCGGGAATAAGCCGAAAGACAAAGGAGAAGAAGATGAAGAAACACGTTAAAGAATTGCACAATACCGTAAAGAAGAACAGCATTGCAAAGCCATTGCCAATTGTGCTGAAGTCCAAATTTTCCCAAACGAAAGATACCGCCGAGACATTTTGATACATAAATCATATTAGAGAGAGGGGAAACAACATGACAGAGTTCCTCAAGTATAAATTACCAGCGACATCTCATCTTCTTGTTAATGAATGCGAAGGTAGCTTCAGTTTAAAGAAGTCTCGTCGAGCTGCTTTACCGAGGGCTTTTGTGCAAGTTCTTCCAAACTGCCAAAGCAATATTCCAGCAGAGTTTTGTGACGGTACCCCAATGGATTTTGTGGCGGTTTGCGGTTTGCCAATTAAAAAAAAGGTCTTAAAACCATTGGAATCCTAGTAGAAAGCTTTTCTGGTCTCATTTCGTCAAGATCCCAGTCTCAAAGAATTGATATTATTTTTGATGCATACAAAAAACACTCTTTAAAGGAAAATACGCGATGCCGAGGATAAGTGTCATCTCCGATTCATAAGACTATTTTATCATTTGCTCGAAATCTTCCAAAAGACAATGTCAATGTTTTGGGGTTCCTTTTTAAACAAACTTGCATTGCAAATCTATGTGTTCGAAAGGATGATGCCAAATGTGTCTTCAACAAAATGGTTATATTTTGGCGGCGTTCAAGCCGGTGAGTGTAAAAACTTTTGCTTCTCAGTGCGTCTGATATTCGTCACTTGAACAGCGAGCAAGATGAAGCTGACGACAGCTTTATGTTTCACGTATGCAATAGCGTGTTGCAGCGTCGTATCTCTTCCACAACAGCACAGTTGTTTGACACCGATGTGTTGTTATGCGTCTGTACCATTTTCTAAAGAATTAGTGTTTATTTAAAGACTGTTTCTATGACTAGAAGGCAATCAAGCTGCGAAAAAATCTCTTTTATTTCATTTGCTAGTTTCGCGCTTAGATAGCAGCCTAATTTGGTCTCATCACAGCAAGCTATTCATTAAAGTGGAAGCGATACAACCAGCATAGTGTGGCCGAGACTTACTGCATTACGTTAATTAATAAATTTACGTTTGCTACATAGATTTGGAGAATATACCCTGTCAAAAATATCCTAGAAAACCCAGAAAGAGTTTTAGTGTTGTCTTTGAAACGCAATAACAACGAGACGTGTTATCAGCTTCCATGAGAGCAATACCATGATGTAAATAAGACGCCAAATTCTCTGAAGATTGCATGCTGCTCCACAGCATAAAAGTCTATTTTCTGTAATGCAAGACACGGATTCAAACTGTGAATCCGATTTTGCTTCAAACAAGTTCACTTGATTAAGGATATCAAAACACTTGTGACGGTTTCCTGCATGTAATTTTGCCAGGGGTTAATCGACCTGACAACTTACTATCTCCTTGTTCTTGTCCAGAATCTTACAGTCGAAAGTACAACATTACATATGATACGTTTTCCAAGTACAAATTTTTTTATGAAATATTCCAACTATCAGAAAATTGCCAAGTGCTGTCGTTACTGAGTAAATCTTACTGCGTAATTTTAGCCTCAAGAAAATTTTCATCTTATTGTAACGTCACCAAAATGTTTTTGTCCTTGTCTTAGTTTAGTTTAATATCAGACGAACAAAAAATCTAAAATTATTTTTCACAAAAAATTCTACATCGATTGATACACCAAACGATTGATACACCAAACGATTGATACACCAAACTCGGCAAATACACACAACTGGTCACTTTCACAAAAAATTCACATTTTTCACTAAAAATTCTACATCGATTGATACACCAAACGATTGATACACCAAACTCGGCAAATACACACAACTGGTCACTTTCACAAAAAATTCACATTTTTCACTAAAAATTCTACATCGATTGATACACCAAACGATTGATACACCAAACTCGGCAAATACACACAACTGGTCACTTTAAAAACAATTTTTGGGGGCCTGAGAATCTGCAAAGTTGAGGAACTTTTTTTTTTATCAGCTTTTTGAAACCAAGAATTTCGCCTAATTTAGTTTCCAAACAGAAGTAGAGACCTATTGTTTTGCCTATTATCGTCTCCAAACAGATATGAAGATCTTTTTCTTTTTACATTTGTGCCAACATTATGCCGTTACGGGGTAGCCATCGCCCTATATACTCCTAAATACGTAAATGAAAAGGAGTTGGCATGAAGTGGCGGGCTGCTCCAAGCGAAACCGCGACTCTTTCTTACAAAAGCCTTCTTTGGTACTACCCTAGTCCCGATATTGAGAAAAGTATCCTGTTTATTTTTTTCTGAAATTTGGGGAGTTGCTTTACTGGTCAGCTTTAAAGATTTAAAATTTTTGTGACTCTACTGACCCAACGGCGTTGTGTCTGGTTCTTCTGCAGAAAAATAAATCTGCACCCAAGCTACCGGCGGCCATCTTAACTGCACTACTGTGTACCTGCTCCAAATTCTCGATAGCTTAAGCGTAGTAGAAGCAAAGGAGCATAACACTTGCACGAAACTACAACAAGAGTTTCTTAGCTAATCTAGGCTACTCATGAATTATTTAAAACCAGATTATTTAAAACCGTCTGGTATGTTAAAGTGATCAATCGAAGTTACTTGTGAAAAACAAAAAAAAATCTTTAAAACCAAAAAAAAACTATAAAAATATCGAGCAAAATGTGATTCGGCCAACTTCTTGAGGGAAGAGGTAGATAAAATTTTGGAAAAGACGCTCATCAGTTTCTTCTTTAATCACATCTTGAATTAAGTGCATTTTTTTTCTCAAAAGCAGCGCATTGTAGGCTTAAAAAAGTGGTCACCCGTGAACGCAGAAATAATTAGTCTGCTACACACCTTAGCACGTCAATTTTAAACAAAAATTAGACTAAGTAAATCCTAATAACTATCCTTCACACAGATCTACTTGGGTACGTTTTAGGGATTAATATTCTCTTTCCAAAACAAAATTTGTTATAACGCATTTCCGTAATTTGATGTATTCATTGTAAAAGTTTGACGTTTGGGTTTGGACATTTCCCTTTCATAGAATCCATTTTTGCGGTCTTGTAAGTTTGCTCTGTAATATTGAATATTATTTTGCTATTTGCTGTTGATTGCTTTATGCTGAGCAGAAATAAATTTCCCATGGTTATTATTGTGATATTAATTTTTCTTCTTTTTGGTTTTCTATTTCATGCGACCCGCTACGGTTGAGATAAGTGCCGCCTTTGTGTATGCTGAGTTTTGCAAGTGCGGAATATAATTTTTTTCCTTTTGTACTATAAATAAATTTATTAACTTCCATTTTATTCGAAACCATAATCTTTTTTCAAAAAGCTACATTTGCGAGTGGAAAATCGGTGATGGTCCCCGGCATTGCTTTTTTGTTTTGAGAAGATGCTGTTAGTAATATTTACTTCTCATTTTTTTAGTTATTGTACTTTTCTGCGTATTAGCACGAGCATAGCTACGTGGATGATTGATCCTTTTTCCGCAGTCTTACCGCAGCTACGATTTGCTGATCTTTTGTCAAATAAACTTAAGTGACCCCTAATCTAAGCAAACAAACAGCAAACAGCTGGGTTTTAAGCTATTGGTCACAGCAAACTAGGTAAATGTAGTTGATAATTCTAAAATCTGTGGAGTAGCAAAGGTGTGGAAAGAGGAAAGATATAACGATGATAGCACAGCGGTGTTTGAGTTTCTATCGGGATAAGAAATGTTTATCAGTTTTCTCGTGGCGTAATCGTGAGGGCAAAAAAACATGACACCCTTGCTAAATTTTGAAAAAACTCACGCACTGGCAAAGTGAGGGGTTTTGTAATTACCAAAACATGAATGAGAATCTTTTGTATGTGAAGGAAAATCTCCAGATAAGGTAGGCCTTCTTTTGTTTTGTTTTTGGCTACGCCCACTCTCTTTTTCCAACGTTGATGTCTTACGGCTATAGCTAAAAAATAACACCACAAACTACGAGGTAAGTTGATAAAATGTGCTTTCTGGTTCTGGTTTTCGCCACTATGGCTCACATAAGATGACGAGAAATAATCCGCTTATTCAAAATAAGAGGAGCAAATAAGAGTTTGAGATCGATTCACGGTAGGCTTATTGCGAAGCAATCCGAAATAACATTCAAGCCACCTAAAGATGTTGTTTCGAGAGGTCACGCTATACTTTAAACCTAAAACCATAATTTGGCCATGCTGCATGATTGTGTGCAATCACAAAAACAGTTTGAAAAATTTCTTTAGAAATTTCGAGAGCTATTCGTGGCTTATTTTGCCTGCCCTGGCTATGCCTATATCAGTTTATTAGCAAGTTCTTGCAGTTTCTGAGTAAAACTAAAATCATTTAGTTTGTGATACCCAATTTTGGTTAGTAAATTTGTAAGTCTGCTACAAAAATGTTGTTGATAAAGTAGAGAGCTTGTGGCCTTCAAGCTATTACTTTCGCTTCTTTCCGCACGTAGTAACAGAGAGCAAACGATGGATAGGACTCGAGCAAAAAATGTTTAAATGAAGAAAAAAGAAATGCATTGGTTTTGCGTAATTTGTTGAGTAGGAATGCTTCTAAGGCGCTAAGCCATTTTGTGGCAAAAGCAAAACAACAAATATAGAAACAGAATTGTGAATAATTATAACTGTGAGATGACAGTAAATCTATATAGCGCCACTTTTTTTCTTTCAAATGCAACTAAATTTGGTTTTGAAATGGCTGTGCAGTTTGCAAACCTATTTCAGAAAGTCGGTATACAACAGCAATTTCTTGTTTAAGAAGGAGAAAAAGTTTGGTGCTACTATAGCGTGAGGTCTACCACACTATAGCGTGAGATCTACCTCCGGTTACTACTATAGCGTGAGGTCTACCAATGAATTATTTATCCCTCCCCTCTCTATAGCCACACTATAGCTGCACACTTACTACTATAGCTATAATAATTCCAAACACCACACATACATTCCAGGGTTAGGGTTACGATTAAGGTTAAGTTTAGGGTTAGGGTTAGGGTTAGGGTTAGGGTTAGGGTTAGAATTAGGGTTAGGGTTAGGGTTAAGGTTAGGGTTAGGGCAGTGGTTCTAACCCTAACCCAAACCTCACGCGATTTGCACCTCGGTAGATGCGAATCAAGCGGTAGACCTCACCCTGCATCTCGGTAGGTGACTTATGTCGGTAGACCTCACGCTATAGTAGCACCAAAAGTTTTTTGCTTGAAATTTGTAAAAAGTTTTTTCACAAGTGATTTCGATTGAAAGTCTTCATCACTCTAATACTAAAAATTTTTTATATTTGATTCTCTCTGTAGCTGCGGATGTATTTTTTACTTCAAGCAAATTTCTTGTCGTATGCTTCTGGCTATAAAAGAAAAAGCATCTTTGCGGAAATTAGATTGCCAATGATAAATACAACCGCATACAACAAAGCATGTTTCAAATTTTTGTTGTTCAGGACTGTTTAATCAACCATTAACTTAACCTTTGTGTAATCATACTGCCTGTATTTTAGATGAAAGTCAAAAATGTTAACTGTGTTTTTAATAGACACTTTTGACGTAATTGGAAACCATGGTCCATTCTTTTGTTTCAAAAGCCGTTTACCATATAAAATCAAGTCTAGCCGCACAGACTATTTTTAGAATTGTCAACATCAGTTAGGGGTTGTCGGTTTAAAAATTAATGTTGCTTAAGTTTTCGTTATCGAGGTAGGGCGAGTTGAAATCTTGACAAAAAAGTACATATTGGCAGACGTGTTGCAGAATGTGACCGCTGAGATGAGTATTTTGTAAAGAACGCTCCGCTGAGCCATGGTTGAATGATTGGGCTCGGTGAGAAGTGTCCAGTAGCTATGCGAACCCATTTCTTGTCTACTCTACTAAAATATTATCAACAGCATCTTTGTCGATCATAAAGCGATGAACTTTATTAGCGAGCGACCATAGAATTTGTGAGTATTACGTATTCCGTTTCTATTTCTTTTTTTGAAATGATTGGGCGCAAAAAAATTAAGTTCTCTCAAGAGCTTCGTGATATCCTTAACTTTGAGAAACACTGGCTTACACAACCTATACGTAGAGTAGAGAAATGAACTTACGTAGAGTAGAGGAAAGCTTTTGTAGGAAGCCCTAGGGTCTACGCCGTAGACTGGCTATTTCTGTCTTGCTATGGTTGTAGAAAAAATACTCTCAACAGCTGTTGCGTCAACAAAAATGATTAAGAGCGTTAGTCCATGCGTACATAATCTGTGCATTCACCCAAAGCAGGCAAATACAATGTACAGCAGCACGGCAGGTTAAAATGTTTTAATTGAAAATTACCTAGCTTTCTCTAGACCCTTAAGTTATTGAAAAATTTTAAGTTGCTAAAGCGAAATTATGAAGTTGGTTTCAGTAAATGAAACTTGTTTTGATCAGGAGGGTATAAAAGTAGAACTACAGAATCATACTCAACTTTGAAGAATAAGATCTAATTTGAACAATCTACATAAAGAATACGCTGAAAAAAGTGTAATTTGACAGCGACAAATGAAAAAGAACCAAGCTAAAAGCCTATAAAAATATTATTTTTCTGCGTCCAGGTTAGTTAATAGAAGACCTACTTGATGTAAAGAATCTAGCGATGGGTTTAAATTTTTGCTCCCTCTACAAGCGTGCGCTGGAGTATGCAAGCTTACGCTAAAGTGTTTTTTCTTTTATTTTGCAAGAAAGTGCTAGCTGTAATGTGAAAGTATACAGCGAGCCGCTGTCTGTCCAGTGGAAGGGATTGAGCAGTAGCATACTAGGGGGAACTTTGCGTCATGACCCTCCTTTTTTGGCCTTGCCATAACCTAAAAAAAAGAGGAAGGATTTTTGCCTTAAATTGATTTACAAAATTGTTATCATGCACTCTCAAACCAAACTGCGAATTTGGCGCCGGCTTCTTTCAAACCAATCCTCGATTTCTCACTAATTGCAAGCATGTAGCTTTACCTCCGTCAGATAGCAGGACGAAACGTTTTGGGGATAAACTCACTAGAATTTCTTTAGACGCAGGTAAAGAAGTGGTTGAAAGGCTCTATTAATGTCTTTGAGACAAGCTTGAAAGCATTTTTACTTTTCCGATTGGACATTTCTGAATCAGTCTGTGAATATCCCAGGGAGCGAAGCATTGAGAGAATTTTTGAATGGCATAGTTACTGGTTGCCTTTAACGGGCAGTAAATCAGATTTAGGATTAGAATAAATACCAAACTAGCGATTTGAACTTCTCGGTCGGTTCATTGTGTAGATTAAATTTCCACCACCCAAATGTATTTGCAGAGCAATTAGTGAAAGCATGACACTGGCATTTAATATCGCATTCGTAGGACTGCTGTCACTGTTTAGAGGTCAATTAGCGGTACAAAGCATTAAACACAAGACAAGTAGCATTTGTTATAGAACAGAAATAATATTAAAAGATACAGAAACATGAGGTATGCTGAAATATACAAAAAAGGTAATGAAGTGAGATAAATTAACCGCTCAAACATCAACGCTAACATTTTGTCTCGAAAACACCATTTTTGAGGCTGATTATAACACCAAACATGTTTTTCAAATGGTGTTTCAGAAGCGTTAGTTAAACCTTCGTGAAAAACGCCAATACACTAAAATTAAATAGGCTTTAGGTTTATACCAGTAGATCTTTTAATGTGTTGTTTCTATCTTTATCTGGTGGAACACAAAAAAGTTTGAAAAACAAAGGTGTAAAATAAAAAATTTTTAGTACAAGCTGCTTATAATATTGTGGTTTTGATATTATTTTATGCAAATCAGGGGTCGGAGTCCAGCAAATTCATCCCTGGGTGCTTTTAAAATGCATAAATCTTCACTTATTATTCAGTCAATTAGAAAGCAAGAAGACTTAAATTTCAAACTTGAAAATCTTCCAATATTCTAGTTTGCAAGTACTTTTGCAAAGATTTTGCACTTTTTTCGTCATTGCTGCCCACTGGCAACTTGTACTTACAATGCTTGATACCATGAATATCGAAAAATTTTCAAGTTTGAAATTTAACTTTCTTGCTTTGTAATTAACTGAATAATAGTGAAAATCTATGATATCCAAGAGCACACAAAGGTGGAGCAGTGTTGAAATAACGATCGAGAAAATAGGATCAATGCTCGAGACTTCACGCTTGACTAAAAGTTGAAAGCAAAAGATTGATTAAACCTCAAGCAGTTGTTGATGTTTAGTTTTAAAAACGCACGCTTTTATTAGGC
This sequence comes from Trididemnum clinides, assembly GCA_963675345.1. Taxonomy (NCBI): domain Eukaryota; kingdom Metazoa; phylum Chordata; class Ascidiacea; order Aplousobranchia; family Didemnidae; genus Trididemnum; species Trididemnum clinides. The sequence continues at coordinate 27,641,581 of OY776298.1, read as the reverse complement.
CGAAATTCTTTCCAAAAAACCTCGGAGGCCATTTTTCCCTTATTTTGAACGCGATTATATCTTCTTCGAAACAAATTTTGATTTTTTCTGCAGTTTAGCTTTCAAAATCTTTCAGCGTTGTCTTGCCTGGTTGTTGTGTCTGTTTAATCCACTAGGTAATAAATAAGTCTAAATTTTGGAATTTAAAAACCGTTTTATCTTTAAGTGTTTTAACTAGAAGTTACAATCTCGTATGACGACCATGGGGTCTAAGAAAGTGTCGTCAAATCTTTCTCTCGCCCGAGTATTTGCCCAGAACTTCACCTATCAAATTCTTTTAAATTTGCTGTGAATTTAGCCAACAGTTAGCTACTAGCTATTAGTGAGGTTATTTAATTTTCTGTCAGCAATGTACAGTTAACTCCACAGCTGTGAAAACAGCAAGCCATCTTGTGATGGGTGTGTAATTAAAGCTTACCATAAGTAATTTATTCTGTCGAAAGCGCAATCCATTTACCAGAGAAAGTTTTATTAATCAGGTCGTACCGTTTTTACTGCCCACCGATATTTTTCCGGTTCGTAGGACAATATTGTCCTTGATGTCAAGAGCACAAGCGTTGAGCAGCCGCATTTGGATCTCATCAACTACGAACTGAAGGTTCGGTGTCTCATGGAGATGCTTGTCGGCCAGAGATGTGTAATTTTCAGCACAGCGGGGCAATCCTAGCAAACTGAATTGAACTACGGCCGCATACTTGCATTTGTCATTCTTCAATTTAATCAAAAATGGGCCTTTTAAAGTGAAGTTCTTATTTAAAAGTTACTCCGGATTTTAGCAACAACTGTTTTGATAAGTGAGAATATTTACTTTACTACAATGATGAGAGCAGCATGCTCTTTCAAACTCGCAAATAAAAACTCATAGCTTCGATCATTTATAAGTTTTTTAAAAAAGGGGATGTCAGTCTGGATTGTAAAAAATTTTTCAATTTTGGACGGTCAGGACTTTTTGCGGGAGATCACTATCGAAAGTTGTGGCGTGGTAGGATAAAACGTAATGTGTTTTGGCTCTTTGCTATCGGAAATGTTTGGTTGGAGTTCGATGTCTATTGAAGGAGGCTCTGCATTCAGGTCTTTAGCCCCTGTCCCCGATCGGGATTTTACTTGCAGAAGTACTTTTTCGTAAAGGCAACTATGCTGTACTCGCATTTTTTCGGTTAATCTGTTTACCACGGTGAATGATTCAAGCGCAGCTTCTATGCGAGAAATCATCATCTAGCTCACGACAAATTTTATCTTTAATCTCTTACGACTGAGAAAAACGGATATTTATCACTTGTTTCGGTAAATTTCTGACATTTGAGTTTGCTCAATACTCAACCTGACGAGTTCTAATAGGAACGAAACCGGTCGTGGAAGTGGTATTTTATTCAACTGATTGCAGTTAGCCTACATGCCTTAATATCAATTAATTAAATTAATATCTTCAAAACAGGCTAACACCAGCTTCTATAATTCGTATTTCAGAACAAGTTACGCTGAATTGTGTCGAAAATGCTCGCGATACGAACAAAAGAGCGCATATTTGTTGCGCACAGCGAGAAAGTTTTACCGAAATTTGAGATTTTATTGAATTAGCTCTACCAGCAATTAATTTGCAGGTATAGGGATCATGACGATAGTTATTCCAATTCAACTTTCAAGTTATACATTGTTTAAACAACAAATATATCAGCTTTCAAAATCATTTATGGGATCTTTTGCAGAAAGCCGCTGCCAATAATGCAAAAATGTGAGATTGAGAAAAACACCCCCACCACGTTTTTTATTTTGAGCGGTGGTGGGGGTGTTTTTTCTTGGCGGGGGCTTTCTGCTAAAGATCCCATTTATGGCCGATATGTTGATAATGTTCTTGTATTTTTATCCACACATTTATTTTTTCATAAATGCCACAAGGTTTGGTTGAGTTATGATCATAAACCTATTGATCTAAGAATAAAACTTCTCATCAAGAATTACAGCAGATTTTGAGACGAGATTCCGCTGTCTGACACTGAGTGCGAAGAGAGCGTCTATGCGCTTTGTTTGCGATAAAGCACGACAAGCATCTTTTCAGGTGTAAAGGCAACTTTTGAGATTTCCGGAAAACTTGCAGAAATATTGCCAAGGTTGAAGCTTGTTTCTATTTTTCTGCAAGTTCTTTCCTAAACTATCATGACGAGCTTAGAATCATAGTTGATAATTCGAATTTTCAGTTTCTTCCCAAATGCTGTGAACTGCAGAGAAAATAAACGGTTGATTTGTGAGGTAGAGAGTCGACATTCACTCTAATATCTCTTTGAAAGGCTATATAAAGACCGCATAAAAAGCCTAGTTAGAGAAGAGAAGTAGCAAAATGCTTTAAGGCGATTGCGATGCTAAAAAGAACAAAAAGTAAGATATACGTTGACGACAATGATGATCGAAACGATTGCTTTTTGTAACTATTGACTATCTAAACTTGAACAAGATAGCGAACACTAGCAAATATTGATATTTGTTTGAAGTGGAAAAACTGGGGTAGTCTCAATAAGGTTTAGGGACCACGACTACAGACTATTCCACCTGTGTGAAGCTGTCTGCAATATCTCCAAGCATTGAGCGTGGGAGAAATTTTGCAGATTCTTGCGCAATAGTTGCAGCAATTTTCTTTCCGCTAGCATCTTGGACAAAATCTTGATCGGAAAGTAGCGAGGAAGAAGTATTTCACATTCTCTCATTAGAATTTTCTTTCCGCTGGAATTTCAAACAGCATGCTGCTGAGGATATCTCGTGTGAGAAAGAATTTTGATTCTTGTAAACGCAGCCTAAGACTCATTAAAAACGTGCTCAATGATCTTTGTTTAGTTCACAGTACCGGTAACAATTTTGAGACATGGTTTGCAGTCATATAGCAGACATGGACGCAGTTGGACAAGAGGAAGCCTTATCCTTGCCACAGAAAAAATAACTACTTTTTGCTTGCAGTTGAAGCTGATCATAATTCTCTTTTTTTGGAAAAAACAGCTTTTTTGGCAACTTTTCCTGCTGGTTGTTTAGCCCTACCATCCCTAAAAACGTACGATTCAGCTACTGTCAAAAATAAAGGTACTTTGTTTGGAAATGCAGGAATACTGTGCTATGAAATTCGTGAGTTTTTGCAAAAATGTCAGACTATCTGAGATTTCGTTTATTGCTCATTTCCAAATTACTGGGTCTGCGATAGGCGTGGTTAACTTCACAGGAGTTAAATGTCTGAACTTATTTCCAATAACGTTAGCATTGCGTGAGCTGGATCAAATGAGATTTTGGAGTTAAGCTATTTGACGTAGAGCACAGTGATGCTTAGTTTTTCATCAGAGCTAAAAGGATTTTGCTTGTTATAGAAATGTACTAGTTGTTGGCTTAGTGAAGTGGTTCTTAACCACTGTGCCGCGGCACTTTTGTGTGCCGCCAAATTTTTGATATGTAATTTTAGATATATTTCGCATTAAAAGTATTATTATTATTAACTTGTAATCAATCCTTTATTAAACGAACTGTTATTTTTGTAGTGCATATTATTTTATTTCGTATATTTAAAATTATTGTCATAAACTATTTTACGCAGTGTGTTATAGGTAAGTCAATAATTTTTAAATTTATCTTTTTCTATGTGTGCCGCCAAATTTTGAAATCGTTGAAAGTGTGCCGCAACAAAAAAAGGTTGAGAATTACTGGTTTAGTATATTACAGGTTAGGTTCAGCTTAACGTTTCATTATAGTTTATGAAATTGTGAAAAGAATGCCAAGACAAGCAGCATGGATTTCGGGATTTATGATTTCAGTTTTTATTACATTACATTGGACGTGTACAGCTGAAGATGTAATTGTACCTGCCGTGAAGAAAGTCTCCCGATCCTCAAAAGAACAGACTTTATCTAGGATTAGACGGCAAAACGGTGAGATTTTACTTTAGTTTCCATATTCTCGGTCATGGAAAACATCTACTGCTATACCAGAAGCGTTGACCCCTACCAATACCATAGCACAAAGGGGTACATTGAGGTGGCAAGTACCATCAGCCTAACTTATTGCTCCGACACTCAATCAAATTGTTCTTTGATATAAAAGGGGGCCCTGGCCCCAATTATCTACTGCCCGTGCGTGAGGGGGTTACGCTCTGGTGGCGTTATACACCGGTCTACTGCTGGACAACTCGTGTCAACACCCATATTGTAGTTAGGCGAACTGCCTTGCTCCATAACTTACTGAAGCACTGCGATCACACGAGCAGAAAAATGTTGAAACGTGTCTTTTGCAAGAGCAACTCAGTGGTGCAAGGTACGCACGAGAAATGACGCACAACTTGGAAGGAAAGCGCTTTATCGCCATTAAATATCATTGCCGGTTAGACGGTATAATTGTTGTTTCACAAACAGTATTTCATCTTAATTTTCAAATTTATAAATTGATTATTTGTGCTTTTTGTTCTGTTTGTTTGTAGTTGTCATTTTTAGGTTTAAAATATTCAAACGAAATTTATTAAATTTCTAAAAGGGACTAAAATACCATTGAAATACAGTAAGTACACAGGCAACAAAGTGACCTTTTTTCTGCTTACAAACATCAACAAAGTAATATTAAGAAGATTTATTTTGTTTACGCTTTTTGATATCATGGCCAATACTTTGCTCTTACAGCAGTTTGAACATTCTCGTGTATGTTTGACGTTTTCGCAATGTCAATCTTACTTAAACAAAACTTTATCTTTATTGTAAACCTTGCACTTAATTGGCAAAGCAACATATGCCCCTTACGCTCGTATGCTGCTTTGCTAATTAGGTGCTTTCCCAATTAGGTGTTTTGCCAATTAGGTGCTTTGCTGCTTTGCCAATTAGCCGTAAGGGACATGCCCCTTACGCCCGTATGCTGCTTTGCCAATTAGGTGCAAGGTTTGCAATTTCCATATCTTCGCCTATAATTTTCAAATCTTTATCTATATTCAATTTGCTTTCAATTACAGTGTGCATGATTCAGAAAAGCGGAGAGTTTTCCATCAAATTACAATAAACCGATTTGGTACGAGTTGACATAAGCAATCACAGGAGCGTATTTAAACATTCTGTAGCTGCGAGAATAGTTAGTTTCCAAATCAAATTTGGGATCCAGTCTGGGGTCAAAACTCTCATAGCTTCCAAACTAGCCAAAAACTCAAAATTTGCTAATGGAAGAGGAAATTACTGCTGAGACTTTGACTCTCGCCCCTCCTCTCATAACGGTATGTCTCGCCTTGGAAGTGCATAGCTTAAACTGGAGCTTTCCAACCAGAAGTCAGCGGGCCATCGGTGGGCATCGAAACTCTTTCAGTAGGGCCGCGAATCATTTCAAAATGTTTTAATTTTCCGATATTTATTTGAAATAGTTCTTAAAAATGAGCAGATTTTTTAACTTCCATTGATTAAATCAAGCTTTTCAGTGTTGAATATTGCATGTATTGCTGATATTTTGGTTTTGCGTATTAACACAATTTCCCGTTGCTTTGCCCACCCTGTCTTGTTATGATTACCCAAAACCGGCATCAGTAAAACTGGATCTCGAGGTTAAAAAGGCTGGGAGCCACTGGCTTACACTGTCCATGAAAGAAAGTAGAACGTTGTCAAAGAAGCAATAGCACAAACTTGCAAGGCTTTTAAAAGTGTTCAGCTCTACGCCATTGCTTTGGAGTAAAGTTCATAACGTAGGTTTGAAATTGAAATATTTGGCCGTCTCCAAGCTTCAAGTACTTAATATTCTGATAACAACCAGTGTTCAAAAGCATTGTGAAAGCACGTGTAGTAAGTAGCTGCTGTCTATATTGATATGACTCATTTGAATGGGAGGTAAATGCCACCTGTTGTCGTTCTTGGTCTGTCTGTTTGCACTTCAAGTTTTGTCACGCATAAAAGCGATTTCGTAAGTGTTTTTCTCTCGTTTTAACTGTCACTCAATAACGCCAGAAGGAACGACGATATAGAGGGCAAAAAAATTATCAAGGAGGGAAGAGTAATTGTTGAAGTGGGTTTGAAGAGAGGGATACAATATTCTGTGGAATCTTTTGCACACCGAGTCAAACAATGAAATAAAAAACTAAGTAGGCTTATGAGCAATAATTGTCATTAAGGGTTCAGCAAGTTGGGAACTGAGTAAACCCCTGTTTTGACTGAATTTTTTGATTGCCCCGTATAAAATGTCATCACAAAAGTCTAATCTCAACAAATAACGGAACGTCATTATTTGACACTTAATTTCCTTGATTCTTACAAAAATTTTATGGCTTGTAAACATAGGTCATCCCCAATAATACTTTCCCTCCGCAAAATTTTGGATAGCTGAATTCCTGATTCTTCTTGGTATTTCTACCATAAAATTGCTTTTTCATTACATTTCATACTCTTCCTAACGAAGGTAACCTACAGCAACGCATTGGCTTACATTCAAATATTTTCACGCTATGTGATGTTTCTTTAAGCTTAATGACAACTTATTTTGAAACAGTGGAATCCGCTAGAAATTTGTAGAGAAGTACCGGTACTGAAATATCACGGAAACCGATAACGCTTATTAACTGTAATGATTTTTTGATCCAGGGCAATTTAAATCATAATTGACGAATTCGGTTGCTTTGTTATTTTCTCCGCAATGCTCCAACTACTGAGTGACCAGCAGAAAATCTATGAACATTAGTTTTAGTCTTTGGATTACGCATATTCATATCAACTAGCCTTCAAATTAGCGAAGTGTAAGTTCTAAATAAAAGGGGAACTTGACGTGACAAGCCGATAGTCAAATTTACAGATGATAGGCTTGAAGTTCTATGTCCAAAGGGTTGCATTGTGTGCAGCAGAGCCCAGCAACCGTCTTTGCTCTCAAGCTCACATGCTTCAGGTTCAAACGTTGCCTTGGGCCAACCAAAACCGCTTCTGTGAGTGGATATAGCCTTTATAATCGTGCAGTCATCTTGCAGTCTATCAAACTTTCCGTTATGATGTGTTTTATCAGTTGGCTAAGTTCTTGTTGCAATGTCTGCTTTTTGCATGATTATGCAATGTCTGCTTATGCACCACAACAATATTTCAAAAACAATTTTTATAAGATCTTGCAATACATTGGAAAGATTACAATGGTATTCTCGATAATTTTAGGTTCTATCAATTCATTGGAGACAGATGACATGGCTTTAATCACAAACATGTCATTTTCTATCTTTCGATAAAGGTCGCTACGGTGTAGGTGAAAAAATTGCTTTTTAATGCCGCTTTACCAAGATACGCTTAAGCCGGAATAAAATTGATTATACCAAAATGATATACGAGACTCGTAATAACACGCAATTTTTCCAACAAAAGCCCTTTAATAAAAAGTTTAGTCGCACAAAATTGCATTTTTACTTTTACATATATTAAGTGCTCAGAGACAAACAGTAAGCTTGGTACTAAGCCGACATGCTGCATTTAAAGCCATTTTTGGAGTTAGAAAAATATATTAAATTGTCACTGCTTGACCAGCTTGAACAGTGTTTAATGTTTGCTTGACTTTATGGAAAGTTTCCATATCCTCGTTTGTCTTTTGAGCAAAATCTTCAAAACTGTCATAAAAAAAGTTGATTTGATGTGATCCACAACGCAAAAGGGGCAAATCTTGCATAAAATATAATTTATGTTTTGCTCGCATATTTTATGATCTTTCAATTCTTTCTTCAAAGTTGTAGAACACTAAGCGTTCGCCATGAACGCGTCAGAAACGCCGCACAAGCTCAACATTTTTAAATGCTTAGTAATTTTGCTGTTAAGGAATTTAGCTTCGGCAGATAAGATCGGAACAGATTATTTGTGTAAATTCAGTAAATTTCAGCAAGACTTGTAAATAAATCAAATAGAACCGGGTGCATAACTCACAATGCACTTGAACACAAGGATAGCGGCAAAAACGTTTTTAGGGGTTTGGCATAACAGTATATAGGCTGGTGTTATTTGCTTTTCATTATATTTCGTTACTTTCTATATAAGCACGTTTAACGCAGGCTATTTTGATTTTTTAAACACAAGGGAGGAACCATGGCCCCCTTGCCTTCCCCTGACGACCCCCTTGCCTTCCCCTAACAAAGCCCTTGCCTTCCCCTGACGAAGCCCTTGCCTTCCCCTGACAAAGGCCTTGCCTTCCCCTGATGACGTCCTTGCCTTCCCCTGACGACCCTCTTGCCTTCCCCTGATGACGCCCTTGCCTTCCCCTGATGATGCCCTTGCCTTCCCCTGACAACGCCCTTGCTTGCAGATTAGAAAAGTTTTTTTAGGGGAGTGTTAAGCTTGCGGGATTGTAAAAAAAGAAAAGGTCTTTAACCCCACATTTAGTGTTGACAACAAATTTACAAATTTATTTAATTTTTATTTTTTGCCTAAATATATAAAGGAATAAAGCTACACCCCTAAATCGGTCAATGCAAATAAGGTCTTATTGTGGGTGATTCCAATCTTTTCTCGGTGAAATGATTAAAAATATCTATGCAACTGCATTTCAAGTGTTAACTCATCTAACGCAATGGCATAAGACTCGCTTTTCCGGTAACAATAAAACCCATAATATACTGCTTCGAACCATTTACACTGTGTTTTACGTTATACCTACCCCACTGATATGAGATGAGTAATCTACGGGTTTTAATTCAAATCCACGCAAAATTGTTTCGTGCTGATCAAACTATTGGAAAAAATTTACATGTAGTGTAATGACAAAACGCAATAATGAATTTTAAAAGAAGGATCTGCAAATACTATGTCATTGTCCATTAGTTGCCATTCCACAAACTTGAGAAACCTAGTTTGTTCTGATTAATGTACTTGTAGTTTTTTCAACCCCATTTATAAAAACCAAGTTTACATTAGCCAACGTTTTAAAAGCTATTTTATACATCATCTATGGGAAACTTGAGTATTAAAATCGCTCTTATCAAAAACAATGTTGATGTCTTAAAAGTTGTTTTCGCTTACATGCTTCGCCACCTTATGTTGAAGAATTTTGCCAGAAATCTTATCTGTTGTGAGAGTAATTTCAGTATTGAATACGCAAGAAAGAACACTGGATTTCGAACTTGACATAGCGGATATTGGTTATTTTTTTGGAGGACATGCTTACCTCTTTTTCCTGGACGTGGTCGTCTTGACCATCCATTAGACCAGGGTGGCCAACCGGTGCTGCACGAAGAGCCAAAATCGATAGAGATCATCACTAAAAAAGCCGCAAGACGGCTTTTACCCTGAACTTCCGCTTTTGCGCGCAAGCAGAGAGTGCTGACCTTTTTTTGGGAGATCGGTCTACACAACACCGCAAATGCTATATTTTTATCCTCAAAATAGAGAAATGACCAGCTTCTTTTCGGAGATCAATTTCTAAGACAGTATTAACCCCGTGTGAACTTCGCCGGCCTAGGAATTTAACATGCTCCCCTTCACTTTACACATCACCGCTCTCAATCACTGAACACAGAGTTGAGTCAAAAGAGCCGCAATCCAGGACCCAAAGAGTCGCGGGTTGGCCACCCCTGCATTAGACCAACGATAATGTTCAAAAACGGGGACTTAGAAAATTTTCTTCTATCTAATGAGAGATCTCATGCTTCAACTAAAACGAAAAATTTCGATCGCTGGGCGTGCAGCATTTGCCAGCCCCTTACTCGGCCTCATGCTTCTCTACGCGCTTGACTTCAAAGATAATACATGAACGCCTAAAACTAAACCAAGCATTTTCAGAATGACCTTTTTGGGTAAAAATTCTAATGGAATCTTTTTGGCGGGTTATAACATGATTAATTTACGCTTGACTGCGTTTGCAAATTGTTGCTGATAGCCTGAGAATGGCAAATCATCAAAGTTTGCTTTTGAACTTAGAATAACTGCTATCTGATTACATTGTATTAAGTCTAAAGAAATGGCACGTAAATGAAGGCAGTTTCTTAGTCTATAATTAGTTTGGCTGCAGATTAAATCAGGTTTTTTTAGCATTCGATTGTACATTTGCAAGTCCGCATAGAACGTATGGGTTTGTGTTTCTATTTTTATCATCTGGTTGCAGTGCTTGTGAGATGCGCTATGCCGGCACTACTGGCAACGCTTAAGCGGATGCAATTACAAACATCGGCGGATTCAGAGACCAGGTCTTGACATATTTGAACATATATATATTTTTTTGTTTGGTTTTTACAAAGAGTCACGATCCGAACAACATTTGTATGGCAAAATAGGTGAGGCCATCCCTTAAATACGGGTAATAAAGACGCGTTATCATCATTAGAACTCATGCCAAGTGTAAGATACTTTATACACACACACACACGCACTCACGCGCACGCGCGCACGCACGCACGCACACACACACACACACACACACACACACACACACACACAGCTAACTATAAAATACCTGCAGACCAAAAGCAAATAAACACGTTAAATGTGACACTGTAGAACTGGTAATGACAAAATTAACAAATGCAGATAACATAAGGGACATTTAAACAGGAACAAAATAATTGCACAGATAACAAACCAGATATAAATTAAAACACGTTAATAAAAAAAAAACTAACGTTAGCACATAAATTCAACTTTGTTTTTAGTTTGTCAATCAGTAATGCTTCTTGAATTTTAGCTTCATAACCATTATTGTATTTTCTAAGTACTTTATTGAAATCAACTTCTATGTTACTACTTCCAAAAGATGAGCTTGAATTAATTAGCAGTGTTATATCATAATGGCTGCCAATATACTTAGGCACACGGTATAGTTGGGAAAAACTAGTAACTTTGATCCAAAAATATCAGCCAAACAACTTGTTAAAAACATACTGCGAACGTTTCAGCCCTCATCTGGTGCCATTTTCAACGCAAATAATGTACAACAAACAGGTTGACTAGCAACTACGCCATACTGACACTAAAAAAAATGAACACACAAGAAGCGATGATCACGTGTTAAATAAGCTTAATTTAATTAAATTAAATAAGTTAAATTTAAAAAGCTAGAAAATTTTCTTGGAAAAGCTAGAAAATACGATGAAGAAGAGAGTTCGCTAGATTTCGCTTGTAACGAAGATGGCAAAAACTTTTTTTTGCCATCTTCGTTACAAGCGAAATCTAGCGAACTCTCTTCTTCATCGTTTCTATTCTATCTGCAACTCTTATTCTCAAATTGATACTGAATTTCGTTTCATCAAAAACACACTTTTGCGGAATGAATATCCATCTGGCTTCATCGATAAATGCATCAGGCACTTTCTTAACAAAAAGTTTGCTCCTCGGACTCCCTTCGTTCAAAAGAATCCCTCCAAATGTTTTTTATTCAAGTTACCTTACCTAGGAAATATCTCCCACCACGTCAAGAAAGAATTAAAAGAATGCATTCACAAGCATTTACCAGATGCCATGTTTAGATATATCTCTATCACCAAACATCTCAAGCAACAACTACACTTCAAAGACCCCCAACCCCTGTTATTAAGAAGCAACGTAGTATACCGGTTAAACTATTCTTGTGGTTCTTTCTATATTGGCCAAACTCGCCGGAATTTAGCAAAACGTCTGGATGAGCACCAGACTGGTCTCAGCTCGGAAGTGTGTAGCCATTTACAATCAAATCCAAGAAACACAGATTGACTTCAACAACCCACAAATTCTCACCAGTTCTCCTGACAAATCCAAACTCCTCATTCTAGAATCTCTTTACATTCAGCAATTGAAACCTAGTTTAAATTTAGACTCCAAATCTTTTCCTCTCTGTTTATTTAACACGTGATCATCGCTTCTTGTGTGTTCATTTTTTTTAGTGTCAGTATGGCGTAGTTGCTAGTCAACCTGTTTGTTGTACATTATTTGCGTTGAAAATGGCACCAGATGAGGGCTGAAACGTTCGCAGTATGTTTTTAACAAGTTGTTTGGCTGTTATTTTTGGATTAAAGTGTTATATCAGTTTTATTAATTGTTGAACGTAAATGCTCCTGAACTCTTGTGACTAAGTGGCGAGAATTCATACCAATGTATGACTTGTCTGCCCTGCGCAAACAGTGAATTTATAAACCACACCAGACACAAGAGTGTTGGAGTATTAAATTTTTTATTAGAACTACGACTCAGTTCGTACAATTTTGCAACGAACAGCTAAATTAGAATTAGATTTTCTTCTAATCAATTTTGCTAAATTGCAGTCAAATTTATTTGACGGATTTTTGTCACTGTTTGAAATCTCACCTTTAAAGGGAAATTTTTCGCATGAAAATGGGACATTAGATTGACGGGGTCATCACATGCGAGGCATTTGAGAGAAGTGTGGCCTGTTTTTTCCTATTCTGGAACCAAAACACGGTAGGACAGTCAAAAAACTTGATGCTATTCATCTCATTAGGGAGGAGTTTCACCAAGCTGTAAAACGAGCGCACCATCAAATACCTTATCTATGTAGTTGTAAAGCATACACAATGGCGGCGCCCACCATAAACTTTGATTTTGCACCCCTATAATTTTTAAAAGAAATGAATAGAATTTGTGATACGATTAAGAGTTTGTGAGCAAAAGCGTTCTTAATTCAAAATACGATGATCGGTACTAGAGGCAGAGGGGATTTGCCCGATTTACACCGACTTATGGTCACTGCGCTTACGAATGCTACTTCGGGTAAACTTAGCACAGTCGGCCAAATCGAAATTCGTAACTCGACCAAACTGAGTGGCAGCCCTTGCCGGGGACGCCGGCGGAGTCGGCTGGTAAAGATAGAAAAAAATTGCACTTTCCCCTTTCCAGAGTTAGAAGTTTTTAATTTGCCATTGGCAACAGTTTACAGGGCCGTTGAGAGAACACTCCGGGCCCGGTATCAACATCAATTCGGGGGTCCCTTTTACATGGATCTGGTAAACTGGAGTTGCCGGGTTTTATCCAATTACAAATAGATAAGCATTTGGCATAATTTCTCTGAAATTGCTTTTCTTCGCATTTTTTCTTTTTTTAGCTCCACTCCGATGCCAATAAGACATTACTGTCTGGCTACTTTACTATTCAAGTAACCAAACATATATGTGTGGAGTAATAAATCAAGCGCAGTTATAATACTCTGTCAATGGAATGATATAAGGCTAAGAGTAACTCAAAAAACAAAATGTGAATGGCATGCAATTCATCATTATCAGTCACCAGCGATCGGTAAATAAAATGTTGTCTTCCTGTTTATTAGAAATAACAAAACATAACAGGATAAATGTGAAATGATTTTGTAAAATTTGACCATAGACAAATTCATTGATTCACATGGGATACTTAGGTTTAAGATTTTGAGGTTTGGGGCTTAAAATTATATTATGTTTAGGAAGTAATGTGCTTTAAGAGTTACAGGAACTAGACGTCATGTTTCTGGCCACGGGGCCAGGAAATATTCTCATGGTCCCGAATTCTTTAATAAAGAAATATTCAAGCAAAATTTTGTGGCCAAAATGAAGAAAACTTTAGTCATCATTGCACAAAAATTATTATATAGGTTATAATTTTCTTAATAGAAAAAATTGAAAGCTTAGACCTAGTTTATTGTTAACATTGCGCGCGACGTTTTCAAAAATCCGGGCCCCCTTGACCCTTTTGCCAATGCTCTTGCCAGTTTACATTAAAATATCGAAATTTATTTTCAAATCAACATCAACCATAGAATTCCAGCAGAAACTGAAGAGCTTGGGAAAGATTGAGGCGTCTATTTAAAAATATCTGAAACAATAATCAGCAAAATTAAAAGCCATCGTAGAGGGGCACTCATTGGAAGTTTTTTCACTCGCTGGCTTCCACTTCTTTTTGGCAAGGCTCCAGATAGCTTTATGACTAACGAAGGGAAACGGTATTGCACTAGGAATTTAAAATGTTTGCTTTCTAAGCAAATTAAACCGCACCTTCAACCGGCGGTTTGGCTGCTTCGCTTTGCATCGAAAATAAGGTCACTCTTGCATCGAAAGTTTTGGCCATTGAAAGTAACTATAACTAGTTTCTTCTTAAAATTAGTTACTGAAACTGTAAATAAGTTACTTTTTTTTCTTGTTACTGTAACTGTAACTCAGTTAGCCTACTTTAAGAGTAACTTGCCCACCACTGATTGTTTTTAATTCAACAAAAATCCATGCAAGCATTTGCAAAAAACGTGTTCCAGAAAACTAGAAAATGCTTAATTTTTGGTGCAATTTTGTAAAATTTTTCCGGGGGTGGATGCCCCCGGACTTCACTGCAATAATCGCGCATTCCACATTTTCGGTCAAAGAAACCTAACTCCCATGATAAATTTCTATGTACACCACTGCTTATCATGTCAATATTTTTTGTTGTTTGTGTTGTGTCTATCTTTTTTATCTTACAAAACTTGTTTTAGTGTTGCTTTTAAAGTTGTCTAATTGCTTGCTCTGGTTCACAGGAAAAAGCTCAAAGCATCTAACACTATTGCCGATCAGGAAACCTACAGCTACGTCGGTTAATGGTACAATACCTACTTCAAGCTTTCTTTTCATTAGTTATCAATTCACATTTTGCGTCGCCACACTGGCCTTGTGTTATGAGAGAAAAAATAATGGAGCTGAATAGGGGTCACGCAAGGTCACCTCGTTAAATTGTGGCTGGGGTCAAGTGTATTGGGGCAGTCGTGTTGAATTGTGTTGTTACACTTCAGTAGCACATATCATGCCAACAGCGATGTCATTTTAGTTCTTCAGAAAAGAAAAAAGTTTTTAAAAATTGAGTAAGTCCTGAATTCTTCTAAGTGGTCTAAACGTTGTACTTTATTGGTCAAAAGGTTTGAAAGTGTCAATTTGAACCTCTTCCACATTCAAAGACCCTCACCGTCTTCATCTAAACAAGTAAATTTTCCAGAATTTTTTTAACTTGTTCTACACACGCTCGGTTTTTGGCCTTTGTATAAAGGTTTTTTCCAAATTCTTTATCGACTTTATAGATTCATATCACTCAAAGCCAACAGCTACTTCTGTTTTTTCCTTTTACTGTACCTTGGATTAATTAGAGTTTGCTGAGAACTGGACAAGGTTAGACTACTTAATAAAGGGTAGTTTATAAAAATTTGTTTGAAGCGTAAGGAAAGAAGCTAAATTACGAAAATTTTACTAGCTTTGAGTCTGAAAAAAAGACAAAAAATTCACAGGTGAAGCAATAACCCCAATTTTTATTTCAGTGGTTCGTTTGCCTGAAAATCTCTCTTTCATCAAAGTGATGTCAACAAGTTTAAAAATTCGATGGACACCAGCAGAGTAAGAAAAGTCGAGTTGCTAATTATGATATTACGTAATAATCATTAAAAATGCATAAACCCGCTTGAAACCGATACAATTTTATGCCAGTAGCGGAATCAACTGTTCTTGCCGCCCAGATGTAATGATGATTGTTCTTGACTTCGGAACTACAACAGACCCGCAGCTAATCGCTCCATCAAAACATCGTTGGTATTTGTCGAGAAGGAAATCCAGAATGTAAAGTGCTGCGTTTTTAGTAGAAGTGAGTAAATAGTGGCAGACGCAGACTAAACCAGGTCGTCTGCGCCCCCAAAAGCGTACATGGTGAACAGAAAATCTAGCTTTTTGCCGTAAATTATCATCCAAGGTTGCCAGCAAAAGCAGCACTTACCTCTTTCCCATGATCTTAACCATTGTTGGGTATAGCATTTTATAAACCTTTAATGTGATCGGCTTGTAACTTCAGTTGTTTTATTTGTCGTCTTCGCGCAATATTGCGCTTGTTAACATACAGAAAGGCTTAATAGTGATTGGAGTTTGCTTTCACTTACGCTCACGCATCGTGCTGTGCCGTTTTGATTGGACTAGTGTTGTGAAACAAAGCGTACAGCTCAATGCAGTAAGCCGCTGGGCCAATAGAAAACTTTATTACGAAGATTAAATAACATGAACACGAGGAAGGCTAACGAAGGGTTCCTTCACTTAGGTCTAGCCAGGAGGCACAAGTGTTATTACCTCCCTCGAACATCTTACATTTGTCGCCCATGTTCAGCTTTTAAGTAGCCAAAGAGTGACGATAAGTAATGGGTTATTAAACATACAGTAACAACGAACAAAGAATAATAAAGCAGTGGCGTTGTTTTTTACGAATCCCTCTCAAACTTTGGAATTTATTAACTCTACTTTTTTTTGACCAATCAGTATAAAATCAGTTTAAAGTTGAAGTTAGCTGGCCCTAATATATTTCAATTGCTTGAAAACGTAATGGCTAGTGTCTTCCCAAATTTTCATCGCATTTCGTGAAGTGTTTCTGAGAAAAATGCCTTCACGTAGATACCAGAAGCGGCCTTTTTTACAATCTGTAATTGTGTGTGCAATCCTCATCCTTTTCCCCCACCTCTACCCAGCACTGCACTGATCTCCTGCTCATCTCTGAACAACAGAGGTAATTAGTAGAATGAAATATGCACTATTTTCAAAACTTAAGGAGTCATAATATATCTGGTGCTCCAAATAAAGTGAGATACTTTTCGACAATATCTTCGCAAAAGACAGTCAAATGCAACGAAATTTTGCACAGAGCAGTTTTCAGATATTATGAACAAGTCTGCAAAATACTTAAGTAATTCGCGTTTAACAAGCCAGCAATATTAAATTAAACAGAACATGTCAAAAAATAAAATGTCAGAGCGAACTTCATTCATTTCAGTCTACATTCAATACGGCTTCCATCTTCTTCTGTGACTAAACAAAGTCGTTTCTTCTAAACAGAAATGCTTTTACGGATTTCTTCTATCGATATCTTCTGCCATGACATAACCATCCTGCCCTTTAACGCCTGTTCTGTCAGTTTCTCTCTAAATCCTTTGTCAACTTTCTCCTTTACGGAGTCCCATAGGGCATAATCAATTGGGTTACATTCATCTTTCTTGATCAACTGATGTGTAGCTTCTCCAATATGGGCATGGATTACATTAGATGTATGTGAAAGAATACCAACCGGTTGAACGAATGATGTTTTGCAAAATGTACCAGGAAGCAAGATTAATTGAATTAAGTTTGCTCTGACATTTTATTTTTTTGACATGTTCTGTTTTAGTAAATATTACTCGCATGTTATACAATGAATTTCTTTATTATTTCGTAGACTTGTTCATGACATTTGAACACTGCACTGTACAAAATTATATTTGCATTTGGTTATATTATTGCAAAGATATTACTTATTAAAAAGTGCCTAACATCATTTAGGACAATAGATATGTCCAGTCTATGAAAAGCCTTTGCAGTTATGCTAAATGTTGAAACCTGATGACATTTTACACTTACTAGTGTTGAAACTAGTGTGAGATAAAGACCGCACTAAATAAACATCAATGCCACTGACTCTTTTTCCCAAATTTTCCACTTGCAACTCTACTCCTTTGTTCAGTCACGGTGACAAAAAGAAATGAAATTTTGTCCCCAATCCTCTCTTATCTCTTGGTTTGATTATAATCACAACGTTTTGTGTTTAGGAACATTTCTGGGACGCGGTTTGTAATTAGCGAAATTGGCGGAGACTTTTCAGAGGAGGCCACAGTGAGGCCCAGGACTAAGCAATTGACGGTCACCGATCTAACACCTGGGACTGAATACAGAATAGCCTTGCAGTCTATTCGAGGCTCAGCAAAAAGTGGATTCCGAATCAAAACAATAAGACTGCCTGGTGAGCAGACTATTTTTTTAACTCAACAAAGAGCAGTGGATTAAACGTATTTTAGTAGTCTTTAGTGGATGTAAGTTTTCTTCGTAAATCTTTGACTTTTTTAGATTTGATCAAAAAACGCAAATATTTGCAAATTTAGCTACCGATAGAGGTCAACGTCAGACTTTTTTAAAAGCACCCTCAATTGTATTCAAAAGACGCCTTAACATCACCCTCAATAAAATTTTTTTACCCGCCATTTAAGTAATGACAAGCATAAAAGATACTGGTACGGATACGGCAAAAAATACGGAAAATAACTTTCCTTATATTTTGGGAGATTTTGTCCGCCTCGGTTTTCAAATGCAGCAGTATGTATAAAATATACAAATTCAACCAGTTGGCCATTCAACCAGTTGGAAATTTATAGCACAATTGCATTGCTGCTTTAACCATCACTTTTTACAGTTGACGCAAATTCTCCAGTCGGTAAAGTACTGGAAGAAAGTTCGAATCGCAATCACACCGGCTCTTCATCCATTGGAAGAAAGCCGAGTTTGGTTGAAGGAGAAGCAGATGATGCAGGTGGGAGAGTTTGCAATTTATGGAGGAGCACTTCAAAGAGGCAAAGCCGTATTTTGAAATTAAAAAGACTGCTGCTAAATTAACAAAAATGATTTATATGAGAAGATCGAGTAGAACAAATTTGAAATTGTAATGCAAGAGGCTAGCGATGCACATAGCAAAACTGCAGACAGTGACACTGTTTCGACCTATCAGGTCTCTTCAGTGCAGTTGGTGACCGACAAGAAGCTAGAGGCTTTTAATAAAGCATAGCTTAGACCGCCACACTTTTGAAATTAATTGACCACAAAATTTGAAATTAATTGATTGATTTATACAGTGAATCAAACTTCTCCACCGACATCCGATTGGGTGTACGCGATTATCAATGGTTGCTAATTTATTTACTGCTTATACTTGGGCTTTGGTTTAGGAAAAACAATTATTACCATGAATTTTGGCTTTCAGAAACTATTTCAGGCAAGGAAAAAATTTGCAAGTTTCTAGAACACATGACCTTTTTTCTCCAAACAACGGTCATCAAATGCTAGAAAAGAAAAAAAACTAACTTATGTAATTTAAGGTTTTATCTATGTAAATTAAATAGGGATGTACCTCTCTTTTACCTTGTAACAGACTTTACCAAAAGTGCTCTACAGAGTTCAAACAGAAAAGTTTTATAGCTGCTTCCTTCGTGAAGCTCAAAAGAAAAAAAAGCGGCCTGAGAAGAACGAGAGTAATTGTGGGAGCGATGCTTATCTGTATAATTAAGGATATGGAAGGAGATTTTTTCTCATGAGTATCTGCTTTCTTTGCATGACAGAAGAGGAAGCAAAGTTTATCAAAAATTGCGAAAAAGCACAGAAAACCGACTTGGTTATTTTGATTGACGGATCGTGGAGTGTTGGGCCACAAAACTATGAAAAAATGCAGGAATTTCTCGTCAGTTTAGTGGATGCTTTTTTGATTGGACCCAATCACGTGCTGGTTGGTTTGGCTCAGTTTTCCGACGATCCGAGGTAAGGGAAACTATACTATGAACCTATGGCTCTTAATCTCTTGACGTGCTCATACCTTTGAGCTTTCATAATATTTTTCTGTAATTTTTGTTATAAACAAAGTAAAATGCCAAAAAAACTTTAACTTTATAATGGAGACGAAAAAAAAAAACCTTTTCAAGAATTAATCTTCAATATAAACAATGCTTGACATGAAAATCCTCAACTCAAAAACGGTAAAGACGGCAAATGCTGCTTCCTCTTTTTCACAAATCCTGGTCTCGATTCTTTTCATAAAACCAATTTTGATGTTTGTTATCCCCGTTTAAAAACAACTGCTGAAAACTATGTTTTATTGATTAAAATACAGTAGAAATAATAGCTCGTAAGGTACAATCCTAAAGATTTTCAAGTGTCTAGGAGAAATTTTAAGTTTTCGCTTTAATATGGATAAGAACTTTGCTAAAGAGAATGTTACGCAAAACCAACGAAATCAAACTCATATCGTGTTCAGGTCTGAGGAGACGATCGAAACGAAGTCACTTTAATTTGAACTTTTTTAATTTGAAAAAGCGTTGTGTTTTATCAGCTTGGGAAGCCAACAATAAGTAATCTCATGAGGTTGCTTTACATTTGCAAATTCCTTCTCACAATGGCTTTTTTGTTAAAGAAGAAGTGACCCTTATAGTCTTACAAGGTTAAGCAATCAAACTGTTTTCTGGTCTTTCTTTAAGCCAATAATTACCCTCCACTGAAACCGAAGCTGAAGCTCACAAATGCTGCATTTTTCGCTTTTTTTTCAGATTGACCAATTAAGGCTTAAAAAGCGACTGTTACCATGACAAGCTAAATTAAATAGCGATTGAAGATAAAAAAATCTGATTTTATTCTACACTTTAGATAGAGTTTTATCGATAAAGATGATGATAAACGAAATAGTTTTATTACTACAATAAATATACTATATAAATTTTGTGCGGTAAAAACTAGCGTTGTATCGTGAATTTAATTGTAGCATGGTTTTTTCGTTGTGACGTAGTCATCTTCTTCGTCGTCGTATGAGCTATTTGTTCTGAGCTTTATGCAGGAAGATGTATATACCCTGTGTTAGCGCTCATGCTCTGTTTGCGAGTCTTCAGTTAGACTGGGGCCACCACGATGGGTAGACTGCTTGGCCCCACCACCTGTCTGCCACATAAAGATGGAGGCATCTCGCTAAGTGTCTTGCCCAAGGACACAACATGCAAGCTTGCCGGCTTGTTCTCCACACTGTCCCTATTGTGCTGAGCGTTAAGCAGGGAAGCTGTGAATACCACTTTTTGAAGTCTTTTGGCATGATTCGACTTGGGAAACGAATCCCAGGTCTACCGGCTGCGAAGCGAACGCTCTAACCATTACACCATCATAATTGTTGCTAGGCGTTGGCGACGGCAGAGCAGTGATTAAATTTTCGTGATCCGTCATATTAACTCACATTGTGTAGGATTAGGCCTTATATAGACTCAATACAACTTCCATTAAATATTAAGCTTTTAGTCATTACTTGTCATGTTTGGCAAGCCTTCTAGCCAACTGCAGATAAGCAGTCAGTTTTGTTATATTTTCGTTGTGCTCTTTGAAAAGGCTCTTGACGGCGATTTTTCCGCTTAGTTGCACTGCTTGTGTTAAAAATCCACTGCGCCAACATTACAGGCGATTCCGAAGTAGGTCTGGAAGCAAGCTGTCTCGTATATGATGGTACAGACTTTCCTACAATTTTTCCTACTTTCCTACAAACTCTTACTAGACACCATTTATCATAAATTGCCATCTCGTGTAAAGGATTGGCTGCCCAGTATCTCCACCGATCTCCCTTCAAATTTTCTTTTCGTCTTTCCAAGATTAATCATATTTTTCTTGTTTTTTTATGTCTTCATCCCTAGTTCACTTACAGTTTAAACGCTGAGTAGAAACAATGATGTATTTAAGGCATTTTAATCGCAAAATAATGTTTACATAACAACTTGTGGATAGCCTCATTAATAAAATATACGACTGAAGAGCCTTGGGGCGAAACAGTCTGTGATATTTTTGTAAATAATATTTATTTATAAATACAGTTTTTCTTTTAGGAGAGAGTTTGATTTGAACGATCACCTGATAAAAGAGGATTTATTTGCTGCTATTCGAAGGACTCCCTACAAAGGGGGGAACACCGCTACTGGCGCAGCGCTTGATTTTGTTCGAGAGGAAATGTTTTCGCAATCCGCTGGAGTAAGAGCTGGTACGTTAATCCACTGACGCTTCAAATATATTTCTTCGTTGTTTTAACCTCTGTGTTACCAGTTTTTTGAAACATTTACATGTGGTAACAACTGGATCCGTTTGCGCGCAACACTTTACCAGCTGTTAAAAATAATCTTGAAAAATGCTCTGCATTTGGCAAAAATATTGAATTTATTAATAACAATACATTAATATTAAATATTGCAAATATATTGAATTTTATGCAACTACAAAACAATAACTTCGTGCACGATAAATTTCTGCCGCAATCTCTTGCCCTGTCCGCTGGCAAAAACCGTTGTACTCGTATTTAATGTTTACTCGAAACACCTTTTAAAATTTTGCAGGCTTTGGCCAGTCTTTACTCATAAATGATAGAACAGTTGATGTAGAAATCTTCTTCAGAATGGCAGGTGCGGCCGACACAGCGCATTTCTTTGCAATTACGGCAACAAAGCAGAAAAATTCTCAAAAAATTTTTCAAGGGAACAGCATTGTAGTTTTCTTAAAAGCTTTTGACTGTCTTCAGATCTCTTTCTAATCAATTTTAAGGGTTTTTGTTCTTCCTCTTCAAAGCAATGCTACACAGTATGCGACAGTACAAATTGTAGTTGTCACAACAAATGTGAAGGCGATATTTAGAATAGATGGGAGCCTGGGAGCCAACTCATACTTACATGAATGAGCACAAACCTTACTTTTTTACCTTTGGTGCCTTACTTGCATGTGGTAATCTGATTCGCAGAACTTTCTTCCTATTTGGTCAAAATTTTACCAAAAATCGTCTTCTAAATCCGCTCCTGGCCACTTCTAAACCAGGAAGGTAGACGCACTAGATAGCGTCAAGATAAAAACGAAATAATTCGTATCGGCTTTTACCTGCTGGCTCTTTATCGTTTCTTTGAAGGCGTTCACAAAACTGCGGTTGTCATCACCGACGGTGAATCCATTCTTGATGACGTCACAAAGCCTGCAGAGCGACTTCGGGAATCCGGTGTAGAAGTGTTTTCGATTGGTGTCGGTGCCGCTTCTCCGTAAGTGTAGATTGCGTATTTCTGCGAGCATTAATTTTTGTGTAAGTTCTATATTTTTTCTTTATTTGCAGGTTTTCTTGCTTATAGTAAGATAAGCTTTTTCTAAGTTTTTTCTTAAGACTTGCATTTGAAATTTTTGTTCTTCGCGCCATGCTTTCCAATAGAAATTTCGCGTTCTTCGCGCCATCCTTAAAAAACCAAAAACGTAACTAATCTTAACAACTTGCTTTCACCAGGAGCTTTAAATTTTCATAAAGTTTTTATTTTTGTAGATTTATATTTTTTCCGAAATGCATTCCCCTTTTATGACTGTGCTTCTACGCATTGTGTACTTTGCTTCTATTCTTGAATGTTTATGGCTAAACTTTTGCTTCAAAAATTATTGGTTCACACGTCACAGTCTGTTTATAAACTCACAAATGACATGTGTGATATCAAGGTGCTCATATGGGGGGGGGGGGGGGTGACGGCGTCTCTTGCCCTCTTTCAGACCACGTTAATCAAATCAACTAAGTTGTAAATATAAACGCGGTGGCTTTTTGGTGAAACTATAGCCAAGGTTACAAATATTGCTTTTGTGCGAGTTGTTTATCAACTTATTGCCTTGAATGAAATGACTGACTGATAGCATAGCCCTGCGAAGAACTTAATACTAATTGTCGTGTTTATTCCTACAAAATACACACAGAACAAGATCTTTTTCAGCGCTGAACTTGAAACTATTGCATCTGAACCTGCTGCGGAACACGTCTACTCGGTTGAAAATTTTGATGACATCAAGGATTTGAAAGATATTCTCTTAAAAGATGTCTGTCGCGAAATCGGTAAGAAGTTGTTATTTATGAAATTTTTGTTTTGAGTTAGTGAGAAAACCTGTAACGACATGTCTTTTTTCTGCTTTTCGATGTTATACATGTCCAGTTGAACAACGTTTTGTTGTTTTAAGAGTAGCTCGTCATCAAGTACTAATACAACGCAAGAAGTATTATCGTAAAATTATCAAATTTTTTCACATACTGTACACAAGTCTTTTTTTTGCTCACTAAGTTATTTTTAATTATTTTGCCAATTTTCCAAATACGCTTTATTCAAATTGTCTTTTTTATGGAAGCTTGTTTGCGTGTTTAAAGTCCGATGCAAAACAGAGAGTTCCTAACTGATATAACACGATATCAACAATATAGAACAACGTCATATAAACTAACCAAAAATGATGTAAACTATAGTTTTGTGTCTCGCTCGCTGATAAAGTTGGTTTGAGTGGTGGCTTGCAGTGACGTATCAACCAAGGAAATAAAGAGCGATGGCTCTGAACTAAGCGATATGACAGAAGCAAAAGTGTATAAAAGCCTGTTTTGAAAAATTAATCTTCAAAAAATGGGGTTTTCATGCGTGCTTTGTGACGAAAATAAAAATGTTCGTCTCTAAAAAAGAGCTTTTTCTAATTTAGAACCAAACTTAATTAAGTTTCTCATTTAGAAAAGCTGATCTCGAAAAAATTTTGTTATGTTTGGGAAAATTCAAAAAAGTCCAAAACCACGTGATTTTTCTCACTTCATCCACACCCCCTTTCCCCCCAGTAAAAAATTGTTTCTAAATACGCGAGTTCTTACTTCTGGTAATTTTTTGCTTTTGTTTCTTATCATCTACCAGCTATATGCTCTGATCTACGTCCACCAGGCCACGGAGACATGGTTTGCGACAATGAAGACTTTCGGGAAAGCACTAACTGCCTCTTTACATGTAGCCAACCTGATTATAAACTGAGTACAGGCAGTGACTCTGTCACTCTCATTTGTTTGAAGACCGGCTACTGGGACAAGAGAGAGCCGACTTGTGATCGTAAGTTTGCTTTTTGGTTGTCATAATCTTGTCACAAGAAAACTTAGCAGTTCGCACCAAACAAATTGTGTTCAAACATGCTTTGGAGTAGCCAGCATCGCTGGCAATGCTTCTACCACAAGAGCCGAAACCATTTGCCGTAAGCCAGCATTATGCTTATCGAAACAGCATCAACGCAAAGTCGCAGATCCAAAACTAGCACCGTATTATACTTACTGTAAGACATTACATAAGTAAGGCGGGCGCTTCATTTTGCTGAGTGATCGCTACGACCAGTCTGTATCATATGTGGCATCAAAACATGTCATAACCCCCCGGTAAAATTGTTTTCTGTTTCATTTAGCGGCTGTTTGCAACATATTGGAGCCGATGCCGAACAGCGTTTTGCAGTGTTCGGACTTCAACCGTGTAAACAGTGTTTGTCAATTAAGCTGTGAGCTTGGATATTTGCCTAGAGGAGAAGCAGAAGCCACGTGCTTGCCATCCGGACTATGGTCATCAAATGGAGGATTTTGTGAACGTATGTATTGTCATGTTTCTGCAACAGACTGTGACTAAGTTTTTCTGGAAAATAATTTGACCAGTAAATGGAAAGTTCCACATTCCTTCAACCGGAGCAGTGGTTAGAGCGTCTGCTTGCAGTTGGCAGACCTGGGTGTTTGTGATCGTATCAAAGACTTTAAAAATGGTATTCACAGATATCCTGCAAAGCGCAAGTGATATGGATGGCAACATATGGAACTGAGTTCACCCAGTTCTGATTGAAAACAGTCCTACAAGCCTCAAATTTCATGAGTAATTAACCACAAAACAGCAACGTCGATATTTTTTCACTCGACCATAAATGGCAGTTTTATACAATATGCTTGATTGAAATTTACAGATCTAATATTGTCTAAGCAATTTCTTCACCAGCAAACGTTTTAGCTACTAACTTTTCTTTCATCAATTGGTTTCTTACATTGAGTTCTTTTCATATTAGATCAAAGGTGGTTTGTATTGGTGCCAAAGCATATCAATCTAAATATATCTGGTATTTGAGTAAAACCTTTTTAGACAATATCTTCCATGGCATTATTAATTCAGGGTTTTGCAAAATGTTTCTACTCACTTTGAAGAAAGGTTGAAGCCATCCTCCTCCAAATGTAATTTGACAATATTTCATTTTACCAACTTACATCATCAGAAAACGATACGAGTTGATCTTTATTAAAACTAAATGTCTTCAGTTCATCTCATGATCTTCATATGAAAATCAAAAGTTACACTCTTTCCTTGAAAAGATTTTGCCATACCAAACATTGTATACTTACAAGGTATTGAACTGCCAGCTAGCTTACGAGAGAGTGACAAATACGGCATCATAAACGATATGATTGATCACTGTGAAAATAAACTTCTTGCCCCTCCTTCTGGCTGACTCGCAAAGTGGAGGAATTCACGTGATTTTTCCAAAAACACTACGAGAAGACTTGAGATTCTTGTTGAACGCAAAGCAGGAAGCTACGAATGTCATTTTGAAATGGTACGCCATCTATTGCATTCAAGCCTGACGCAATGACCAATACGCCGTCAGTAGATCCTACAAGCTAATACAATGTATCAGTCTCCGAGTCCACATTTAGTTTACAGTCATTATTTTATCGTAAATTCTTTCAGGGATAACTTGTCCTAACGCTGCAGCGCCATCTAACGGTAATGTCCGTTGCACTCAGTCGAATTTTTACTTATCGGTTTGCAGTTTTGCTTGTGACGTGGGACATGAACTGAATGGTGCTAAAAAATCGACTTGCCAGTCCACTTCCACGTGGTCAAAAGAGTTTCCCACATGTGACCGTAAGTAGTGATAAGCGACTGAACATAGAAATCTTCAATAAGATGTAGGGATAATTCGGTGTCGCGTGCAAAACCAAAATTAATCGGTGAATAACCATGTTATGTAACATCGGTGCTTTACCAGGTTGAAATAGTGAAGCTACTCACCAAGTTGGTTGTAAGAAGTGAAATTTGCTTTTCATCAACCGTAGTCCGATTTGTTAATATTGTAGCTACCGTGGTGCAGTGATGTAGTTGCAGGGTTGCGATCGAAAGGTCTGGAGGTTGAAAACTATATAGAAACATCGTTATTTGCCAAGAAGGGCATCCGGAATTTAGAATGCTACGTTATTTCAGCTCAAAGTCTGGTTCGAAGGCAAGTGTGTTGTGGTATACATACATTGAATCAGCACGTCTAAGCTTGCGAATTGCGGGAAAATAATC
Source organism: Trididemnum clinides (assembly GCA_963675345.1). Classification (NCBI taxonomy): domain Eukaryota; kingdom Metazoa; phylum Chordata; class Ascidiacea; order Aplousobranchia; family Didemnidae; genus Trididemnum; species Trididemnum clinides. The sequence goes on along the minus strand of OY776298.1, from coordinate 27,614,944 downwards.
TAAAATTGACAAAAAATCGACTGGACTACCAGTATACATCATGACTGGTATAAGTGAAATGCCTTTATCTTCTAATCCAGTCAGCATGTTTCTAGCTGTTTGATCACAATTACAGTGTGGAGCTTGAATGCTTAATTTCACGCTTCTCACCTACTAGCACCATTGATCTCGATCTTAAATTTAATTGTTGAAACAAACCATAAAGTTTGTTCCTGGGAGATTCAATGTTTTGAAAATTGTCGTTTTTTGATGTGGGTGAGAAATGAATCTCCTTAAAAGACATTTTGAAGTAAATTTATCACTCTTAGTTATCTCCAAGAACAGATAATCTTTCTAAATTTCTTTTCAAAACCATTGATATTACAATAAACGCTCTGCCTTAGTATTTCAAACCGAAGGAAAAGTTGGTAATAGGCCTATTGTACCCCAAGTTTTCTTTTGTAGTACAAAAATTTAACAGATTTATGCAATTTTCAAAAGGAATTACATGCTCTCCGCTTAATCCGCTGAAAAATGGAGACGTGTCTTGCGACGATTCCGCCAATTACGCATCTCGCTGTGATTTCTCTTGCAACGAAGGATACGTCTTGACAGGAGCCTCATATGCTAACTGTGATGAAGACGGAGAATGGGAATTCTCAAAGAAGCGTTTTCCACTTTGTAAAAGTAAGTACCGGTAGTCAAATAATGAGTCTGCAGACATGGGAAAATATCCAGCTACACGCAAAATATGGTATTTTTTCCAAATTATAGATATTATTGTGGATATTTTGTTTGACAATATTACCTCAATGTGTGGGAGACTGCCACGGGTACATACTTACGTAAAATTTTCACTGATCATAATCATATGATTGACTGATCATATCTTTCGAACAATAATGTGAAACAAAAAAGACAACTAGGTTATAAAAAAAACAAAAAATTGAATCTCTTGCAATTAATTAATATTTATACTCCAAAAATGGCGAAATTTGTGTATTGAATGATCAACATTATATTACCATGGACCTTTCTATCACAGAACATAATTCGTAAAATCTATACTACAAGACAACTACTTAATTCTTTTTACTTTTTACTTGAGCTCAAAACTGCTGTTCTAAAATCAAATAGTCATTTGCAGCACCAAAATTTAGCAGCAAACGAATCATGAACTGAACAGCATGCAATGGGTTTCCTTCAAAAACATCTTAAAACCTGGTTAATTCACAAATATCTGAAAATTTGTGCTCTTTTTTAGTTTTAACCTTGATTGTAATATGAACGAGCATTTTTCCCATTTTTCTGTGCTTCAGTTATCTTTTAAGTGATAAACCTACTATTCATCTAATATATACACACCTGGTGCTTGCTGGATATGAGACGCGGTGTGAGCCTCTATCGATAATGGCTTGGCATGCAATTGCTAATGGCTTGGCTTGGCATGCAATCCTTGGTGCGCTTTACAATACTAGCGCTATCATTTGTATTGATTGCCTAACGTTCAAATTAACCAAATAAAACACTTACTCACTCTAGCTCTTCCCTTTTGACGCGATACCGCCACTGATGAGAGCGTCGCGAAAAGCTTATGGCTAAAACAGCTTTTATCAAAGCTATATTAAAATATTGTACCACCAACAAAATTTTCAAAATTAGTTTTGATCGGTAAAATTTCGCCTATTTTGGTTCCCCCTCACATTCAGTTTCTGCCTCACCGTTGTGTTTATTCTGGCGACTGCACTGGCTCAAACCCAATCTACAGTTTTGCCAGAACTGGAAACACAGAGCGTTTCTACCACATGCAGTGGAACCAAGCAAGAAAGCAGCAGTAAAGTTTCTTTTTCAAAATCATGACGGCGTAGAATTGATGAAGTTTTTTTGTTGGCATTGTCGCGATTGCAAGTCTTGTGCTTAACCCACCACGATATTGAAAGTGTGAGGTTCATATCAATGCAGTTTTAAATGTTTATGCAACCTTACAATTTTAAAAGGAGAATAGATGAAGACTGAATACCGCGTTTAAATTAAACATAAATATAACAATTGACTGCGTTTTAGGAATCCGTTGTGGGAAGCTTGAGCTTAATGATCACGTGAACGCGGAATGCACGGACGGAAACAATTATGGAAGTCGATGCATTTTTCAGTGTAGCAAAGGCTACAACCGTGAAGGACCGTCAGTTTCTGACTGTGACGGAGACAAAGACCTAAGGGGTAATTGGTCACACTCCTCACCCATTTGCCTACGTGAGTTATGATGTGAACGTGAATTGGTACAATTAAAAACTTTTCATTGTCTACTAATCCTGATGTTTGTGTTGCAGTTTCCCAATGTCGTGAACTCGAGCCATTCCCAAACAGCCGGTTGTCTTGCACGAACCGCAATTATTTTCGTTCTCAATGCACTTTATTGTGCGATGTTGGTTTCCAACTAGTGGGAAATAATAAGGTCACTTGTGGCGCTAAAGAGCGATGGAACGGCAAACTGGGAATTTGCTCAAGTCAGTATTTTATCAACGTTTTATGTACCATTTAGATAATTTCTAAATCTATGATTTTAATTCCAATACTCGATAATTTTTAAATTATATTTTCATTGAGGAACTATAACTTGTTAGCTAACCTTGCCTCTGCCTCTACATGATATGCGAATGTTTTATATTTCTTATATTATGCTCCTTCCCGTAATGAAAAAGTTATTTAGCTTGTGTTGAGATTGACTCTACAAGAGAGATAGCGCCAGTGCTTTAAAGATAAGGGAACAGACAGAAAACGAAGGTACAAATCTTTTTTGAGCGTTAGATTTTGGAAATGAGTTTAGACGATTCACAAAAAGTAATGTCTTTTGTAATAATTTTTCTTCGAACATGAAATGTAAATCAAAAGAAGTTGCGTCTCATTGGTAACTTCATTACCGCCAAGGCAAAAGCGAATGCCACAACGACTACGCTGGGCTAGAATAGTATAACTGCTCACTCAGCAAGTTATAGGATGCAACTTTTGAGTGCCTACCAATGGTAGCCAACTTTGCTGGTGGTGAGATCACTGGCATGCCATTTGTGTAAATGACTGATTTAAAATAAGCTGCCCTTTTGATCTCTTCTGATCTCGATGTAGTTGACGGTGTAGATTGGTGTGTAATCGTTTCGTGCCTAGCATCCATCCCAAAAAAGAATAGAGATAAATCCCAATCAACAAAACAAGAAAGATGTCAAAAAGAAGCTTTATTGTTTGTATCTACTTCAGAAACTGTAGACTGCTCGGCGATACTCTTAAGGTAGTTATGAGGCAGGAAAGGTCTTTGCATACCCTCATAAAAAAACAACTACACCTTTTTCTAAGGTGATTATGCGATGCTGGTTTTATAACACTCAAGCCATTCTCGTCACATTCTGAAACGGAATGTTGTAGGTAACTAGGATTCTCGAAAGACTAATCATAGACATCTATGTTAAGAGGAACCGCTAAAGCTCACAGCTGACTGAATAATGTTGTTTTTTACTTGTACGTATTTCTCTGTTGATTAGCCATGCGTTAACTGATCGCCTTTGCCTGTTTCCTAAAAAGCAAGTAGTAGAAGGTTTTCTTTTATAAAAGAATCTTCTACTAAGAATACAAACTCCGCTCAACGAGAACAACTGAAATATCCGCAACTAAACAACGAAAGCTTTGGGTGTTTTATGAAACCTTTATAAGTTGAAATCAAAAACGCATTCGAAAGTTTAAGAAAGCCAAAACAAGGTTTTGGTTTGAGCAGTAAAAACTTTGCATTCTATTCTACTTTATATTTAGCTTCTTTTTTTATTTTGCGTGATATTCAAATATGAGCTAAAGATGTTTGAAAACGGTGGCAATTTTTGTTTTTGAGAGTGAAGATAGAGCCAAGGCTAGTTGGCATGCCTCGCTAAATTTGTTGGAGGTCGCAAGTTCAGTATTGGCAGAAGTGCAATGTCATGCGCTTGGGAAAGGCACTTTGAAATATTTTTCTCTGGTGCGCGGATTAGATAAAACAGCAAATTTATTAAAAGTAGAATATTTAGCAATTTAATCATACTTGCACAACTGTAGACTCCCGAGAAGACGTGGACAACTTGTTCAATACTTTATAACAACTTTCTAACGAAAAATTGATATCTCTAGAATTAAGTTCGCGTGACACCCATTAGTTTTTTTTGTTGTGGGCCTTAGGTTGATACAGCCAGCATGAACGTTGTGTAATTAAAGAATCAAAGTGAAGACTTCGGGTTGTGAATAGCTACTGGTGTTTAAACGAAACGTAACGGGGATTATTTTGTTTTCGTGAAGGTTTCAAAGGGAGGGGTAAAAGCAGTCTTGCTTAATCGCCGTTTTATTCAATTATACGTTGTTAAAATGCACTGAAGCAGATATAATCTTGTTTGGTGAAGCATGAAGTTGGCATTCTTTAAATGCTTGTAAGCTATCGAATCGGTTTTTAACGTGCAAAAAATATAACGCTCAGATGCAGAGCGCCAGAGGCAGTTTTTTTCAATCTTATGATAAGTGCTGTTGATCGACTTGCATTGACGATGTAGGGCGTAGGCCAGACGCCAAAAAAGCTAGACCATGCGAACAATTTTCGGGAAAAGTAAAAGGTTTTAAATACAGCAAAATAAAGTGCCTGTACTTAAGCTAAGAAAGACCTTTACGCCGACTAAAATTGAAAATATCTGCATGTATGCAGTCATTCCATAGTAAACGACCTATGACAAGGTGATTGTAGGTTCCAAATGGTCAATAATCTTTCTTTTAAGAAATTTTTTGCGGAGGGTTGGGCGTGAAGATAATGCCTAATTACCGTGGTCCGTGCATAGAACAAAGAATTTTTATTATTAGGAAGAATAACTACTCAACTTCCGAATATAGTCTGCAGTAAAGCTTATATAAGGACAAGAAAAAGGAAACAATTGAGAAGTGAGGACATAGGTTAAAAAAAGATTCAAAATTTTTGCAGTAGCAGGCAAATACAAGAAGTCGGAAAAATGCAAACGAAAGTTTCGCCTTTTCTTCCTTCCCCCTTAAAAATATTGCTTTACAAGCCCGGAATCAAAACTTTTTTTTTGTGAACTTTTCTTGCAACAAAATCTACATTTGACGTAATTTAAAGCAATTTAAACTTATTTTTGTATTAATGGAAATGAGTTCTTTAACCTTTTTTCAATCAAATCGAATAGACTGAAACCTACGTAAAAAACTTTAATTGAGAAAGTAATAATGAATGCACCCACATGCAACGCTCTAGATTGGTGGAAAAAACCTCGTCCGGGACATGCCAAAGACTTCTTAAAATAGTAATCAGAGCTGCCCTCTTGGGGCTCAATGCTAAGGGTTAGTGAAAAAAGAATGCCGATAATTTTTATTGCTGTGTTCTTAGGAAAGGCATATAGCGAGCTTGCGGACAGGTAATGAGATGAAGCAGTCGCTTGTTGCGGTGGTTCGGAGTGACTACAGAGCAGCAAACAAAGCATGAGTTAAAACGCGTGCGTAAATGAACAAAGTAAAAATGCTCTGAAGTTCTCGGATAAGAAAATGTCAGCGATGAGAATAAGAAGATATCGATGCCAAGCTTAGCTGAAGATCTTGTTTGTACTGAATCGTTGTGATTTCGAAAGCAGTATCGACAAGCTCTCTCAGTAGGGCTGGGTTATCAAAGTGCATCAAGAAAAAAATTGAGTTATTAAGTCGTAAAACGTTTGTATTTTCATAACATTAAGTGATTTCACGGCTTTTTTGTGTGAGACACTAGATGTTTCCGCGACTGTGTAGGTGTGCAGCTTGCATTTCGTGTCGCAGAATGGTCTAGTTATGCAGGTAGTGTAGCTTATTTACGGAGTACCTGGAGAAATACAAAACAGTTCCTTCAAGCGGGAAAAAAATTCCGAATTTTAAGTGGTAAAAACGTCAAAAACATTTTCTCGATCTTTTGTTTTACACAAAAACCAAAAAAAGTGTTCTTTCCTTTCAACAACATCAGTGATTTGGAAAAGCGATGTCATATTTATAAAGTTTTACTGAAAAGATGAAGGGCGCAATACATATAATTATTTTGAATAAAAGTAACATTGCGGCCGGTATTCTTTTTTTACTAAAAATAGCAAAGAAATTCCATTTCTGTTATCCCGTATTTCCAAGGACTTTTTCCGTCAGTCTTCAAGGAAAACCATCAAAAACAAAACATTCGCTGTGTCTTTGTCTTTTTGACGATTCGCATTAAATAGGGCAAAAATCATAGAGAATATTCTACAGTTATAAAAGTAATCATGAAATGCTGTTCTACAAATTATTTTTTGAAATAACATTAAAATAAATTCGAAACTTCTTTTCCAGAAATCACTTGTCCTTCACTTGAGTCGATACAAAATGGTGAGATATCATGTACCGACGGTACTGATTTTGGTTCTCAATGCACTTACAAATGCAATGATGGTTATCAACTGACGTCAGGGTCAAAAATCAGGGAGTGTCTGGCTGATGAAGCCTTTGGTGGAGAGCCAGCTTCATGCACACGTAAGTATTGTAAAACCTTAAAAACAAATACAAATAACTTTTTGATCTTGCACCACAATTCTACCAATTCTGCCACCATTCAACACAAAGCGCTACAACTAATCGCAAATTGTCAAAAATGATTTCAAGGTGCAACAAGTGATTGCCTTTTTTCCATCTTAAATAGAAAATAAGGCGCTCTACATGATTGCAAAGAACGTCAACTAATAACTTTTTTATGTGTAAGGATTATAAGTTTGCACGTTTGTAGCGCAAATACTATAAAGAAAGTGCTATGCTAGGAGCTCTGGCAGCTTTAAAACAGATCTAAACTCTAATTATTTTATAGACGTAAACGTTTTTGTGCGACCGTAAAACAAGAACATATCACACTAACAAATTACAAATTTTAGTGATTTATTGTCCTCGTTTACTTCCTTTGCCGAATGGCAGAATTATCTGTAGTGACGGAAACAACTATGGATCAACATGTCGACTTTCTTGCAATATAGGATTTGAGCTGGTAGTGAATGGGGAGCCTGCCCAAATTGAAAAAACATGCTCTAGCAATCAGTCGTGGTCAAACGATAACCAGCAAGCTTCATGCCGATGTAAGATTAGTAAAAAATGTTTTCATGTTATCTTAAAAATAAAACCACGAAAAAAAGTTTTTATAGTGGTAAATTATCCTTTCATATAGTCCAGGGGTGGGCAAACTATGGCCCGCCAGGACTTTTTGTGCGGCCTGCCAACACTTGTAGAAACTTCCATACTGTATATCTAATTTAATATGACAGGGGTGGCCACACTTGCCGTACTAAAGAGCCAAAAACGATAGAAACCATCATTGAAAAAGCCGCTACGCAATTTTTGGTTTGAATTGACGCATTTTCCGTCCAAATAGGGGGTGGTGACTTTTTTTCTTTTTATTTTTTTGGACACCATTATTTTCAAGTCCCAGTAATACGACATTGCAAGAAGTTATTGCAAGATTTTAAGCTCTTGCAAGCTCTTGCATTGTATACAGCTATTGCAAGATTTTAAGCACTGGCCTTCTGTCACTCTTGAATGGTCAATGCGACTCTCGGCCAACTCTTGAATGGTCAATGCGGCCGTCTGACTAAAAAGTTTGCCCATCCCTGAGATAGCCTATTAAAAAGACGCTGGTGACGCATTCATTCTCATAACTGTTTGGAATCAACTTTCCCTTTTTTCCAAGCCTATTTGCGTCTAATGTATGAATCAACATTACCGTATCATGCCGTGCCTCCGTCCCAAGAATTAAAGAAATTCTTTTTCACAGTATTTTTCTTTGATCAAATCATATTCCTTTTTCTGAGAAAATACCGTACTTATTGGCAATACGAAATTACGTAGGAAAAAAAAATTTTTTTTCAGAATTTTATGCTTAATTAACGACTTTGTTTGAAATGTTGTAAGCATAATAATTTCAGGAGGTTGACAAAAAGTTTGAGAAGTTTTTTGTTCCTTGGAAGCTGACAAGCTTTTTTTGCAAAACCATCTCACTTTTTGGTTAAAATTTATCTTGAGCATTTCTGTGTATTATATTATCTTTTCCCTGGAAGATTTTTTTATTGGCAATCAAAGCTTGCAAATATTATCGAATTAAAGTAGTCAATCTAGCCTAGAGCTATATTTAGCAATTTTTAGTCCAAAAATGTTATTTGGGTCCAAAAAGATGAAATTCCAAAAATGTTTCAAGATATTTAAAAATATTAAAATCTTTTGCAACACTTATTTACCTGTATTTTTACGCATTTGTAGAAATTGATTTAACCTACAACAGTTTGGATATTTTAAAGTTCTTACTCTAGATAGTGCTCTTCAAAATTATTTATGTGCATAAAGTATTCATGTTTGTCAAAGCAAGTTCAAGAACAAGAAGAGTGCTCTTCAAAAATTAGTTTTTGTTTCAACAGAGCTTCAGGCTTAAGGTAACCCAATCAGAGGCGCAATGTAACTATTGCCCGCTCATCACCAACACTTCGTACAGTTCTTTACTAATCACATCCAGAAGAAAAAAAGCTAGTTCTTGTGCTTTTATTTCCAGTTTTACTATTGCATTATATTTTAGTGTTATTAAATTTTCAACTTTAAATCTTTAGTGATCCGCTGTGGTTCATTAAATACTCCTAAAAACGGAGTAGGCCTGTGCTCAGATGCAGACAATTACGGATCAATTTGTCGGTTTCAATGTAACGTGGGATACCAAATATCCGGGCCAGCCGAACGTTTATGCCAAGACACAAGACAATGGACTGGACAAGATACCAGATGCAACCGTACGTATAAGTTATGCAACTGAATATGGGTTTACGTGAAAGCAAAAAGCATAAAATTTGCTCCCATGCTTATAGCATTTATTAAAATATCAATTATTACAGCATCAAGATTAATAATGTGGTTATCTATTGATCTTACAATTCCCAATCTATACAAAAATATGGTTAGGTATGGGGTTCAAGCCATCAGCAATACTAACTAATTGCAAATGGCATTTGCTTTAGGTATAAAGCATGAGTTGGCGGATAAGGTGTAGTCCAGGGGTTTTTTAATATGTTTAGACGTGTCCCCTTCAACAAAGACTATAAAAATCCGATTTTCCCATATTACGTGAAATCTGTTTTTTGGAAACGATTTTGTTCCCAGCGGTTGTCATTTTCCCACGTTTGCTCTCCAAAACAGAGGACTTTTTTAGAGTTCAATTTCTTTCAAACGTGAATTTTTACAAATTTTCTCCACGAGTTGATTTGTGGTACAGAATTTGAAAATTGCAGAAAGTAGAGTATTTCAATTTTCAAATTTTCTCCATATTATTAAGGGTAACTATGGCTTTGCAGCCTCCCTGTAAACCTTCCACTCCTCCCCTAGGAGGCTAGGAGCCGCCGTGGAGTAGTGGGAATTGTATTTGCCAGAGAGTGCATCCGGAATCTAAAGAGCAACAATATTCCAGCAAAAAATCTGGACCGAAAGGGAGTATACAGTGGTAGACATGGGTTGAATCAGCAGATCTGAGCCTGCAAAACGTGAAAAAAACGATGTAAAATCGATTTCGACCAAACCCGCCGAATAGCTCATCACCGCTAGAAGCTAAGAGCATTTTGTGATCGAGAGATTCTCAATTCAATGCTGGCTATAGCTACACGTTATCGCTTGTTTGAGAAATTACTTTATGGCTATTTTCGCTGTTTGGTTGTAGTGTTGTAAAAATGCGCTGAATCAGCGGTAAAACTACTATGAAGTAGAATTGAGTAGAAAGTAAATTCAAGTTTTTCTATGGTCCGCAGACGCAAAAAATAATTAAGCACACAGCAACCGTTCTCCTAAAACTTGTTGCTTCATTTTAGTAATTACATGCAAGGCTCTTTCTGCCCCGGAGCACGGATCCATTTCTTGCTCTCCTGCGGATGCTTTGGATCCGGAAGATGCTGAAATTGAAAACGGATACGGTTCATCTTGTGCTCATCGTTGCGATGTAAGCAAAAATTTTTGTCTTCCCCAGTATTGACGCTGGATGTCGCAACTTGTTTCAAGCCCCTACATTTCAAACGTGATGGGTGGTACACAGTATGATGCACTTGACACTGCAAATACGGCTGCAAAACTGACGAATCCCTTGGCAGCACTCTTATGTAGTGGTTTTGTTAATTATTCTTTTTATTGCCAGACATGTCAGAAAAAAATTTTAATTTTAGTATTAACCTGACTAAAAATCACTCCAATCTACCATGAATATGCGTTACGTTGCGAAAAAAATATCAGCACTTTTTAATTGCAAAAATTTTATGAAGCAAGACTATATTATGCAAGATGAATTCAGCACGGTTTCATATTCCATTCCTCACATTACTCCTATTGTTTAGCGCTAGTAGAAATTCTATGAACAACATTTTGAAAACACAGGTATGGTTTAACCAAGGAATCAAACCCAAGTTAACAAACTTTGAATCAAACGCTCTGCTCGCTCACTATTACGCCGCTCAAGATGAAAGCATTACTTCAAACCATATAACTAAAGTATGCCTTAAGCAATTAATACCAAAGATTATTATCATAATCCGTTGTTAAAATCATCTTAAATTTGTAGAAAGTTGTTTAACATTCCCACTGACTGTTAGCTTAGGAATTTGCCTTGGGCTGCGAACAGCATTTGGCAGAAATCTTTAAGTAAAGTTTTGACTAGAGTTAAACTAATATATAGGACAAACACAGACTTAAGATGTATGCGCCTGAGGCAAAATGATTGCAATCACATACTTTTGTATGAAAACGATATTTTTTCTCCAAAATTATCTTTATTTCGAAATCCTATCCTTAAATTTATGATAATCCAGACAGAGTCTGGTCTTCTGACTTGAGAATTAAAAGATAAAATAATATCAACTTATCAGGAGTGATGAGGTGAATTTTAGGTACACACCGCGCGCTTTAGCTTCAATTCCTCTCCGGGGCTTTCAATTTTCCCACCGCTAACAAGCAATTAAGGGGGAATAGTATTAATTTTTTACTGGTTCCAAGTTTTTCTCGCATCGTCCATCTTTTTAAGAATTAGTAGGACTGTGGACCTCTTCACAGCGTTTGTTTGTTTATTTTAAGCATAAAAAGGCAATAGTATAAAATGTAGCGTATTATGGGATCAAACTTCTGCTTGGTCTCAATTTGTATTGATAAAAATGCATGTACTGTAAAATTTTAAAATTTTAACTGCCCGTTGGGAGTCTGAAGCAAAACCAAGCAGTTGTAAAAATAGACAAACACCGCATTAGCGACATATTGTCCTGTGTAAATGTGGAAAGTGACGTAAACCATTGTATTCTCAGAAAAAAAGAACTGTGAAAATTTAAGCATAATGTTTTATCAAACGAATAACTTGTAGTTAACCTACTGCGTTGCAGGTTGGTTACTCCCTTACTGGTTCAGCATTTAGAAATTGTACTTCAGACGGTGCCTGGTCAGGTACCGCGGCCTCATGCCAAAGAATTACTTGTCCAGTTTTAAATTCACCCGCAAATGGTTTCCTGCAATGCTCTAATTCAAACCAGTATGGATCACAATGTGTGCTTTTTTGTGATGTAAGTACTTTTAAAAAGCTATTTTCTTGCTATTTTTAAGAGTATCCAAGTATTTGTTTAACTGCATTTATTTTTGTTTATACGTAGCATCACTTTTAGTTCTCCTCCCCTCCTCTCACTGACGTCGAAGCAACAGGTTTGCTTTACCCAAGGAACAGTAGCAAGAGCACTGTTGGAAACTTGTTGGATTTCGATATAGCCATTTCCCATTTTAAAACTGAGTGCACATTAAACAGGAAATGAGCCAAAAACATCCTGGATCAGCATACCCCTCCAATTTCATTCCGATCCCACTTTTTCTTCTTTCAATGTGCATGGGGGAACAACAAGTAAAGATTGTCTTTACGTTTACAAAAATAAGCTATTAAGCGGTAGGCCTGTTTTACGACTGGGCACGCTCCCTATTGTAATTCTATTTGTGACCTTAAATTTCTTGCTACGTCACATGTGCCGAGTTCCTTGCGTAGGCTTAGCAAAGGAAGCAAAGAAGAACCCCTGCCCCTAACCTTTAGCCAAGATTTTGGTAAACCTATCAACGTATTTTCAAGCAAAATAGTAAAGATTTTTCCCGCATGCTTTGCGATTTGTTTTTTGTAGATTTGATCAACTATCTCCTAATATGTTATTACGAAAATACTTTTGATTTGTCGATAATTAACTATGAATTGCAAGCAAAGCTTCTTGCTTTTGTCAAGAGGTGCGGAATTTAAAAAATATTTTGAATTTTGAAAACCCACTTATCACACTTATTCCGAGGAAACAATCAATCGTGCCAAAATTAATATTTTTATGTTCAGTAGTTTCGGAGAAATTCACACACACGCAGTAGACCTGTCCAAATTTTGGACATTTTTGAAAAGTTGTTGTTACTCTTGATTTTCCCATGCCATATTCGGCCAAAAAATAAGATTGCAAAAAAATTTTTTAAATCAGATCACGTTTTTGCTTTCTCCAAGAGACCTATAACTTTGTTGAGATTATTGCATATAATTCGGGGATTTCCTGTTTATTTTTTCCGTATTGGGTAAATATTCACTTTTTATAGCAATGAAATAAGTTCACTATGGTATAAATAAGATAAAATTGCTTTCGACAACATAGTAAAAAATAAGTTAACCCGTTAACTTTAAAGGAACTTCCTAGAATTGAATGCAATTTATAAACTGATTTCTAATCCTGGCAATTATTGATGTTTATCATTTCCGGCAATCATTCATTTTTTAATGTGTTTATTTTAACACAATTAGCAAAAATGATTTTTGAGTTAACCTAAACAGTAATTGATTTGCCCCCTTCATGTGTCTAAGAGTTCGACTAAAGTATCCTACCTCATTTTAATCTGGGATTCTTGTTATTACGAACTCAGTTTCTGATGAAAACTAATTTACTCGATTTTTTCATCTTTGTAAAGAAGTTTCACTCAATACAACTTTAAGAAACACAGAAACATGACAAACCAGTATGTTGTTAACTTGATATGTCAATACGAAGGCTTCACGCACGTGATCAAACATCAAAATGAGTTTTCGAAAGAAGTGGCTGACCAGTTTCAGTGCTTTTGCATTAAATTGAATAGGAGTGATACCGTTTTTTGCAAATTAAATGAATAAACCTGACAGTTGTTAGATAAACGTTAAACACATTGTTTTACTGATATTATGGAATGAATCTGAATTCAAAGTACCGTATGAAGTGATAAGCTTTATTTGTGATTACCCCTAGTTTATCTAGTTTTTTGGGCTAAACATGCAGGCTTATTTGTAGTCAGCTTCTGGCAGGGTTTCGTATTCGAATAATCAATGTATTTGGAAATTCTGAGTTTAAGTTAATTGTAATGTGCAACTTATACAGCATATTTGGTCGCATAAAAATACTAAAAAGTTGTAAACCTAAATTATACTGAAGCCTAGATGACAGGGCAGACTTCTGTGCCGTTTGCTGTGTGTTGGATTAGATATTGAGGAATATAATCACCAGTCCTTTGAAAATTTTTGCCAGTAATGCTTGCAGACCGTTTGTATTGATCAGCCAGATGTAATTTTGTGAACTTCATTTTTCCTTAACAATTTTTTTGGCTATTGCCTCGTCTGCTGAACCAAGTAGATCAAGGATAATCAAAAACTTACGGTATCGGTAGTAATGATATGATAATGGCTGATTTGTTGATGTACCAACGGGTATCTAATTGGCATAGAGTTATCTTTAACAGAAGAATAAATGATATTTAGATGATACTTCTCTTAAGATCGATTTTTTTGGCCAATTGACACACCGTGCTAAGTTTAGACTAGCCAACTAAAAGGCCTAATTACAAACAGATCCCTTTTTTTTAGTAAAAAGAATAAAGCCAAAATGCTGGTAAACATTTTATTAAAACGTTTCGCTTTTACACTAAAAGCATCATCAGTTAAGTAAATGGTCACCTAAGGCTAGGCTAAATAGATACTGCATTGATTGTACAGCGGTTAGCTATCAATGCAGTATCTATTTAGCCTAGCCTTAGGTGACCATTTACTTAACTGATGATGCTTTTAGTGTAAAAGCGAAACGAGGGCATTAGCAAACTATGGCTGACCAAAACCGACGCGATGGCAAAGTGGTTAGAGCGTCCGCTTCGCAGTCGGTAGACCTGGGATTCGTTCCCCTTGTCCAGTCATCCCAAAAGGCTTTAAAAAATGGTATCTACAGCTTCCCTGCTTGGCGTTCAGCATTTATGGGAGGTTGTGGAGAACAAGCCGGCAAGTTCGCTTGATGCGTCCTTGGGCAAGGCACTCAACGGGATGCCTCGCCTTTATGTGGAAGACAGATGACCGAGCCACCTCGGAAATAGCAACTTACAAGCGAGTGCGGACTTACCGTCCAAAACATCGCGACACATCGCTTTCTCGTGAATGGAGGATCAATATTGCAAATACAACACTTTCCTCCTCTTTGTAGCAACAGTTTGACAATTTTTTCGTGGTGGCCTCAGCAACCGGTGCATCAATAGCTTCGCAGTCTAGCATTTGAAGGTTAAATTGCCGGTCATTAATTGCAGCGTCGCTACCATTACTGCATTGTAACCAAGCGGGAAAAAAGTGAAGTGTTAAAAACATGTTTATTCTTTCTAATTTATTTATTTATTATGTCTGCATACTACTTCATCTTGTCGGCCCACATGAACTTTTTTTGGCAGTACAACACGCCACCCATCCAGCGAGCATTGCGAGTTACTCCTGGTTTGCAATGGGTAAATGTGTCTTGCCGATATTCGTTAAGCAATGCCAAAGCATTTTTACCACATTGCCAGCAGTCTGCTCTAAAATGTGAATTCTTTGTTTGCACCTTGTTTAAGATTTTTTTAATCGCTTGTTCGCTTGCATTTCTTACTTGAGTTTGTGGCATAATTACGTGTAGGTTTTGTCAATCAAAGGCCATAAGCTCTTCAACTGATAAAAAGAGAATTTTCAGATCCGGTTCTTTTCAACCCCAATATAGACAACCCAAACAGCTTTGACAACAATCTCCCAAATATGGTGCCGGCAAGCATGATAAAATACTTTTTTTAAGAAAACTTTTAAGCAATTGCGCAGCCCAATTGCGCCATCCACTGCCACTTGATGTAGTGTCAAAAACCAGGACTATGTTCTCTTTGGTGAGTTACTATTGTTGAAGCATTGCGAATGATGCTTCAGCTTGCTCTTTCAGCTTTGCATTTGCAATTTTTTGGACTCCTATCAATTTGCTTTCCAAAGTATCCGGAGCAGCAGATACCAATGTTGCTAAAGCCTCATACTTGTTGCCTAGGCGATCTTGAGTTAGTTTGCCATCATAATGCAAGGCTATGTTTTTGGATTGATTGCTAGTGAAGTCATCCATTACTCTTGGCTTGTTTGTAAGCGGCTGCTTGAACAAGCAAGACGTGCTGTAGATTTTGATAAATTGAATTTATTGACATCTCCACCACATACTTTGATAAGTGATTTAAGCAGCATTGTCATTAAGTTACCACTGATTTTTAATCTAACTGCAGTCGTAGCGATTTCTGTATATTCCATGATATTTCGAGATGCAAACAGTTTGATTGGAGTCTCATTCTGGCAATGGCTTTTTTCTAAAGCTGCTACTGAACAGTCAGAATCGCTTTCCTCACTGGAATGTGAAAGAGATGCTAATGACATTGATCCACTGCTGCAGCACTGAGACATTGATCCACTAATGCAGTACATTAATCATCCATGTTAGTACTTAACCAACCAACATCTCTGCATCATTTTTCGTTTTATTTGACCATAAAGAACTTTATCTGCACCCATCATGGTAGCAATTCTAGGTCCCTTCTGGTCCTCGTGAAATCAAATATCTTTCTGTTTTTTGCTTCACCTAAAATTGGTTTGCTTGCATTTTGTATACTGGATGAGACGCCCCAATATTCCACAGCTGATCAAGAAGATCTGTAAATTTTTGTTTGTTTGCGCTTGGGTAAAAGTGTCAATCTTTGTATTTTTTCAAGATCATCCATCATTTCTGAATACTTTCAAGTCTTTTTTCTGCAGGATTGTTCAAAAGATTGTTGTTATTCCACCCATGTGCCAAAATAGTAGTACTTCTTTGAATGCTTGCTGTATCAAAACAAGAATTGAGCAGTTTTATGCAGATATTTCTTGCCGGTACAAAATATACTGCAGAACCTGTATGGAGGTGGGCAGTTTTGAACCCAAAATTCATTCACAAAATTCATCGATAAGACAACATTGTGAAGTTGATCTGGTCATGGCCCTTTCAGCAGATTATGTGGTCTTTCTATGCTTAGGTGGAGTGGCTATTTGTACCAATATAGGCTAATAATTCCCAATTTAATATACCGGTTCAAGTCAATGTTCATTAACCTGTAGAAACACAAAACAACATTTTAAAGTTGCTTGTGAACAAGAAATTAAACTCATACCATATAGGCTGACTATTAAATTATTGTCGTAATTAGTAATTCGTAATCAATTATGCCATTTTTGTATATCGTAAACAAATTCGCTAAGCTAAATTGTGATTGTTGCAATCTGTCGGAAGAAATATAATTTATATATTATAGTTGCACATTGGTACGGGAGTGACGGAGACACATGATACACTTGCTTCTTAACAATTTACCTTTCTGCTGTTGTTGTTGTTGTTACCCGACCCCTTCCGAGGAATGGGGGCATGGCGGAAGACCATGGAGTCACAGAAGCCGGACAACTCCCCAGGGCGTGGACCAGAGGTCGTAGAGAGACAGAGAGTCGCCAAAGATCGAGTGGCGCAAAGAGTTCATAGCTGGACAGTGCAGAATGAGATGAGAGGTGTCCTGGGACGAGTGTCCGCGAGCGCTGCAAGACGGATTCTCGATCTTGCCAATTCTAGAGAGATAAGAACCTAACAGAAGGCTGTGTCCGTTGCAGCGAAGGCGAGAGAGAACACAGCGAGCGTGACGAGGTAGCACAAGTTCCTCGTTAGAAGTCTAGGGAACCTGCGTGTTGAAGAATTTTGACGAGACAGTACGCCTCCAGTCCGAGAAAAGAAAAGAGTGGATACGAGAGATAAGAGGAGAAAGACCACAAGGGATTGCAGAGGGCACAAGCAGCGTTCCCCGTCTGGCCAGCTTATCGGTCGCGTCGTTCCCCGGGAGAAACGAGTGTCCGGAAATTTATTGTATCCTGATAGAACAGGAGGAGAAAGAAGACAGTTCCTGCCAGATCTGCCAGAGAGTTTAAGGTAAAAAGAAAAATGAAGGAGAGGACAGAGTGGGGAGGACAGAACGAGAGTCAGATAGGAGGAGAAGAGAAGTGGCAGACTTGTTGGTGCTGCCGAGACCAGCGGAGAGCTTGCAGAATGGTGCAGGTTTCAGCAGAAAAACGTGAGCATACTAGGCCTGCGGAAAAGGAAAGAGTGACCTCAGTGCTACAGAGAAAGCAGTTGACAAGTACGCCAGAGCCGCCGTTTCCAAAAGGAAAAGGAACAGTGTCGTCAGTCCATAGTACCAGATCGTGAGGGGGGAGAAAGTCAAGGTGAGTGAGATCCGCACCTTGGCAAGAAAGGGAGATCAGAGCGAGAGCATGAAAAGGAGAGGGTGGACTTCACAATGAAGGAAGGGGGTTCCAAGGAGGAGAGGGGTATGTCGTGCTAAGTTTTCGGGTTATTTCGAACTAAGTTTTCGAAAGCAATTTTATCTCACATTCATACCATAATAAAATTATTTTATTGCTTTAAAAAGTCAATATTTACCCAATGCAGAGAAAACAAACATGGGCAAATCCCATAATTACAAGCAATTGCCTAAATGAAATTTTAGGCCTCTTGGAGAGGATGAAAACGTAATTAGATTAAAAAAATTATTTGCAATCTTATTTTTTAGGCCAAAAATGGTATGGAAAAATCAACCCTAACAACAACTTTTTAAAAATGTTCAAATTTTAGACAGTCTAACGCAAAAGCAAGCACTCAGAATCGTGCTTCATACAAATAAATTTTTTGCCTCCGAAAAGCTGTTGCGATGTTGATATAGAATCCCTCGCTTTTAAACCAGCAGCTCTTTCTCTCTCGCTCTCAATTTGTAGCCTTTGAATTTCGACGAATAACTACGATTAGCTACATCTACGGAGCACCATTACATTAAATTTTTTGTCCGAAGAGACATTATATATTCGCCGGCAGCCCCTTTATATATTCGTCAGTAGCCCCTCACTGAATTGATTCACCGGTATCCCCTTACTTTATATATTCCTCGGCCATCCCTCACTTCATAACTTCGCTTATAGCCACTTGCTTTATATATTCGTCGGTAGCCCTTTACTTTACATATTCGCCGGCAGCCCCTTACTTTATGCATTCGCCAGTAGCCCCTTACTTTACATAATCGTCGGCAGCCTTTTACTGTATATATTCGCCGGTAGCCCCTTACTTTACATATTCATCGCCAGCCCTTAAGTTAATATATTCGCCGGCAGCCTCTTACTTTACATATTCCTCGGCAGCCCCTTACTCTATGTATTCGTCGGCAGTTCCTTACTTAATATATTCGTCGGCAGTTCCTTACTTTACATATTCGTCGGCAGTCCCTTACTTTATGTATTCGCCGGTAACCCCATACTTTGTATATTCACCGGTAGCCCCTTACTTTGTATATTCGCCGGTAGCCCCTTACTTTACACATTTGTCGGCGGCTCCTTACTTTATGTAATCGTCGGCAGCTCCTTACTTTATACAGGGGTGGCCCTAAGTCGCTTTACCAAGTGGCCATAAGTCGCTTTATCTGGTTTTAATAATAATAAACACAAAATTCGAAATGATACAACTTTTGTTTGGTGTATGTGGGGCATTCTGAAGGAACGCGTTTACTGACGAAATGTTCGGACCATACCTGAGTTAAAGGAAAGAAATACTACAGAATTTGCAGCCCTGAACAATGATAAAGACTTGTGTCGACGAATCAGTTAATCTATTCAGAGAAGAATCAAGTTGTGTATTGATTCTGAAGGATAACACTTTGAAGATAACATGTAATTGTTTTCATGTTTTTGTTTTGAAATCATTATTGTACGATGACTAAATAAAAGTTGTATCATTTGAAATTTTGTGTTTATTATTATTAAAACTAGGTAAAGCGACTTATGGCCACTCGGTGAAGCGACTTATGGCCACCCCTGTATATTCGTTGGCAATCCCTTATTTATGTATTCGTCGCCAGCCCCTTACTTAATATATTCGCCTGCAGCTTTCTACTTTACATATTCGTCGGCAGCCCCTTACTTTTTGTATTCATCGGCAGTTCCTTACTTAACATATTCGCCGGCAGCCCCTTACTTTATGTATTCGCCGGTAGCCTCTTAATATATTCGTCAGTAGCCCCTTACTTTACATATTCGACGGCAACCCCTAACTTTATATATTCGCCGGAAGCCCCTTTATATGTTCGCTGGCAGCCCCTTAATATATTCGTCAATAGCCCCTTACTTTACATATTTGCCGGCAGCTCCTTACTTTGTATTTTCGCCGGCAGCCCCTATCTTTGTATATTCGCCGATAGCCACTTACTTTATATATTCGCCTGCAGCTCCTCACTTTATATATTCGCCGGTAGTCCCTTACTTTATTTATTTGCCGGCAGCCTCTTACTTTATATATTCACCGGCAGCCCATTACTTTTTAGCTACGTCACTGCATAGGTTGAATGTTTCTGAAATGTTGTTTTGCTGATGTGCTTTGTGCGTATTCATAAAGTCTGCATGTTGACACCTGAAAATAAATAGTTTACGTGATTAATGATGAGTACAATGATGAGTGCCACCCATCTTCGATTGTTTTAAGAATCGTCCAAAAGATTTCTTCTAAGCGATTCACTTTCACTGAAAAAAACGTTCGCAAACCATTTTTGTGAAACATAAGGTTCTCAACAATAGGTCAATATACAAAAAAAGGTTAGGAACTAAAACTGCGGCACAAAAAGAATATGGTGCCTAAGAATTGTTTTCTGGCCCTTTTATTGTTTTTAAGGAGCATTTTGTTAGGTGCAGGAGAGCTGTAACAATTCAAAATGCTTTGCAGCTCTCAGGCTGGAGTGCGCTGGTCTAAAAGCAGTTTATAGTCATCCGTTTAAACACTGCATATTTCTAATGTTCTGGAGTTGTTGTATCCAATATTACGTTGCCATTGTGTTAATCGTCCTCTGGGCAACATAGGTCGGCTACAACGTGGGTGGTGATCGATACAGAACTTGTCAAGGTAATGAGACGTGGTCAAATGAGCCTGGATATTGTGAGAAGATCACTTGTCCAGAACTTGGCCCACCAAGCCACGGAAATATTAGGTAAGTGATACTTTTTTTGTTTAAAAATTTATACAGTGTTCCCTCGCCACTTCGCGGTTCAAGTTTCGCGACTTCAGTGCTTCGCGGATTTTTTGAACATATTTGTCAAAAAATATAAGTTCAAAAATAGCGCCACATATCGCTGATTGACTGCCCATCGTCACGCCATTCTCGTTCACGCTGTTGACTGTGTCTCGCGTATCTTAGTGTTGTGTTTGCAATTAACTTCTCGTTAAACCCTTACAATGCCGCCTAAGCGCCGTGCCCCTGCAAAAGATTACTTCAGCGAGCCCGAGAGAAAGAGGAAGATGATGACCATCAGTGAAAAGGTCAAACTCGTGTCCGGATTAAATAAAACAGAAAATATTTCTAATTTTTCGTGTTCTTTTTCCGTCAGTGTTCATAAATATGAACTTCAAAGGCGCCGGGAATTCTAAATTCCCGACACTTCGCGGTTTTTCATTAATCGTGGTGGCTTCTGGTCTCCATTTACCGCGATAAACGAGGGAATGCTGTATTTGTGTTGCAGATACGGCGGTGTCTGTGAGGTTTAATACCAAGTACGTTTTAAGTAGCGATAAAAATGTCTTTCAAAATCGTTTTTGTATGCAGTATTGCCTCAAAAAGGAGAGCTATATTGCTTTGGATTTATACAGACTTGGTATGCGTTCTTAGATTTCATTGCATCAAAATGCCATGCTATTTTTGACGCTTTTTAACTGCATTAACTTTGATTAGCATCTGGAAAATTTAAAATCAAGGTAGAGTAATATATTTTGAACAGTTCCATACTTCATTCTCCTCATCTTCATCATTGCTTATCTTTTTATTTATTCGGAATATTTATTAAACGATATGACTTTGCAGTCGCGCTTGTCGGATAGCGTAGTGCTAAAAAGATTTAGTAACGTAATGAAACGCATTTATATGATGGCAAACTGAAAAAACACACGTGTTTAAGAGATGATTAACGATACAAAATTTGAAGGTTTGCTTTTAATCCAATATTCACGAATCTTATATGGAAAAATTTTTCAGAAAAATTGCTATAAATGGCAAAACTGACCGCGGCTTTGGCTTCAATATAAAGAAAATTACAATTGTTATTGAGGATTGCTGAATGAGGCGAATAATGGTCCTGGTTTCTCTATTTAGATGTTCCGATGACAACAACTATGATTCCAAATGCCAAGTGTCTTGTGACATTGGATTCAAATTAAAGGGAAGCAAATCAAGAAAGTGCGAGGAAACTGGAGACTGGAATGGGAACCGCACCACGTGTGAAGGTGATTATTTTACAGACTTTGTAAACGATAAGTTGCAAGTACGATTTCCGTGTGGTTTCTTCGATGTTTGCTCACAGGAAAGCATGCAGCAGCGTTGAGTTAATTTTACCCTTTTCTTTCTTGAAGTGGAGGATCAGCGTGACGTGAGCACGACCTGGTCTCACGTCACAAACCCGATCAAGCAACAAAATGCACAATGGCCAGGCAAGGAAAAACTGGAAGTCCACTTCAAATCCATTCTTAACCGGAAGTCTTGCCAACAATAAATCGAACCGCCGTTAGTTGGTGTCTGAAAGTCACGCCTCACGATTTACAACCTACTGGAAGAACAATGAGCACCTTTATTATTTTATCTTGAAAACATGGTGATCATGACTTGCTTGCTTGGAGTATTTGTGATAGAAGAGCACTATGTCGACAGCTTGGTATATTGGTTACTCTGAAACGGGTTGAATGCAAGTCGTTCTGCTTGTGACGGTATACATCGAAAGATGATTATGTGACAACACAAGCAAAGTAATTTAAAAAATGCTATTAGTTAATTAACTAGGAAGTTTGCATATTTCAGCCATTTTCTGTCCGGTGCTTGAACCCCCAAATCACGGATCGACAATCTGCTCTGACGACAACATCTTCGCATCGGAATGCATTACGACGTGTAATGTAAGAAGAGTTGCCATTTAAATTTCAACTACAATGTAACGGGATTATTTTAAAATTACGAATTGATTGAAAAGACCTTTTTCACACTCTCTTCTGCACATGTGCAGCGCATGAGATCAAAAGCGAGGTTGTCATTGAGCTAAATGGAACATTGAAGCACATACATAAATAGTGAACATATGTTTATACTTTTGATTTGTCTTGTTTGAGTGCTTGCTCTATTTTTGATCATTTTGGAGAAGCGCTTTTAGGTACTGTTTTTTAGCTTGATGTAAATATGATTATTGTTTAATCAACATTAGCACTTGAGAAATATATATAAATTCATGAAATAAATACAGTAACGATTTGTAGCAACTGTACGGGACGTACTTAAAGTTTTAAATTTTAATAGCAAGCCGCAAGTAAAATTGCAACAAAAACGTAGCCATCACCATAGTACTCCTCGGCCAATATAGATCGCTGGCTTTTCAAAATTCGGTACTATTAATTGACTTAGGCGCTACATGCTGACTGCTAATTGACGATTGTAAAGGCAATGGTTGTCTTCGGAAGATCTAAACGTTTCAAATGTGGCAAGAGAAGTCCGCAAAAAGTAAATATTGACTGATGAATTGTGATGAAATTGCCACGACACTATCATGTTCTTCCGAAGCAGCAGTGTACCACAGCGCAAATCCAGCGAAATTTTTCCTGTTCATGTCCAACGAGGTGCTTGGCAATTTTGGGAGCGGAAAGGGGTCATGAAAGAGTAAAAAAATATCTCCTAATTTCAAGGTTTTGAGATTGGGGATTAATGCAAAAACTATCTATCAGTGTTCATTACAGTCAAAAATGCACTTTTAAACAGTGCGGTTTTTTGTGGTAAAAGAATATGAATCTGTACTTTATATGAAACTGCTAGTAAAACGGTCCTAGGTAAATTTTTGCCCTCATAGTGTAAATCAGGGGTCACCAACCGTACATATGTCACCCGCGAGCCTGTTTTAAAAAATCGTTTCAAACGTGGATGGAGGATCTGCAAAGGAAAAAAACTGGCTTGCAACACAAGTGTCGACAGCAAAAATGGTGTTGACCTTTTTTTTGGAGAACACCTTCGTTTGGGAAAATGGCTTAATGCTCAAGGTAAATGATTGATTGATCACATGTTCTCCGAAAAGAAAAGATCTTCACGGTTGGTATACAAGAGAAACGCTATCTAACAGAGCGCCCTCGCCATGATCTAAACTCAGAAAGTCGCCGACGGTTCAAAAAGGTTAGTGACCCCTTGTATAAATCATTTCGATATGGCTGAAGGGGAGAAATAGCCGAAGCGCAATCCGTGAAGAATGTGGTAAAATAAAACGTCACAAAACCTTTTCTCATACGTATTAGTTGTCGTGCAGGAAAAAAGATCTGCGTTTGGGGCTTAGACAGTTGATCTTGTCCGAGCGATAAGTTACATTTTCCCCTTCAAGCTATCTAGTTTTCGAATTTTGTCAATGCACTAGTTGTGCGTTTGAGAAAGAGAATAGAAGTAACACAAAAGCAAAATACTCTAGAAATCTATAAACGCTCACAAGAACTAATCTGGAGTTCAATAATAGATAATTGGTATATACTTTTATGAGGAAGAAACAACTTGACTTGAACTTGAATTGAGCTAGTTGAATTATCAGATGTAGCTAAAGTTCGTGAGGTTTGGAAGGAACTCCTCGGACTGCAGCTTTCATTTTCCTCCAACTTGGAAATTTGACAAAAAGATTTTTGTATCTGTTGTAGTTAAATAATGTTGCCAATAAACTTTGGTTGAAATAGTATTTTTAACAGGATGGTTATAACCTCCGCGGCAGTGTGAAACGAGCTTGTCGGTTGAATGAAGAATGGTCTGGTGAGCCTACGTCATGTGAAAGTGAGCGAAAACGCTTGTTTTTGTTTATTTTAATTTTGAAAACCTTATCAAAGATAAATGAACATTGAATTCATTGCTCAATTGGTTGATAACCTTTTATTTTCAAAAATGAGGTTATTCTTTTTCGCAAGGCCCAATTTTGAAAGATTTCCTTTATTGATGGGCATAAATTAATAGCTGAAAAACAATGCCTATCCAACAATTAGTTAGCTTACTTAATATTTCAGTACGTTTGCTTCCCAGCACCACCTCGATAAATTGTTGCTTTAAAGATAGAATTCTTGTCCTTTTCACCTATCTTCGAAACTTCAACGTTCTGGTTCACTGCGTATGTGCCTACTGACTGACTATCACCACTTACTCGCTCTCAGATCAGGCTTTTTACTGGAATTATCTCCATAAATAAATAGATAACGATAAACTGATTAAAGTAGAATCGATTTCTGTGCTAGATTTTTACTTCATTTGTTGTTCTATGTGTTTAGAGGTGACTTGTCCAGTTCTGATTAATCCTGGGAACGGTAGGAAGACTTGTACAGAGAATAATGAATTTAAATCGGACTGCGTGTTTCAGTGCAATGTAAGTACGTCTGGTCATACGAAAATCTCTGTATCCTGAGTTTTATTACATTATCGGTTCGTAGGCATGTAGCATGCCAGATAGTGGTAACCTATGAAAGGACTGCGTGTTTGGGCGATATCATGTCTAAAAATTGAGCAATTTTTGGTGTATGTGTCAATTAAGTTGGTTACTATAAATACTTGAACGTTATATTTCTTAATACCACGTAAGGCAAAATCAACAAAAATTTTCTTTAAGCCATATTTGAAACCTACAATTTAAATACCAATTATATTGGAACTTAAACCCAGATTTTGAAAAAAAGAAAGTCTTGATCGGGAAAAGTGCAACATTCAGCCAACGTCACACGTCGATTAGTTCAGCAAATCTTGGTTTATGGGCGAAGAGACTTGGCCTGGTATTCTCATAACTAAGGTCAATAGCGCTCTTGATCAATTTTGTGAATAAAAGCGAATAATCACCAATCATTGAATGATTATAGAAAGGATATCAATTGATTGGCCCTGAAGTTCGTACATGCCAAGTTAGTGGTTTATGGACTGGAAATGACGTCACATGTCTTTTGATCACCTGTCCAAGCTTACCTGCTCCTACCAGCGGTCAAATTGTGTGCTCTTCGGAAGAAGATTACAATTCAGTTTGCAGTTTTCAGTGTAATGTAAGTGTCGCAGTTTTTGTTTGAGATATGATGATGAAATTTTTTCAGCTCATTGAACACAATGTGAAAGATAAGTCAGGGAGACTGTGAAATGGCCTGGCGGTCTTTTCATCCGGGTTCCCTCAGTAGCTAATGAACGTTTATGTGTGCCTCTTTAGTCAGATTGGTTGTAGTAGTAGCAGTAGTTCACTTTTTATTCGGTATTATCCCCTTAGCATAGATGGCCGGATTCACCCCATTCCTTCTGCAATTGCTTGCACTCCGTCTCTCCACTTTGCTCGATTCAGGGCATCCTTCTTCTTCAAATTAATCTCCTATGTCTCCTTCTTCGACTTCTTCCAGGTCTTCTTCGTTCTTCCTCTCTTTCTTTTGCACCTACTTCAAGATCTAGAGCAACCCTCAAAACACTGTCGTCATCCCTCCTCAGCCCTTGGTTATACCATCTAAATCCATTTGCTGTTGCTAACCGATCAATATTTTCCTTCAACCCCAGCATGTCCGTCTGTTCTTCGGTCTTCTTTCTGTCAACAACTTTCTGACCGCACATGGCTCTCACCGTAGCTCTCTCCGCTCTTCCTAAAATTGCTTTTTCATTTTCTTTTAAACACCATACCTCGCTTCCACACAGTATAGCTGATCTTACGCAACAACGATAAGCTTTACCTTTCATCCTCAGAGCAAACCTATTTCCAAGCATTAACTCTTCATATTTCCTGAGTCTCGCCCAACCAATTCTTACTCTTGCTGTGACCGCCGCTATACAACCACCACTAGCATTTAGTCTGTGTTCCAAAAAACAAAATCTATGGTTTCGCTGATGAGAACAAAGTCATCTACTTACAGTAATTCATTAACCACGCTCATTCTTGCATTTTCTGTAATAACTTCTGCAAATATTGCAAACAATGGTGGCGACAGCTCAGATCCTTTACTTCGAATGTACACCAATTTTTACTTCGAATTTCTCTGAATATGCAGACCCTATCCTCACTTTTGTCTTTTCAGCATCATACAAGCTTGTAAATGCCCGAACCATTACTTCAAATAAACCCTTCTTTCTCATGGCCCACTCCATCACTTTTCTTGGCACTCTATCAAAAGCTTTTTCCACGTCAACAAAACACATATACAACTTCTCGAATTTTTTTGATATTCCTCCTGCATTCTCCTAACAATGAACATTACATCCACTGTTCCTTTTCCTGGCATAAACCCAAACTGCATTTTATTCAAATTGATTAGTGTTCGTATTGTGTGTGTGTGTGTGTGTGTGTGTGTGTGTTTACCCCTCCTCTTCCTTGGGATGGAGGTACGGCATGAACGGTAATTCAGGTTCATGCCGTCAACCTAATTGATATTAGGCTAGGGGAAGATGGCAGCCCATTTCGAACCAGTCTTGAGTGACTGGTAGCCCCACCACCAACAAGGCGGACTGCCACTGGTGGGTACCCAAGAGTCGTCTGACATGCTGGGTTAGCAACTTCACAATTATAATCCGGTGAAGTACGGGTGGGGCCACCTGTCTGCCACATAAAGGTGGAGGCGTCCGTTAATTGCCTTGCCCAAGGACACAACAAGCAAGCTTGCCGGTTTGTTCTCCACACTATCCCTTTTTTATGCTGAGCGCCAAGCAGGGAAGCTGTGAATACCATTTTTTAAAGTCTTTTGGTATGACTCGACTTAGGGAATGAACCCCAGGTCTACCGACTACAATGTGGACGCTCTAACCACTACACCATCGCGCCGGTTAATTCGTATTCGCCTCTCTAGTACCTTTTCAACAATATTCATGGCATGTTCTAGCGGTTTCACTCCGCTGTATGATCCCCAGCTCATCACATCACCCTTTCCTTTAAAGATAGGCACAATCATACTAGTTTTCTATTCATCAGGCATTCCTCTACCATCCAACACATGCCGACATAATATCGTATATTTTTAACCCCAATTTCCCCACTCGCAACTATCATCTCCAGACTTCTTTACATGGTTTAGTTTCCTTTCTTGATTTCATCTTTTGCATTGCTTCCACAATTTCATTGCGAGCCACTTTTTCAACTGGTCCTTCTACTATATCAGTTTCCACCATCTGGTTCCATTCGTTCTCTTCATTTATGGTCTTTTTCATGTGTTCCTTCCAAATTGTTATCCTGCCTCCTTCAATAAAACCCAACCGTCCGTCTCTTCCTCTTAAGCAGCTTCCACATGCTTCCCTTTTTCATTCTTTTGAGGAAGCAGAAAACACTGTTAAAATTCTGATATAAATCATTCTACTCATGTTCAGTTTCCTTTTTCATACATCCAGCAGCATTTTTTCTCGTTTGATTTCTTAAACGTTTGTATTGGGTTTTATTTTCTTCTGATGGGAACCTGCACAGCTCTTTAAATTCCGTCTTCTGTCTTGCTATTGGTATCCTTTACCTCATCATTCTACCACCACGTGTCTCGTCGATCTTTTTAGATTTCTTCTTTCCACACACTTCATCACATGCCTTCAGAATACCATCCTTGAAAGTTTTCCACAAATCAGGCGCGTCTGTACTCACTGGTTCTTTTACTCTTCTTTCAAATCTTTCTCTTGTTCGATTTTTATTCAGCTTCCATATCTTTCATATGGTTTATAAGCACATATCATTCGTATCACTTCTCTACCTAAAGTTTGCACAATTGCAATTACCCTGTCGCATTTTCTTCTAACTTCCACAACGTTTTCAAATATTACTTCTTTCACTAAGATTCCAACCCTTCCAAATTCTTTATCATATCTTGACCAACAGAGTTTCTGGCTTCGTCCCGAAGAACCCACAAAACGAGCTCCTTGGCCTTTCCATCTTGCATGCAGCACACGTCAACTCTTCTCTTCCTCAGTTCTTCACACTTTTGTTCTCTTTCCACAAAGGCTTATCACATTTAAAGCTGATTTTATCCCACGACATCCCTTTTTTTATTTTATTTTGTTTTTTTATTTGCCTTATTAATTCTCCATTCACGAGAAAGCGAATTGTATCGCTATATATATCGCTATTCAGTTTTAAATCCGGACATTCTTCCTACCTCCTGCTTATTTAAGAGCTGCCTGGCACTGGGGGCTATTTTATTTTTTGTTCTTGTCATGAGGATTTGTTGCAGCAAAATTCTTCTACGGGGAGCATGCCCTTGCTTACCCCGAACTTTAGTTTTCTGACATGAGTGGTCCAACCTAGCAATTCAGCTGGCAACCCCACCATTAACAGTCAGACTGCAATTGGTTGCTACCCAATAGTCGCCTCTTGTGACATGCTGGGTAAACAGCTTCACTATTCTTTAAAACCATTGAACTGCTTTTTAAATCGTAAACTTCAGAAAGAAAAAACTGGCTACGTGAATGCAGCTTATGCAACGTAGTCTTGATATTGGTAACCCGTTTCCTGGGGATTAAATTAAAAAATTCATACTCGGGAATTACAAATTTTGCTGTCCTTTTCCTGCCTTTATTTAGTTTGCGCTTGTTGCAACGATATGCGCGGGCTCGGTTGATTTGAACACTAGATTTAGCTTTTCAAGTCTTTATACCCTTTTTGTTCTGTTTATACATGGTAAATAAAAGTTGACGTTTTTAAAAGTAGTTTATTTCAGGAAGGTTACTCGCTCGGTGGCAGTAGAGAGCGAACATGTCAGACAAACGGAAAATGGAATGGAACTAAAACTTCATGTGAAAGTAATTTGATATTTGAATAAAAAAAACATATCAAAGGGAACTAAAAGGCTTAGCAGTCCCACTATGTATTGCTGTCTGTACTATAAATTTTTTTCCATTCTCTTTTCAAAGCAAACTTTTAAATAAAATTTGGCGAATACTTTTTTTAACACCATCATGAACTACGTAACACAAGCAACTTTTGATTAAAAAGTCACTTGTTTTAGTGATCTCTTGCTCCTCTCTCCGGTCTCCTGGCAACGGCCGAAAAGCTTGCAGCGATGGTGACTACTACGAATCAGTTTGTAAATTCGTTTGTGACGTAAGCATATACTTTGTTGTCAGTTTAAAATTTCCATTTTAAGAGTTTCTATATTCCAAAAACAGAATAGCTTTGTAAAAGTCGATTTTGCGTCATTTTTCCCGCGTTTCGCAAGCTCAGAGGTGCTGATTTAATGTACGTCTACCACTACACACTCGCTTTCGAACCAGACTTTGCGCTGATATTTCTTAAAGAGATTTACCACGGGAAGTTGGGCTCAAAATTTCTCAAAACGTATGAAAATGTTTTTACGTCGACTCACAAAGCAGCCAGCACATCATATTAGATTCAATAACGTTTAGAGAGACAATTGTAATGTAGCAAATTTCTCCTCACATTAATTATGAGTCAGGCTTTTTGTATTTTATAAATTTCAAACTGACGGTGACAATCCTTATTTTTCAATTTTTGAATATTAAATTTGGCTGATTGCAAGAATAATTGCTCTTGATTTTTGCTACTTCAATATTTGAAAGCTATGCAGTATTTTATTCAAATTAGTGGTGACAATTTTCAAATACACACCGTTTGCCACCAAGCCTTATTCAAACATAGATGTCTATGATGCCCGGACTTTAATAAGCCACGTTCAATTCACTATAAATGTGAAAGTATTAAGAAGATGGAACACAAACGTTCTGGCCTTTTGCAGTACTTCCTAAGCGTTTCCTCTTATATCTTCAATGCAACCCACTGCAGAGAAAAAATTCTTTCTGGCAATTTTCTCTCAAGACTATGAAGCAAAATGCTCCAGAAATTTTCTCTCAGAAAAAATCGTCAAATTTTATCCCTCATATCACCAGATCCAGGATCCACAAAACATCTTTAAATCACAAATATAACCTAAAACACTAAAATTGACCATTAAAATACTAAGCTGGCCTAGTTTTTTTCTACCTCAAACATATCTAGTTTTTCACTTTTTTGTCATATATTTTTAGAGTGATCGTAAAAGAAATGCGAAGTTTTGAAAAATTAAGCTGCACAAAATTTGAAGTTTCAAAGAACTGATATTTTCTCGCAATGAAATGTTCCTTTCATAAAAGGATTGCTACCCTTTGTTATTTTGTATTGGGTAAATGTCAAGTTCTTCACAAATTGTTATTTACGTCTCCCACTCAAACAAACACAAACCTTTTTTGCTCAAAATCGCAGGCTTAAAAGTCCTGGTTCAAAAATTCTTTCAAAAACAAAATTTCTAAGTAGTAAATTAGGGTTGCTTCTATGTAATCTAGCCTCTACGACATGTTAGTTAGGTGGCTTCTCTCTTCTGTCCCTGTGATGGTAAATTACCTTATTCCTTGAAGTTATTGCCACGCTCGGCCATTATGGTTTTTATTCAACTGGAAAGAATGTAATTGGTATGCTGCGTTAAGGTCTTTACCACCACATTTGCAATCTTTCCCCGGGGCCACAAAATTTCACGCCGCGGGCCGCAGGTTACACACTATTGCTTTATATCATAAAACAAGGTAGTAACACGAAATTAAAAAAATATTTGTAAACGGACTGGTAGTAATATCGACTAAAAGCGTTAAAATATCACAACTGGCGATACAACTGTTGGGATCAGAAATACTTGAACATCTACGCAAGGTATCTCATATCGATATCGTTTTAATTCCGTTCTGTGTAACGCCGTATTGGTATCGCTAAGTTAAAAATTTGAAAATCGCACCCACCTCTCACAATTTCAGTTGATTTGTGAGCTACATGAAACTTTGATTTGTTTGTCCAGGTCGGATTCGAGTTGACTGGATCCAAAACAAGGAATTGTCAATCTGATGGAACTTGGAGTGGAGAGGAAGCTGGTTGTGAAATTATTTTTTGCCCAGAGTTATCTCCTGTTGGCAACGGAACTACAAGGTTTAAAAAATCTAAATGTAGTGCTTTTTAATTGTGGAGTTTGCCATGAATTTTTACTTTTTCTCAAGGTCTTTACGCAACCTCTTAGATAGCAAAGAAGCATTGATGGATTTTTCGAAAGATTCAGCAAAAAATGGTGTAGTTAGAATCAGTGCTTTCTTGAAACGAAGTCATCAGCATTGAAAATATTTTCAATTCAGCATTTTTGCTCATATTTCTAATTTAGAGTTCAAAATGATCTAATTACATATTAATTAAATCCTCACCCCTTGGATTTATTTATACAAAAGAAATAGAAATTTTTCATGTCTTCATTTTCCGTACCCAAAAGCAAAAGTTAACCGTAACCGCCTAGTTGGCCCAGAGGAAAAGGCTTGGAGAAAGGTGGACAATCTGCCATGGTCAGATGTGTCTGAGGTTAGATGGGAGCAATAAGTTTTTAAAGATTTTAACACCTAATAAAATAAATTAATGGAAAGAAATGACTGCCAGTGCCTGTTAGCGGTTGAGCTTTTTACCCTCCTTCTCAAATGAACTATTTTAAAAAGTTTTGCTTCTCCACGGTCGGTTACGATATATAAGCTTACTGTCACAAAGGCAAATTCAAAAGGTACATACTATACAGTAGCATTTTTTACAACATGGTTTTTATCGTCGTTTCAAAAGAATTACATCGATTCAACGATAGTCAATTGCTCATTAACCTGGAGATAGGGCAAGGCTAAGGGGAGTTATTGCGATATTACTTTCACCATTTCAATCCTTTGGGTAGTATTGCTAATTCCGTTAGTTGAATTAAAGCAACTAATTGGAAATAAATTTTCCACCGGAATTTTAAAAACACTTGTTTTTAAGAGTATAGGAATCAAGATTTGACGGTGGATCAAATCATTAGTTTTTTCAGCACCGTAATATGTGAATTAAATAGGCTAAATTGTGATCATTTCTATGTAACTAGACGTTGGGTATAGCAAAAGATTGGGTGATTAAGTTACTAGTTGTGGTGAAGGCTACAGCAAGTTGTAGGGAATTGTGTGGGTTTGTCGGTGTCGCAGCCACGTGTTTTTGAAATTAAATAACATTTCACTGCTATTGTAAACTTACCCAGATTTTTACTTTCAACAATTTCAATCTCAAAAGTTCTAAAAACTGTAAAAGAACTGCCTTTCAAAGAGGGTTGGGACCATGAAGTGATAATTTGCCACGGTTTAACGGCTGGAGCCCCTTATCAAGGAAAGCTTTTTCCAATCCTTACCAAGTTGTTGTTCGCTGATTCCTCGTGTTATCCAGATGTACTGATGGCAACAATCATGGCTCCGACTGCCATATCACTTGTGACATCGGGTTCAAATTGGTAGGAAGTAAATCCAGAAGGTGCGGGAAAACTGGAAACTGGACCGGAAATAATGCCGCATGTGAAGGTTAATATTCGTTTTGTAACAAAAGCTCATAAATTTCTGGGATCAAAATTGTATAAATTTTAAAATTTTCCATTTCAAAACTACTTTGCGGGATTATTCATTGCTTGGTTTTGCTGCTTGTGATGCAATAAGCTGGCTGTAGAATTGCGAACTGATCGCTTTTTTTCAAGTTCTAGTTTCCAAGGCTTTGCAAGGCCGAGCTTGAGCTTTACATGTTAAAAATACCGATTTTGAAATGGAAAAAAATTTTTTTAGTACCACAGTTTATTTCTAAATTTGATTGAGCTTTTTTGTTGGTCTTTACTGGCTGATAAATTTGTTCCCAAAACACTTTTGTAGTGCTGATCTTTCTGTTTCTCAAGTAACGAATTCCATGTCCGCTATTGATTTCTTTCGAGTTCAGGGATTCTTTTTATTTTTGAGTTTAGTTAAATAAACGAGTTCTCACTTTGCCAGAAACACTGGTAACTGGTGCCATTTAATACGTAAATAATGTAAGACACAAATGTTGACTATCATCTGCACCATTCTGACTCTAGACAGAAGAAAAATTACAAGAAGCGATGATGACGTGTTAAATAAGCGAAGAAGAAAGGATTTGAAGTCTGAAAATGAAGGATACAAGTTGTTCTATGACAATTTTTTAGCAATTTGAGGACAAAATACAGGGTGGTCCGAAAAAATGTTTACGTTTTTGTTAATCCACATTAACTACCACTGTAGAAAATTTTCAAAATTTTTCCGCAAACGTTGTAGCAGGATGAAATTTTCGTGCAGGGTTTTTGTCTGATTCAAAGTTATTGTTTAATCTCAGTTTATTAGTTATTGATATGTTCAATCCAAGCATGTCCGTTTGCATTTTCGATCCAATGTGGTCCAGTAATGAATACCATTACGACCCAAAGCACACCACGCAGTCACTTTCTCCACGCCTAATATTTAAAACTGATGCGCAAGAGGTTGAGTTTGGCCCCCAAATTGCATATTTTGCTGGTTCACATGACCAAAAAGGTAAAAATTTATCTCGTCACTGAAAAAATTCAAGTCCAAAAAATTGGAATAGTGCTCGATGCGTTGGCCAATTGAATTTTCAAGGTCATGCTTCTCAACCTTAATTTAATTAGTTTGACTTTGAAAAAGTTTTATCTTGTAGGCGAACATTTGCACATTTTGTGCTCTATGCGCTAAATGGAGCATCTCAAAACATATTTCTCTTGTAATCTATTTCTTGTTGATTGTTTTGGTGATTCCTCCAAACGCCATCTCCAAAGCTTTACTGGATTTTCCGTTATAGAAGAATTTGGTCTGGCGAGAGAACCAAGGTGATTGTCTTGAACACTCCCTGTATCACTAAATTTATGAAGAAGGCGATAGATTTTGGTCTGCTTGGAACTTTTCTCTCTCGAAACTCTGCAGGAAACTGTCTTGAAACTGCGTATGGACTACCGATTTAGTAGCAAATTAAATTTCCACTATCTTAATTCTTTCTACGATGGAATATCTTACTTGTGGGTCTATTTAGGCTATCATATAAGATTTTAGACCTAGAACTACAATATACCTTAAACACAGAAGTCTAAAATTATTACTCTTAAACAATAGCAAATTTAGAATGCAAACATTTTTTGGACCACCCTGTATATTTAACAAACCATGCTCAGCACGGCAATGGTAAGCGATTTCACTTTTGCGCATGAGCAGTAAATTAGATCAAAGGTTAAGTTGCCATGGAGATGGAGAGAAAGTTTAAATACGTGTTAAAGAGGTAGCCGAACATAAAGATGCTACTGCGAGCGAGGTTTGTAGGCAGTAAGGTATAGCTTAAGAAATGTGTTTGGAAAGGGACTTAGAAGTGATATATCACGGCTTTCGATGACTTAAAACCCCAACATAAAAACCACTGAAAAAATTTTTTTCCACTATTTTTACGGAGGCTGTTTACAATTTTGCGAAATATGGGCGTTATAGTGGGTTGAAAACACTTTTTAAAGGTCTCAAAATAGTTTGCTCAAAACATAACGTAAGCTGGTCAAACTAGCTTAATTCTAAATCTCTATTAAGGATGAGGCAAAAGTTTAAATTAAAAATTAATGCATCTTGATACAAAGATAAACCTTGCCTAAAAACAAGGATGCTTCCTAAAAATAATTACAACATTGCGTTTTAAGTAGCAGTCTTTCAAAATGAATTTAATTCACAGAAACACGGATGGAGGCCCTGATTATGAGCCATGTTACATTAAGTTTAGACCTTCGACCTCGTAGTTTACTCGGTGTTTATTTGTAAATTGAGATGAACGTATTTCAGCCATTCTCTGTTCGTTGCTTGAACCCTTGATCCATGGATCGACAAGCTGCTCTGACCACAACAACTTTGGATCGGAATGCATTATGACGTGTGATGTAAGCGCTGTTGTCATGTAAAATTGATAAAAAATTTGTCAAACTTATCATTTTATGAACTGTACAGTATACAGTGGTGGATTAAGGGATTTTGGGGCCGATTGTAAAAATTTATGAGGGACTCTATGTGCCCTAATTGTCGATGAAAACCTTTTTTGAAGATCAAAGGTTTTACCACCGAAATTTCGAACTTGTCTGGAAAGAGCCTCCTTCGTTCTCCAACAATGGGGCTCCGAAAAAGGAGGCCCAAAGCAACTGGCTTCCTTCCTTCACCCTAAATCTACCACTGTCTGTGCAACTAACTAGTTTGTAGAAGCTGACTGTTTTATCAAAACTTTCAACGAATTCAATAGTAGGTTTTCTTAATTGCTCAATCTCAAGCATGCTATGCGCTCTATCTATGAACTTCATCAAAGAGAATTGAATTGTGGAAGAATCGAATGGCTTGCAATTGTCATTGCTTTCGTCTAAATTCTTCACAAGTTAAATTGTGCTTAATCTAACTATTTCCTTTTGATGCAATATTTACACTTCAAAAAATTATTGTAAGCTAATTTGAATCAAAGTTTTCAGAGTGCAATTTTTGCTCAATGAGCCTAATAGAAAGATGACTGCAGGTGGCTTTCATTAAGCATGCAAGAATAGATTCTTTTTTTAATTTATTTAGTTTTTTTTAATAAAGTTGTGTAGCCAAAGCAAGTCGTACGGTTGCATTTAGCGTTGCCAAAAAAAGTTGTTTACAAAATTAAGAGTTAAACGTTATTGGCCCTCATAATGCGCCCTTATCAGGATTAAGAAATATATACAAATAAATTACTTCACATTCGAGTGTGGAAATATAATACATGAAGCTCACGAATACGCCGACTAATCATGATTCTAAAATTTGTTTTTTCAACAGAACGGCTACAACCTTAGAGGCAGTGAGAAACGGACATGCCGTGTGAATGCAGAATGGTCTGGTGTGCCTGCATTATGTGAAAGTGAGGGCAGCAACTTGTTTTGTAGAACAATTGCAAGTCGTTTTTATTTTAGACAGTACTTATCCCATTTTAAAATACACAAAAATTTTATCGTTTTGAAAAGAACTGCTCCTTTTTTCCTCTTTTTAGGAGACTTTTTTATTGCTTAGCCACCTTTCTCTCCTTTTGCATCAGGTGCATTTTGTTTAAGAAACCAAGCGGCGGTCTCGAGCTTTATTATTTTAGACGTTCAACCCTCAGCTTCATCTACTAATTTTCGGAAGCCAGAATGTTAAGTAGGAATCACATAATTAAAGAAACAAACTTTATACCATTACTTTTGCCAAAGCCTTATGGAACTCACGGAAATGTTTTTTGATATTCCCTGGGTTTTACGACAAATATTTTTCTTTTTCAGTATTAATGTATTTTTAGTGTTGATGTGCAGAGCAAAAAACAAACTTTCTCTCTCACCAGGTTACAATTGCAACGCAGCTTGCCGATTATGTCGTAAAAGGCGACATTCGGACACCCTTTAATGGCAATCTACTTTGCTGAAGTTGAAGCCATTAGTTTTCAATTTGTGTTCCCAACTATTTTGAAATGGACAGACGATATTTTTTGTTTTGAAATAGATTGCCTTGTGAATGTGGATATTGATTTCGGGTCTCACCGTGTTATAGGTAAAAGAGGAGAGGTGAACACCAACACTGACACATTGCTTTCAATAGAACCCATACCGGTTGAGTGCCATTGATGTGAACGAACACAATTCCAGAAACAGTTTTGGTGCTCTTATACTGATGATTGTTAAAATTAATTTCCTGGGTTTTGTTGTTATTCAAGAAATAATTTATGCGATTGTCCACATTTTGTTTTTTTTCTAGTGGTGACTTGTCCTGTTCTATCTGTTCCACTGAATGGCAGGAAGACTTGTACAGACAACAATAAATTTGATTCGGACTGCGTGTTTCAGTGCAACGTGAGTTTAAATCATTTACTGTTGCTTGAGTTCCGACTCACTCTGGAATAACCGCGTTGCTGCCGAGGTTCGTTTCTACTGCAAACACTGCAGCTGAACAGGAAAAGTTGTTGCAAAGCGACTACTCCAAGGGCACAATGATATAGCACTCTTGCAGGCTTTGAACTTTCAATCTCTTGTTCGTGATGCCAACTTTTTGCCGCGCTGAGCACTATCTATCCAGCCGACGTTTGTTTAAAAATAACTTTGGTTGTTGTGGAGGGTTCCTTACCATTGCTGCCTGATGGTGGGTGGCAGCGTGTATTGGTGACTCAATGGCATAATTAATAAAAATTGGAAGGAGGAAATATTTCCTAAGTGAGTTTGGAGAGAAGTGAAATTTGATTATCACTAAAGATAGTTAGCTTTTTCCACTTTTTCAAATTGCTAAATTTTGAAAGATTTAGTGGCGACAGCCGTTTGTAGGCCTGTCTCCGAAAACGCGCTTCGGTTGTTAACGATAGTCAATATTGCAAACTTCAACTCTTTGCGACAGGAAGGATACCAAGTGTTTGGTTCCGAAGTTCGTACCTGCCAAATTACTGGTTTATGGACTGGAAATGAGGTCACGTGCCGTTTGATTACGTGCCCAAGTTTAGCTGCTCCATCTAACGGCCAAATTATATGCTCGGCAGGGGAAGATTACAATTCAGTTTGCAGTTTTCGATGCAAGGTAAGAAATGTGGCTTTTGTAAAGCACATCTACACCGCAATTGGTTAAAACGAATCGTTTTGTTATTTTATTACGCTGCGCTGCATCAAAAACAAACAAAACAATGTGATCATGACTGTTACCGTATTCATGCGCTTTTTCCTGATTTTTGTTTTATCAGTAAGAAAATTTGCTTGAAAATTCTGAAAAGAATAAGCCGTGCAGCAACATAAAGCGCGCAAAATGGCGATGTAAACTCTTTCTGAGGTTTACTTTACGCATTTCGTTGCTTTAATTTTAAGTTAAATATTTTTTCGTTGGTGACAGAAGATTTTCACGAACTTGGAACAAATTTTATTCCGATTTGGTGCGGAGTTGCAGTACTGCTTGTCTACTACAAGCTGCAACCAACCCGGATATGGCGGCAAATTTTAGAAATTTGCTCGTGTAGTAAATTTTATTGCAATGAAATAAAACTTTGAAGTTGCAGGTGGCAATATCATCAACTTAACCTTTGGGTTTAAAGCTATGCATTGTGTCAATCGCAATAACTTATACGAATGGCACCTGACTTGTAATTCGATAGGTTATTTCACAGTGTCTCAAACTATCCGTTCATCTCGTGTTGCAAAAGTTTGAATCAGTGCAAATTGCTTCAAAACAGAATTAACAGCTGATTCTCCTGATCAGCAGGTGATAAGCAAGAATATAGCAATGGATTTTGGTTCTCTGATCATACTGAAAATCAGGACGACTCAGAACCAAAATCTGGACCGAAATCTCTGAATAATGACATTAGTGTGAACAAAGGTCGATGCATCACCATGTTCATGCTAACTTGAGATAAAGTCTTAAATGGGTGTTCTTTATCGATACTAACACCATTATTACTTAAGGATAGATATCGGCTCAGAATGCTTCTTTATATTTAATGTTTCAAAAACATCTCATCACAGGAAGGTTACTCGCTTGTTGGCAGTGAAGAGCGAACTTGTCAAGTAAACGAACAATGGAATGGAGCCAAGTCTTCATGCGAAAGTAATTTTATACTTAGATAACAAGATCTAGTACTTAAATGAAAAGCTTGAGATTGCTCTACTTTATACTCAAAAATATGTTGAAAGTTAACGGTTGTAAGCTTTTTTTTTTTAGACATTTTTTGAAATCTTTTTTCTCGTAAAATATTACTGAATCCGAGCACATGATTTATTTGCTGGTTTTTAATCAGGCTGGAGAATCTCGATGTGCAGACTGGCTGGCTCATCCATCAGCTACATAGAAAAATTTCCTTTAACGTGCCTTTCTAAAAATCATGCCAAGCATATTTGTCGGCACATCACTTTAATATTAGACATTTGAAGCTATATATAGAATAAATTTCTATTTTTGTTTAAGAAATATGAATTACATTTGTTATGATTTTGTCTGTTAATTGTCGGCAGAGTGACGCAATGCACTGAGCGGTAGACTTGTAGTCAAAAGGCTGTGAGTTGAGCGCTGAGAGAGCTACGTCGAGCAAAAACGTCTTTGCTTCAAGCTTGCATTTCGGGTTCAAACTGTGGCTCGCGTCAGCCTCAACGACATTAATAGTTGTCTGCTGATCGAAGACCGCAAGGATATTTCGCTGTCTTTCAAGTTCTCTGCTTATGTGTCCAATGAGTTCTCATCATATGTCATTTATTCGTAGTTATCACTTGTCCTACACTTCGTGCGCCTGGCAATGGTCGTAAAGTGTGCAGCGATGATGACAACTACCAATCAGATTGCAGATTTATTTGTGACGTAAGCATATTATTTCATTTGGAACTTGAGAAATTCTTTTAATAACGTTTGAAAATTACCGGGTCATGCTAAAACAGCAAAGTGCAAAAGAAACTGGGAGCAATTGTTCAAAAATTTTTCATCCTCTACTTCAAAAACAAGCATTTCTTACTGTTGCATTGTGGATTTTCAGGTTTACCAGTTTGCCTGATTTGGGTCAAAACAAGAACTGTATTTTTTTTTATTATAAAGATTTGTGTTTACTGAATTTACGTAAGCTATTTAAACATTCTTTCAAAATCTTTACAAAATAAAAACTTTACGCAATTCTAAACATACCACTAACAATGGTGATTGTTGGCAACGAGGCACGATGGACTAAGCGTCGAAAGACTGGAAGGTCGACGCTTGGAGCGGCGTACAACGTTAAACGCGGCGTGGTCAATAGGATGGGCTGGAAAATTGGTTTTTGTGACATTTACTCACCCGAGGGTCTGTAAACCTGACAAATAATCCGAAAACAAGAGCCACCGATATAACTTTCCACAAATATAGTTTGAGCGTATTTGATTTACCAAATGCAAAATTATTATTTTACGTTCTGATATGAAGAACTAGTACAGTTGTCGTAGAACGATAACTTATAATAAACATTTGGCGTTTGGAAAGGACTTTGATATAAAACAGACCCCAGCATTAAGGTTTAGTCCACATTCTTATTATGTTAAAGAACTTGAAATTAACTCCATAAAAGAGTTATGCTTTAAAATTGACATATAAAGTTCAACAATACAATTTTTTTGGCTTAAACTTTTTTTTGTTATATAAAGCAAAAATAGTTCTTTTAGAAGAGACATAAACATGCTCATTGCAAATTTTAGCCAAAAACCAACTTCCATGCATTAAAAAAGTTGCGACCAATTTATGAATTTAGAAGGATTTTCCCCTTTAATTGCTGGGTAGAGCTAAGCCCATTTGGAGCTACTCCAAAAAAGCTGTTGAAAACGTGTTTTTGGGTGATTTGTCAGGTTTGTTGCATATTCTCAGATGTTCATATTTTACAAAAAATAATCATTCAGCCCACCCTGGTAGTTGAGCGTAACCGTGCTTGCCTTTAATCTCACTTTTCGGATTTAACTATGTCTTGGGCTAACCGATTAAATATTTGTGACATTTAAGAACTTTTCTCAATCTCTCTAGCTCTTTTCTCTCTAGCTATGTTGCGTTCGATTAATATTGATTTTGTTGCGTTAAAACTGAATTTGTTTGTTTAGGTCGGATTCCAGCTGACGGGATCCAAAACACGCACTTGTCAATCCAATAAAACGTGGAGTGGCGAAGGAGCTCTTTGTGACGTTATTTCCTGTCCGGAATTACCCCCAGTCAACAACGGAAGTATCAGGTGCTCGAAAGCTTAAACGTTTTTCAGCATTGCAGATCTATTACGTGTAGTTGCATGGATAGCCTGTGGAGAGATCGCAGATGACAAAGAACTCAAATTTGTTTAAGTAGAAGGATATAATTTATCAAAAGAATTTGAAAGGGTGCAAAATCTGCAAGATCTTGACGTTTTTCTTTTTTTAAAGCACAAGACATTTAAACAAAATCATCACTTTTCCAACGTATGATCTTTTAATTTTTTATAGTGTTAAGGGTAAAGCTGTAAAAAGTCTCTTTCTCAACAAGCCGCTCACCAAGACCAATTTTCAAGTTTCCATTTTGTGTACAGCCACCATATTAATCAATCAGTGACTTGATACAAAACTTTTTTATCAGTTAACCCCATTCAACAATCGTCATACCCTAGCTTTTGCGTATTTTTATGGCTACTTTTGTTTTTGATTTATTGTTTTTCATATATTGTTATTTTTGTTATTAAAGCAAAAAAATCAAATATAAAGACTCTCGCTTCTCTTTAAACTTTTGTTTTTTACTAGATGCTCGGACAATCAAAACTTTGAATCGGAATGCAGGATCTCTTGTGGATCCGGATTTCAACTTGTTGGAAGCAGGAGCCGAGTTTGTCAGGATGATAAGTCGTGGTCAGGAGTGCATCCTCGATGCGCAGGTGAGTAGAAAACATTAAGGCGTGTTTCCATAAGGCGTAAATGGCAGGCGTAGCGTGCAATGACCAAATAAATGCGCGCGCGCACAAAACAAAATAGAGAAATGAAGAATGTTTCACGCTACGCGTTCTATTTACGCCTCATGGAAACCAGCCTTTACAGCAACTATGAATGCATGCGCAACACGTTAGGTGAAAGATGAAGTCGCCATCAAAAAGGATGCATTGCAAGCGGATTGACACCTTATGAATAGATTACATGACAAATACCAGAAAGTGAGGAAAATTTCAGGCTGTTATGTATTTTTCTATATCTAGATATTACTAGTATTTTTCACTTGACTTGATCTATTGTGATTGATCCGTAGTAAAAGCACCTAGAAAAATTTTCTTTTCTCCTGCAGTGGCATGCTAGAATGTAGTTAAGATGATGGTGATGAACCAAGGGTAGTATTTAAAAAGAAAACAATAAGTCTATCCACTCGTCCTAAAGGCTGCAATTTGGGTTATCCACTAGTCTCAATTTTATTTCACAGTGATCAACTGCACCCCCCTTGAAGCACCCACTCACGGTGCCGTCTCGTGTTCCAACGAAGCGAGCTACGCTTCTCAGTGCCAATATTCTTGCAATCCTGGTTACGAATTAGTTGGAGTCAAAAGCAGGCAATGCCGAGAGGATCGCTCCTGGACGGGAAAGGATTCTACTTGTGAAAGTAAGTCTATTAGTTCAGAGTTTCGACTAAAATTCATCAATATCTCGATTACTTGATCTTTATTATCTTAAGAGCAAATCGTTGCAGTTACACATTGAACAACTTGTGTTCACTTCTGTGTCGGAGTTGCCAGTAATTCTGGCGCTGTCTAATCACAAAACTGCAAACATAAAAAAACTGTTCTAAATTGCCTTTTTTAAAGATACTACAGTAGAATACAGACTTGATAAAAACTAAACGAATGACCTTGCACTTTCCGCTGCGAAAAGGCGCCACAATTTAATCTTGTTGATGCTGTTACCCGACACCTTCCAAGGGGTGTGAGGGCATGGCGAAAGACCATGAAGCCCCAGAACCTGGAAAAATTTTCAGGGCCTGGACTTAGAGGTCGTAGAGTGACAGAGAGTTGCCGAAAAGCGAGCGTCACAAAGAGACTATAGCTGGACAGTGCAGAATGAGGTGAGAGGTGTCCTGGGACGGAAATCCGCAGGCACTACATGAAAGATTCTCGATTGTGCCAATTGTAGAGAGATAAGAGTTTAGTAGAAAGCTATATCCGTTGCAGAGAAGACGAGACAGAACACAGCAAGCGTGACGAAGAGCACAAGTTCTACAATGGAAACTGATGGAACCTGCGTGTCGAAGAATTTAGATGAGACAGTACGCCTCTAGGTGAAGGAAAGAGAAGAAGAAAATGAGAGGCAAGAGGAGAGAGGCTACAAGGGATTGGAGAGGGCACGAGTAGCGCTCCCCGCCTGGTCAACTTATAAGGTGCGTCGTGCTCCGGGAGAAAAGAATGTTTCGGGACACATTGTAGCCTGACAACAAAGGAGGAGAGAGAATACAGTTCCTGCCAGATCTGCCAGAGAATTTGAGGTAAAAAAAGAGACGGAGAAAGGGACAAAATGGCGAAGGCATAGCGAGAGTCTGACAGTAGGAGAAGAGAAATGGCAGATCCGTTGGTGCGGCCGAGATTGGCGGAGAGCTTGCAGAATGATGCAAGCTTCAGCGGAAAAACTTGAGCAAACTGGGTCTGTCGAAAAGGAACGGGTGGTCTCAGTGCCACAAAGTAAACATTTGGCAAGGACGCCGGAGCCATCTTTACCAAAAGGAAAAGGAACAAAGCCATCAGTCCAGATCCCCAGATCGTGAGATGGGAGAGAGTCAAGGTGAGAGAGAGCCGCACCTGGCGAGAGAGACGGGGATCAGAGCTGGAGCATGGGGAGGAAAAGGTGCACGAGTAGACTGGTAGAACGAGTAAAAGGTAGACTAACCGAAATAAGTTTGTGAAAAAGGCGGGGTGTCATACAGAGTCTAATGTCTTGAAGAAGTCGATCGTAGCAGAAATTGTCCGAGAGCAAGGCTTGAGTTTGTTAAATCCATCAGAAATGGACTCAGAAAAGAACAGAATTTGATCGTAAGTAGACCATCCAGAGTGGAAACCGGTCTGGCGGGACAGAGAATGGAGTTAGATTCTAGAAAGAAGGGTAGGCGCGATAGAACGATGGGTTCCAAAAGCTGAGACGCAAGAGGAGATAGCCAGATAGAA
Organism: Trididemnum clinides; assembly: GCA_963675345.1. Taxonomy (NCBI): domain Eukaryota; kingdom Metazoa; phylum Chordata; class Ascidiacea; order Aplousobranchia; family Didemnidae; genus Trididemnum; species Trididemnum clinides. The sequence goes on along the minus strand of OY776298.1, from coordinate 27,571,053 downwards.
GGAAGTGAATCGACAGGCTTTCCCATCTTATGGATGGGAATAATAGAAGATATCTTCCGGATAAAAGGAAAAGAATGAAAGGATCAGGAAAGGTTCAAGATATGTAGGAGTAAATCCATGTCAGAGCGCGGAAGTTGGTTTAGCATGGGATAGGCAACTTTGAAGAAAGATGAGGTGCAAGGAAGGTGTTTAAACATGGGATAGGCAACTTTGTCTGGGCCAGTGACAGTGGACGAGGAGAGGTTTGTGGCAGTCGCGAAAAATTCAGTGGGGGAGAAGGGGAAGCAGAAAGACAAATGGGACTTCTCGGGACACGTGGCTCGACGAAGTTCGGACATGTAGCCTCTGACTCTGCTATGCAAAGCCTTTGGCTGGGTAACGGAAAAGTGGGATCTCAGGTACTCGGCGAAGACGGAAGCCAGCTTCTTGGGAGAAGAACAGTTGGGGAAGTTAGAAGATGAGGAAGAGAAACCAGTGACAGAACGGAGGAGAGAATACACAAATTTAGGGTCAGATTTAAGAGGAAGAGATGAGCATGTTGCTTGCCTTACCTCAGCCTTGGCTTTGGCCATGATACACAAGACATATCGGGAAGCAGAGATGTAAGATCGACGATCTTCATTATTTCTACGAGCGACAGGAAATATAGCAGACCTCCAATACTGCATAATCACATGGGGTCTGGCCTCTGCAATATGCTCTTTATCCGCTTGAAAAATTACATAAGCGTACCATTAGAATTATAACTCGAAGCTCCTACTGTTCCCATACCACACCGCCTTTTCACAAATTAAATTTTCTTAAAATTAAAGTTATATTTAATTTTGAAATTGCTAAGACCATGTTCATGCTATATCAAAATCTTGACCCAAATATAAATCAAAGTTTAATTTTTCCAAGAATACTCATTCGTATAATACCAGACATTCGGAAATTCTACTACTTTTTAGTAAGAAAACGGACTGAAATGGGTAAAAAGTCATTCTCCTTCATTTGCCCAAAAATCTGGCAAAACGTTCCTCAAGAATTCAAATATTATACTTTGAATACATTTAAAATAAAATTAAAACTTCATATGATTGCAAAATATTTATTTGGGTAGATAAATAACCACAATCAGTATCTGGCAATTATTGCATTATTGTCAATATCGAAATGTTACACTGCCTCTTGTACTGTTTATATGCTGCATATAGAATGGTAATCCTCACCAGCCTCGTTAGCACATAGTTTTCTTGAACAAACCTAGACAATAAAGATATGTTCTTACGATTATCGATAATAATGCCCTCTCTGTTAATTTTTGTGTATTTTTTTACTGTTTTGTTTTTGTTTCATTTGTTATTTTCAATATTTACAATTAAATAATTATAGGTGGTGATAGACCTAGAAGACCATATGGTCATCGCCATCGTCTCCTTGTGCTACAGTTATATTATGCTTCACTCAAAATTGGGATGTGCACAAAATAATAAACTGATTGATTGCAACCCCCAAGCTAGAGAGGCAAGAAAGGAGGAGCAAAGATGTTCGGGTAGGAAGGATGAAGAAAAGTTGATGTGTTGAGGTCATTGAGAGGATAGAGGTCAGTAGCAATGAACCAATCAAGTACTTCCTCCCCGGGCCAGAAGCACATTTTGAGTCCCAGAGGCGGTAATGGCAGTTAAAGTCTCCCAGAAAGAAGAGATTTCAGAAGGAAAAAAGCGTGAAGGGGAAAAGGAGTCGGTTCTAATATCCGTCGAAGAAGAGCAAATGGGGGAGCATGAAAATTAAGGAAAGAGAGCGAGGAGGAGTTGTTTAGTGAGATATTGACGCCTACATAATGAGAGTAGGATCAAGCGAAAAGAGAGAGAAGATAGAAAGTTCAGACAAGCATAGGCCCTGGTTGGCGATAATGATGCGCCATCGCTAGCGTGCAGATGATCGGGAGAGAGAATGGCAGACTGAGAGTGAGCGCGATCAGATCGCAGAGCAGAGTATCCGGAAAGAGAAAGATGAGTTAAGGTTGGAGTCCTGGGTACAGATAAGATCTACAGGATGAAGCGAGATAAGGTGGAGAAGTTTAACGCTTGTGGCTGGAAGACCTCAGGCATGCTATTAAAGAACCATGAGGGAGTAAGGGAGAAGAAGAGGCAGGAGTTATTGGAGAATAGTCAGAAACAAGAGGAATGGGGAAGCTGCAGAGGGAAGATACCAAGTTGGCGGAAGCAGAGTAGGATGTTTGTAAACGAGGGTGGGGCTGAAGCGCTTCATTGGCAAAGGGGGGCCAGTTGGACCAAGTTAAAAAGTGGAGGTACACAAGCTGGAGGAATCCGAAGAGGAAGACGCAATGTTGGTAGATGCGGAACCTCCAGAAGAAGCAGGGACGCAGCAAGGAAAACAGCTCCATGATTGAGCTGCCTGGAGCATTATATCTGGATAAAGAGGGTCGTGAGCAACTTAAATGGACTCATTTGGAACTGATGCAGCGTTGCACCAATCTACCCTACAGATCACATTACTTGCGCACACTAAAACGGGAAAAATGGGGCCAGGGTTAGAATGGACGTCGCTGTTCATCAGGAAAAGAAGAAGAATGAGAACACACGCAAGAGAGGCAGGAGGCGAGGAGAAAAACAGTCGACGGATATTAGACTAAATGCTGCCCTTCTGCGGTCGTTTAGAGGGCAGCACGGCAAAAAATGGTTTGTATTAGGAGAGTATCCGGGGTAGCTGGGACCCTCGGAAGGTCAACATCCATTTCGACCCAACCAAAACAAGGTCGTGGACTGCACCACCACTTTGAGGCGACTGTTTTTCAGTGCTGGCCACAATCTAATCGTTCACGACGCCAGAGGCTAAAATGATAGGTTATTTTGAAAAATATGATGGGCATCGTGATCGTAATGTATTCAGGTAAAAAATTTAGTAAACCCTTTTTTCTGAAAAAGCAATGCGCATATAATATATTCCCTGACATTTTGGTAGCCAAATCAGCTGCGTTTAGTGAAAGCATACATTATACAATACGAATCTTCAGAAAATTTTTTGAAGCGTTTCAAAGAGCCTTAGAAGTGCCGTAAGACGTTAAAATACAAAAAGAGTAAAGAAATGTAGTAGTCTTGTAATTACAGTAGCCCGCTGCCTTTTTTCATGAAAGAGTGTATTCAAACATCAGTTGTCAACTCAAATAAATTTGCTTCATTTTTTTTTCTCTTGTTTTTTTTTTCAGGAAAAGTGTTTCAAATATCTGTGAATACCATATATAATAAATTTATAAATTTATAGCAAATTTATTATATATTTATAAATTTGCTTCATTTGCTTAGTTATTCGCTGTGGCAAGCTAACAGCGCCAACAAGCGGCACAGTTAATTGTTCGAAAGAAGACACGTTTCAGTCGTTGTGTGAATATGGATGTGCAAAAGGATTTTGGTTGGTGGGAACAAAAACCCGGAAGTGCAAAGAAAACAGAAAGTGGAGTAAGCAAGAGCCGGCTTGCAAAGGTAAGCAGTAGAAAGTAATTGGACTTTTAAAAAAATGATATCCATTCCAAACCAGAGCGGACTGGGAAAGTTTTTTCAAATGAATTTCTGGATATTAACATTCTCAAAAATAGTGAGAGTTTTCAGTGAGATGATAATTATTGAAACCTCATAATTTCCGTAAAAAAATCTTGGCTTTATAACAAAAACCAAGAACGTATTTAGGAAAATAGAGGGGTGATAGAAGAGAAGGTTTCTAAAAAAAACTATTAAAAGTGAGAATGGAGAAAATTTTTAAAGGAAAAAACTCACCTCTAATTTTGAATACATTGATCACTTTCTGGCTTGGCTGGCATCGCCTAAAGGGTCCCCGTCAGTAATTTCGGAATAAAAAATCAATTCTTACGATTTCACTTCTCAGCCAAGTGTTTATTATACGGAAATAGGGCCAAAAATATTTGTGAGAGGGGCTTGGCTCTTGTTTTCCATCCCCTGACTGCACCTAAGTTTCACGGTCCTCCTCTTTTTCGCTAAAAAATGACAGCCTAAGAATGTTTAGCGTAATTAGTCGCCCATGGATTTACCAAAACCAGCACAATCACGACTTTGCTTAATTTAACATACGTCCCATCTATCCAGTCTTTCATATGTTGATTTTTTGTTCAAGCATAACCGGGCCTTAATTTCGAGCATGTGGACTTTCACGCAGTGACAGCGCCACACGGAGGACTGAAGAGGAAATGATACCTTTTTGTGAGTGAGGTCAGTTTTGATTTAAGAGTGGAAAGTTTGAGATTCTGGTCACTGAGACGTCAAACCACAATTTTGAATTAGTTTTCCCATTCCTCATGCTATCCCGTACTGGGGAAAGAAACGGATAAATGTTTGTCAAATTGTAACCTTTTTCGTTTGGGGAAGATGTTCAGATGGGAGTCCACTAGATGGCCGGACATGTGTCTGTCAGCAAAGGCACCAAGCTATTGTCAAAAGCTGAAAGGACACGAGCTCCACTTCGTTGGTGGTAATTCAGGCCGGTTTTTGTCACGTGCTCAGCTAATTGCTCCTTTGCACAACACTCACAAATCGCAGTAGGAGCCATACTTCATATGTGCACTGTTGAACGGCGTAGCCCAATGCCAGTTCGAAGACGATTATGCCTGACCCGTGCAGATCTGGGAAAGAACATTCCCGATGGTACTGATCAGAAGTCTGCAATGGATAAATGGAGCCAAGAAGTGTTTTCCGCCACCTCATGTTCGATTTTTGATCCGTCCATTGTGCTACAGTGGTGCCAGACTGAGCTAGATTGGACAGCAATTTCAGTGCTGCAGGAACAAATAGGCGTCTTGATATGAGTTGCAGTAGATGCTCCACAGATGAGAACACAAGCCTTTGTGGAGCAGATGTTCTGACTCCTCGGCATGGTGAGTTAGAGACAGTATGGCCTTTTGGCGGTGAAGCTCAGCTGGTTGGATGTGCGCTAGAACAAAGAGATTGTCCGTTGGAGTGGGAGGCAGGCACCCGGACACTATGCGCAAGGCGTCATGAGACTTGTCCGAAACGACTGAGACTTTTCATGAAACTTGTCATGAAACTTATCTGAGACGAGTGGAAGCACTGCGACACCAAACAGGTGCGCAGAACTCGAAAGTTAAGTTGGCCTAGGCAAGGGTAGCTGTGCGCAATGCTGTGGCGCTCGCACCTTGTTTTAATCCCGCTGATCACCTCAAAAGCCCAACGCGAGTTTTTTACTTCTTGCGCAGGAACTGCAAATGTTGGCGAAACGTGAGAGCCCTATCCATCTTTATGCTGAGGTAGGTTGGTTTGGCATAAAAAGGCAGGGTCTGCCCTTCAGCAAAAATTTTTAGCTCACGTCGTGCCTCTTCATTGTAAAGGTGGAAGGCTGTAGACAATGAGTTGTGCTGAGCTGGAGCTTCAATTTTTGGAGATAAGAAGATAAGATTGTCATGTCCTCAGCAAAAGTTCCCTCAAAAACCTGCCATTTGCTTGTAAAGGGCAGGATCGCCAGGTCTTCAGCAAAAGCGAACTTTCTGGTCGTTGTTGCTGGCAGATCGTGTATAAAGATATGTAACAAGAGGGGAATCAAGGCTGATTCCTGTGGGACGCCATTCTTAAGGCGTCGCAACCTGCTTTGCTTTTCAGGCTCCTTGATTATTTAGATCATATGCTTGTCTGATAAGCGAAATACTGGAGTACACGAACCAAGATTGATAAAATTAAACCAACCACTTGATGTAAAAAGCATATCTGGTTCCTTTTGGTGGTTTTTGTAATTCTGAAGTGCCCACTGACATAGGTAGAACATCCGTCTCTTCCTCTCTTCCCAAATTTCGAGCTATAGCGGTACAAAATATTAATCAAGTCATCTTGGCGAACGAATCTACAATCTTGGTAATTTTTTCTCGGCTACGCACCTAGTGGTGGTAGAATAGCTTTTCTAGAAAGTGGGATTCTTATCTTAAATTGAGCGCTTTCGAGTTCTTAATTTTAGAGATTTATTGGTGATTCAGTGTGTGATGATGCTTAACATAGCCATGAAAAAGCTGACTTGCTAAAACCATTTCGTAACACACTCATTTGTCGTAATATCGAGTCAAGTAAAAAAAAATGGAGATGCAGAATATTTTCTTTTGCTTTAAGGTAATTGACTTGAACCGTCCCAAATACAAAAAAATAGGCGCTATGGACTTGCCTTGACGTATATCCCAGAGGTCATGCCATAATTTTTGGATGGAAAAAGGACAGTCTCTTGGGCCCTAAAAATTGGAAAAACCAAACTAGCTATTATAAAGATACCATTGTTGATGAGTTTACCACAAAACGCTTTTGGCAAAAAGATTCCTATCGTTTCTTTTGGGCCCAAATATGCTTCTATAAACTTCACACGTTAATGACTAAGGTAATCAACTTTAATGTCCTGGGCACATGGTTTCTGTTGGCACCAACTCAACCACAGCAACAAAACCAACAACACGTTTTAGCGGTTGTCGCAGCCTTGGGTTCACTTTCGATGACAACAAAAACTACTTGTGGCATTGTTGTCGCGCTAAATCAAGTTTCAATTCCGGAATTCTTCAATAACGAGTTTCTAACTGCTGTCTAAACTGAATAAATTTGTTCAGCTCTTGATTGTGAGGAATTCCCGCCTTTTCAGAATGGCGCCATCACGTGTTCAAACAGAAACAGTTTCAATTCTATTTGCTCTTTTTCTTGTGACGTAAGTAATTGATCTTTTAGATGTAGTTAAAAATAGCGCAGATGACAGGAAAATTGCCCTCGGGCGTTAGGTCTCACAAAATGTTTAAAAATCTTGTCTATTGTTAAAAAGTGACATTTTCAGGTAGTCTTTCTGAAGTACTTTTTTGCTGGTTCAAGTTCATCTCAGCTGCTCAGTGCATGTGCATGCACACAGACCCGCGCACTCCCTCACACCCACTCAAATTTGTTGTTATATATTTGTTATATAATTGATTCAGGAGGGGTATGAGCTCATTGGCTCCACCTTGCGACAGTGCGACTATACAAATGAAGATGAACTTTCATGGACCGGAGAGCCGACAACCTGCTCACGTAAGTAGAAACAAAGCTTGCAAATTATCAAATACCGGCATACACAAGTACAGCTATTTGCTTCACCTCTCGTTGTCATTTTTTGGTGAACGCAGATGATATGCATCAATAGTTTTTTTTGTAGTATGTGGTCTATCATCAATTTCAATGTTTTTAATGAGTTTTGAAACCGTGATCTTCTGATTACAGAAGTTATGTGCAGCTCCGAAAGAGATTTATACATAAGCTTTTTCCGTGACCTAAGATCTAGGATTACCATTTACCACTGCTACCAAACTAATTTACTTAAAATTTTGTTTCAGTTATTCAATGCCCCGATTTGATGGCTCCATCTAACGGCGAAATACTATGCACTAAAGATAATCACATGGGGTCGCGTTGCGCTGTGACGTGCAATGAAGGGTACGAGCTGATTGGAAGCCAACAAAAAGTTTGTCAAACAGACAAATCGTGGGACAGTAACGCACCGTTTCTATGCATAGGTAATAGGCTGCATTTCCATTGTGTGCACTTTGTAATCTTCCGAAAGACGACGACGCCTGTTGCCGAATAATTTTCCTGTTGGTTGAGTCAAGTCTTATCAGCAAATACTTAAAATCGACGTTTTGCTGCGTTAAAAAACTAATGGTCATCATCAGAAAACGGCAGATATTAAAAAAGAATATTAATTTGTCGAAATAAACCCTGAAATATGATCACAGTGCTTGTTATTATGATTTTGTCTTTGAAGTTGCTGACTCCCATGAAAAGTTTAATCTGTCTCCAAATAGAGGTCTTGCTGACCATTTTTCCAATGTTATTAAGCTTAGGTTCAATGGGGCTACGTTATGGATACGCTTCCCCCACATTCCCCACCCACTTATATAGCTTTAAAATAAAAATATTGTTATTTTTATACAATTTTTTTTCAAACTTTACCTTAATTTTATTGGTAGGAGCGAGAATTATTTGGCCTGTAGTTAAAGTCATTTATGAAATTTTGGGTGAGAAATTTAGCTGAGCTACTAAAAAAGCATGGTGTGAAACATTACAATTTCGGTTAAACTGTCTCTTTTAGAATGTCAGGAATTTCTTGAAAAAATTGTCCCTTTCTAATGTTTTTAAACTTGCTCGTCATTGCACTTTGGTTGCCAATTGATTCCGATTTATTGCATTGTTATCAATAGGATGGACAGTAATTATTATCAACTACCAAATAGGTTTTTACTCCGACAATACCAAAGCTCAGAGTAAATACAGTGCACATCTACCGATCTAACTTGCTTTTTGTCGCTTTGTCATTCCGTAATTAAACGTCGAAAAATATGCTCTGTACATAACAACAATCCTCCCACATATGCATGACATCCGTGCCGCCTGAGTGGCTTACAGTAATAAAATCTAAATTTTGGTTAGCTGACACTGGCAACGCAAAAACCACCCATATGGAAAAATGTGAAGCGGTTGCTCGAAAGTTCGATATCGACCGTCACTGGCCACGTCATTCTCACCGAAATATTCCTATTCTCGCTCTGTATCATATTGAACCGCCTTATCACCAAGCAGAGAATCGTACAAAATTTTCATCGCCTGCTTGCGCCTACACAGCAAAGTATCCACGTTTTAAACGCATCCTGCTCACGGCAAGGTTTCATTCTACCATTCTCCTTTCAACTTGGAATCTCGTTAGAATATTTCCCTGTTTAATATAAACTTGTCTTACTGAAGTGTCTGCGTTTTAGGTATTGTTTGCGGTGCGTTGCCTAGTGTTTCCAATGGAAATTTTGAGTGCAGCGATGGAGACAACTATAACTCTGTGTGCGGGTTCGAGTGTGAGAGCGGATACGAAAGAAGTGGTTCCCATTCTCGCACATGTTTGGATACATCGAACTGGTCTGGCGAACAACCAACCTGTACAAGTAAAAGCATTTCTTTCTGGTAGTCTTCAGGGAGAGAAGAAGCTAGAAGTTTATTTCCTTGTATCACAAAAATTCAGAAAGTACTCTGCTTAAGGATCAGCAAAGGTGTGGTCTAAATTCTAAAGTACAACCGGAGAATATCAGTGTGTAGTTCATTGTACGGTTTGTTCACAACAAAGCCTTAAGTTGGCTAAACTTGCGCTGCTGCTGCTGTTGCTGTAGTAGTTACTTATAGTAAATATTGATGTATGGTGACAAACTTCGATGCTTTTGACGTTTTAGTTGTTCGCTGTGGTCCGTTGGAGGCAGCAAGGAGCGGCTCTGTGTTCTGCACTAATAGCGACTTCTACCAGTCAGTTTGTGAGCATTCGTGTATTACTGGCTACGTGCTAGTAGGCCTACAAAAGCAGAAGTGCCGAGCAAATGGGAAATGGAGTAATTCAAAACCTAACTGTAGATGTAGGTATTGTTGAGTCTTGCAGATAACAATCTAAAGATCAGGGGCTTAAATACTCGTTTGCACAGCTGTGTTTACAAATTTTGTTGCTCTGTAGTAACAGATTTCAGAACAAATGGAGCTTATGGTGATTTTGAAAAAGTAAAACAAGAAATTTAAAAAAACTGATATTTTTGGTAGATTTTTGCTTAAAATACCCACCTTTTAGTTTACTGGGGATTTGGGGCGGGTAGATGATGTAATGGGGCTCTATTTTTTTTTTATTGAGTTCTTCTGTACGCGTATTTTTCAATTTTCTCTCGCAATCTGAAATTATTTATTTGATTTATGAAATACATTTCACTGCATAGAGTAGGCTCAGTGTCGTATTTTAGGGGGGTAAAGAACGATGGCTTCCCAAACGGTATGACAGTAGCTATAATTATGAACAGAAAAAGATGCTCGCGTCCATTGATATAAGTTGATATCGGAAAAAAAGTCTTCGACTATACAGAATGTTCTGGCTTCCCAAAATTCGTTACAAAATACGCCACTGAGCAGGCTGCAACGTTTTTGGTGTTTTAATTGCACAAGCACTTACATGTTTGTTAGGCAAATTTTGATATTAAACAGTGTAACTGTTGATAAAATTTGCTATTGCTTACTACAAGCGTTTATTCCTGAACATCTTGTCTAAAAATGCTATTTGAATTGAATGCATCTGATGACCCTAATGACGAAACAGACTGTTATTCCTAGTTACGAAGAAGTAGTCATAATTTATCCCTATCACATATTTCTGTGACCTATGAAAAGAATTAATATGCCAATTCCGTACAATACCGATTTTGTTTACGGTAACTGTAGTATTCAACTTTCGGATCTTTGTTTTTGTAAAATCTACTGCATTACCTGAGAAATGAAAACGTCTTCGACCTTTATTTTGTTGTGAACCTTTTCAGTGATTACATGTGGTAAACTCTATCCACCAGCCAACGGGGTTATAGTCTGCACTGATTCAAATAATTACAACTCCGTCTGTGAGACAACTTGCTTAGATGGTAAGTAATAGGCCTGACGTCATTCTATACGTTATTGCTTTTTACAACAATAGGCTATGTGAATCCAAACAGAAATAGGGAACCGATAGAAATCCTCTTTCGGCCATAGTTCAGTTGATTTTCACCAGAGATATTCCACCTACCCAACTCCGACATATCCGAGCGATTCCGCTTCCGTTCTTAATATTAATAAAATGATTTTACCTCGCATATAACCTAGTGTTATTGCTCACGGTGTTTTAATGTTTTTACTACGTTAAATTTAGTCTACAATCAGCCTGCGTTTTAATTTTATTTTTTTCGTCATAATGGTCTGCTATCTTGTGGGTAATACTTCAATACTATAATATGAAATTATTCGTTTTAATACGCCGGATATGTAATTACTTTTGTAACGGAGTGAAGATTTGTCAGTACAGCTATTGCTTGAAGAAGAAGAAGAACGGAGTGAAGATTTGTCAGTACAGCTATTGCTTGGATCCTTAGATTTAGTTGTTTTTATTGTTCTTTTACAGCACTGATGATGCTCTATAGCGAAATGTATTTGTCTTAGTGGATTAATGTATAAATAAAGTTTCGAGCTAATTTAGGTTTTTCATTCATATCTTTCGGCCATAAGAACTTTTTTTCTTTTTTACCATCCTAAAAAAGTTTGACTCAATGATTTTGTTTAGAAATCGTGTTTACGCTTTTTATTTGCATTGAATTTTTATTTAAGATTTAATTCTTAAGTTAGCGGTCGTGGTCCAGAGCATAAGAACTAGCGGTGTCCTGAAGCAAAAGCATGGAAGGATTTTTGTAGACATGCTGAGCGCCAAGGCGATTGAAGAGTTTCAGTGAGTGCTTGCTCAGATCAGACATTCTCCGTTTTCTAGGTCTGCTATATCGGCTTCAACAGCGCATATAAACGTGGCAGCAGGCATGTGATAGGATTGGCCTGGCAATAGCAAGCTAACTATTGATATCTGCAAGCTCAGCTGGAAATGCACAGCCACTTGTCAGCAGTAGAAGATGCGCCGTGTAACGAAACAATTGATAATCAGCGCAATTTTTCAACAGACCTGCTTCTGCTTGTGAGCAGGTTTGCTGCTTTAAAACCCGGAATACGGTTTTGGAAATTCTCGGAAATTGTTGCTTATATGAATTTACCGGTTCTCGGTTTTTAACAAAGTTGTCGATGTTTCCGTAATAATAAGCATGCATTGGTAACACAACTATTATTATTGACCTATCACCATACAAAAGAGAAGAGATGAGATTGTCAAGTTGCTGCAAATTTCGCCAGTATAATAACTGCTCAGGGTGGACGACGAGAACGTAAAGCAGCTCCCACGTAAAGCATCAGGGCTTGCGTGTGAAACTTCAGCGAATGCTTACCTCTAACCACCTAATTAATTTCATAATGGAATTACTGTACACTAGGTCCTTCACCCTGTTCACAAGTGATGGACAAAAAAGCCGGTCTTTTAGATTGAAAAATGATGTTGCCCAAGGATCCGTTCTGGCCCCTACTCTATATAACATCTACACAGCTGATTTCCCGAAAACATCTGGCAACTGCTTCATGTATGCAGACGACGTAGCAATCACCTATTCTGCATCAAGTATTGCCAAAGTCGAAGAAAACTTATCTAATGACATGAAGACAATATGCCAGTACCTACATGACTGGCACTTAAAGCTTTCTCAATCAAAAACGGTGTCATCACTGTTCCACCTTAAGAACCATCTGGCTTCGAAATCCATTAAAGTTACCTTAGACCCCAACACAATCCTGAACTGTGAGCGATATCCTACATACCTTAGAATCACCCTGGATTGGAGCCTAACATACAAAAACCATTTGCACAAACTAAAACAAAAAGTGTCTTCCCGAGTGGCACTGGTGAAAAAACTGTCGGGAACTAACTGGGGTACCTCATTTGACACTTTGCGAACCTCCACTACAGCACTTGTATTTGCACCAGCTGAGTATTGTGCCCCTGTCTCGTGCCAAAGCACCCACACAAAAGCACTAGACGTACCATTAAACGAAGCAATGTGGATCGTCTCTGGCTGCATCCGCCCCACCCCTTTGAATTTTTTACCACCACTCTCGGGAATACAGCCACCAAGCTGTCGCCGGAAAAAACTCTGTCAACGCTTATACTACAAAGCAGATAACACTGACCATCTTCTACACAACATCTTGTACAGCAAAACCCCTCCCAAAAGGCTTAAATCTCGCAAACCTCTTCGCCCATTTCTGGAATCACTACAAGGCTATGACCCTCAGCAAGAACCAATACCATATAAACTGCAATTACACATCCAAGACTGGTCAAACAAACCCCTAGGAAACTGCCTCCCACGAAAAGCCTGGGTCCAACTAAATAGATTGCGAACCGAAATGGGGAAATTTGGTGACTCAATGGTGAAATGGGGATTTGGTAATGACAATCTATGCCAATGTGGAGAACCCCAAACTGCATACCACATTGTCAATGACTGCAAAGCAATAGGACCTCCCTGCAACCTAACCGATGTTGACAACCCTATGCTCAAACTATATCTGATGAACTGCAACTTCTGATGAGATTGTCATACGAACGAACGAACCATACAAAAAATGTATTGCTTAAAGTTTCATTTCAGCTTTCTCATTAAAAAGGTCAAGAACATTTGCAAAGCTTTAGTGAACATTTCAGCGACCTCAGTTAAAGTAGAGCATGCTTTTTCTTTTGTGGGCTTGTTCATTACTAATAGTCGTGCACGATTAAGCCACAAATCTGTCAGTGTTCATAGTTATCTTCGCAGTTGCCACAGTAAAAGTTTACAAATCCAGCTTTAGTGCATTTTTGCCTTGTTGATTTTACATGTTTTGCTTCTTGTGTGCTATGATTAAGATTCCCGCTTACGTTATAGCATTGGTTTTCAAACTGGGAGGCGCGAACTATTCTTAGGGGAGGCGCGAGTGTTAGCCACAACATAAGCCTATAGCATAACCCGTTTAATTACATAATTAATCGAAGTGTTTGTTGCAAAATCAAGTGAGGTTATTATTCAAAATTGTTAGCTCGCAAGCAATAAATCTAAACCAGTATCCAAAGTCTTGCTTTACTCATTTCTAACATGCTAGGTCATTGTGACGTCCTAATGCGATATGATTCGTACTATCGAATGATTGCTCGATAGTCGATAATGCAATTGCTATTAGTCCACCTGATGCCCTACAAACTGCAGTTATTTATCTTATTTAATCAAAAAGTAATGGAAAAATAATCAAAAAGCAATGTAATAAATAGCATCAAAATTAAAACTTAATTTTTTTTAAAACAATATATTAAGAATATTAGTTTCAGAAAAATGGATAAATTTTTGACTGGTTATAAGAGAAAATCCAATAGTACCGGTAATGAAAATAGTGATGTTGGCACTAGTAGCGAGAGTAAAAGGAACAAACAACAGAAAGGAAGCACTGCCAAGAAAAGAAAATACGACCCATCCTATTTATCCTTCGGATTTATAAGTGTTATTAATGCTGAGGTAGAAAAACCAATGTGTTTGCTTTGCTCGAAAGTTTTGGCTGCTGATAGCATGAGACCCGGAAAATTAAAGCGGCACCTTGAAACTACGCATTCTGATTACGTTGATAAGCCTAAAGAATTTTTTCAAAGAAAATTGGATGAGTTTACTAAACAAAAGCAGATGCTAAAAGAAGTAGTTCATTCTCCATCAAATGCATTACTAGCATCGTACTTAGTGTCTTACAGGATCGCGAAGTGTAAAAAACCACACACAGTAGCAGAAACTTTAGTCTTGCCAGCAGCTATTGATATGGTCAAAGTAATGTTTGGAGAATCATATGCGAAAAAGCTACGGCAAATCCCGCTTTCTGATAATACAGTTAGCAGAAGAATTAATGATATATCTGAAGATATTTGCGATCATTTAGTTTCTAGAGTGCGTACTTCGAAATTCGCGATACAAGTAGATGAAGCAACTGATGTAGCCAAAGACGCACATTTAATTGCCTATGTTCGATATGTTGAAGAGACTGATGTCATTGAAGATATATTATTTTGCAAACCCATTCCTGAAAAAGCCACAGCCAATGAGATTTTTAATATAATTGACGTTTTTTTTAATGAGAACGACGTAATGTGGAGTAATTGCGTTGGGCTTTGTACCGACGGTGCACGGTCAATGTCGGGGCACAAAGCTGGTCTTCAAGCACTTGTTAAAAAGAAAACACCTGACGTTCTCTGGACGCACTGCATGCTCCACAGAGCAGCTCTCGTATCCAAAAATATATGCGAGGAACTTAACAACGTTTTTACAAACGTAACGAAAGTTATAAATTACATAAAAAACAGTCCATTAAAATTAGACTGTTTGCAAAGCTGTGTGAAGATATGGGAGCTAATTACTCGTCGCTTCTGTACTATTGTGAAGTGCGCTGGCTATCTCGTGCAAAAGTAATTCAAAGGGTACTTCAACTCAAAGACGAAATTGCAATTTTTCTCGATGAAAATCATAATGAGGACTCGAACATGTTTAGGGATGATAGTTTTATTGTTAAACTCACTTATTTGGTTGAAATTTTTGGAAAATTGAGTGTTTTTAATAAGTCAATTCAAGGACCACAAATGCATTTGCTGATGCAAAAAGACAAAGTAAAAGCGTTTGTAAAAAAGTTGAATCTGTGGAAAGCAAATTTGCAAAAAAACAACCTTGACATGTTTCCACTTCTAAATTCATGCACCCGAGTTAATGTAGAAGCCAACAAAAATCTGTTTGTCGAACACTTGAATGGTTTGTTACTTCATTTTTCGAATTACTTTGATGATCTTGATTTTACGAAAGATGCGTGGATACAGAATCCATTTATCGACGAAGAAGATGATGATGAATTCGGATTGACAATTATTGAGAAAGAACAATTGATTGAATTATCTTGTGATACTGCATTGAAACAGAGATTTCAGAATGTGTCTCTGGTTCAATTTTGGTTGAATCTCAATTCGGAATATAATGCTTTGTCAAGCAAAGCTTTAAAAATACTGCTGCCATTCGCAACATCATATTTATGCGAAACAGGATTTTCTGCGTTAGCTGCAATGAAATCGAAATATCGAGCTCGCTTGATTGTAGAAAAAGAGCTACGAGTAGCCATCTTGTCCATAACACCGAGATTTAACAGCCTTTACGCTAATAGACATGCGCATCCATCTCATTGAAAGACAAAAATAAACGTTGTCATTCTTTTTATGTTCCATAATTCGTGTTTTTATAATTTTATAAAATGAGGGGAGGCGTCGTATGATTGAGTATTTTTAAAGGAGGCACGGCAACACAAAGTTTGAAAACCACTGCGTTATAGGATCCGGGGATTATGTTAGATTTTTCCCAATTTTCTAATTTTCATGAACAACCGGGAAATCGAAACCTTTAGCAGATACTACGGGGATGTCATTAACTTGACCGGGAACTCACCGACTCGATTTCACCACAGAAACAATTTTTAAGTTGCTATTTTTTCAGGACATCAGCTTGTTGGTTCCAGACGAAGAGTTTGTCGAGACGATGCTGAATTTTCAGGCTTAGATCCCGTTTGCCAACGTAAGTAGAGATTGACGTATCGTACAATGGTTAACAAATTTTTAATATAGCTCCGAAAACAGTCGTTCTGGGGAAAGCAATTCGTGGCGCGCTTGTAAAAGAGAATGTTGCATTAAATAAAACAGTTTCTTTTGGCAAAACAGTTTTATTTTAATATTTAATGGTTTTGCAATATCATGAAAAAGTACCACCTTTGAAGTTTTTACCCTTATTTGTTTGTTTGGGTTGCCCCACCCTCTCCCTCATACAAGCAGCTAAGATTTTTTGGTTCAGTAAGATCTGTCTCCACCAAATGTGTTTACATCTTTATAAGCAAACAGTAAGCTTACGATGCATAGTTCGACAAACCGTGTTTTTAAATTTTTGAATGATTTTCAAAATGAAACGACGTTTCTCCGGAGGGTGATGAGCTAGACTCTGATTAAGTGCTTTAAATTTATCCTTTCAAGGGCTGGGCAACAATTAAGTCTATAACGGTTTTTTCAAGTCTTTGGCAATACTTCACCAGCGTACCACAAAATCAAGCAACTTTACCAACTTAGAATGCTGTCTGTTGATTTAAGACTAGAACAATTTTATGACGGTTTTTAAACAAACAAAACTTGTAAGAATAGGCTCGCTACTACGCCTAGAATCAAGAATAGCAAAAGATACCAGAAATGTTTGGCCGAGCTACATGAAATTACTAAACACGCTATCATGTATCAAAATCTCTGTTCAACATAAAACAATTAGTAAATCGATAAATTCAATTGATTCACAAAGTTCCAAGATAGTAATGAACTAATTGTAACTTAACTATCTTAAAACACTAAACGAGTTTACGCTTTTATTGTCAATATAGAAACAAATCATGCATTATTAACTCAACAAAAAGAAACGCCATAAGCAACTTGCGTGAGCAGAGCTGCCAACCAAAACTGATGCTACATAGGAGGAAATATATCCAACCGCAAGCCTATAACATTGATAAAATTCAGGTATATCTTGCTCGTCATTGGATACAGTAGACAACGGATCATTAAACTGCATTGATGGCAACAACTACGAAAGCGCTTGCACCTACGTGTGTGATGCAGGCTTTCAATTGGTTGGCTCCGTCACAAGAAAATGCACTGCATCTGGAGACTGGTCTGGCGTGAAGCCGAAATGCCAACGTAGGAAAACTGAGGTTTTTTTGTTTTGTTGTAGATAACACTTCAACCACATCTGTATATTTTGATACACGAAAACTCCTTTTTTTTGGCATTGTGTAGTCAAAGCTCTCCTTAGAGCCTTTTTCCTGAAACCAAACAAAGATTAAAAGGTGATTTCTTTCTCTTCTTTCAATAATGTTTCAAAATTGTGAAAAAACTATTGTAATTAAGTAATTTGAGTGCAGCGTTTTCTCCCATTAAAAACATTTCAAAAAAAATCAGTATGTCCTAGTGGATGCTACTATGCAAGTCAATGTTGCATTTTTTGTATAGGAGTCCAGTGCAATGTTTTAAGAGCGCCATCTAACGGCAAACTTTTGTGCACTGCGGATGAGATGTCCGGGAGCACGTGCACGTTGACATGCGATCCATGCTACGTTTCTTCTGGAGCTATTTCGAGGACATGCAGGAACGATGGAACTTGGAGCGGAGGAGCAATGTTCTGCTCAGGTACACATTCATTCAATCAATTAGCGAGCTCTGTTTCCAATCTTTCGTCATACTGGACCGCAGCCTTGGATGGACTGCTCGGCCCCGCCAACTGTCTGCCAAGCAAAAATAGAAGCGCCCCTCCTAAGAGCGCAACAAGAGAGCTTTCCTCTTGTTCGAATAAGTTAATTCTAAAAAGTATGGTCACTTTTTGTTATTTTCTTAGTGTTACTCGGAGTAATGATGTAATAATACAGTGTATGATTATTACCAACTATTCTTTTTGGAATTGTGATGGCATTTTGCTCAATGTTATTTATAAGGAATCTCAAATCCGTGTTGTTGAGCAGGGAGCAAACATAGACCTTCACAGAAGGCTATCTCTTGTATATAAGCAAGTTTTTCTTTTGAATACTTTTAGAGTTTATAAAAGGACTTGAACCACAAGCTATATGTTGTAAACGCCTAAACACTTTTACTCCACTATGATGATCTATTACAGACTTTATAATCGTTTGAAAAAATCGTAACATACTACTCTCTTTACATCATATTAAATATTGGTAAAATTGTAGCAGCTCTTCTGACATTAGAAAGTTAAGTATGATATCCCGTGATACCTGCAACACCATATTTTAATGTTCGATTTGCACTAACGAGATTTAACTTTAAAAAAAGGAGTTGAGCGTTTTGTTGTCACATATATTGTTTAAGTTACGACATATAACTGGTGATTGGTTGGTGGTCACCCAAAAACTTGCAGCTCACCAACAGTTCAGACAATTTTGACCCGACCATTTACCTTTAACATTTAAATTTTTCGTGAAATTGCTTTAGTTGACAATTTGTAAATAATCTGATTACCACACCTTTTATTCCGATTGGGGGCTGGAATAAAAGGACTGGTGATCAATGGCCTTAGGATTCCGGTTTGTTTTGCTTGCTAATGTGCCGAGTTGAAATATTTCAATTTTACCCTTGGCGCTTAAAACGAAAAATTTGTTCACAACAAACGTCCTTTTGGGCGGGACGATTGTTGCGTAAATTCTCTTTTCCTTTTTAATGCAAGTTTACCCTATAGCTTTGTCTAAGTGTAATGGCAACAGAAGGTGAAAACTATCAAAATCATCAAATGAATGAGTCGACAGAGTAATGAACACTAAATTTGTTTTGCAAGTTCTATTTTTACTGCTTTGAGGGTTTGAATGGAGTATTTGTTCATCTCCTAGCCACAGAAATTCCTTTAATAAGAACCGGTAAACAGATATATCACATTTTTGTTGGGATGCTTTGGAGACTACTGCTGAGGTAAAGAAAATGCCGTGAAAGGCTTTTTAATCTCTTACCACCAGAAGTTATACCGACATTGAACAGACAATTGCAAGAAGGCGCATTATCGGTTGGATTTATTTTGCCAGCAACTTGCTGATTTTTTTCAGTTTCCCGTTGTTCGGAGCTTCGAGCGCCACGCAACGGTCGTATGAGCTGTGACGAGGGATCGAACGAGTGTGGGGTCACATGCTCCTTTACCTGTCTTCCTGGATACACCCTGCAAGGTTCCGGCACAAGATTTTGCTCTGAGGATCTCAGCTGGACTGGCTCGCGACCGAAGTGCATAAGTAAGTTAGGAAAACAAGGTAGTGTCTGCGATTGAGTGTCGTGCGTGCGTTTGTACGTGCGCACATATGCGTAGCCAGGGAGAAGAGGGACAAATGGAGCGTGGCATCCACTAAATTTCCTGCAGCATTTTCAAGTAAAGTGGCAGCAGAATGTAGATTTTAAAAAAATGATCATCAATCAAAATTAAGGAACAGTAAGCCAGCACAACGTCGATCTGTGAAACAAAGGGTCATCGAAAAATGAAAGCCGAAAAATGCGGTATATTTTTAGCCACTTTTTGAACTTTGTTTAAGCACAATGGAAGTAGGATATTCAAAGCGTAAATTAATAACTGTTTTTAAAGAAAAAAAGCAACTTTTGTATCACCAATGCATGTAATGGCTTCACTTTTGTGTTAGCTCTACGCTTAATAATGACGCATTTTGAATTGTAATTGCAGGAGCGAATTGCCCAGCTTTAATTCCCATTGATTACCTAGTAATTAATTGTTCGCATGGCGAGAACATTGGCAGCAACTGTACATTTTATTGCGTCGAAGGAGAAGGCACACTGCTTGGTTCCTCAGACACCAAATGCCTGGACGATGGAACCTGGAGCAACTCCATGCCTACCTGCAGAGGTTAGAGAACAGACTTTTATGTTTTACGGTCCAAATAAGAAAACAGGGGTTAGGTTTTTCATTAGCGACAAAAAGTTATCCAAAAGTTTGAGCATTTTTGTGTTTGACAAATAGATGCCTTTTCTTAGACTTTCCTGCAATTAAATCATTACCGCGAAAGGGTTGATCAAGACCTGCTTTTTGTAAAGAGACCTAGGACCAACAAGTTTTTCCAAAAATGCTGAAAGTCTCGGAAAGAAAACTTTTTGAAAAGACTATGACATTTACTCACTTTCAATGTTGAGTCCTCTATTTCTATAACACCCATTGGTCGCACCTGCGCTCAATTTAACCAAGGCTGATTATTCCCTTTTGCAGCGTGTAAGACTACCGTGTCCGACATTCTTTTTATTGTGGATGGAAGTTGGTCTGTGGGCGAATCAAACTTCAGAAAAGCAAAAGATTTTCTAAAGTCTCTCGTCCTGCCTTTTCAAGTTGGGTAGGTTTAAAGATAATTTACTTCAAAAGCTAATCATGAGGTTGCGAGTTCAATGTTCGCACGAGCGCAATGTAGTGTTTGTTTATCCTTGAAAAAGGCACTACACCTGAGACTTTTTTTGCTAATGATTACATGTAATAAATAGTGGTGCTAGTAATTCACAAAACTTTATTTGATTTTCACCAAAATCTTGAGACGCATTAAAGGCTTGCAACCTTTATCCTTGACCGGCAAAAGTCCTATACAGAGTTGAGTTAAAATTTTTTCGAAGAGTTGTGGGGCAAAATTCTAGAATTATTTAAAAATTGCAAATTTTTAAAGACACTTAATTTTAAGACGTTTTTGTGGTAGCAATCACTCGACCCTTAATTTTCCAATGATTCTTTCTCTCAATATTAAAATAGGTAATACGACTTTACCTGGTTTCTTTTCTTACCGTGTCAAAAAAAAAAATCATTTTTGTTGCACGCGGTAACATTGCTTGGTGTTTGTTTGCAGATCTATTTTGTTTCTATACCATTGTATATATCGTGGTGAGATTAGATGGAACTGAAAAATCAGACTAACCCTCGAATGCTGCTTTAATTAGGTGGGACAACAGTCGTTTTGCTGTAGTGCAATATTCTGATGATCCCCGGACCGAGTTTTTGTTAAATGAGCATCTGACCACTGAAGATGTGATGAACGCCATTGATGCGATTCCATATAAAGGTAAAGTCATGTGTATTTGAACAATTTTGCTTGCCCTTAAAACAATTGTGATGTCATCCAGTTATTTATGACGTCGCAAATTGTTTGTCTAATATCACAAGCATTTTGTGCAAAAGCAAAATTACGACGCTCACATTAAACAATGTGGATGTGTTAATGAGCGGCCATTGTTTTAAGTAAAGTTTCCACATTTCAAAAGTTTTTTTGTTTGCAAAAATTTTGCGAAGATTTACCAGTTAAAAATGATTAAGGCTTTACAATTTAAAACACTGTTTTCAGGAGGAAACACTAACACAGGACGGGCATTATCTTTTGGTTTGTACAATGTCATGTCGCCCTCTAACGGTGCCCGACCTTACATACCCAAAGCAGCCCTTGTACTCACTGATGGTAGAAGTCAGGATTCAGTTGGAAACCCTGCCAGAGAATTACGTCAAGCGGGCGTAAAAGTGAGAAAAATTTTATATTTTGTTACCGGTATAAAAGGACAACTTGGCCAGACCCCTTCATTCACAAAAGTCTAAATCACAAGCTCCCTAATTTACGTAGATTTAATTATTTAAAAATCACCCTGATTTCACTTTTATGTCCATATTTTAAAAGCCATTCTATCTAAAAACTGCAGTGCAACGCTAAAAAACAGACCCAACAACATTAAAACGATGTAATTACCGTCGTCACTAGAAGAAAGTGATCAATCCCTAAGGACAACAATTTAGCGATGGTCTCAAGTAGATTCTTACTGAAAACAGAAATTATTGCTTCATTTCGATTTAAGAAGACATCTACGATGATTTTCTCTGCCTATAGCGAGTACTAAAGCTATCGAAAACAATAAGAATTTCAGGCAGAATATTGAATCTCGAGAATTCCATAGCAGACGCGGACAATAAAAGAATTGTCTTATGCTGAGCAACGCTGTCTTTTTTCCGCTAATCTAGAGGATAAAATGCGATTTTTTTGTAAATCTGCTGTACGCCTACAAGTTTAAGATCAACGCGAACGCTTGATCGTTGGTTTGCAAGAAGCGTTAGAAACCAATTCTGTTGTTGAACAGATTATTACTGTCGGGGTCGGTAGCGCTGATAAAGAGGAACTGCAAGACATAGCAACGCCTCCTTACAGTCAGTCTGTGCATCACGTAAGCAACTATGATGCCATCAAGGACATTCAAAATGTTTTGGCGGCTAAGTTGTGCGAAAGTGAAGGTGATTTTTTAAAATTTTATTGCTAAGCTGGAGCATTCTACAATTCAAGGTATAATTAGACATATTTAGAGCGTTTTTTAATCAGTTTGAGCATTAAAAAACACCAAAAGTGCTTAAACTTTTTTAATAGCTTTGTTGCAAACGGTCATCTTTGGCTTGAAGTTATTTAAACGAAAATATACCCTTTCTCAATAACTGAACTTTCTTAATAATGCTATTTTCTATCTTCGCCTCTGCCTAAATAGATCAGCGTTTTTATGAAAAATTGACACATTAGTTCAACTTCGCAACAATGCAGTAATTGTTTTTGTTGTTATAAACTAATATCTTATATGTCTGTAGTGCCCCGCTACTCCAAGTGCGGATGTCCAGCTGGTCCACCCGGTCCCCCTGGACGACCAGGCACTAACGTGAGTTTACTTTATTCATTACCAAAACAACATGCATTATTTTTAATGCTCTTAATTACACCTGTTTTGTTTGCTTGTTTTTTGTAGCCACATTTCTATTCACATTTGAATCAATTTGGTTCGGTTTCATATATCCTTTTTCATGTTTAGGGTTCCCCCGGAGTGTCAATAAAAGGATCCAAAGGAGATGCGTACAGTGTGGTTCATGTTGTGAGTATTGAAGCTGCCTTGCAGAAGACGGCATCGCTGCTGCATTAGGAAAACTTTTAAAAGGAATTTAAATTCTTAAAAGTTTTTTGAATGTAATATAAGGTTGTTTGTAAAATTATGTTTTTGGTTTAAACAAGTGTTCGCGACGTGGTCGAGTGGGTTTGAGCGTCGTTTCAATGCGATGATATTCAAATGTTTGGGCGTTGAAACCTGTCAATGACCGAGCTGTTGTGCTCGTTAGAAAAGCGCTGCACTCTTCTTGACAAATTTTAACAATTAGTAAAGTTGAGAAAAGTAATACCATTCAGTTTAAGAGAAAATTCGGAATTTCGGAAGCAGGTCCGAACATCAGTGTCTCTGACCTGTAAATGTAGTGAAGGATTAAAATGCAATAAATGAGGTAATGGCTCTATAGGAAAATATAAGGTTTTGATTATTTCGGAAGTAAGCATCTTACCTCATCTTCTCGCCTAATCTCAATCTTCCACCTTAGATTCAGGCTATGAATTTTGCCCACTGCAATGGCACGTAAGTATGACTGCTGTGAAAGACTGTTAGTCGTCACGCACCCTCCCGCTGTGTTTCTCTGGTGTTCTATTAGTAAAAATAATTGCACGATTGACACTAACAGCGACACTCATACGCTTGAGTATACAAGCGTACTATGGAGTAATTAAGCCTACAGTGGAGTATGCGAGCGCACACTGAAAAATACAAGCGTACGCTAAAGCATACAAGCAATCACTGGGGTATACAAGCGTACGTTGGGCATGCAAATGTATGTTAGAATATACAAGTGCATGCTTGGTTTTTGCCATTTGTTTATATTTTGCTGTCACGAAAAACCTTTGCAATTGAAAAATATAATGTTTTAGGCCTTCTACGGAGTTGCCGGTACCGCAGGCGCAGTAGATTTGACCACAAGCCTGCAACCAAGCAGGGGAAATTACCGTAAGGTGCTTTTTCGAGAGCATAATATTACAAAGCCGATGCAGGCATTGACTTCGCAATCTTGTAAACACCAACCAAGCTGCCAACCAACCATAGCTGCAAGAAAAAATAGCAATAATGTTTTTTGAGCGAAGTTAATCACTGCTCAGTTTTACGCTTGCAAGGCACCTCTTATGTTTTAGTAACTTAATCTTGTTGTTTTAGAATTACAGAGATCAAAGAATAATGGCGAGAAACGGCGATGGTAGTATGGTAGACTTGGAGATACCCAGGGATCTGATGCCGGTATGGTTTTTTCTTTCACATCGCTAAAGGTTTACCAGTAGTGATTTACAAACAGCATTTTTCCTTAGGCAATCGAGCCTGAGTATTTGAATGATAATCCTGTATAATCTTAGTATTTTCAAATCAACCAGAGTATTTGAAAGTTCTTTGGGATAGCCTTTGAGTTGTCATGACGACTAATTGAATTGACCAGAAAACAATCCGCTATCGGAAAAAGTGTTTTAAAAGATTGGAATCGGTGGAGGCAGTTCAAAAAAAGAGTTTGATAAAAAAAAGATCTTCGGGTTATCTATAATTTTCTCAAGGGTATTTCACTTCTGTTGTGAGGCTTGAATCTCCGATCCTACTTAAAACTATGATGCCCCTATTTTTTGTGCCGACTCTTGTGTTGCATCATCGATTTTCTAGTTACGAATCTGGGTCGCCATCACGTGGTAATGAGTGAGGAAAACTTGTCATGAAAGCACGATGAGAGAAAAATTTTTTTAAAATCATGATCTTATTCATGAATAAAAACTTTTTAGCTCTAAAAGTCATCAGTTACAGCTGTTAAAGCAGGTCTTTATTGAGGCCAAGCGCGATTAAACTCCGTATTTGTTTTATTTAACTCCGTATTTGTTTTATTTTAGCTCAGTTGCAAGTCCGGCCATTGAGCCAAGATATAACAAAGCAAAGAGTGAAGCCACGCTTGGTGTCAGTGTGGATCAGTCTTTAGAGCTGCCGGTGTAGTGCAGTTTTGTGACACTAGATTTGAATCAGTAGTTCAAACGTAGTTTCATACTCCTTTGTTAATTGGCTCTTTGTGTGGGTGGTTTATCATTAGTGGCGACAATTTTTAATTCTATATTTGTAATTCTAGAGGAGCACTTCGGACGAACGAATATTTTTTGCAATGCCTGGCCCTCCGGGGGCAAAGGTAAAATTATTTTCGGAAACACTTGTTTAAACCGCATGACGTAATTAGGGGTTGCTTTATGCATTTCTTAATTTGCATGTTGAAATGAGAATTAGGAGAGTAGATGATGATTTGCACTTGTCATGAGCAAGGCTATATTAGGAATTCTTTTTACTGGAGAGATGTAAATTGATGAACGAACGTGAATTTTATGCAAGTTTTTGTGGTTTAAAAAGCGCTACCTTCTTCAAAAATAATGTATTTCTCCCTCCCATCAGTAAATGCCTTTTAAAAATTTAGTGAAAAAGGGTTTCAAAATTCATTTTATTTTACTGCTTTTCAGCATACTTAGATTTGCATGCATTCGCGCTTAGTTGGGTAATGTTTTTTGTAGGCTTAGGCACGCATTCTGCTCTAGCCTACTTGATAAAAAGGATTAGATTTTTGATACTGCTTGATGCTCTGACTTGCTGGTTGAGAGGACTATCACTTAATTATTCACTAGGTATAGAATTAAGTGGTTTGTAAGCTATTGTAATAGCTGTTAAATTATAAGCTAATTATCTATATTTTAGGGTTTAGCTTTTTGCTTTTTCACTTTCTTTGCTCTTTTGTGTTCAGAATACCAAACTGTTGTAGTATAGTGCTTGCCAAATTTTTCATAGCGGTACACCTGATTCCAAACTTGTTTAGATTAAACAAACACGTAAAACGGAGTTTGAGCACGATGGCTGTTGTTCAATTTAATGTTGATCTCTTAAAGAAGAGATAAACTTCAAAAACTCCCATCTTTTGGGATTAATTTATCAAAAACGCCCATTTGTGGCTGATAAAAAAAATTTTCAGTTTAAAAACTGTATCTTTTTTGGGTTAATCTCCGAAAAAATATCTTCTATTTAAAAACTGGTGCACTCATTACGTTGGTATACCCATGAAAAATTGTAGATTATTCAAAAGTGAATAACATAACTTACCAACTAAAACTGTTCTAGCTCAACCAAATAAAAATTTTTGTAATCAGAAAATAGAAATGCATTTTTTAACATTTGATTTTTCTATTTGCTTTATCGCTTTGGGGAATTCCCCTGCTTTGCTTGATTCTGCTGCTTTGCTGCTTACGTCACGCTCAATGACTTCACTTGCATGATGGATGAACAAGGGCACACCGGGTAAAAAAGTAAGTTTACAGCGATGCAAAACCGTGCTTCATTAAGAAGATCCATGAGTAACATTTAGCTAATCAAAGCGTGGTATCCGCAAAGTTTTGAACTCAGATCTTTGCAGCGGTGGTATTTTTCCTTCTTCCAAACTGATATCTTTGCGTGTGTGAGGATTATTTATAGCAGTTGCAAAAAACTGAACAATTTTTTTGACTCTAATTTTTTATGTCTTTTGAATGAACGTTTCGGCAACAATGATGACGTCACAATAGAAACGACGCACTAATGGCGTCGCTGTGACTATTATGATTACGCATTTTATTAATTAGATTCATTGGTTTTCCAATTCGATTTGCGTATGATAAATAGTATTAAGTAGTATTAGTTTTGAAATACTACCCACTATTTAGTTTTACCGATGACGAATTAAAATTGTCATGTGACCAGCAAAACTCAAAAAACTTCGTAAAACCAAAAAAAAAAGGAAACCTGCTTATAGTACTCATAAATGTACACCTTATAAATTTGCAGTTGTTTCCAATGTTTGCGTTAAGCGCAGTCTTTTGTTTTTTGCTGTTTATTGTCCTAAGCGACTGATGCATTGTCAAGAGGAACTTAGTCGCATTCTCGACTCAGACTGTATTCAATAAATGTCGATTTTTAGGGTGATTCTGGAATACCTGGCACACCTGGAAGCAATGGTCAACCCGGCCCACCAGTAAGTTAACTAGAACAACACCGCGATCCAAAGATTTTCTATCATTAGTCGTGACACTTCGCCTCAATCAATAAGGCTTTTTTACAGTGTTAGAATAAGATTCAAGTGTGAGAGATATTATGAGAGTGAGAGACTAAAGTGAGAGGGGCACTCAACAACTTAGTCTTAAAAAATTATTATAGCCTAGTTTTGGTTGGGCTCCATAGACTACATTAATCCTGGTTAAGGCTATAAATTATTTACAGTTGTCACAATGATGTAAATTTAGTTTTGTAATCATTATAGTCTATATATTTGAGACAATTAACTAATCTCTACATATTTTTTGAATTTTTTTTTATTTTTAGGGACATCCGGGAATACAAGGACCGAAAGGTTCTCCAGGACCCAATGGAGATGACGGAATCCCTGGATTAAGAGTAAGCTAGTTAATGGCATAACATAACTTTATGTAAATTTTCGAGCAACTTGATATTGCTGTTAGATATATAATTCAAAATCATCTTGAAAACTGTAAAATGAATAAAGTTTTAAAGAATGTGTAAAAATCTGAAAAAAAAATTGCTAAAAAACTAATGTTTTGGAGAGGAAAAGTGGCGTATTTTTTGATTTGGTAAAACAATTTGTATTTTTGGTGCTGGCAAGGATGTTGATAAAAGCTTTTGGCAAATTATTTGCTTGTTTTTGTAGGGATCACCAGGAAGACCAGGTCTTCCTGGCTCCCCTGCAGCTATGAAAGATCGGGTGATGAAGGATCTAATGAAGAGATCTGAAGATATAGCAAGACAAACTTCACAAAGTGAGACAATTCGCAACGCATCTTTTTTTCAACTTTTAGTATCAAATTAAAAAACTAAAAAAAAATTGATAAATCCTGATTCTGCAAAAGGATGGTTTTTACTTCCTCAGTCATAAACCATATGATTGTGAGCTCCCTCATCACTGCGATCTACTGCAATAAAATAGAATTTCACCCCACCAAACATGTCGTGAAAGTCCATTATATTGGCTCATCACCCAGCGAAGGCTTTAAAACCAAAGGCCCTGGCGCAAAATTTAATGAAGCTGTTTGAGGAAATTTTAATACCCAGATTTCAAACTAACAATTATACTAGGAATGCTATGACGTCATCAACGACAAGCACAACGTCCAATCTTACTCTCCCCACCTGATTCTTTCTGACTGGGCTCCTGATCACACTTGTGTGAGTCGGAAACTTGTTGCCTCCGCAGAGGTAGCGAGGCACGTTCGGGTTGTTGATTGTTTATTATCCACAGCAATTGTGGACTTAATTAAGAAAAATACTACCATTGGTTCAGGTACTTAAGAAATTACTAGCTGAACTTACGTATTCTGATTTTACTGTACGCTACTGCATAAAGTGTTGCCTTTGGGCTACAATGATGCCTGTTTTTCAACGAAGCAAATACGCTTGAACAGTAGCGCGTAGTTAAAACAAAGCTCCTGGAAAACTCGTTGGCAATTTTTTTTTGATGAACATTTTAAAAAACCTTTACAAATTAAAAAAAAAGTACAATTGGTCAGAAAATAATCCCTGACATCGAATACAAAAATAAATTTTGTTGTAGATAAATTTACAAATTGAGGAAATATTTCGGATCACCATTGAAAAACGTGAAGCTTATGACTAAAAGATAGTAGCACATGACTAAAAGTAAAGATTAGGGTGTTTCATAATTTCACCACTTTCGACTTTTCAAACGGCTACCATTTTTTCTGATTGGATTTTCGACGCTGATTACGAATTTGGCATTATTTTTGTATTATGACGTCATCTTGAATGTGCCTCGTGCGATTATTACGTCATTTTTTGCTGTTTTTTGTATCTCGAGAATCATTTGCGATCGAAGCATGGAGTTTGTTTCAATCGACGCAGAATGGTTGATTTCCTATGTGTATTTAATACATTATTTAGTCGTATCTGCACGAGAAAAATAGTTATTAACGAAAACGTATTTTTTATGATTTGGGACAATTTATTTGCCAGACAATTCAAGTTTATATCATACTGCATAAAATACTCAGCAAATTGGCATAAACTGTTATAACTTTTATCAATTACACATACACCATTGAACAAACTTTCAAACATTATAACTTTATCTTGTTTGAGGGACGGGGGGGAGGGGCTTAGACAAAAACTTTAGCTAAAATGTTTAGACTGGTTGGTAAACCCTTTATAGATACTAAATTTTGAAAAAAATCAGTGTCATGCTTTATAGTATTTAGACTTTACTGATTTATTAGAGTGGATGAATTGTTGGAAGCAATAGAAATTTATTCAAAAATATAACATCAACAACACCACAGTATTTACAAAAAACAACGATAACACAAAAATAGTACACTCACGACCACAACTCAATAACGATACGAAATAATAGCACTAGCAGAAGTGGCAACTAGCAATCAATAGTTAATGCAATTCATAACAATGAAGGCGAAACTATCATTTTTACCAAATAGATATGGGCATTTTTACTAAATAGAAATGGGCAAAGTTGTTAAAAACCTGGGCTAGCTGTTGGGTTAACAAAATGCAGACTTACATATAAAGACAAATTTGTTGATGGCTTAATATAAACGTGATCGTTCGCAAAAAAAATTGCAATATACTGTAAGTTTAATGTTAGCCTATAGGCTATAAATATACAGAAATTGAACACCAGCACTTACTCCATATTATATAAAAATGCACGAATACTCATGTCGGTTTTATTTGGATGTAAAAGGGAATCAAAAATTGTATTTTGAACGACACCTTTTAGTTTTCCGATCAACCTTTCAGTAGCTCTGTTGTTATTTTCGATACTTTTCCAATGTACTATTGGTACCTCGGAGCATCCCATGCAAAGAGCGGTTCTGCTCTCACTTGTAAAAAAATCTCTTAGGCCAGCTTTTCGACCTTGAAGTGGTTTTCGGGCCTCTACGGAATCTGGATAATGAGATGTTTTCACAGCTTCTATGGAATACGGCAATATTTTTGCGAAAACGCTAAGAGCAACATTCATTGGCGACATCCATTGTACAGCATGCTCGTAGAAATATTTCAGAATAACACCTTCTAGTTCGGAATTAATTTTACGATATGCCAACAAAAGATCACGCTGAAAAAGTGTGATTCTTGGACCTTCAGCTGCCGATGGTTCAAATGAATCAGCAATAATGAAGGCACATGTACCGAAATTATGTACGAAATTAGCCTATTTAATTTTGATTTTTGGTAATCATCCAAATGGCAAATATCAAAAATCAATAAACGGAGATATGCACTCGCTGTTGTGATCGATCTTGCATGGCATGTTGCTTCTTGCATGTAAGCCAAAAAAAGCTTTATATTTTCTGAAACTTCCATCAAAATATAGCAGGATAAAGCAAGTTAGCACATGTAATCATTTCTGAATGATTGATCGTTTCTTTGCTCTTTTTCATCGGAGAACCACTCAATCTTTTTCCTTAAATGAAGGGATGCCATTTTAGTGACAGAGACAACAAATTTTTCTCGATCTACAAGTTTACTCATGTCAGGCTTCCGAATATCACCAAAGTACTTCATCAATGATCCATCTTCCATAATTCCTGGTCCTTTCTTTTTGCCTCAATTTTTGCAATGGCGTGAGTAAAGTAAATTTCATTCACATGAAACAAACATTCCAGTGAATGAATATTACGATCATGATGCAATTTGTAAAAGTCAACCAGCCGCTTATTTACACCAGACATTTTACCTGTGTTTAAAGCCCTAGTATCCGACATTACTGAATAAATTTTATCTAAAATACTTTGATTCACATGTTCTGCGATGGCAGTAAAGACAGACTCAGCAGTTACTGACCTTCCCTGTTCAAACATTTTCACTGCAATTACTTTTTCACCCTTTTTTTCTTTATCTACGTATTGCCCCAATAATATATATCGATCCATTTTATTTATGATTTTGTCATCATAGCACAGTTAAATAGCTGCAGCACGACCCAGCACTTTTTCGTATTTCTTTAATGCTTCCAACCGGAACTGCTCTCGCTTTCCAAATATAGTTGCAGATGAAGCAGATATATATTTTCCTCGATCGTTGATCGCTGTAATTGTGATTGCTGGCGTATCGATGTCAATCGCTGGTCCGCTTTCTTGCAGTCACTGGTACTTACAGAAAAATTACGAAGCTTTTTGCACGATTTACCTCCGGCTATTTGCTTAGACGGAGGGTGGTAATCCAAGTCAAATGTTTCAGTAAAGCTGCATCGATTTGCTACTATTTCATCATCGCTGTTGTCAAAAATGGAGCTGGTGTCAGATTTACGTGGCGTCATAACTGTTCTAATTCATGGGTAATGTATTACCCACCAACTTTTTCCTGAATAGCAAAGATTCTATCTCACTATATCTTAGAGATGCCATACTAAGGCTTTACTTTTGTTGAAAGTGTAACTGATGCTGCGATGCTGCCAATAATTTTTTATGCTCACTAGCTATATGATGTTTTTAAATGCACGTAATAATCGTTTACTTGCGGATCAAACAATTGCCTTTGTGACGAAATAGCTACTTCCTAGTAAAAATTAGTTTTGAAGAGATTCGATTACGAAATATTTGATCCTCTGTGCCAACACACAAAAATACATAAAAATACGTTTTTATTAATAACTATTTTTCTCGTGCAGGTACGACTAAATAATGTATTAAATACACATAGGAAATCAACCATTCTGCGTCGATTGAAACAAACTCCATGCTTCAATCGCAAATGATTCTCGAGATACTGAAAAAACAGCAAAAAATGACGTAATAATCGCACGGGGCACCATCAAGATGACGTCATAATACAAAAATAATGCCAAATTCGTAATCAGCGTCGAAAATCCAATCAGAAAAAATGGTAGCCGTTTGAAAAGTCGAAAGTGGTGAAATTATGAATCACCCTAGTGAACATCATAACATGACGTGAATAACATTACCAGTTTCCCAATCAATATTTAAGGTTTACACAAGGAAATGGAAATGCTGGAAAAATCTCAAATTTAACAAATTTGAGCATTACCTTATACGTTATATGTAGAGGAAGTGCGTTATGCTCTCGATGAGTTAGAAACTAGAGGAGTCAGAGTTGGTAGAGCATCAAGAGGACCCCAGGGACCACCAGGTCCTCCAGGAGTTCCTGGATCAAAAGGAGAAAGAGTAAGCTAACATACTTCAGAATAATGAAATTAACATACATTTTTTCAACGCTTTTGTTAATGTAATAACTAACGACCTGTAGCAAAAGTGAATATTTGTTTTCTTATAATTTTGGAGTTCTTAATCAGAGCGTTCCGTACCCAAAGGTTGGGTTCACAACCTAGGGTGGTTGGTGTGGATCGTGGATTCCAACTCCATCTGAAGCTAGTCTTTAACAACATTAGTTTCTATCAAAGCCCAGATTGATCCTTACTTTCACATGTTTAATCGTGTTCTGAATTATTCCTTGTCTGTTTTACATTACTGAAATGCTTTCATAACAGCTTTTGTTTTGGAAAACTAACATAAAATTTCCTCTAGAGTAGGTTTGAAAAATTCGCCAGCTCCAATGAGCACATTTTTAACAGACAAGGCGAATATTCCAGCCTAAGCTTGCAAAGTGCTCTAGCAGAAACCAATTTTTTTTGATGATAATTAATGTCTTCTAAATATTACTTATTTAATTATTGATTGACTATTGTTTGATTTTAAGGGCTCCGAGGGATTACGCGGTTTTCCTGGCCCTGTTGGATCTCCTGGAGCAAAGGGAAGCACCGGAGAAAAAGGTGGCTGTAATAATTTAGATTTGGACTGCATGTAACTACAAGCAGGCATAAAAATAATCTAAAAGAAACTGAAAAGAAAAATTGTGAAGATTTTTTCTTTTTGGTAAAAGCTTTTACTATGTTTTTATAATAAAATAAAAATGGCTTTCCCTGATTCTTAACTTATCGAGAAATTTTTGTTTTTTGTCAATCACTATTCGTTTATGGCGATTTTATAATTGTTTGCATTGTTATCATTGTTGTGTGAAAACTAATTTTTATTCGCAAATTGTTTTAGGTTCACCTGGAGACAAAGGAACTAGAGGTATTGGAGCACCAGGATCACCTGGTCTTCAAGGTCCAGCTGGTCCAAGAGGCAAGTTTGTGTACTAAACATATTTATAAAAAATGAGAGCAAATTTATAAAACGTCTAGAGTCTCGTCGTCAACAATGAGCTTAAAGCAAAGTTTGGCTTAATAGTAAGTAAAAGTAGATTTGGGCTATGTCGCAAGAAATGAAACGTTTTGGTCTTAGAACTTGCAAGTTGTCCTCAAAGCAGACTTGGGGTTATTGCAAAAATATTTTGGGGGAAAGAAGGCAGATGCTTCCAAATAAAAATTGGAAAAGAGTGGAGCCACTAACTAAAAGTTGGTTTTTGGTGTTTTTCTCAGAACTTTGGGTTGAAAAAACAAAATTGTGCGGCGACTGCTGCTTTTTCCTTTATTGCTGCAAAGTTTGCAGACAAAAATATGATATTTCAAATTGTTTAGGTCCACCTGGTAAAAAAGGAAAATCTGGGAAGCGAGGAAAGCCTGGAAAACCTGGACTACCAGGAAGAGCAAAGAGGCCTTCAAAATCAAAATTAAACAAATAATAATTTTTAGACTACTTCTTGCTTTGTAGCTTTTTTAAAACAAGCTTTAGTTCATGTTAAGTATTGTAAAATTAAGCAAAATTAGAAATCGCACATGTCTACCCCATTCGTGAAAAGCGCAGTATTTTGCTTAGTCGGTTTGAATAATACGGCAAGTGGAGAAAGAGATAGACAACCTAGGAAAAGTAACTTAAAGGGTCATTAGGTGCCTTAAAGGAATGACACTCCACAAAATTGAACCTTGTACATTTGGGGGAGTTAGCTTCTCTACCTTCCTTGCCACTCTTCTTGAAGTATCCTTGCTTTTGTAAAGTTTCTAACCTCTTTACCATTAACTTCATAATAACTGTACGCAGATTGAGTTATGCAGGGGTGCAGGAAGGATTTCTGCATGTAGTGTGTGGGTTTATATCTGCGTGTTTATGTTTTGGGGTGTGCAGGTTTATTGAAGGTCAGGCACGTTTTTCAAGAATTGAAAATAACTACAATCAAAGGGAATCTGTTTTACTTTGCGGTTTAGCGCGCCAAGTTTTTTCACTTTGCTTATTGTTTCCAGCTGTATACTACCTGTAGCTTATTATTGCTGTAGTTATTTTATTGCGCATATTTAGTGCCTTTGTTGCACCTTTCAGCATATCTTTACTATTTCATACAATATCTATTTGTTTAGTTTTTGATGTGTTATTGTATGAGTATGCATTGGCCAAAGGAATAGCGTACCTCGGCCATTGTTGACCGGGTAATGTCGTAGCCTCAGCAATGTTGCCGCTTTAGGTGGTTCCACTATGGCACAGTGTACATGAGTACGTTAGAAAATTTTGGTTTTACCCATAAACATCTTTTTTACCCGATATTTCGTTTTGGAAAATTATGCGAACAGTAGTGCTAAAATTTTTCTGTTACCTAACGATCTCCCCAGCTACATCTGCCAGCTCAGTTGGTTCAAATTCAAGCCTTGCTCAAGCGAAGACATTTGTATATCTTTTTCGTCTAGGGCCTCTAGGCACTCTGTGTCAAGCGGTCTTTTTTCAGAATGTGAAGAAAGAAGAATTTAAATAAACAAGATTCTCTTGGGGCTTCTTGACTACATCATCAAACCAACACAGCTAAGATCTCCTAATGCGGAGAAGCAACGGTTCGACTTTAAACAATTACTAAATTTTGGAGCAACATTTTGTTTAAAGTGTACTCATTTTAGACTCCCAAAAATATTCTAACCTACACTTTTACAATGCCACGATAAAATCTGGCAATTGGTATTTGAAAATAGAAACGCGTCCTCTGAGCAAAACAAGTTCTGAGCATCTAGTCTTTTTAGTTTTTTAATATCTAAGTTGCACAATTAGACTTGTTATTGCTAGAGAACAAAAGCGCCATTTTCAATTAATAGCGTAATGCTCCCGCGTCTCCTTTTTATCGCTTCATTAGCCGGCGTTGCCCGGCAAAGCTACTCATCCATTTTGTGTGGGTAAAAAAATCACTGATTCAACTGGATGCGCCGGTTTCACTCAAAAAGCATTTGCGACAATAGCAACAAAAAGTTACTCTTAATGGGAGAGAACAACCCTGGTGCCCTAATCCAGGTTATTTTATTTACAAATACATGTAGCTTGTTATTTCATAAACTTAAACTTTTATCAGTCCCATTCAATAAAGAGAATCACAGCAAAGTAAAAATTGGGGTTGGGCCTCAAAATAGCAGTAGTTTTTGCAATTAAAAAAGCTATTTAGCGACTCTTTGTGATCTATATTGTAATTTTGTTTATGACTTCAAGTAGGTGCCATGTTACTGCCTCCTTATGCGGACAAAATTTCTTCACTTCAAATAAAGAGACTATGGCCACCCTGAAAGACTTTGCTGTCTGTTTCAACAGTTGTGTAACCAGGGAGGGAAATATGGGATTTGAAGAAGTCAACTATTTGTGATTCAAATCAAAAGTGAAAACCTTAGTTTGGAGATCAAGTTTTTAACGTGATTATTTTTCTAATTTTGGCCCAAGGCACCATCATTCTTCCCTTTTTTGATCGAATTCAAAAAAATGAGTGTAATTTTTTTTCCCTCTCAAACTTAAGATTTTATAAATTACCCGTATGTTTCTGATCCCTACCTTCCTGCTTCTTCGTCGTATGGCAGGGTATCCATGATCCAAGTCAGACACACGAAAAGGATGGAGGCCGAGGGTTTAGCTTTTTACCACCCCAGCCTGCTGTGCTGCCCAGATCAGATGCTGGCAGTGATAGAGTTGAGCCAGCACCTTGTTACGTTATCCAAAACTGTCAGATCCATTATTCCTCGTGGTGCCCAACGTATGGGACATGTCAAATAATGTGGTCTGCAGTTTGTTTGCTAGCGCCAAACTCGCATTTCGCGAAAGAAGCGAGACCCTATTTGTGCATGGACGAACCAAAACTGGCAACGTCAGTACGACCCAAGCTGTTCTGGTCAAACTCATTCCAATACGCCTTGAGCTGACCTTAGGAATGTAGCCACAGAGTGCTGGGCTTTTGGGCAGTGCGGATGCCCAATTCTGATAAGTTGTGCAATAGTGTCCACACGGCAGGAACAAACGAGCGTCTAGATTTCAGTCTCTCTATGCTAGCAGCCTGCCACTCAGTCAGCTGGCCATGCAGAATGTGGCCAGGGTCCTGCTCTTTAATCAAGACTGATGTTACTCACAGACAGCCAATCGCTTTACAAATATTTATCCAATGTTTTAAAAAAGTAGGCTTACGCGGGAAGCTGTAGTCAAAAATGTGGGTGGACAACAAAATATTATTCTCTATACAATTACAAAAATAAGCAATGAAATAATAGGCCTATTTTTCTTGCATCGGCATGGCGCTGACAGCAGAGAGCAAAAGGAAACCCTTTCTCCCCAAATCTTTGTCAATCCAAGCCGATCAAAAAATTTTTTGTCTTTAAGGCAATTTCTCACCGGGGTAATGTTTATTTAAATCTTCGCTAAACCAATAGATTTTATCAACATTCCTTATTCCTCGAATCTGACGCTATGAAGAACCCGTGTATTTTTAGCTACTGATGGTTTGGTGCTATTCAAGCTTTGGTCAAGGATGTAAAAATGTGGAATTGATGCTTTTAATCTCCAAACGTGTTGATGTTAGGGTTGAAATAGGTACACCAAAGAAAGAAGATCTGATAAATTTATTTACGGCTCTACCTGTAAAAGATTTGTTTAAAACTTTGAACCATATCACAGTATAGCAAAATAGTAAACTAATCGGCTCTGCCAGCGATACTTTTAGCGCCCCCGTCAGTAACATCTAATAAGAATGACGGTTCGGCCAACTACTCTGGCTTAACCTAAGTAGCACTTGTAAAAGCAAAAATAAAAGCAGAGACAACTGCTATTCCTGTAAATCTCCAAAAAATATTGTAACGTAAAAAAAGACAAAGTTAAAGCAAATTAGCAGATAATTTTTTGCCTAAAAAACACTAGTTTACTATGGTGTTATGGCAAAGCAAATTATGCAAATTATTGTGTTGAGAGTAATTTCTTGAAATCTTTCGCAAAAACTGCGACCACGTTTGCAAGTCAATTATTTTTGAAGCAAACGGAAGACAACTTCTACAAAGAAATATTAATCATGACTTTGTTTTACCCAGAAAGAGGATGTAGCTATTTCGAGTTATTAAGTTGAAAGATAGCTATCATCTAAAAGCGTTTTTCTTTGTGAAGAACAATAAATTTTTAAAAGTTCTATGACATCAGTAGTTCCATTATGACACTTTCTTTGGAATAATGATTAATCGCGTCAAGTTTCATGTTTCTACCTCCAACAAATCTGGAGGAATTTAATATCTTTCTCTAATACGCAGAAAAAATCTATTCGCAGAACAGCGATAGTGGTGTTGCATAGGACAGTTGTACAGACCCGCTTCAGAGTTCCCAAGCTTTAACATTCCGCTTGAATTGCTTGGTGTTGTTGCTTTTGATAAATTGGACCACTTGTTTCAATATATCAAACAGATGAAGTCATTGCAGAACAAAGCGCCTTTGCAAAAGGCACAAAATATGATTCTAGTGAGATTTAAACGTAAAACCATTCGATCATATTTACCATCAGAGATGGTGTAAGTAGTAGTAGTTATTCAGTTTTTAATTGGTGTTGTTCCCTACCATAGATGGCCGGATTTACCCCATTCCTTCTGCTCGCACTTCGTTTCTCCACTTGTCTCGTCTCAGAGCATCCTCCTTCTTCAAACCAATCTTCTCTGTCTCCTCTTCCACTTGATGCTTCCAGGTCTTCTTTGGTCGTTCTTGCTTTCTCTTCCCATTCACTTCAAGATCCAGAGCAACCCTCAAAACACTATCGTCATCCCTCCTCAGCACATGTCCACATCATCTCACTCCATTCGCTGTTGCTAACCGGTCTATTGTTTCCTAAAGTCTAAGAAGCCCAAAAATTTATAGCTTCCTATAGATGGTCTTTAGTTTCCTATAGTCTAAGACACCTAAAAATCCATCTGATGAAACGCATTCTTACCTACTCAAGTAAAAGTAGTAACAGGTACATATATCTCAATATAAGAAAAAAGGTGCTGAACGTTAGACTACTGCTGTTGTAAAATCAGAACGTAGTTTCACCTAGGAATTTTGTTCAGCATTGGCCTTAAATGATAGAGAAGGTTGTAGTACAAAGACGTGCAGTAGTGTACGTCAGATAGAGAGTGCATTAGTGCAGTCAGAAACAAAATTTGGGAAGGTTAAAAACATACATCTTCTGCATTTTGTTTAGCAATTTTGGTTGATATTTTTTTTAGAGACGGGCATTTGTTATGAATTTTTATCATTTTTCTACCGACAATAATCTTAATAACTTGTTGCCATATTACTTAAAAATGCTTCTTCCTATGATTGGGTCCAATAAACTTGGTGGCATGGCCCCTTGGCTTTGCCTTATGGTAGAGGTCATTGTTACGTGCTCTCTTTTCTCTGGGTTTACTTGCGCCCCCATCTGAGCTGAACAAGATTACTAACATTAAAGGTGAGTCAAAAAAGCTATTACCGAAACTTGATCACCACATAAAAGAAATAAAAAAGGTCATCACCGACCATTAAACAAAAACTTCGACGCTAATCCTTACTCTTTTAAGTCCTTGGTAGGCAAGTGATACTTGCAGATCGAGTCAATTTTATTCATGACAGTCGACTTGATGCTTTTGACAAAATGTTTACTGATGGTAAAAACGGGGAACTGCTCGATGACGCAGAGGTTTTTTCCCTTCTATCAAAAACAAACTTACAATTTGTCGATATTAAGATTTATAATAACTACAGTTATATGCTTAGATAACTAAAAAATTTGAAGAAAACTGTACCAAGGGGAAAAATTTATAATAGATCACATTTTTGGTCATGGCCTTGTTTTTATCATTTTTAGCAAAACGACAGCAAACTTCAACTAAAGATTTGCAGAAAATGAAATCTTCAAATTCAAAGCCGTTTTTTTGCTAGCTTCCGCAATTCAATTCAACGGACATTTAATCGTTAGTATTTACAGTAGTTAAGTAACGTTGTTACAATTCAAGTAGTGCTACTTCCTACTTGATTCACTGAAGTAAAAGTAGAAAAAGAAAAAATCAAACCACTCAAGTACATAGCTTGAGTAGTTTTACTTTTACAAAAGCATATCTAAGTATTTCAAACAGAATTACTTCGTTGATGACCACCTCTGCTTATTACAACAACCGCATTTATCAAACTCGGCCTCTCTCATGCGCAAGAAAATTGTTGTGAAGGTCTATTGTCTTGGCATCCCTGACACTACTTCAGCCTAACCAATACTTTTTGCAAAACTAGTGGCATAAATCGATTGTAAAAATTCCAAAAACTCTAGACTGGTGGCCAGCCTAGCTTTATATCCTAAGAAGTCCCTTCTTTTATCTCCAGTTGAGAATTACTGATGCAAAGATTTAGCTTTACTTGATGAGGAAAATATAGAAGCCAGCAATCAATGAGGTGACATCGTTGTGGCATGGAAAGCCTCAGGGGCATAGCCAAGATTTCTTGAATCTTTGAAAAAAGGGAAAGTTATCATAGCTATGGACGGTAATGCAGGTTGATCTGGTTGTGCCTATACACAGCCTCAACTAACGAAAAAAACTCATTTTCAGTTTTTACGATATGGTTTTCTAATAGCCCATAGTATGGTTTTCTAATAGCCCATAATCACTTAATAACTGGATTGCAATTAAATCCAAAAACATTAAACAAAATTATCAAGCTGCTTGAAGAAGGCCTTGCCCAGGTTTAAAACACAGAGGCGCTTGAAGAGCAACGCCCTCGTCCAATCCAAAGTTTGCCCAATGTAAAGATACAAACCTTTTCTCATAGATCTATTTTTTAAAAGCGTCAGTTTTCCCTAAACTTGAGCCTCAGACCATCTTTTGTTGATTAGATTGGCTTATTTTTAAGCTTGAGACCTTCCTCCTGTTTCTTAACACTTTGAATCCTGCAGGCCGGAAAATTGGCCCTACTGAGAAGCCTTATAGACCCGAAAGGCCGGTTAACCGGCCTTGGAGTCTACCGTCATTACCCTGTAAGCCGGTGTACCGGCCATCAAATTATTAAAGTTGGGCTCACATCACTAGCACTTTTGGGTTATTTAATCT
The DNA here is from genome assembly GCA_963675345.1 of Trididemnum clinides. Lineage (NCBI taxonomy): Eukaryota > Metazoa > Chordata > Ascidiacea > Aplousobranchia > Didemnidae > Trididemnum > Trididemnum clinides. Next base: position 27,530,822 of record OY776298.1, on the reverse strand, counting down.
AATAATAGAATAGTTTTGTTTATCGCCGACGTATTAAGAAGTGCGTGGTTCAAAGGGTTTAATATCAACTTTTTGGAATCGTTTTTTACCCAAGTTCGTGGCTCAAGCTGTTTTTAATGATAATTACGCCCATTTCAAAATTGAAGATTTTTTTGATGATCAACAACACACAACGATTTTGTTTTACGCGGCACTTCTTACAAATCTTCGCGGTGCCAGCTTTGGAAACCGCTAGTATAGGACAATATGAGGATAGTAATGCAATTAAGTTTTCAAAGTTAAGTGGCGCTCACTAATAACAAAGATTTGGAAATTAAAATTGCTTCCTTAGAAGCATTAGATCTGAAAGAGGCATAAGGTCAATGCTCAATTTAAAGGGCAGGGGAAGGAAGGGGCAAGATTAAGAAAGTCTTCCATGTTAAATATCGATAAAAGACGTCACAACCTTGCGACGATTTCAAGGGTAGACTGGAGGCACACTTTAAATGGCTGGTTGACAAAAATCATCACTGTTGCGGACACCTCCAATTGTCTTCATGCATCCTTCTCTTTTCTAAATACATTTTTGTTCACTCGTAGGCATGACTCAGCAGATGTACTGTAGCATCATCAAACAAATCGAGTCTCAATTGGCCACCGAACCTGCCACTTGCTACAATCCGACCTTTGCGTTTTTTTCTGTGAATATGTGCCACGTGAAGAGCAGCGTCCGCCCCTCCTTCTATCAGTACCAGTCTCTGAAAGAACTTTATGCTATTTATTAATTGCGACACGTAACTTATCAAGAGTCAGTTTGCAGAACTTAGATTTTAATGTACTTTAAACTTTCCGTTCAACACCGTACCGACACCTTTACATCATTATCTAGTCCGTTGTGTACTTAACTGTATTTTATGTTTGTTTTGCGTAGGTTTGAAAAGCCTGCTGGCCTCCCTCTCCCTTGTTTCTTTTCAACAAACTTTTTCTTTTCGCAAACTCTTTATGTCTTTATAATAGTCAGCGAAGTTAAATGCAAGTTAATCCAATCGCCGTCAAACCAAAATGCACGCCAAGAATTCAAAGAAAAAATAAGAAATCAAGGTAGGTTGTGCCCATAATTGCCTAACTGGTAACTGATGCTTACGAGCAATGTGCTTTATTAGGTTTGCTTGCCGGTTGGAATGGACCTGATGTGCCTGTTGCTGTGTTTGATGGCAGATTTTATTCTTTCCCTCTGCTGCGATAGTGAACTGTAACTTAGTTTGGGTCAATGTATTAGTAATATCAATGTTTGTACAGCGTATGTTTTCCATTTCTGCCTCTCCTAGCCCAGTGCATTTTGATAGCAGTCCCTACTGCGAGGCAGAGAAAATGGCAGAAAAATGGCTTTCTCAAAAACAAAATTACTCAGCAACCACGCTAGTATTACTAAAACTCGTATTGATAACATTGGTAACCTTTGATGCTGAGTCCGGTCGTCGACAACATGTCAGGCTTACGCAGTAGCACCACTAAGAAGGGCCTCCCCGGATGACACTGTTTTAATTGGCAACACACTGACAACCAGTCCCTGAAAACTTTTTCACCCGCTTCTATAGATGTTTACCTGATGATTGAGAAAAGACGAAACACTATCATTTAAAAAATTTTGTGGCTATAGTCATTTTAGATGAGTGGCAGATGTCACACACTTTAGCGAACTAGATGGATTTACTGGGCGAGCGACATACAAATGGGAAAAACACTACATAAATATTTAAAAAAACAAAAAAACTGTTGATTAGAAACTTTTGCAGAAGAGTTTATGAGCAAGTGTCTGCATTCAAAAGCAAATAAATAGACTCTGTGCAACATCAAAAATAAGAAATATTGGCACTGAACAATTACTGTAGCAGTGTAGCTTGTGATTTTAAAAGAGATTTAATAAAACCGCTATTTGATACAGTTTTGAGTGTGAGTACTGTCAGTAGAAAGTTTTTGCTAAAATATGGCATATGGGTTAATTGTAAGAGAGATAGTATGAGAACAATGTCGTTACGAATAGATAAAAATGCGAACGTCTCCGTTGCCAGACACTCAGAAACACGATTTGTGTGTATTAATTGTGTATCTGAGTGTTTCTCTGTGGATTCGTTACTATCATCGATATGTGTAGTGGGTTAGGGTTTAGACAGTGACGCAGCCAGTAAAGATACTCGAGGCGCGTTTTTTTTACCAATTTGGAACTTCCAATCTGAACAGTGATGACTCACCTTAACAAGCCGATGTTAAAAGCATGCTCTTCTTTGTAAAAGGTGGGCTTACATTTCTCTCTCCGATGAGTAATAATTTAATGCGGTCACCGAAGTTTTTCAAAGAATTTTTCTTGCTAATACCGAAACTTCCCTAGAGCATCTGGGATCATCTTTTGTCAAAGACTTGCTTTCACTCGAGTCATCCCTATTTCATTCTAAATAAGAAAATACAGCTTTATTTGATGGTTGAAGCTTAGGTTATTAAACTGATAACTATAGCAATGTCATGGGATTTTTGAAAAATCACTGGAAAAGCTTGAATCAAATTTAATGATAGATTTTCTTTATCGATGCAAACAGCTCATTGGTTTATATTAATATGATAAATTTCTATTTCAGGTCATGTTCAAGTCCTTGGAAAATGCAACTATACGGAAAAAGCTTACTCATTTTGAGCAAGAGAACTAAAAGCCTTACTTAAGCACTAGCTATTTGAGTACTCTTTTTCTATCTGAATACAGTCTTTATTCAAGCCGAAGCCTCTGTAAGAAGTCTTGGTTCCGTTTCCAACTTTGAAGCAGCATAATTTTTATGGAGCAGCTCCGGCTTAATTGAGAATGTTTTAGAGCATTTGCCTTAACTGAACACAATGGTTTACTCTGCATTTTAAATTTAATCTGCCGACTTCTCCCAATTTTGAGAGAATTTACTTATTGCTAGTATAAAACTTTATAACGGCCACCAAGGCCTTAGAAATTGAGAGGTTGCATAAAACCTACTAATGACTTCAAAACCGACTAAAATTAGAGTTGTTTTTGTGCAATCGTAGAGGTTTTCCTGTACCAAAAAATGGACTATTTGGTTTTTTAAAATCTTGATTCTAAAGAGTAAGCTGCTGAAAAAAAATTTGAGCAAGAAAAATTTTGTTTCTGTTGGTATTTCAAAATATCTATATCCGTTGGCTGTCACCATTGTTCTCAAAAACTAAAAACTTTAGCCAGAGTAGTATGTGCCTGGAGAAAGAGCATCCATCTTTCATTTTAAAAGTACAATAAAAGTAACCAAAAAACATTTTTCTAGTGAAGCCCATCGGCAAATATTTAAAGTTTAAAAAACGGGTACAGTTTCAAGCCACCAGAGCTGCACTTAAAAGTTAACTTGGGATGAAGAAAAAATGGAAGATTTTATCTTCGTTCCAAAAATGAAATTGAGCCATATCGTTCGCTTCAACCGCAGAAAATCTCATTTTTGTTTGACAGCAATAGCTCGTTTTGAAATTGGCTGAAGTCAATTTGAATTTCTTCCTCGATTGTCATTCCTCGTCAAGCTCAACCCAAGCAAAGTCTATCGGCATTTTACGTTATTTAAAAGATGCTGTAAGAAGGTCACAAGTCTGTTAATCAATTCGTTGGCGAACTCATTAAAAATCGCGTCCTCGATTACAATACAAATTTACTTTTTGATATAAATGTCAGTGAGACGAGTTAAAGAATAACCGATTGGATACGAGACATCACCCATCGTGAGTGCGTTTTATTCAAACAATACAAACTGATAACGCTTGCCTTGTAAACATTACGAACTGCTGTTTAGACCGGCGAAACAAAACAAACAATCAACTTTGAAGTTAATAATTAACACAATACACATTTACGAACTGATTTATGTTCACACTGCAAAAGTGGTTTTTCAAAATTTTTTTGCGCGCGTAAGTTAATGGGAGGGATTGTTTTTGAGAAAGAATCTAATTAATTTCGGTCACTAAAAATTGAACGTTTGTGAAAATAGAACACGCAAAACAGTTACACATTTTTTAAGAGTTTGAAGTTTACAGCCACGTACGTGCAAGTAAATGTATATATAAATACTTGAAAATCAAGTCAAAGGTGACAGAGCAAAATGAAATTGCAAATTCAGTTTATATTGAAAATGATTGCGGATGTGGGCAGATTTTTTTTGATATCCTTTTGAATTCGTATTTTATCTATTTTCAATGAAATAAACGTTAATTGTTCTTTGTATTGTTATGTAATCTCGTTTGTTAAGAGAGCCACTAAGATGCTTGAATAAAGTGCGGTCTGTATTTTTGTTCGTGACATCGTGGCAGTGACAAAGTTGCTACCAAGACCATTAACAGAACGCGGAACAGGAAAACCTACTTTCCTCTCTGATGTGACTTTTCTTTGTGAGTTTTTCTTGTTTTGAAAGTATTCGATACTTTTCTTTGAATAGCCTTCTTTTCCTAAAGTTGATTCCGGTCCCTCTCTCCCCCGTAATACCGTATACTACCGCGAATGGATAATTATCAATATCATGTGGAATTTTACTTGACTGTTCGCTACAGCGTAAGAGCACTATAATCTACCTCCATTATGTAAGAACATCAATCGAAAATATTTGCCCATATGTTTGTGCTGCACAGTCAAGATAGTATACCCTATTAGAACATACTGTTAGCTAAAGCCTGAATTTGTATCGCAGAATAGTTGCGACACCGTTTAAAGTCTGTTTACTGACGCTGCGGAAGAGGTGGTTCTAAAAAGTCTGTACCCGGTGGTGGAACAATAAACTGTCTAAAACTAACATTTAAATTGTTAATCAGACCTATATTTCGTTCCTGCATGATTTGCTGCAATCCCTCACAGTTCAATCTGCTGTTTTGACTTTTATTCTTTGATCGCAGAACATCCTTCATCGTTATAAGCCTACTGCAAAAACAAAGCACCCGTTGTTCTGAACTGCTTCAGAGTTATATGTAGGATGCAGCTAACATAAGAGCTGTGACGTGGCAGCTCAGAAGGGATCACAATCTTTTTCTTAAATATATAAAAAAATGCATGTCACCGAAAGGCTTCTAGTCGATTGCTCAGAAAGTTACAATGTCCGTGGCTCGGCCAAGTAGAACCGATGTTGGCATTTATGATCACGTTTCAGATTCAAACTATGGCTCGCACCAACCGCAGTAACACGAAGCGGAGATATGGGTCCTTCTATGGAACGTACAAACCAAATAGACCGCAGAATTTTTCATTACCACATGTTCTTTTTGCAATTATATTTTTGTTATAGAATTAATATTTCTTTTTTTACCGCAAAATATTTGCTCAACTGCGCCTAGTCGAAGAATGTGATTTTTTTAAATGAGTCAGCCATAGGTGGCTTTTTAGGTTCGTAGTACAAAACGTCAGATGGAAATTTTTTAAAATTGTAAGCTGTATTTTAATTCTTTCAAGATATTTTTCATTCTGGCGTAAGCTTTTAGGTATTTTTTTTGTAAATGAAGGGAAAATCATTTGCATCCACAAGTCTTCTTGCTTCTGAATATCTTAGAAGCAAGTTTAAAATGGGGTCTGAGGATCTTTCGGACACGCTATGCTGACATTTCTGTAACATATTAGTACTTGAAATAATTACTTTAACACATATACAATATTTTGCATGTGCTGACAATACATGTAGTAGAACAAAGCAACAACAAGTCTGTACATTTTTCAATTGATTATTGCTAACATGACTACTACAGTTGTACAAGTTAGCGTGAGGTTTTACCTTATGGATAAAAGGCAACCACGGTTGGAGACTATTTGAAAGTTTTAAGAATATCTTTGCAATAAAAATAAAATACCTGTTTGCCGTCTGACTGTTTTCTTTTGAAGCTTAAGTTCTTTGTAAACAAGGTGTGAAAAATCGCGCAAGAATTCTACACTATCTTTGAAATTGGACAATAAATGAAGTGAATTTGGAGCAAACGATTGGTATCTTCTGACGATTCCCAGCAAAAAAAACAGAGGCAGTATACTACTGTACATATTTTAATTAGGACGTTTCGCTAAACTCTGCTAACATTGTCTATCGACTTAGTGCAACTTTTTGATTGACAATGATAATCGCACTTTTTTGGTTGACAATGCTAGCAACGTTTAGCGAAACGTCCTAAACGTCCTGGTTAAAATATGTACAGCAGCATACTAGCTCTGTTTTTTGTTAAAAAATGAATTTTGTCTTATCGGTATCACGTCTTCCCTTTGCGTAACTGCTGACTCGAAGGTCATAAGAGCACTTTGCTGCCTCATAAAATCTCCTTTCCTCTTTCTGTTTCATGAGTTGAATAAGTTTACTTCATTTTGGTTGAATTCCTAGAAAGCGGCCACTGAGATTCTTTTTTTCTGAACAACTTTCAAAAGAAGTTGCTCTCACATTTTGTTCCTGGCTTCGTCTTGGACAAATAGTTCTTTATTTCTGTCCAAGTCGCTGCAACAAAATCTCTTTTCAAGAATAAAACAGGCAAAATCCACTTGAGTGTAGAACTCGCAACCTCCGTTACCTTCACCAAAGCTTTGCAGAATCCTTACTTACTTACAGTTCTGAAAAAACGTACCGTGACCACCACGACTGTCATGCGTCAACTCTTTTGGAAATGCTAGCCCAAGCGTTCTCCAATCTTCTTTTCCAATCTTAGCAAATTTACACATCTATTCTTATCCCTTGAATTAACTTACATAAGTCTAGATTTAACACAAAAAAGACAACAACATCTAAAACGCCATTTTCTAATTTTGGAGCTCTCATCCTCGTTACAAAAATAAGCATAAACATCCGACAAGATTTTTTTCAGAGAGGGTTTTTGTTGCTTCTACTTGTATTTAGAGTGTTGCTTGCAAAGACAAGTTCTAACTAAATTCAGAATTGAAACAAATGTTCCTGATTAGGTAAAGCGTAATTATACTTTTGTTTAGACTCTTAAGAATAAAAGAGTGTGGTGTGAAAGTAGATTTGATAGGTCTTCGAAAGTACTTTACCTTGACAGTGCACTGAATTTGCGATGGGGTATTTGTAAATAGTAAGCTCTATGACCACTATAATCAGCTGTATGCGCTCATGAATGCACCAACTAAATCTTCACGAACCACGTCGGTCTCGACCTACTTGGGTCTCATGCACGCATCTGAGTATAAATTCTGAGAAAGGAAGCAATGGTGGCAGAAAAAAAAGCGATCAGACGTATAAGAGCAATGACTTGCCTTTCTACAAATAGCAACAAGCTGTAAAGTTATTGTGCAACACGGACCTGTCGGATCAGGCGCGTAGCCAGTCAGAAATTTTAGAGGGAGCAAGATTTTTTTTGCAAAATCTAGCAATTTTATGATAAGCCCAGCAGCAATCCAAAAGCGTAAGATGTTAGAAGGCACGTTCTTGCTATCTTGGGTCATTCAAAAGTTAATGTCATTAAATTCTGTATTGAGACCATTGCTGAACACCACTAACATTGCCGGGACACTACTGCATCGCAGCAGTAGCGCAGCCAGGAGTAAAGGCCGGAGGAAGGACAAAAATTTTTCTGATCTTGGTGCTCCTCAGGGTAGTTAGATAACTTTTTTTGAAAATCGATTTCTTTTAACTTCCAAATTTTGGACAGATTGATAAATTTAGTTAAATCTGTTAAAAAATTTTTTTTTCGATGTCGATCTTTTGTGACCCCCCAATTTGCACCTGCATTCGTTGAAAATCCTTTTTTACAAGTTGACGTTTCTTACTCCTTACATAGGTAAACAATTTCATGATTGAGTGAATTTAAAAAAAATTTAGGAGGGTATGTCTACTGTGTCTTCCCTTCCCACTTTATCTTCTTCAATGCATCGCGAGAGATGTTTTGATTAGAAACACCGGATAGCACTTAGTAATAAAAAAAGAGTGACCTTGTCTACACAGAAGTAACTTTGAGGAGGCCTTAAAGGATATGCTTCCAATTTTCGAATCTGATCTCGAAATAAAGGTCTTTTTGGGCTTTGCTGGTGTAAAATGTTGACCTCTAAAAGAATTGAGAAGCCGAAAAATATATTCTTACCTGTTCGTCCAAAAATTTACTTTCGGTTTAAGCTAATGTTGCCTCTTTCAAATCCTGCTTAAAGTTGCATAAAGATGATCTGTAAAAGTTATGTAGATAATAAACTTTAATTTACCAACAAATAATATCAAACCACCAAAACAAAAGATTAAAAACTGATACTAACCCTCTTTCCATGCACTGCTCTATACTACCCACAGCAAGTGTCTCCGAAAAACAAGCGAAGTTGTAAATGTAGCTGTTGATGCCCAAAACATCTATCGACAGATGTAAATATATTTGATTTGAAAAATAAAATGAGATCCAAATTCACCTACTCCGAGTAGTGTTATGATCAAACATTTTCAGGTATGCTGGAAGGATGCACACTTTTCCCTTAATCTTAATAAATATAACTGAATGAAGAAAGCTTTGTTTGGTTACTTTTGAAATTGCTACCATTCAAAAGAAAATTTATGTCGTTAATAACCCTTAGCAAGATGGAAGTTACAGAACAGCACATTCGACACTTCATGTTGTACGAGTATCAACAAGACAAAACGGGCAACAACTACAGTAGAAAAGATTGAAGAAGTGTATGGCGATGGTGTTCTCAGTGTTCGAAAGTGTCAAACATGGTTTTGCAAATTTCGACAAGGCGACCTCAGCTTGCAAGATGCCTCACGCTCTGGACAACCTGTCTCATTTGATAATGATGCACTGAAAGCTGCTACGGACCGAAATCCGTTTGCAAGTGTTGAAGAATTAGCAGAAGTCAATTCATTCTCGTCGACTGTTCATCGCCACTTACAGGAGCCTGCATTAGTCACTAAACTTGGCAAGTGGGTTTCACAAACTTGTAGAGCGTTGGGAGAATGTCATAAATTCAGATGGACACTATATTATTGATTAAATTAATATTCTGTGTGTTTTTTAACTCTTTAAAATCCTCTAAAAAAACGATATTACTTATGGGATGACCTGATAGTTATGTGTGTTTGTATATATATCAGTTACCGGTAGAGCAAGTCTCGCGTTGCTGGCACAGTGCTCGATAACAACCAAGGGTGTATCTATACCTATATAATTTAAAACACTACACGTCAGGATAAAATATTAAAACCACTAAAGCTGTTTCGTCAAGCTCCTCATCAGGTGGCAACTGAAATGAAAATAAAAATATAAAACACAAAAGCCTGAACATTGTATGACTGCTGATGATAGTCTGGTAACTATTACAACGCATGCAGATACAAGCCAGATGGTTACTACAAGCTATTCGACAATTGAAGTCTCAACAAGGTGGTAATAGTATAACTACAGGCAACCGTAGACAATTTATCAGCGCAAGTGATGGCCAACATGCATAGCATCTGAATCATGTGCCGGAGGTCGATAACCGTGGTAAACAAGTTGACAAAATTGAGCAAAGTGTCGGGTCTAAGGTGAAAAAGCGGGTGCGAAACTAGTTCGGGTCAACAAACGGTTACATGAAAAATAGAATTTGATTTAATGTAATTTAAAATAAAAGTACGACACGGAGACAAATTTTTTAGTCTGTCAATGTGTCAACATTTGCTGTGCAGTTCTGATCGTTTGTTAAGTGTTGTTGTGGGGTCCGCTTGAAGGATGTGAAGCTTCTCTGTGAGGCAGCCGTTGCAAGTTCATGCACCGGGTTGATACGCTCGTATTTGCAGGGCGTACCAAACCGCTCCATTTAATACTTGGTCTTCACCAGTGTCTTTCGCTCGCCAAACGGCTTTCGACAGTTCAGTGGAGTCACTTTTGTGACGGTATTTAAAACTTTGTTTATGGATGTAGCAGCGGTCTTTGAACTCTGTCTCGCTACAGCTATAATAATGCCTTGCAGCGTCTCCTGATGTTATTGTTGCTTTATGCACGATGGAGCTTTGGCGACACCTTCCTTCCAGTGAGCAATTGGCTTTGATCCTGCAATTACACGGTGTTATGGCGTAATTGGACTCAGCCCTGTTATCTAATAGGGTTTTGTTGTGCCTGGATATAATTGAAATCATATTGGACATGCAGCTGCAGGTCAGTTTCACGTTGCTTTTATCGCTGATTGTATGCCCACAATAGGTAGGTAGAAAATGTTTCGTGAGCAGTCTGAAAAACTCATGTCCGATGTCAGTTTAACGTGCTCGCTGTATGAAAGATCAACCACACGACGTTTCGTTTTTTTTTTGCTTTTGACGTCATCAATTCCAAAATGACAGTCCTCCCAAAACGGCGATCAATCGTGCCAAGTTTCAAGCTTGTACGTCCAGCAGTTTCAAAGGAGTTAAAGCGTGCGAACGTACGCATGTACCGACAGATCTCTGATTTATATAATGGATTACACAACGTTAGTTGTCACGTAACTATTAAAACAGTGACAGGCTGCCACAAATTTAATCAATGCTATAACCCCAATCATAAGGGCTGTCAGGTTTTACACCTGACTCAAGGGTGACTAGGGGCAACGACAAGAGATAGTTCTATTAAGCCTTAAGGAAGAACACTGTCGGCGGTTGCACTTTCAAGTCGTACACCCACAACAAATCTTCTAGAAATTGATTATGTTTTTTTAGTAAAGTCAAAGACCTGTTTTTGGAGGCTAACTTTTTGAAGCGATTGCTTAACCTCTAGTCGAATACTTTTTTAAGATTTACTCTTTTGCCCAACTTTGTGACCAAGAAAATCACGCCGAGTCTACGAGACTCGTAGACTAGAACCACTGGCGAAAACGCATTTCATAAAAGTTGATCAAAATGTTACCAGAAATTGTTTTTGGAGATAAAATTAAGAATAAAATTAAACCTTTGGCGTAAGGGTGTCGGCAGGGGAAAATGAGCCGTTTTTCCCTTAACTAAGAAACTGAAGTTCGCAACCAGCTGCTAGGGGCGTAAAGTGGATGCTAAACGTGTCAATGCGATCATAAAAATATCAAAAAAAGGTCTTAATATGAATTTTGGATAAAAAACACTTAAAATCTTACCTCTTAAGTGCTGGCTCTACTTTTGTAAACAAAGTTTGGCATTGAACCTCTGATCGGCCCACAAAATTTTCAGTTGACTTTTATTGTTTTGCCCTTCTATAAAAGTTTTTGCCGCCGCCCTTGCCACCACAAATGATTGCCACCAGCCACAACTGCTATTGTCACTTACAATACACACTTAAGTGCATTGAAACTCCCACAATAATATTTTTAAGTGAAATTATGATTAGACAAAATAATATCATACGAAGCATCAATTGAAGAAAAAATTTTAGACATGTAACCGAAAGGTACATAAAATTCAACATTCTAAAATCAACTGATATGTATACTTTGGAAATGATCAACTTGATGAATAATAAATTTTCAATTATCTTCCAATCCAAATTCAATAATACTTGTGAAACTAATGAGTACAACATCAGGCAAATGAATAGTTTGCTTTATTTTTGACTAAAAGTTTCAAACGATGAGAAGTGGTTCAAAATTTCAATAAAGCTTTTGTTAGCGACCATTTCCTTTTACTTTTTTGAAAAGATCAAGTGAAAAGTCTAACGTTTTTGTCTAACTTTTTTTTAGGAGTCATCGTTAGAATGAAGCCTGACGTTGATGGCGAGGTATTTATAGCGATTGAAATTGGTAAAAATATTGGAACGTTTTGATTGGCAGACAACTAGACGTTTTGTCGAGTCCAAAGTAATGATACAATTTCAACGTGTAGACGAATTCTTTCTAGCGACAAAGCTCTGGTTTCAGCTTTTTGATTAAAGTTGCTTCCAAGTTTGATAAATGAAAAAGTGTTCTTCCTTTAGCCAAAATAGAAAATTGGTGGTCATCGTAGCAAGAGGCGCATTTTTCATTGCTGAGGAGGTGTTGTCCTATTGCCGAAGTACTAAGAGTTTCCAAAACATTTTTCTCAAAATCACTTGGTCATTCGCAGCACAAAAGTATGGCGGGAAATTCATGAAGTCAAAAAGCATGCATTGAGCTTCTTTCAAAACGAATGTTAAAAATTTGAAAAATGCGTACTGGGAGTTCCCAACCTTCATTGCATGCTTTCTTTACTTGATTTTAAAACCTGTTATTCCATTTTCTTCAAATTAAAAAAAGGCACACGATTATGCTTTTCTACATCTTATGCTTCTCAAATCACCGAGAAAAATAAACAAGGCAAAATATGAGACTATGGAACCGGGGTAACAATGAAAAGTCAAATAAAAAAATCAGTCGCAATGGTAGTTTATTTTTAATTTTATATTATGCATCAATCAAGAGTAATAAATAAAACACAAATTATTTTTACAAGCAATTATATGAAGGATGTAGCGACTTTTTCGAAACTAGTAGTGTAATTCATGGCTTAGTTAAAGACAATGCATATTGCATATCAGTTTTACAATCAAGTTTGTTCCGAGCTTTTGCCTTCATACTTACAAGTGTAGAACAGCCGCTTTCATACATAAATGTGGCTAAAAAGAGTAGTGAAATACGCATGGCAACATTACTAATATTACTGTACACAAGCACGTATTCGAAGTCATCTTTGGCAACAGAGTTGCATTTTAACTCCAAGAATTCTTCCGCCAGAAGATCCACTTCAACCCGAAAGGGATTTTTTGCCAGTTCTCATTCTGGAAGGTTATTGTTAGCCAAATTTGGAAACTACCTTTCGATTGTAGTTTTGACGATTGCAGACAGGCTTCTATTTGTGTGTGTGATTACCCCTCCCCCTCCTCGGGATGGAGGTACGGCACGAACGGCAGGCAAACTGCCACTGGTGGGTACCCAGAAGTCGTCTTTTACGACATGCTTGGTTAGCAGCTTCACAATTGCAATCCGGTGAAGTACGGGTGGGTAACCTGTCTGCCACATAAACGTGGAGGCGTCCCGTTAAGTGCCTCGCCCAAGGACACAACAAGCAAGCTTGCCGACTTGTTCTCCACTCTATCCCTTTTTTATGCTGAGCGCCAAGCAGGGAAGCTGTGAATACTATTTTTTAAAGTCTTTTGGTATGACTCGACTTTGGGAATGAACCCCAGGTCTACCGACTGCGATGCGGTTACGCTCTAACCACTACACCATCGCGCCGATGGCTTCTATTTCTGCATCCAGATTAACCTTGTTTTCTCAATGGCTGCATTTAGGTTAGAGGAAGAAGCAACGCTTCCCCTTTGAACTCTTCGAAACTACAATTCTAATGTTTCTCTATAAATGCACGAATGGAATCATAGTGATTTATGCGGCTAGTATGGTTGTCTTGCGAATGGCGGTTGCGAAGGTTAAGCGCTTCAAAAAGTTCAACAAGGGATGCCAACGTCTATCTGCTGTAATGAAACCAATCTGCTGTAAATAAATGCAGAAAATTTGGTCTCTGCTTTGTCCTGGCAAAAAAACCGCTTCGTGGTCCAAACATTTCAGGACCACCATCCGTGCAGACACCCACAAGGTTCTCACATTTGATTAAATTGTGGTCAAAGTAAGAGGAAACAGCTTCGAAGACATTTTTTCTTTTGGTAGTTTTTTGTAGGGGTTTGCAAAATAGCATTTCTCCTTTAATTTGAAGTAGATCCAACAAAGCGGATCAAACCACTCGCAACTGAAACATTGCATGGCAAAAGCACATGATTTGTTTATTTTTTGAGTAGGCTACTTGAAATTTAATATTCTCTGCGATTACATCAATAAGTGTTTTCACTGTAGAGTGAGAGAAATATTCGCCAGCTCTTTCCTGTTATCCTCCCCCAAAACAAAACTGGCTGCTTTTAGTATGCGTGACTTTGCTAATGTTTTACGGATATTGCGGTTTCTTTGCCAAAATAACTAGGTAAGCAATTTTAAATGATGCTTCTACTGCTTCAGCACATGAATATTTCCGAAATGCATAACTACTCACACTTTGCATTCTTTTAAACTACTTCTCTTTGGCTTCAAAAAATTCTAAGTTCTTATTTTGTAAGCCAGGATGTTTTGCTCGTAAATGGCGCTGTAAGCGACTTGATTTTAACTCTTTTGCTCCTGCGTGAAAAGCGAAAAAAAATGTCCGTAAGGTGGCAGCGCGAAAAACTGTCATAATCAATCATAATTAATCATAATTATGTACCTCAAGTTTGTTCGTAAATCATTACTCAGCTGTCTACTTCTACATTAAGTGTGATATATCGTTGAAATCTACATTTCTTGAGGATTTCAAATAGAAAAAAAAATTTTTTTTGAATATGCAAATTTTATGCAAATGAACCCCCCAACCGGGGGGTAGTTGTCTTTAAAATTAAAGAGGTACCCTCACCTCAAAGATCACTACAGATTTTATTTTCTACCAATTTTTTTAGAAATGGTCGCAAAAGGATGCTAAGGAAATAAGCTTTCAAGGTACATCACTCAAAACTTACCTAAAAGCCTAGGTTTTCTACAATTTGCAATTTTCTGAGGCACATGACCTTTTTTTTGACCGGTACCGACCGGTACCAAACTTTGGTAGTTAAGTTTAGTACCTAAAATATGATCAGTTATTATCTGCTAGAGGTTAGCCTAAACCATGTAACATTATGTATTTTTGAAGAGGGAATTTCTTCAAGATTCAGAAAATATCAAGTTTAAATAGAATATGCTGTCACTAACAATGAAACAGCCGCTTGTTTACACCCTTCCCATTTGTTGAGAAACAAGGGGAATACAGCAAACTTTGATTTAGAGAAGCCAAACTTTTGCTAGCTTTTAAACTTGTATTTCGCTTCTTGTCTCCTTGGAAACTTGATACAAAATGACGACTTTAGTAGTGAAACATTTGAAATTTATTTTATGTTTTTATAGGGTGTAGTTTTTCTAAAAATTATAAGTTAGTGAAGGTAAATCGAAAAAATTTGGGGGTTTTGAACTGACATGATGTACAGTACTCATTTTTGATCAGTAAATATCATATACCACTTAGTCTAAACTATTTAAAGTTATATATTGCTGGAAAGCAAATTTCCCAAGCTTTTAAATGAGACCGGTATTTAGCAACATATCATATTTTTTACGCACTAAATCTACTTTTATCTACTTACCATTCAAATTTGTTTGGGGGGGTTTTGAGACCCCTAAAAAATTTGGAAATTTAAAAACGTAAAATTTATCATTATCGCTTGAAATTTTGTGAAATAATGCCCCAAAAGAGTAGTTTTCAGACTGTGTTGATGATAGAGGGTTTGGTTATGTGGTAAAGATGTAATCTCAATTTGATTTTAGTGTAGTTGGCACGTGCTGAGAATTTGGCCGATTTTGTCGTCTGCAACTGGGTTCTTGGTCTTTTTAACTGTTTTTGGGTATAAAAATCCAAGAATTAGGGCACAAATTATACATCATCCGATGCGTGAGGAAATAAGCGTGATCTTTTGAAAATTTTATGAAAATCGGATGAAAAATAAAGTCACAAATCGATTTTTTTAGTAAACTAATTTTGTAACTCAATTTAAAAAAATTTGAGGTAAACACTGAAAACACGAGATCATCAATTGATGATCGCGGGAGCGAAAGAGTTAAGCATCGTTGCTAAAGTTTTTTAGACACATCTTGGAACAACCTTTCTTTTGTCGATGGCTTTGGTAAAGATGAACTTAGGATATTCTTTGTTATATTTTCTTTTTTTTTGAATTCATCTTTTGGCAGCAATATAAACAGATAAATCTTGTCAAATTTGTCTTAAGGTCTTAACTCCCATCATGTGCCTACACGCTTTTTGCTTCACTTCTGTGTAACCATTAAAACGGCTCATGCAATTTTTATTATGACGGTTGGTTTCGCGGTGCTAACTTATGTCTGTATTTTGAAAATTACCTGTTTTATATTTTTTGGCATTACCTTACTTGAATTTATGTCATTCCGCTTTCTTCTATTTAATTGTTCTACAATTTTTTGTCGAGTCACTGTGGACTTTATTAGGACGCACCTTGACAAACAATCTTCCAGTTGTTCGTAGCTTCCTTCCCTGGCTTGTATACTGCTTTAACTATCCCTTTCACTCACTATTGTTCCATGATATATTACCACGTCTTATCATAGATGTAGCGCCAAAAACAAGAGGAGTGATATCGCAGGGAAAAAAAATACACACTTTTCAGATAAGCAATGTGAAACAGTGTCGAACGCCGTTTCCACGCTGCCACGCCCTTATGTTTCACGTATACTTGCAATCAAAACTCAATTCATCTTATTTACAAAAATAAACTACATGCAATTAATTTGAACACGAGTTATGGCAGCAGCACTAGACCATTTTTAGATTCAGTACAACAGAAACTTTATCAGACAACAATTTTAATTACAGTTTTGATACACATTAGGCTAACGGCACGAAACTTTACACTACCTGCACATCGCAGTACTATCCAATAGTCAACTAAAAAAAAACTTCGGAAATGATTGCAAAATAATATATGCGTCACTTCAAGCAAATTACCAATAAAATACAAGCAACATTTACGAACCGAAGCTCAGAAGCAAAGCACAGAGTTCGATTGCTGTTTTTGTTTAAAAATTCATAACGCGAATTGCGTTTCACGGCAGTAACACAGCATAAAAAGAATCGTGTGGAAAAAGCAGACGTTAATGCTTATTGTAAACGGGATGGGTAAGCCATGTTAGGGGTGTAGGATCACTGCTATGACTTTATTATTTTACAAATTATGGAAGTTGCTAGTTGCTAGGTAGCAATTTCCAAGGATGTGCCTCCAGCATCACCCGAAAGTAAAATAGCAAATTTTGCTCAAAAACGATCACCAACATCAATAACTCTCAACCGGTTTCGATCTTACTGGATCTCATCGGGCGGGTGTGAAAACACTTGTATAAAGATGCTGAAAGAGAACAAATTTGCAATTGGGTGCAAAAAATGCAATACAAAACAATATGATACAACCATACCTATATCATGGGGGTCTCATCTAAAAACGAACATACATGACAAGGGCAAGTCACACGAGTAAGCCCTAATAGGGGTGTAGGATCATTGTTAAGACTTTATTATTATAAAAAGTATAGAGGTTGCTAGTTGCTAGGTAGCAATTTTCAAGGCGATCTCCTATTAAGGGAGATCTACTGGTATTACATCTTAATATTGAAAATAATATTAATTATTATATTAATTTATTTTCAATATTAAGATGTAATTTGGTAGTCTGGAGCTCACAGGTCATTTATAAGTTTACGTGATGTAAAGGTCACGTTCATTAGTACATCCGCACGACACTTGAGAGTAAGATTGAGGAAGTATGTAAATACTGCAAAGACAAGCAGAGCACCGTTAAGCACATAAAAACCGCAACGTATGCATAATATAAATCAACGAGACAACATGAAGCAATTCGAAATAATTAGAGAAACACATAGTACAAAACCAAAAGCCTTAGTGATCAAAAAAGTATGATACGAATGAAACACAATAGGAACTCGCTGAGCGAGCTTCACCAATACGTAAAACACACAATAGGCATACTAATTTTTCAGAAAAATCAAATGATAAAAAACACCTAAATTAACCTTTTTTAAGCCATCACAGTTAATCCTTTTTAAAACCCATTGAAAGTTGGCCCCTACTTTTAAGTTCCAGGAATTTAAAATACTAATGTCAACACTCCTTTTAATGTGTATGGCTTAAGGGAACACACATAGTAAAGATCTGCTTATTAACGTACAGCACGGCACCACTATGGGAAGAACAACAACAAAAGTTTATGGTAACATAATGAGAAAATGCCTTGCATGCGGTTTTATTAACATGCATTTTACAATAGACAAATTTTTCCAGCGTCATTGCGAATTACTTACTGTGACTTCAAGCTAAGAAAAAATTATTCACTGCATTCGTGAGAATACGGTAAAAGGATAAAGCCTGCATACCAAAACAAACCATTTGCTTTTTTCTTGGCTGGGCATTTTTCACCAATCAGTCTTCCTTTCATACATGTTATCAATTTAACAACGAAGTAGGTCTTCGCGTTCTCTGTTCCCTCAGTAATGCTGTTGCTGCCAACCATTACATTGACTAGCTAAGGGATGGGCAAACTACGGCCCACGGGCCGCATGCAGCCCACCAGTGTATTTCGTGTGGCCTGCCAAAGCAATATGACATTGTAAAAAGCTATTGCATTGTACTCGTATACAGCTACTGCAAAATTTTAAGCACTGGTCCTCGGCCAACACTTGAATGGTCAATGCGACCCTTTGGCTAAAAAGTTTGCCCACTCCCGTTCTAGCTCCAACCCCTGATGAAAGCGATTCTGATGATGATTCTAACGATCAGCAGCCCTCATCTTCATCTACACAATGGATATGTGCAGCCGATAGTACTACCTTCAAACAATTTCCTAATCCTCCAATCAAATCATCCCACCTTGCACCACTTCAAAACAAGACCCCATTTGAATATTTTAGCTTGTTTGTCAGTGAGGATATATTTCAGCTAATTATGAAAGAAACCAATCGAAATGCCCATCAGTTTCTTTCATCCCACCGTGTGACCAGAAAGAATAGATTTTCTAAATGGAAAGATACAAACAAAGATGAAATAAAGCAGTTTCTTGGATTGGTTATGTTCATGGGACTTGTGAAATATCCAAGCATCAGTTGTTACTGGAGCAAAAAGCCGATATACACAAGTGATTTTTGCTCTAAAGTAATGTCTAGAAACAGATTTCAACTGTTGTTGAGATTTGTTCATTTTGCTGATAATGAATCGCTTCAAGATAGTGAAGATCCCAAACTTCACAAAGTTAAAATGCTGGTTCAAATGTTGGTTCAAAACTTTAAAACTTTTCAAGATCCCGGTGAAGATATCGTAATTGATGAAACTATGATCCCATACCGTGGAAGATTGAGTTTTAAGCAATACATTCCTGGAAAAGCTCATAAATATGGGGTCAAGCTCTTCAAGTTGACGGATCCTTCTGGATACACTTACAATGTGGAAATTTATCAAGGAAAGTCAAATAACCTTGCATTTGATGGTGTATCAAAGTCGGCTGGCATCTGCTTGCGTTTAGCAGCAAATTACTTTGACAAAGGAAGAGCCCTAACTGTGGACAATTTTTACACTTCTGTTGAACTTGCTGAAAAGTGTTTGGGCAAAAGGACACACCTGCAACGAACACTGAGAAAAGGTCGAAAAGGATTGCCTCCTTTGAAAGAGAACCTAAAGAAAGGAGAGTGCATTTCAAAAGAAAAGGATGGAGTAGTAGTTGGGATGTGGAAAGATAAAAGACCAGTGACTTTTTTGTCAACATGTGATGTCGGGAAACTTGTTTCCACTTCCAAGAAAAACCGCAATGGACAAGATATTGTGAAGCCTGATATCATATTGAAGTACAACAGGTGTAAGCAAGGTATTGATCTTTCGGATCAATTGGCTAGCTACTTTTCCCCTCTTAGGAAAACAATTCGATGGTTTCACAAAGTTGCCTTTGAGTTGCTCCTAAATACTGCAGTGGTGAATGCCTATTTGCTCTACAATGAGGAAGCAGTAAGAAGAATGCAAGTTGCTGAATTTCGTGAAAACATCATCATGAGCTTGACGCAGAAAAGAAGAGACGACCAAGGAGAGGAGCCATCTGAAGGAACAAAGCACATGCTAATTGAAACAGATGAGCGAACAAGTGATAACAGAAAGAAGAGAGGACGTTGCACCGCTTGCTACTCCGCTATTGCAGCAAAAGAAGGCCCAAGTATTGCACGGAAAAAAGCTAAGCTTGTGTCTACTAGATGCTCACAATGTGCAAACAAGGCATATTTTTGCTTGGAACATTTCCAAACTCACCACCCCAACTGAATTATCCATCGGAACTAGTGAACTTGTTAAACTCTTTTAGTGTTTCCACAGTTTTGTGCTTTTGAATTGGCTGTTTTTTCGTCAATAAAATGCCTGAATATTGTGATATTAATTTCCTACTTTTGATTAAATTTTTAAGCTTATTTAAGGCAGAATTACTAAACCCAGTTAGATTTTAAAAGAATAGTTATTCACCAGGTGCCACAGTGAAAAGAAAGAGTATTGACGCAGTGCCAATATGGTTTGTTTCAAAAAAAATAAAACCTGAAAAATGTATCACCGGTGATACACTGGCACCAGAGAAAAAAGCCCTAATGATCACCGGTGATGCACGAGGCAGCCAACGTGTTAATGTGAATATGCAAGGGAAAAATATATGTATTTTTGAAATTATGTCTAAAATCAATGCTATAAAGAAAAAAATACCTCTGTGGCAGAACCGAGTTGCATCAAAAAATTTTTCTGACTTTCCCCTTTTGCATGACTTCATGACAGAACATGAAATCAATTTTCAGATGCAACTGTTTCCACTTATTGAAGCTCATCTTAAATTGCTGGAAGAAAACTTTGAGAAGTATTTCACTGCTGAACAGAATGCCACATATGAAGCTAATTCTTGGATATTACATCCTTTCACTTACGATAGTATTACGACTGAAACAGAAGATTTGATTGATCTCCAATCAGATTTTGGCATGAAAGCATTATTTAAGGAGACACCATACACTGAATTTTGGGTGCACCTACTAAATGTGCCAGAATACAGAAGCATAGCAAAAAAACCAATTTCTGCTCTCATCCAAATGCCCACAACGTATTTATGCGAAAGTGGTTTTTCTTGTCTATGTGAAATTAAATCTCGCAAAAGAAATTCCATTACACACATCGATCCATTGATGAGGGGAGCAATTAAAACGAAGATCATTCCTCGGTTTGAAATGTTGGTTGAGGATATGCAACAGCAAAAAAGCCATTAAATATTAACTTCTTGAGTTTGTTGTGTGCTCTGTCTTAAGTTATTCTAAGTGCAGTCTGCAGTGTAATACAGTAGTTTCTTTGCGTATTCATTTTGATGTGTCTTTTTGTCTCTGTTTGAGTTTTAAACACATGGAGTGCATGAGCTCGCCACAAGATTTTTTAGGGTGCACCATAATAAAAAAGGTTGAAGAGCACTGCCCTAAAGTACAGCGTTTGGTTTGTAATTTTTTGAAGATCTTTCTATAACAAATCAATTCTTGTGTGATTAGCTTTAAGTAAAAAAATCAGTTTTGGTTAATACTTGAACGGATAGCAATAACGTCAAAACAAACCTAGTTCAAAAGCAAGCAACAAGTAGGTCTTTTGCTCTTTGTTGGATTGTTTTTAAAATTCAACGTTAATGCTATTGGGAAGACCTCTTGGTCTTTGGCAAACCCTACTGATGAGTCCATAAGAACAAAACGCATCCAGAAGTGGCTTTGTAAATTTTTGAATATATCTCTCAATAGCATTGCTCCCTTTGGAAGCCTCGTGCTTTCAGCACTCGCTTTGTTGTTTCGTTTCTCTCTTATAAGATGGTCTTTATCGATCCTAATCATTCTAAGCAAGCAAATATTCCAAGTAGACACACCAAGTAGTAGCTTCTTGCTTTATTCGAGTCATGGTTGAGCATATAAACCCCATGGATTATCACACCATTGTACAAGAACTCATTAAATGCTAATTTTGCTATTACAAAGTAGGTATTTTTATTTTACCATCACCACGACTCAGCAATCCGTGTTTTTTCATGGCTGCCATCTATCACTAGTTGATCTAACAACACTAAATGGTGACCAGCGCTAACATATCACACATCCAGAAATCATGGCATGCTATTATCTCACACTCACAACAACTGATGAATCGGTGTTAAGATATTTCATGAAATCATACAACTCGGTCCAAAAACAGCCAATTTCCTACATTTCTAACACTGGTCTTTAACACTTTGAAATCAGCACTAAAAAACGAGACGTGCTTGTGCCTGTCTCCCTATGTTTATTTCAACTACACATGTTGAGCATAACAACAATATTGCTGAAAAAATCTCTACAAAGCTCTATTAGTTTTATTTATGGGACAAAGCTAACAATCATCCACACAAACTTATGCAAATAAAATGCAACGGCTGACTACCGTAAATCTTCGAGTATAGTCCGCATTTTTTTCTGGAAATTTTAAGGTCAAAATCCTTAGTGCGTACTATACATGAGGTTAAAAAAAAACATATTTTCTTAAGCGTCAGCCCAATCGCTAAATTCGATCGCGGACATCGCCATACTGAATGGTAACATGATGCACAATGGTCACATGACGCACAATGGTCACATGACGCACTACCCAGAATGCACCGGTTTTGGCTCGCTTTATTTAAACCAGTACATTAATCTGAAATAAAATATTTTGTACATTTCATGTCCATAAAATGCCTTGTAGATCGTATACAGCTGTGTTCAAGCTTCAAGTTATATCATATGCTAAAGAACATGGTAATAGGGCTGCCGGAAGAAAATTTGATGTTGATGAAAGTAATGTCAGAAAATGGAGAAGAAATAAAGAGGATATCAAAAAGATGCCAAGTATGAAAAAGGCAAGAAGGGGGAAAAAAGCCCAACATCCTGAACTTGAAAAACTTTGCTTGAATGGGTAGAGGAAAGAAGACTTGGTGGCATAGCCATTAATACAGTACACTTGAGACTACAGGCAAAACTCATTGCAAAAAAAATGAAACTTAATCAGTCAGAATTTAAAGCATCACGTGGCTGGGCCAGTAACTTTATGTCAAGGCATAACTTATCTGTTAGGAGGCGAACCCACATTTCACAAAAGTTACCAGCTGATATTGAAGAAAAATTAATGAACTTAACAGTTTATTATTAAAATGAGACGGGAAAAGGATTACCCATTGTCATTGATAGGAAATGCAGACCAGACCCCATTAACTTTTGATATGCCTGCAGCTAGCACAATAGATTTCAGCGGTACTTCGTAAATTTCCATTAAAACCACAGGCCATGAAAAAAATCATTTTACTGTTATGTTGGTTTGTATGGCTGACGGTACCAAACTTAAACCATATATAATATTCAAACGTAAAACAGCACCCAAAAATGTGGAATTCCCCACAGCAATTATTGTTAGATTTCAACAAAAAGGGTGGATGGATGATGCATCGTCCTGGTGGCAAAATTAAAAAGGACAACAGCTTGCTTGTATTAGATGCATTCAGATGCCACAGAAGTGAAGATCAACTCAAGCATTTGAAAAAACAACACAAAACAGATGTTGCTATCATTCCAATATGGAAGACCTCCATATTGCAGCCACTAGATGTTTCTGTTAATAAGCCGTTTAAAAACAAATTGCGTAATTTATGGACTGAATGGATGTCGACTGGTGAAAAGCCATTCACTAAAGGTGGAAGGGTTCGTGCTCCTGACCTGGCTTTGATATGCAAATGGATCGTGCATGTATGGCAAAAACTAGATCCACAGATTATTGTGCACAGTTTTGTGAAATGCTGTATATCGTCTGCATTGGATGGCTCTCAGGATGACGGTGTATGGAAAGATGATATAACTGACAGTGAGTCTTCTGTGGACTATGAATCTGAAAGTGACAGAGATTTAAACTACAATGATGCTGACATACTTACGAACGAACAAATGGACCAGATATTTAATGCTGAAAGTGACACTGAATTTGCAGAATTTGAATAAATCTTTTGCTCTTGCTCTTTGTTTTGTAACTCAAGTTAGGGGTGCGTACTATACATGAGGTTTAGGTTTTTCACCCCACAAAAACCCTATACTTGGCCTGCGGACTATACAAAGGGGCGGCCTATACTCGAAAATTTACGATAAGTGGTGTTACAGTTTTTGATTGCAACTATACGCTGTAAGTAGACACACCAAGTAGTAGCTTCTTGTTTTATACCAGTCATGGTTGAGCATATAAATCCCATGGATTATCACACCATTGTGCAACTGATTGAACAAGAACTCATTAAATGCTGTTTTTACTACTACAAGGTAGTAATTTTTACCATGTTTTTTCATGGCTGCCATTTTTGCAGAATGTGCAGATATTGCAATGTAGAATATCAATTTGCGCTAAATCACTAGTTGATCCAACAACACTAATCCACTTCATGTCTAATAAAGCTATTCGTTTTTCTGAAGATTAAAGATGGAAAGCCAACGAAAATTCCATGGTGACCAGCGCTAACATGTCACACATCCAGAAATCATAGCATGCTATTATCTCACACTCACAACAACTGATGAATCGGTGTTAAGATATTTCATGAAATCATACAACTCGGTCCAAGAACAGCCAATTTCCTACATTTCTAACACTGGTTTCTAACACTTTGGAATCAGTTTACTAACGTACTCAAACTTAGCCATGTACAGTACATCCTCGCTTATCCGGCCCTCGATTATCCGGCTCCTCGATTAACCGGTCGTGTTCAACAGGCAGACACGTTTTATATTATTATGTAATAGTTACTATTTTGTGTATTACGGAATAATTATTACTATGGCTGGTTAATGTAGAAGATTTTTCAAATCAGTTAAAGTATAGGTTCAGTTTCTATTGGCTAAGTTTTAAAATGGATAAGCGTGCAACAAAGAGAAAACGAGCTGTGCTAACAATAGAAGATAAACTGAAAGTTTGCAGATTGGCAAAGCAGAACGTACCTAAATTTGTATTAATGAACCAATTCAAAATTGGGAAATCTACTTTAAATGATATTTTAAGAAGTGAAGAAAAGTTAACACAGTTTAAAGCAAAAAAGAATGAGCTTGGAATACCTGGCGCGGTTAAAACTTGTAAAGCAATAAGAAATGGAGATTTTGACAAATTAGATAGCGCGCTTTACATTTGGTTTCATCAGCAGCACGAAAAAGGCTGCCCAGTAACTGGCCCGATACTAATGGAAAAGGCCTCCGAGTTTCACCGCTTAATTTATGGAGAAAGCTCCAAGCCCTTTGTTGCAAGCTCAGGGTTCCAGTGGCGCTTTTGCGGAAGGTTTGGCTTGAGAAATCTGACTTTATGTGGTGAAAAGTTAAATTCCGATAGCTTTTCTGCAAAACAGTTCATCAATGGCTTTTCTGTCATGACTGAAGGCTATTCAGCCGACCAAATTTTTAACTGTGATAGAACCGGCTTATATTTCAAGATGTTGCCAGGCCACACGTTAGCTTCGGTTCATAAACAACCAGATGGAACAAAAAAGGCTAAAGACAGGGTCACAATAAATGCATGCGCAAACGCCAGTGGAACAATAAAATTGCCTTTACTGTTTATTGGTAAGGCGAAAAATCCACGCTGTTTTCGCAAAATTAACAAGGAAGCGCTGCCAGTTGTTTTTTAGAAATCAAAAAAATGCTTGGATCAACACACACATTTCCAGAGATTGGTTTTTAAATTGTTTCATTCCTGTAACAAAACTAAAGTTAAGAGAACTGGGCAGGGAGGAAAAAGCAATTTTGTTTCTTGACAACTGTGCCGCTCATCCAAGTGAGAAAGAACTTGTGTCAGATGATGGCAAAATTATTGCCAAGTTTTTGCCTCCAAATGTGACTGCTTTAATACAGCCAATGGATCAAGGGGTCCTCGAATCTATCAAAAGGGTTTATAGGAAGTCGATTCTGAGAGATCTTGTATTGCAATCAACCTTCACCATACAAGACTTCCTGAAAACACTTGATATGATGAAAGTTATCGATACTGTTGCAACTGCTTGGGATATGGTTACACCAGCTGCTATCAGAAACTCCTGGAAGAAGTTGATGCCATTACCAAATGATATCCAGCAAAATAACGTCCCTCAAGAAGTGATTTCAAACAACGACTTCGTGCAACAATTTTCCAGGGTAAATATTACACTGACAGACGATGATATCCAGAACTGGATGTGCTGTGATGGTCCTGGATATGAACACATGGATGAGCAAGGCATTGTTGAACTGATTTCTGGGGACGATGAAAAAGACAGCAACAAAGAGGAAGATGAAATTGAAGATCCACAACCATCAAAGTGTCCAATCACTCACGGTGAAGCTATGAATAGCATGGATAAATATTTAACATGGTACCGTTGTCAACCACAAGCGACACCAGCAAATGTGTCACACCTTATCCGGTTTCGTGAGTTTGCTGCTGAAAGGCGAGAAAGCACTATCAAACAAACCTCCATCCTTTCGTTTTTCAGCAATAGTACTGATGAAAGTTAAACTGTTTAATAACTTATTTTGTTGAACTATGTGATTTTAAACTTTACCCAAATGTCTCTTTCGTTCAGCATTTAAATTGTTTTGTGGCTAAGCTTGTTCTCATACTAACTTCGTTTTTTTCGTTCTTTTTTTCTTAAGGTCTTTTCTTATCCAGCCAAATGCTTATCCGGTCAAGATTTTGGAAA
This sequence comes from Trididemnum clinides, assembly GCA_963675345.1. Lineage (NCBI taxonomy): Eukaryota > Metazoa > Chordata > Ascidiacea > Aplousobranchia > Didemnidae > Trididemnum > Trididemnum clinides. The sequence goes on along the minus strand of OY776298.1, from coordinate 27,504,539 downwards.
AAGGTTGCCCAACATGACCAGATAATCGAGGATGTACTGTACTAAGTAATGCTAAATGAGTACTAGTATGAATGTTAATCTACCATTACTGTATCAAAACACAAAATCAAAGCGTTTAAAATCATTTCTAAGAACAGTTCCGCGTTTAAGAAATGAACCAGCGCATCATTCAAAACCTGTACATCATTTTTATCATTAAACGATAAGGCTGATGCAATTCCACCGAATGATGAACTGGTTAAATTTGCAGGTAAACAAAGCCAGGAAGAAATATGCGTGAATACATCTGTTCTTGTCAAGTTTGATGGGAAGAAGAGATCAGTCTGCAACGTAGGATAAGTGTTGTTGCAAGAAAAAATGCAACTTGAAATCAATTTCTATCAAAAAAATGAAAACTTGCTTTTCAAGTAACCTCCATCTGGAGATGTAAAATATGTAGAAAATAGCTGAGTTAACAAGTGTTTACAAAATTCCGTGTACAAAAGTAAAACAGTCAGAATATTTGGATCAATTAAACTTAGGTGCGATTTTGACACTGAGCATGAAGTATAACTGACTAACTTCGATTGTGAGTGAACGTTTTGTTGCACCTTCATACACAGCATGCCTTTAATAGATGCAAACACATTCGTTTTAATGCATTGTAAACCGGTGGTTTGTCTCCAGCAATAGTCCACCACGCACAAAGCAACTTTTTCTACAAAACATTTGTGATATACTCTAAACAAACTTGATGAGTAGGTACTGGCTAATCTGAAAGTTTTACAGCTCTATCTATGTCAGTTAGGGAATAGTAAAGGCATTGCAAACTTTTCTGGGTCATATTGTGCCGGTCTCCCCTATGTTTATTTCAACTACACATGTTGTGCTACAACAACAATATTGCTGAAAAAATCTCCACAAAGCTCTATTAGTTATATTTGGGGCACAAAGCTAACAATCATCCACACAAGCTTATGCAAATGAAACGCAACGGCTGACTAAGTAGCATTACAGTTTTTCAATGCAACTATATACTGTAAGTAGACACAGCAAGTAGTAACTTCTTGCTTTATTCGAGTCATGGTTGAGCATATAAACCCCATGGATTATTACACCATTGTACAACTGATTGAACAAGAACTCATTAAACGCCGTTTTTACTACCACAAGGTAGTAATTTTCACCTCATCATCACCATGACTCAGCAATCCGTGTTTTTTCATGGCTGCCATCTATCACTAGTTGATCTAACAACACTAAATGGTGACCAGCGCTAACATATCACACATCCAGAAATCATAGCATGCTATTATCTCACACTCACAACAACTGATGAATCGGTGTTAAGATATTTCATGAAATCATACAACTCGGTCCGAAAACAGCCAATTTCCTACATTTCTAACACTGGTCTTTAACACTTTGAAATCAGCACTAAAACGAGATGTGCTTCTGCCCGTCTCCCCTATGTTTATTTCAACTACACATGTTGCGCATAACAACAATATTGCTGAAAAAATCTCTACAAAGCTCTATTAGTTATATTTGTGACACAAAGCTAACAATCATCCACACAAACTTAACCCTTTGCGGTCCCACTAACCGTCTGGGATGTAAAAACAATTTATGTTGTTTGGTCCAAACTCATGTCACACATGCATTTAGTTTACTACCCTTTTAAGAAGTCCAAACCTATGTAACAAATGCAAAGAGAAGATTTTTTATCGATTTGGATTAGTTTGAAAACTTATCAGCTTAGGGGAATTCCTACAACGCTTGAAACTAGTTTTTAGGCTGATGATGTTATGGTGTTATTTGCAGCAGTTTGATTGTGGAATATGTTTTTTGCCAGCAGAAGTTATAGCAATGGAGAGTTATTGAATCAAAAGATTGTAAGTCCACTACCCAGTTAGCTCAACAGTTTTTGAGAAAGGTTTGCTAGCATTAGAAGTTACTTTACTTAATTTTTGATCCAAAGATTGTAGGTTTATACTCAAGGAAGTCAAGCAATGTCCAATAGGCTATCTTATTGTTTGTGGTAAGAGTAATTTACTGCAAAAAATAATAACAGGTTAAAATTACCTAATGTATTTCAATGTTATTCTGCAATAGTAACGAATATGATTTTGCTTTTTGAAAAATTTTTATTGATTATATTTAGCCTAGTTTTTATACGAAATGCCTAAGAGAAAATTTGATGCTGGAGCTGTTGTGGATTTACTTTCTGATGTGTCAGATATTTCCGATGATGATGATGAAAGTGATTTTGATATAACCATGGTATTGAGTGACTTAGAAACTGATGGCGGTGAAGAATTTGATGATGACAGTCCAAATGACCAAACAGGCAATACTATACCTGGTGTTACTGTAGGTTGGAGAAGATGGATGTCAAATGGCACTGATTTTTCCCATTTTTCCTTTACTGTTCAAAATACAGGGCCTAATTTTCAGCAGGTTCCACAAACAGAACTTGAATGTTTTCAGTCTTTTATGACGGATGAGCTAATGAGGGAAATAATTACTGCAACTAACGCCTATGCTGCTATAAATCTCCATGGAAAAACGCTGAATAATAATTCTGTATGGTACAAATGGAAAAATGTGACATTTCCTGAATTCAAAGCTTATCTGGGAGTGGTGTTAAAAATGGCTGTAATTGAAAAAGCAAAGGTAAAGGACTATTTTAGTCGTGAGTGGACGGAAGAAGCTCCTTTCTTTCTCGATGTCTTTTCACGAAGGAGATTTCTACAGATTCACTGGATGTTGCATGTCCAGTCACCTGAGCCCACCACACAACCTATTACTCGTAGTCGGAAAATCAGCAATGTTGTTGATTATGTTAAAAAAAAATGCATTCAAAATTACACTCCACGACAAAGCATAGCAGTTGACGAAAGTACAGTGGGCTTCAAAGGAAGAATTTCTTTCAAAACTTACAATCCTCAGAAACCAACTAAATGGGGACTACGTGTTTATGTGCTTTGTGACAGTGAAAATGGATATATATCTACTTTTGAACCATATTTTGGCCAGCCAACTACTGCAAACCTACCTTACCCTCAAATGCCATTTACTGTAAGAATAGTATTACATTTGGTGGATCAACTGCTGGAAAAAGCTGATGGTTCAGGTTATCATGTATACACTGATCGTTTTTATACCAGTATTTTACTTGCTAATCAACTTTTGCAGAAGCAAATTCACCTTACTGGTACTGTACAAAAAAACAGGGTTGGATTGCCTTCAGATCTAAAAAAGTTGAAACTGAAAAACCACGAAATAAAAGTTTACCGTTATCAAGATGAAGTTATGACTCTTGCATGGCAAGATAAACGACTGATCCTTATGCTTTCCACATGGCATAATGCGGATACTACAATTCGCAAACGATGGATTAATGGTGAAGAAATAGAAGTAATCAAGCCAACAGTTGTATGTGATTACACTTCCAAAATGGGAGGCGTTGATCGAGCTGATCACTACTGTGCATCCTACTCGTTTACTAGAAAAACCTTAAAATGGTGGAGAAAAATGTTTTACTGGCTTTTGGAAGTTTGTGTGGTGAATTCATTTATTTTATTCAAGGAGCTTCATCACCTTCCAACTGCAGAAAGACAACTCAAATACAGAAACAAACTCATTGCACAACTTATTGGAACTGTGAGAAACACAACAAACAGACGAGGAAGGCTTAGTACTTCTGATGATGCCGAACGTTTGAACCAAGCTCCTCATTTTATCAACAAGTTAGTGAAGGGTCCAAACAAAAATTGCCAAGTCTGCAGCACTAAAGACAATCGAAAAACCACCGTGTTTTTCTGTAAAACTTGTGCACGAAAACCTTATTTGCATCCTGGAGAATGCTTTAAGCGATACCATACTCTTCAGAATTTCAAACTCTGAACTCCAAACGGGCATTGCTTGATGGAAAATTGATTGCTAATAGACTGCTTACAAGTTGATGAAAAACAATTTGTTGATGTGCATAATTATGTAATAAATGATTTAAGTTATGTTTTTGTGTTACCATTTTCACCCAGTGTTTTCAATATTTGTTAGTGCTGTGTTTCTTTTGTTGTTGATGAAAAATTCGATTTTGCACCTAACAGGGCAAGATCGGGACACCATACGTGTTAAAAATAATTGATTAAATTTCATTCAAACTGCATTTGCATGTGTAACATGTGCTTGGACCGCAAGAAAGAAAAGTTGAATAACTTTTTAGGTGCAATGATGCGGAACAAAAATTAATCATAAAATTAACATACACACAAACATCTTTCAAAAAAATCACAAAAAAAAGTTTGGACCTAGACTGACCGAAAAAAGAAATTCACTTGGACCGCAAAGGGTTAAGCCAGAGGTTCCCAAACTGTGCGTCGCGACGCACTGGTGCGTCGCGTGATAATTTCAGGTGCGTCGCAAAATATCTATCTATTTCCTAAAAAAATTCAGTTCCTATCTGCTCTGCCGGCGTGTGGGCCTACAACTTGACATATGATTATCAAATCTGCAACAATGCTACATTGTTTTTACTTGCCTGACTAGTTTGCCATTGTTACATAACAATAAGGCAATAAGACTAAATAAGGCAATGACTAAATAATGTGCTACCATTAACGAAATCAACGCAATGTTTTTAAAACAAGCTCCCGTAAAAAGAAAGGTAACTGAAAAAGACCCAAAGAAGAAGTTACGCAAATACGACCCTGATTACATCTCATTTGGATTTACATGTGAGTTTCGAAATGGTGAAGACTCCCCACAGTGTGTGATATGTGGTAAAATATTGGCAAATGAAAGTATGCTTCCTAACAAGTTAAAGCGGCACCTCTCTACATCTCACGCAACTTTAGTCAATAAACCAAAGGAATTTTTTGTTCGTAAATTGTCGGAATTACAAGGGCAGAAAGCTGCTCTTGATACGTTCTCCCGTAACCAGACTCCACTAAATGCACTATTGTCGTCGTATAAAGTTGCATATCGAGTAGCAAAATGCAAAAAGCCACACACGATTGCGGAAGAATTAATTCTACCCTCGGCTATTGACATGGTAACTTGCATGCTAGGTGAAAAGGCTGCACAGAAAATTAAAATGGTACCTTTGTCGAACAATACATTGTGCCGCCGAATTGAAGACATGGCAGTTGATATTAACGAACAATTAGTTTCCAAGTTGAGGGGCTGCGAATTTGCTATTCAGTTAGACGAGGCTACCGATAGCAGTATGGATGCTCATTTAATTTGTTACGTGAGATTTGTGTGTTTAACCAACAAATGCATCATTGAGGATCTTTTATTCTGCAAGCCAATAACATCTCGTTGTCGAGGAATTGATATGTTCGAAATTTTGGACACTTTTTTTAAAGAGAATGATCTGGTTTGGGAAAATCTTGTAGGGATATGTACGGATGGTGCGCGTTCAATGTCTGGCAAATATAACGGGCTTCAAAGCTTGGTACGAGATCATGCACCTCATGCAAAGTGGACTCACTGCATGATACATCGGGAGTCGTTGGCAGCTAACAATTTGTCCAAAGATTTGAGTTCTGTGGTAGACGAGGTTGTGAAAGTTATAAATTATGTGAAAACGCGTCCGATGAAAGCAAGATTTTTCCGACAATTATGTGATGATTCTAATGCTACGTACAACACCCTTCTCTTTCATGCGACTAGTCGTTGGTTGACGTTAGGAAATTCGCTGGCTCGGGTGTACATTTTACTTGAAGTAATACTTCAATTTCTGGAAACTGAATCGCATGCAAGCGCCGAAAATTTCAAAAATGAGTGCTTTTTACTCCAATTCAGCTATTTGTGTGATATATTTGAGAAGCTCAACAACCTCAATACCAGCATGCAAGGAAGAGGCGGGAATATTTTGGAGATGTCGGATAAAATTGATGCCTTTGTGAAGAAAATTATTTTTTGGAAAAATGATATTTCAAGTCATTCTGGGTCTGAATATTTTTCCTGTATCACTCGAATGCTATCTAACCTGAACCTAACCGATCTACCACCCACTGTTTCTGAAATAATAACCGGGCATTTGAACAACTTAGAATCCCACTTTCAAAAGTACTTTACTGAGGATCTTTCTTGCCATGCATGGGTAAGAAATCCATTCCTGAATGAAAATCCTCCGTCAATATTTAACGGTGCACAGAAAGAAGAATTTATTGACCTGTCTTGTGACAATAATTTGAAGTGTCACATGACGCGACCAATGATTGAATTTTGGATGGAAGCAAATGCTCTATACCCGTGTATAGCTAAGTCTGCTCTGAGAATTTTAATTCCCTTTGCCACATCCTACTTGTGTGAGGCTGGATTTTCCGCCGTTGCAGTAATAAAGACCAAATATCGATCTAAAATTAACGTTGAAAGAGAACTGCGTCTGGCGATATCGGACATTCAGCCGCGTTATGATCGTTTATGTGCACGGAAACAAGCTCACGTATCGCATTGATTAAATGTGCATGTGTTATAAAACTTTTCCTTGTTTTAAATTCATGACTTCATATTAATAAAGTCAAATTTTCTTTCTCATGCGTCGCGATCTGTATTACAAGAAGGAAGTGCGTCGTGAGTTTGAAAACTTTGGGAACCTCTGGGTTAAGCAAATAAAATGCAACGGCTGACTAAGTGGCATTACAGTTTTTGATTGCAACTATATGCTGTATGTAGACACACTAAGTAGTAGCTTCTTGCTTTATTCGAGTCATGGTTGAGCATATAAACCCCATGGATTATCACATCATTGTACAACTGATTGAACAAGAACTCATTAAATGCTGTTTTTACTACTACAAGGTAGTAATTTTTACTTCACCATCACAACGACTCAGCAATCCGTGTTTTTTCATGGCTGCCATTTTTGCAGAATGTGCAGATATTGCAATGTAGAATATCAATTTGCGCTAAATCACTAGTAGATCCAACAACACCAATCCACTTCATGTCTAATAAAGCTATTCGTTTTTCTGAAGATTAAAGATGGAAAGCCAACGAAAACTCCATGGTGACCGGCGTTAATCTTCATGGAAAACTTCACTTTTCGTTGTCCCTCAAAAAGTTAATGAGGAACAGCGACAACTACCCACCTATCATCCTTCACAGCAATGGCGAGTTGTCCAAGACTTCATTCCTTTGAACACAAAAGTACAAAAAATTGAAAATACTCTACCATTAATTGCCGACGTCTTCCAGATCGCCTCTGAAAAAGAAATTTTTTCCTTATTAGATTTGAGTAAGGCGTTCTTTCATTGCAAAGTAGCTGAAGACGATCGACAATTCTTCGGCATATCGCATCCGACTAAAGAGATTCGCATGCGATGTATGCCGATGGGATTTATCAACTCCCCCTCTATTTGGCAGAAAAATATGAACGCAGCCATTTGGGAACCTGCACAGCAACTTTTCTACAAACAGTACCCCGATGAAAAATCATCCTCCCATTTAGCCATTTATATGGATGATATTTTCATCGCGACGAAGACGGTGGAACAACATTTATGCCTTCTTTGCATCCTTTTTGAGCATCTTACCAAATATTCTTTGACTCTTTCAATCGGCAAAAGTTTAATCGGCAAACGATCTGTTTTTTTGTTGGGAGAAGTGATCTCACCCCACCAACGTCTCATTCAGCCTGAAAGATTACGAGCTTTAACTCTTTTGGCTCCTTCACAAACAGTCTTCCAGGTTCGCTCCTTTTTGGGAGCCTTGCGTTATGTTGCCGAGCATATTCCAAGACGAAATGAACTTTTACATCCGTTTGATGCTCATACTGGAGGTGTTTCAGCCTCCCAAGCCCCCCATGAATACATTAAATGGACACCTGCGCTGCTACAAACATTCGATGCTGTAAAACAAATTCTGCAAAATCCCTCTGTGCTTTCGCATTTTGTGCCCACGCGACCTCTGTATTTGGAGACGGATGCGTCCAATACCGGTTACGGTGCAGTCCTCTTCCAGATAGATAAAGAACCCCTAGAAACGGCCCAAGTTTTTCCTTTGGCCTATTCTTCACAGGCATGGAAAACCACATCCGAACGTGCAGCACACCCTTGTCGCAAAGAACTTGATGCTTTGAAACGAGTGATCCTTAAATATCACTATCTCTTACGCATTTACCCCTTCATGATAATAACGGATAATATGGTCGTTTTCCATTTAGTGCAAAATTTCGCACAAGGAAAGCCTCCCACTGACCTCATTTTGGTCAGATATTTGCAGTCAATTTGTCTTCATCCCATTTTAGGGATAATACACAAACCCTCACGACAGGTGTTCACTTCGGAGGCACTATCGCGAATGGCATGGCAACAATTGGCCATCTCCTCTGTTGACCCTATTGCATGGCCTGCGTTATTCATCGCCCCCTCTTTGATGGAGGCGATTTCTCGTCAAATTACGCGCCATCTGCGCCATTCCAAATGTAAATACAGCAAGCAAGGCAAACACCCTGTTGATAAATGCCTGTGTCCCCTGTGTGCTGGCCTAAGCAATCCGCAATTTCAGCTTCTTCTCTGAGAACTACATAACGAACCACGACAGAACTTCTCCAGACAGTGGATAATGGCTAAATATGGCCATAGTAATGGTGGAGACCCTCTTTCCCCGGACCTTTACGATGGTCCCTCACTCATTCTCTATCATGTCACAACACTTGAAGCATTGCCCTCCATCAAATTGCGAGGACTCTCTCCTATGACACGTTGGTACATTCATTTTACCTCCATTACCCCTCCGCAGTTCTATGATACGCATATCTATCAACGAGCACTTCGCAAGGGAATTCCCAAAGTGTTGTCGATCAGTACGCGTCTTTTGCTTAAACATAATATTAATGTCTTTCAAACATTATCTATGAATATATATCTTGTGTCAACTACTATCCCATATTACCTGTTTTCTCCCATCGACTGAAGTCTATCTTTGTTTACAGGATGTGGATTTTGCTCCTTCTGGCTCTTGGACATTCTATATACGCTAACGTACCTGATCCGACCCTAATATATGTCAAGGTTGGAAACCAACCCGTTAATCTTACCTCTCCTGGTTTCCCTACCCATAAATACCCCTCAAATCTAAACAGACATTACGAAATTACTACAGTTACACCTGTTAACACCGCTCTTAAATTAACGATTGAAAGCCTTCACCTTGAAATGACATGTAATGATTATCTCCAAACTATTGATTTCAACCGACCAATATACACTTTCTGCGGTATTATGTCCTTTAGAACACCTTTTTATTTTACATCTCGACGTTTGCTCCTAATTTTTTGTACAAGTCAAGAAAAAAATTTGCGTGGATTTCAATTAACCATTGAACAAACCTCAGAAGCCCCATACTACCCATTGGGACGCTGTGGCTACCAACAAATGGCTACTTCTCAAGACCAAATCCTTGAGCATCCATTTGCTCCTTATGTATACCCTAACAATGTAACATGTACGTGGACAATAGCCGCACGACGAAATTATTGCATACATGCAACAATAGTAAAATTTCGTACTAAACCTCAAGATAATCTGATAATAGAGAGTGGAGATCAAACTCCACAAATCTTCAATGGAACTAATCATATATTCCCTATTATACTTCCCCTTTTTTGCCCAATAGTTTATTTGCGCTTCACCGCGTGCAGCCCAGAAGTCGAACAAGGATTTCAAATTGTCTACCGGGAACACCCCTCCCCAAACTCTGTGTATAGACAATTATCATCACTTTCTAACCTTGAACGACAAATTTCCCTAGTATTGTCCCCCAATACCACCTCCTTCTCAAAAATATTTCATCAATTAGATTCTCTCATAGCCGGAAATTTGCTTACAGCGAATCAACTTGAATATGCCCAGTCACTACTCAATGACAGACTGGAAGAACTCTCCTACCAACTGGATACTCATGCACAAAAAGTCGCAAATACATCCTGCGTAGTTACAAATTACAGTTTCACAGCGTACACCCCTCCTTTTCCCTACTACGAATATGTTATGCTCTCCTTGGCCGCTATATCTATTCTTTTTTCTGTCTCTTTTGCCTTCTTGACCTGTTGTCTTTCATGACGATTGTATCACTTTTACCTCATCTCTAATAAGGATCGACTTAATGCTCTCTAATAAGGTCGAGTTGTCGTAGAAACTTCACCCTGCTACACAATTTCCAAACTGGTGCCCAGACCCGGGACTTCCAATTGACAACGGATATCCATCTGAACAAACTTTCTCCGAGTTCGAAACAAAATCTGCCAAATAAAATCAACCACCAATACAGGTCAGATCGTTAATATGCCATTATTTAAAAAGAAAAATACTAATAAAGAAAAGGCAAAACGTGCCAGTCTAATTACAAAAATTCTAGATGACAATCGCGAGCTAACTAACAGCCTTAAGGAGCATACCGAGTTGCGAAATACCTTAAAAAATCAAATAGAACAAATGCGACATGATGAGGACGTGATTCAAAAATTAAAACCTAAATTGCAAACTGACCTCAAAATTTTGGAGAAGGGCTCGAAACAACTTGAGAAAGACCAAAAGGCCTTAGAAAAGACCTTTGACAAACTAACCACTAAAGTAACGCCTCCTGAATTGCAAGAAATACATCAGGCATACCACAATACCGAGCCAACCGCACCCTCAAATGTTGATGACACATCTTCTTTACCCCCTTATGAAAAAGCAACATCTCTTTATCCTTCTCTCTTACAACCCACCCCCTCCTTTGTAATAATGGACGGAATAGGACAGGAGGAGATCGCACCTGTCCCTTCCTATGTCATTGAAAATGACGATGAGGAAGAAATGCGACCTAAAAGTCTTGGGCCCGCCGCCCATACCCGCTCAAAAAGGCAAAACGCCCTTGACAATCTGGCAAAGAAAGTACACGAACTTTCCACCACATTGGGAAACATACCAAGTGCATCGGGTGCCAGACTGTCGGCCCCTCTTGCCTTATCACACCCAAGTGCATCAGGTGCCAGATCGTCGGGCCCTCTTACCTCATCACCCTATTCATATAACCCACACCCACCAGAAAAAACGCCACCGAGTGCAAAACCACGATTGGGAATGTTTGAGGATTCTATTCCAGAGGAAGTAGACGACCTGAGTTCCCTCTCCGATTCCCTAATGACAGAAATACCACCCAGGGAACCAAACCAGAGACCTATTCCTCTACGAGAATACTCTGAATACTTAGCTGCCCTCCCTCCCTTTTCGAAAGGCACTACTGTCACTAAATGGATTAACCGTATTCTGCAAATGGTCCCACACGGTGATGGAAGCACTCCCCATGATCGACTGTTGTGCAATAAAATGATTCAGCTCTTAAAGAAATCAGGCTTGCCTAAAGGAAAAGAAGTGGCAGAGGCTCTGGCTACCCTCTTGCAAACAGATAACCCCTCATGGCAAAATGTCCTTGAAATGATCTCACAATCTTTTCCTAGTGGGATAGTTGAATTGTCTGACCAGATTATCTCTTGCATACACAAGTTCGATTGGGAAAAGGATAACGCCACTCTTCACTTTACACCTGTCTTAATGGAAGCAGGCATCCCCATGAAGGACAAAATGATTTCAAAAACAGATCACGGTCTTGATTATCTGTCACGAATACGCCGACGATTGCCTGAAGCGATACAGGTAAATCTTTTGGGAGCAGAACAAGGCTCCTGGAATGGTTTTTTCAACAGGCTCCAGAAATACCAGAACATGATACGCGGTGATAAACAACGCTATCTCCAAGATCCAAATCCCCCACCTATTTCTTTTCCTGTTCAACCCCAACCAAGAAAGAGCACGCGAAACGTCCAGCCACCCAATAGATATGGCCAAAACGTAGGATATAACCACTCGCGACAACCAAGAACGTCATCTACATCTATGTTCCGATTGAATAACACCTCTTCGCAATCCCCCTCTTTTCAGTCTACCCTCCAAAACAATGAAACTGCAATGGAAAAAGCGTTACAGTTGCCTACAGGACAAATATACCAATGCTATACCTGTGGTAGACCTGGACACAAGAGTTCGGAATGCTTGATAAAGGCTGTTCTCGACCAATGCGGAAAGAGACTGGAAGTTGACCCCAATACAGGTTACGTGACAATCATAGACCGGCTTCCCATGACCACGACCTACAAGTTAAGGCATGACAATGAATGGCTCCCTTTTCTGAGGGGACAAAATGCTTTAAAAAAGAGAATCATGTCTTTGAGAGATTTGGATGCTTTGATGAGGCAATATAATGAAAAATCTTATCGCGAAAAGCGCCAACCTTACCAACGTCCTAGTAACAACTCGTGGCAGAGAACAAAACAAAAAGTTAGAGATCATGCATGGGTTGTTCCTGGCCAAAATCGCAATGCCCAAGTGGCAAGTCACTCTGATGATGCTCACTCATTGACCCCCCAAACCTCTAACACCTCTCTGTCTTCAAATTCGACAGGAACCTCTGCCCCGATCTTTCACCAAGTGCCCGAATATCCATACTCTTTCCCGAGGCACACCACGAACTCCAATCCTTCTCCAGAAGTTCCTCCGGAAAACTAGAAGAGGAATTGGATAACCCGGTAACCCAATTCCTCACCCCTACACATACTCTAGTCTCCACATATGTAAATAAAGTCACACGACATCTCTTTTATGATGCTTTTTCAGGAAAACTTTGCTATTTTACGCATACGCCGACTGGAGTAACATTTCTTGCTGATACCGGCAGCGTTCCCAACCTTATTAAATTAAAAACCCTTAAGAAGTTCTGGCTTCGCGCTTTTGCTAACAAAACTACCATCTCTCTCCCTATACAGGGGGTAGGTGGCAAAAAAACCTTGTCATCTTTTGTTTATATATCATTTTGTGACGTAGTTGTACCATTTTGTGTAAGTGAAGATGTCCCTTTTAATATCATAGGAATCGACTGGATTCCAGTAATTGCTAATTTGCCTAATTTTGCTGTTTCCTACCAACGACCTTCTGAGGTTTCCACGGCCTTGACTGTACTACATGGGATGGACCTGATCACTCCTCCCTCTTTTTCTATTTGTATGAATGTGATGTGTGAATGTTGTGAACCAGGGAAATTTATTACCAGGAACGCGCCGCTTCCTGAAGATGTGCACATTACGGAGGACCCGGTGGGAGCCGGACAACCTGCCGATGGGGCAAAAGACGTGCTAGTTTGTAACGTACGCACGCAATTCCCGGAGTATATCCTCTCCGAAGAGGATGGAATTGTTGTAGTCAGTCCATCCTGCGTCCAGGACGCACAAAACTCCAGAGGGGACAAAGAGGTCACCCGGTGCGAGCAGGGGGGTAGGACAGTGTGTGATGAACAAAAATATGCGGTGGAAGACGTGCCAATTTGTAATGTACGCACGCAATTTCCGGAGTATATCCCCTCCGAAGAGGATGGAATTGTTGTAGTCAGTCCATCCTGCGTCCAAGACGCACAAGTCTCCAAAGGGAACAAAGAGGTTACCCAATGCGAGCAGGGGGGTAAGATAAAGTGTGATGAATGTGATGAACGATATTTCTTTGTAACTGATGAAAAACTCCCAGCATCTCAAGCTGATACCCTATTGCAAGACTTGATCTCACGAAAGAAAAACGTCGAGATTTTGTCGAGCCAAGAACCCTCTAAAATAGATTTACACTCCCCAACTAACACAATCATCCCCCGTGAACAGTGGTATGCTGTTTACGAACCTTTTCACTCTCAACTTACTGATTTGAAAGGCCATCTGCGCGGGCCGCAGACCCTTCCTTATCTTTGTACAGTCAACCTTGTGGATCCTAAAACCCCTCCATTTACTTGTCCCGCATATCCTATGCGTCATCCTGAACAGAAAAAAGCGTTGGAAGATAACATTGCTAAGTATCTTGATATGGGAATTATCGAATACGGCCCATCTTCATGGAAAACTTCACTTTTCGTTGTCCCTCAAAAAGTTAATAAGGAACAGCGACAACTGCCCACTTATCATCCTTCACAGCAATGGCGAGTTGTCCAAGACTTCATTCCCTTGAACACCAAAGTGCAAAAAATCGAAAACACTCTACCATTGATTGCCGACGTCTTTCAGATCGCCTCTGAAAAAGAGATTTTCTCTCTATTAGATTTAAGTAAGGCGTTCTTTCACTGCAAAGTTGCTGAAGACGATCGACAATTCTTCGGCATATCGCATCCGACTAAAGAGATTCGCATGCGATGCATGCCAATGGGATTTATCAACTCCCCCTCTATCTGGCAAAAAAATATGAATGCGGCTATTTGGGAACCTGTACAGCAACTTTTCTACAAACAGTACCCCGATGAAAAATCATCCTCTCATTTAGCCATTTATATGGATGATATTTTCATCGCGACGAAGACGGTGGAGCAACATTTATGCCTTCTTCGTATCCTCTTTGAGCATCTTACCAAATACTCCTTGACTCTTTCAATCGGCAAAAGCTTTATCGGCAAACGATCCGTCTTTTTGTTGGGAGAAGTAATTTCACCCCACCAACGCCTCATCCAACCTGAGAGACTACGAGCATTAACTCTCTTGGCTCCCCCACAAACAGTCTTCCAGGTTCGCTCCTTTCTAGGAGCCTTGCGCTATGTTGCCGAGCACATCCCACGATTAAATGAACTTCTGCATCCGTTCGATGCTCATACTGGAGGTGTATCAGCCTCCCAGGCTCCCCGTGTATATATCAAATGGACGCCTGCGCTGCTGCAAACATTCGATGCTGTAAAGCAAATTTTGCAAAACCCCTCCGTGCTCTCACATTTTGTGCCCATGCGACCTTTATATTTGGAGACGGATGCATCTAATACCGGTTATGGTGCAGTTCTCTTCCAGATAGACAAGGAACCCTTGGAAACAGCTCAAGTTTTTCCCTTGGCCTATTCTTCACAGGCATGGAAAACCACATCCAAACGCGCTGCACACCCTTGTCGAAAAGAACTTGATGCTTTGAAACGAGTGATTCTTAAATATCACTATCTCTTGCGTATTTATCCCTTCATGATAATAACGGATAACATGGGCGTCTTCCATTTAGTGCAAAATTTCGCACAAGGAAAGCCCCCCACTGACCTCATTTTGGTCAGGTACTTACAATCAATTTGTCTTCATCCCATTTTGGGAATAATGCACAAACCCTCGCGACAGGTATTCACTTCAGATGCACTATCGCGAATGGCATGGCAACAGTTGGCCATTTCTTCTGATGACCCTATTGCATGGCCCATGTTATTCATTGCCCCCTCTTTGATGGAGGCAATTTCTCGTCAAATCACGCGCCATTTGCGCCATTCCAAATGTAAATACAGCAAGCAAGGCAAACACCCTATCGACAAATGCTTACGTCCCCTGTGTGCTGGCTTAAGCAATCCGCAATTTCAGCTTCTTCTTCGAGAATTGCAAAATGAACCACGATTGAATTTCTCTGGACAATGGATAATGGCTAAATATGGCCACAGTCATGGTGGAGACCCTCTCCCTCCGGACCTTTACGATGGTCCTCCCCTTACTCTTTATCACGTCACTACACTTGAAGCATTGCCCTCTATTAAATTACGAGGTTTGTCTCCCATGACACGTTGGTACATTCATTTTACTTCCATTGCTCCTCCACAGCTCTATGATACGCATATTTACCAACGAGCACTCCGTAAAGGAATCCCCAAAGTGTTATCAATCAGTACGCGTCTTTTGCTTGAACATAATATTAACATTTTTCAGACACTATCTATGAATATATATCTTGTATCGACTACTATTCCATATCACCTGTTTACTCCCATCGACTGAAGTATGTCTTTGTTTACAGGATGTGGATTTTGCTTCTTCTGACTTTTGGATATTCTGTACACGCTCAAATATCTGACCCAACTATAATACATGTCAAGGTCGGAAACCAGCCCATTAACCTTACCTCTCCTGGTTTCCCCACCCATAACTACCCTTCAAATTTAAATAGACAATATAAAATCAGTACAGATACACCTGTTAATACTGCCCTTAAAATGATAATTGAAAATCTTCATCTTGACCCAACATGTGATGACTATCTCCAAATTATTGAATTTAATCGCCTGATATATACTTTCTGCGGTATCATGTCCTTCAGAACACCCTTCTATTTCACTTCCTCGCGCTTACTATTGATTTTTCGTACAAATTCAGAACATAACTCCCGCGGATTCCAGTTGACCTTCGAACGGACTTCGGAAATACCATATTATCCCTTAGGACGCTGTGGCTACCAACAAATGGCCACCTCTCAAGACCAAAATCTCTATTCTCCACTCGCTCCTTATCCATACCCCAATAATGTAGCATGCACGTGGACAATAGCAGCACGACGAAACTATTGTATACATGCAACAATGGTAAAATTCCGTGCTAAAGCTCAGGATAATTTGGTAATAGAAAGTGGAGATCAAAACCCACTAATTTTTAATGGCACCAACCACATCCCTCCCATTATACTTCCTCTTTTTTGCCCAATAGTTTATTTGCGCTTCACCGCGCGCAGTTCAGAAGTCGAACAAGGATTTCAAATTGTCTATCGGGAACATCCCTCCCCAAACACCGTGTATGGACAATTAGCATCGCTTTCTAACCTTGAAAAACAAATTTCCTTAGTATTATCCCCCAATACCACCTCCTTTTCGAAAGTATTCCATCAATTAGATACTATCACAGCTGGAAATTTGCTTACAGCGAATCAACTTGAATATGTCCAGTCTCAACTTAATGACAGATTGGAAGAGTTTTCCTATCAATTAAATACCCATGTAAAAAACGTTGCCAATACATCTTATGCAGCCAGAAATTATAACCTTACAGCTTATACCCCTCCCTTTCCTTATTATGAACATGTTATGCTCTCTTTAGCTGGCATATCTATTCTTTTTTCTGTCTTCTTCGCCTTCCTTACTTGCTGTCTTTCACGACGTTTATATCACTTTTATCTTATTTCTGATAAAGACCGCCTTAAAACTCCTACCCACGAACCACCACGTTATCAACCAGGAAAATATGCACGCACCATGCAACATATTATAATGCTTGCATTGACCTTACCGGCTTACGCAAAGCCCATACCCCCTCCCGAAAATTTACTTTTGGAACTGTGGAAACATACTCAGTGGGAAGATAACCATGGTGCTCTTTTTCCTTTTCTACCATACCGATCTTCTGAGGCACTTTTTCAAAGTATTGCCCTCGTTTTCCTCATTGCTACTTTCGCAGTAGCACTTTATCCATGCCTCTATTCCTATTGCTTTCCTTCAAAAAGCGGGGGGAAATCGCCCTCGTCTACCCACTCGTCGATGAAACGTCCCAAATCATCTAACCTTCGTAAAAGCTTATCACAAATATCTTTGATCACTCTCGGATATTGTGAAACGGGTGCAGAGGCTGCCCTCGCCCCAATAACACAGGGCACTTTTCTGCATCCATCTACTCCCATTCCAGAAAACATGCAACAGACACCAAACGCGACTTGGGAACATATATCTTTTGATCGACTCTGGGAACGACCCCAGGAAGATTATGCATGGACAAATCCAATACCGATGTATTCCAAAATCTTTGGATACGCCGTAGCTGAAGGAAAAACCTTCACACAGAAATACTATCCCAAATCCAAATACTGGGAAAAAATAGATGTTATGGAACGAACCTGTCTATGTGCACGAGAAATAAGGGACATTGTTCCTCACCTAACCAAAGACGCCTTAGCAGTAAGCATCCCAATCATGCGCCAAACGGGTCATCTCGCCCGACACCGTTGGAAGATACAAATGAATAGACAACCAGACGTATTTGTGCAAGAAATCTGGGATTTTATCCTTCCCGACGATAGAACCTTTGCTTTATTGGCAGCATATAAACAACGAGTGATATCCTTGTTAGACCGATACGCCGTGGTACAAGCAAATTGCAAAACAGAGACAAAACAAGCAACATGCGGCATTTATAATTATGATTGCCGTGGAGACATAACATATGACCCAAATAAAAACGAACCTTTAATCAATACAAACGGATACATAATGGAAAATGGAATCTTTTGGCAACAATATTGGTTCTCGAAAAACTGTACATTAACCCCCACTCACCGATGGATATCAGTATGCACATCGGATGATAAAGGATGTCTTGAAGTAAACCCTACAGATAAAAATCTCCAATGCTGTGACATTTCCTATGCCCTTTCGTATGGAAAGGAATCATGGGAATACCGGTCAGCATATTGGTCTCCCTGCTGTCAGAATGGAGAAAAATGTCACAACTGGGACGCGCAGACTCTTTGGTATAAACGTAAAACAACATGTAACATAAAAGGAAAAGAATTTCCTTTTGAACCTATCCTTACTGATATTGTAGTCCAAGAACAATATGACAACGCTACGGCTATGAATCTCATACAAAAACACCTTCAAAAAATAAACAATGACCAAAAAATGATGATACCACTCCCAGAACGAATAAAGTTACTCCTTCCCACGACAAATGACAAAGCCAAAGCTTATAGAGATGGACCCCCTCTCTTGTCCAAGGTCCAAAAATATTACTATGAAACTTTCCCTAGCATGGTAACAAACGACGTCAAATGTAATCAAAGAATTAAGAGTAAACCAAAATGCCATGTCCTTGTTGGAGGTATCTACCCCAAATTAGCCTTCTACCAACAAGTTAAATACGACCCAGCGCATAATTTAACTAAATTTCCAGGACTCCCCCTAAAAATCTTCGGTTCTGATGGACAAATGGGAAACCCGCCTAAGGACACAAAAAGGAGACATAAGAGGCAGATAACGGGAGGAGTAGTCTTATTTGTACTCCTTACTAGTCTCATTAGTAACGCTATTACTGGCGTAACAACAGGCTTGACCTTACAAGAAGAAATTAACGATAAATTAATGGAATTAGAATCTCGAGTCAATGATAGATTTGAACAAGACGAACAAAATATACGAGATCTCTCTAACCATATAAATTCTTTGGAAGCTGTAAACACGGTGCAAAATCAAGCCATCATAAGATCACTCACTCAAACCTTAACCTTGCAAACTTTACAGTCCACGACTGACAACTTTTTACAGTCAGAAATTGATGCGAATCGAAGACTTTTGTTAAGCAATTTAGGCGCTTATCTTAAGTCCATACAAACCTTTCGCGAAATCTCTACGGCTGAAGCAGAACTTGACCGCCTAATATTAAAACAAATACAGAACACTAAGGGAGTCAATTTATTTGACCCCTCCAAAATTTACCTAACGAAAATATCGCAAGGAAACCTATATTTAAAGGTTTTGGCACAACAAATCGCTAATGAGACAACCGAAATAGGCAAACAAATCACAACAGATGATAAAAAATTCCAAGAACAAATGAACAAAACTAGAAGTTGGCGAAATCAAACAGAATCTATAAAAAAATTAATAAAAATTGCAAATGATAGCATCCCTGCCTACATTAATATTACCCTTAAAAAATGGCATCCATCGAACGTATCCGTAAATTTCTCAATTGACGACGTTACCCCCTCAGAATTTATAAACAGCCTGAAAAAAGGACTTGGAGTAATACCAAAAACTGTTGTTGATACTGTGGGAGATGTCATTACTACTGTTGGAAAAGACATTTTAAAACCTCTTTTGCCATATCTACTCCCAGCACTGGCAGTCCTTTTCTTGATACTTGGAGGAATATGTATCTGCAAATACCACCCAAAGTGCAAGAAAAGAAGCCCGCCAGAAACCTACAACAATGAATCTCTGCAAAGAATGATGAACCCTACCAATTTGAGACAATGAACTGATAAAAAGTAATAGACTTTGTTTTTATGCGCTATGTATTGCCATATTTTTGTCTTTTGCTATCTAGCTTTGCTGCAATCAAAAGAACTATGAACTAAGAATTATAAAGTGTAAAGTTTGATTTGAAAATGTTCATTGCAACCTTATCTTTGCTATTTGTTTCACAGGAAATTCATTGCAAACTGCAGCAGATTTGCAAAGACATTTAATTGCGCTGATTGCACCTGATTGCACTTTGCAATGGAAAAACACCGGACATTGCACTCCCACTTCTTATCAAATAACAGACTTGTACAAAGCTTGTGATTTCCTGATTTCCAAAAAAGGAGACACTTGAACCTCCCATTCTGATAAAAAAAGATTGCAAACAAGATACAATGGGAAATCAATGTCTGGTGTGCTTCAAATGTAGAAAGTCATGTGTTGAGTAAAGATGTATGAAAGTTTAAAAGATAGAATGTGAAATGTTGAGGGATAGTCAACTTTAAAATAAATTAAAAGACAGCTTTAGACAGAAAAGAATGGTGAATACTTTGTATTTTAAGAAGGACATGTGTACCAGAGCTGATGTTCGCCTGGACTTATGCACATTGTTCACGCTTGATACAAAGGTCTCTCCTTTGGAGAGCAATTCATTTATTCTTAAAGGCAAAAATAAATAATAAAAGAAATAATTAAAACATCCCTTGACATCGCGCATTCAAAATTTAATCATTAAAAACTTGTCCCCTTGTTACAAATCATTAATACTCTTATAAAATCAATACCCCACCGTTGTGTTGCGCCTTAACGAAATGAATATAATGATCATTGATCCATTAATACATAATAGATAACCCTTGATAAGTAAACAAAATATTTTTTGATAATGGCTCTCTTTGAAGAAATCGTTAGAGATTTAATCGACGATACCTATGACAATTATTATGCCATCTTTCGTCGACTTTATAACCTGGGAATGGAAATTCATAATCAAGACCCCGATGAACCCACTCGTAGATGGATTCAAACCATTTGCAGACAAATGGAGATAACTTTAAATAGACAAATTATAGACTGTTTGAACGCACTCTCCGGCTCTGCTAATATGCCCGCTTTGAATCATGAATTAAGGAAATACCATCACGAATTGACCGAATTGTTAAATGACCTACAAATGTTGTCATTATATGTTTAGAAGTGATTCCTTGTCGGTTAAAAAGAGTAATGAATTGTGAATTGGATACCGTTGCAGAACAATTATCACATCAACTTAATGATATTATTTCGTGCATGCAAGCGCAAGAACGAACGTTGGATAATGAAAAGAAAGATTTTCAAAAATTACACGACCTATATTATGATATTCGCCATGCCAAGGTGTCAAATGAGACATCTTTAGACCCTTCTAATAAAATAAAAAAAGAACTGAAAGCTGTCTATTCATATTTAATGCTTACCATAAAACGCATGCATGACAGACAAAAAAAGAGGTTATTGCACATTTATAATAAACAGATGACGGAAGAATTAAGACACCCCCAGATCGACACCCCACAAAAAGTGAAACTAAAAGCTTACTTTTCACGCACCACCTTATTTATCCAATACATTGAAATATTGCTCATATGATTCATTTATATAGTTTTCTTATGTACCCCTAATGATGATTTATGTGCGTCCTGGGTATGACGTAAAACTACATCCAGATGTCCAAGCATTTAATGTACCTTTTCTTGAATTGTATATAAGAAACTGTTTTGTTGTGGTGTCCCGTTATAGCGTTTTGTCCCTTTTGTTAAAACGAATTGTAAAAATTTTTTCACAGTTGCTAAAAAAAGATTCTTAATTAATAATGAGTATAGGACAAAAAATCACGATAGAAATACCTCCCATGCCAACCTGGGACGTCATGGAATGGTGTGTCTTACACAACCTAAAAATGGAATTAACGAAGGAGAGTACTGTCACAGCGGAGGTTATGAACACGATAACACTAAAAATGTGGGACATTGAGGAACGCAATCTGAATTGGAAAAATGACATAATCCCTTCTTTGCGACCATATCGTAAAAAATGGGATAGAAGAACAAAAATTACCCCCATAGACACCTTGGGGGGGTATATAACACAATTATCTGTAAAAATCCTACCTTTATAAACAATACTTATGAAACAAATGATATTTGTTGTGTTAGAATTATTGTATATGAAGAAAAATGAATTACGGCATAGATGTAAATTGTGACTTAGACTTTATTTCAAAACATTTCCTGATTCAATTAAATGATATAATAGCGTGCTTACAAAGACAAATAGGCACGTTAGCAAATGACATAGAAAATTTTCAAAAATTACGAAATACCCTTCAGGATATCCAATATGCTAAAGCATCTCATCCCTCCGTCAAAATAAGAAAAGAGTTGAAAAATATAAAAGGATATTTAATAATGAACATAATACAAATGCGAAACCAGCACAAAAGAAGATTGGCATATTTCCAATCAGAGCAGAGGGAGGAAAGGGATGTTGACGCATCAGAAAAAATGAAGCGTGACATTTATATTTCTCGTACAGAACAATTTATCCAACAAATGGAACTATCACTCGAATGAAAACTGTCTTGTGTCATGTATAAGTGCGTCCTGGGTACGACGTAAAACTGCATCCAATATTCGGACCTTGTATTCACATTCAAAATGAAATTTGTGCGTCCTGGACATGACGTAAAACTGTATCCAGTGTATTATATATCTGCCAATGTCAGTGTTGTGCATGGTCAATACTTTTCAGTGCTTTTTATCACGTTTATTCAATGCTTTTTTCACTGATCATCATGTATAATCGCATTATTTTCAACTTAAAGTTTTTTGCCATAGTAGTTGAGAAGTAGCGTAGGTCACTAATGTAACTGCCTGCGCTACCCCCCTCACTATTATTGTTGTCATATAAAATTTTTTTATCAAATGGAATGTAAAGAATAATATAAAAATTTTCAGTCTAATTTAATTCCCACTTAACTATCGAGCATAATGTTTAATACCGACCCTAGGAATCGTACTGTACTGTTTTTTGAAATAGGAACTGTATTGTGCTGTTTTTATGATCGTGTATTAATCATTTCTTTTTGTTTTTTAAATTCTATTTGAATAAGGTTTTTGTAACTTTTGATAAATTTAATTGATGAAAATTGAATTCGGAGGAGTATCAATTCTTTTGGAATTCCTGGGAAATCAATACGTGTGGAAGTAAAATCGAGCCGCGGTCGAGTTGTCGTAGAAACTTCAGCTTGTGCAAAACCATTACCCCCTGACAATTTGCTTCTGGAACTATGGAATCATGCACAATGGGAGGACAACCATGGTATTCTTCTCCCCTTCGTCCAATATCGACAATCTGAATCATTCTTTCAATCTGTGGTCGTTGTCTTTCTCATCGCCACATTCTCAGTTGTACTCTATCAATGCCTCTCTTCAAAAAGCGGGGGGAAATCGCCTTCGTCCAACTCGTCGATAAAACATTCCAAATCACCTACCCTCCGTAAAAGTTTATCACAAATATCCCTAATTACACTTGGATATTGTGGAACAAACGCAGAAGTCGCTCTCGCCCCAATAACGGCGGGCACTTTCGTCCACCCATCCACTCCTATCCCAGAAAAAATGCAATACACACCTAACACGACCTGGGAACATATATCCTTTGATCGACTCTGGGAGCGAACCCAGGAGGACTATGCATGGAAAAATCCAATACCGACGTATTCCAAAATCTTTGGATACGCCGTAGCTGAAGGAAAAACCTTCACACAAAAATATTATCCCAAATCTAGGTATTGGAAAGAAATAGATGTCATGGAACGAACCTGCTTGTGTGCACGAGAAGTGAGAGACATTTTTCCTCCACTTACAAAAAGAGCATTAACAGTGAGCATTCCGATTACACGACAAACTGGTCACCTTGCTCGGCATCGTTGGAAAATACAACTAGACAGGAGACCAAATATATTTGTGAACTGGTTGTGGAACTTTACCCTCCCCGAAGAGAGAACCTTTGCTTTATTAGCAATGTACAAGCAACGAGTGATATCCCTATTGGATAAATACGCTGTGGTACAAGCCAATTGTAAGATGGAAATCGAACAAGCAACATGTGGTATCCAAGGCTACGATTGTCTAGGAGATATAACCTACGATCCAAATAAAGACGAACCTCTAATCAATGTAAAAAATTATATGTCCATAACTGTGATTTTCTGGCAACAATATTGGTTTTCAAAAAATTGTACCCTAACTCCTAACCACCGGTGGATATCAGTATGTGAATCAGATGATGACGGATGTGTCGAAGTAAACCCTACAGATAAAAACCTTAGATGTTGTGATACCTCCTACGCCCTTAGTTATGGAAAAGAATCGTGGGAATACCGGTCAGCATACTGGTCCCCTTGCTGCCAAAATGGAGAAAAATGTCATAACTGGAACGCACAAACCCTTTGGTATAAACAAAGAATAACATGTAATATAAATGGAAAGGAATTCCCATTTGAACCTATCCTCACGGATATCATAATCCAGGAACAATATGATAATTTTACCGCCATGAATCTCATACAAAACCAACTTCAAAAAATAAGTGACAATTGACGAATGATGATGCCATTCTCAGAACGAATAAAGTTACTTTTACCGACAACTAATAACAAGGCTAAAGCATATAGAGATGGACCCCCCAGCCTATCTGAAACCCAGAAATATTATTACGAGACATTTCCTAGCATGGTAGCAAACGACGTTAAATGTAACCGAAGAATCAAAAAGAAACCAAAATGCCATGTCCTTGTTGGAGGTATTTACCCCCAAATTAGCTTTTTACCAACAAGTTAAATACGACCCAGCACATAATTTAACTAAATTTCCAGGACTTCCCCTGAAAATCTTTGGTTCTAATGAACAAATGGGAAACCCGCCTAAAGATATCAAAAAAAGAATACACAAGAGACAAATAACAGGAGTAGTTCTTCTCGTGTTTCTCACTAGTCTCATTAGCAACGCTATCACAGGGATAACAACGGGATTAACCCTACAAGAAGAAATTAATGACAAACTAATGGAATTAGAATCTCGAATCAATGACAGATTTCAGGAAGATGAACGAAACATACGAGATCTCTCTGACCATATAAATTCTTTGGAAGCTGTGAATACAGTGCAAAACCAAGCCATCGTAAGATCACTTACTCAGACCCTTACCTTATAAACCTTACAATCGACAACTGACGATTTCCTACAATCAGAAATTGACGCGAATCGAAGACTTTTGTTAAACAATTTGGGTGCCTATCTTAAATCCATACAAACCTTTTGCGAAATCTCTACGGCCGAAGCAGAACTTGACCGCCTAATATTAAAACAAATATATAACGCTAAAGGAATCAATTTGTTTGACCCCTCCAAAATTTACCTAACAAAAATAACGCAAGGAAACCTATATTTAAAAGTTTTGGCACAACAACTCGCTAACTCAACGACTGCGTTAGGGAAACAAATAACCATAGATGATAAAAAATTCCAAGAACAAATGAATAAAACGAGAAGTTGGCGAAATCAAACGAAATCTATAAAAAAATTAATAAAAATTGCGAATGATAGCATCCCTGCATACATCAACATTACTCTTAAAAAATGGCATCCATCGAACATATCTATAAGCTTTTCAATTGACGATGTCACCCCCTCGGAATTCATAAACAGCCTAAAAAAGGGACTTGGAGTGATACCAAAAACTGTGGTCGACACCATGGGAGATGTTGTTACTACCGTTGGAAAAGACATTCTAAAACTCCTTTTGCCATATTTGCTACCAGCTTTAGCTGTTCTCATTTTCATATTTGGAGGAATATGCATCTGCAAATACCACCCAAAATGCAAGAAAAGAAGCCCGTCAGAAACCCGCAACAATCAATCTCTACAAAGAATGATGAACCCCACCAATTTAAGACAATGAACTGACAGAAAATGGTGAACTTTGCTACTCTGTTTTTAATGCACTATTTGTTGCCGCATTTTTTGCTATCTACCTTTGCTGCAACCTAAAGAACTAGTAATAGAATTGTAAAATTTAGTTTGAAATATTCATGGCAGCTTTGCCTTTGCTATGTACTTTGCAGGATATTCATTGTAGAATGCAGCATACATTCAACTGCAGCAAACTTGCGGAGGCAAATTGAATGCTTTGATTGCGCTGATTGCACTTGTAATGGAAAAACACCGGACATTGCACTCCCATATCTTATCAATACCAGACTTGTAAAAGGCCTATGATTTCCTGATTTCTAAAAAAGGAGATACTTGAACCTCCTATTCTAGATAAAAAAGGTTTCAAGTAGATACATATGGGAAGTCTATGCCTGGTGTGCTTCAAATGTAGAAAGTCATATGTTGAGTAAAGATGTATGAAAGTTTAAAGGACAGTAAAGAAATAATGTGAAATGTTGAGGGATAGTCAACTTTAAAATAATCTAAAAGCAGTTTTAGACAGAGAAAGAATGATGGATACTTTGTATTTCAAGAAGGACATATGTACCAGAGCTGATGTTCGCCTGGACTTATGCATATTGTTCACGCTTGATACAAAGATCTCTCCTTTGGGAGAGTAATTCATTTATTCTTAAAAATAAAAACAAAAAACAAGATAATGAAACATCCCTTAACATCGCACATTTAAATATTTGCTTGCAACTTGTTTATGTTCCCCATAGCTACTCACTTTGAATTAAATAGTTTGATGCTGTCTCATAATTAATACGCTATACAATAATTATTGACCCATTTATACGTGTAGGACAACTAACTTCTTGATACAAAATAAGAGAATTGCTGAAAATGGCCCTCTTCGAAGAAATTGTTCGTGATTTAATCGACGACACTTATGACAATTATTATGCCATCTTTCGTCGACTTTATAGTATGGGTATGGAAATTCATAGTGAAGACCCTGATGAGCCTACATGTAGATGGATACAAGTTATTTGTAGACAAATGCAGATGACTTTGAATAGACAAATTATTGACTGTCTAAACGCACTTTCTAGCTCTTCGAATATATCCGCTTTGAACATTGAGCTAAAAAAATACCACCACGAATTGACTGAATTGTTAAACGATCTACGAATGTTGTCACTGTATGTCTAAAAATTATCATCTACCAAGAAAAATGTATATAACCAATCATGATACGAAATTTTAAAAGGTGAATTGTATAACTAAGAAGATACTGAATAAATTAACGATAAATTTCTCATAAAAAAAGTAAAAATGAATATGCCCACGACGCAGAATCAGGATGTTCTAGAATGGTGTGTCCTAAAAAACCTAAGAAATGACTTCATGAAAGATCCTACTATCCCAATCGAAATAATGAATACGCTTATGTTGAGAATGTGGAACATTGAGGACCACAATCCGAACTGGGACACAGAAATACGTCCCATGTTAAAACCTTATTTTATAACAAAATAATAAGAATTACGATTCAATGCTTTTCGTTCAATATTGCATATAAAATTTTTTGAAAAATGATTGTAAAATGAATATTGCCTTTATATACCTAGAAATAATTATTTGCTGGATGAAAGGATTGTTATTTATAAAAAAGAAAATGAATTCTGAATTAGATATCGTAACAGATCAACTATTACATCATCTTAATGATACTATATCAGAAATGCAAACACAGGATCGAACGTTAGAAAACGAAATGAAAGCTTTCCAAAAATTGCATGATTTGCACTACGATATTCGTTATGCCAGAGCGTCTAACAGCTCATCTATGGACCCCTCTATCAAAGTAAAAAAAGACTTAAAGGCTATTTATGCCTACCTTATGCTCATCCTAGAACAACTACGTGATAGACAAAAAAAGTCATTATTATCCACTTATAACGAACAAATGACTGAGGAATTAAAACATCCTCAGGTTGATACGCCACAGAAGATGAAACTTAAGACCTATTTTTCGCGCATCACCTTGTTTATTCAGCGCATCGATCTATTATTTACGTAAAAACTGATCTTTGTGTTTGTATGTTTCTATAGATGTTCTACTTACGTCACACATTTATGTTTCAAGAATGTCATAATGATCTGTAAATAACTTATACGTCCTGGACATGACGTAAAACTGTATCCAAGCATTCAAACTTGTAATGTAATGTGTAGTAGCGTCCTGGGTATGACGTAAAACTGCATCCAGATTTCTGAATCTGTACTAGCATTTAAATTGAAAACGTAATGGCACGTCCTGGGTATGACGTAAAACTGCATCCAGGCATCTAGATATTCGGTGTTATGATATGATACTGTAATGTGTTATGTTTCTGTATAATCTCGCTTGCATCATGTCTACACTTTGTAATCGTATTACTTCACTTATATAAGAATTCCATTCTAAAAGATTTTTTGCCATGACTTAAACGAATTTAGCACAAATCATTACTGAAACTGTTTGTGTTATTTTTCTTTTATTGTCATTGTTATATAAAATTTTTTTATCAAGTAGAATTGAAAATTAAAATAGTGATTAGTAAAATTTCAGTCTAAAAATAATTAATTCTCTTTTGAGCTATCGAATCATAAGACTCAGCACTTGATATAGGAATGTTTTCGTGTATTTTCTATATGACGTACTAATGCTTATTTTTTGTGTTTCATGTAAATTCTATTTGAATAAGATTTTTGTAATTTTTGGTAAAAATTGATTGATTGAATTTGAAGAAGAGTGGATTTTCTAACCGCTTGGTGTTGGAATTCTTGGGAAATCAATACGTGTGGAAGTAAAGACGAGCCGCGGTCGAGTTGTCGTAGAACTTCATCCCCGCTACGCAATTTCCAAACTGGTGCCCAGACCCCAATTTCCAAACATGTCACACATCCAGA
This sequence comes from Trididemnum clinides, assembly GCA_963675345.1. Taxonomy (NCBI): domain Eukaryota; kingdom Metazoa; phylum Chordata; class Ascidiacea; order Aplousobranchia; family Didemnidae; genus Trididemnum; species Trididemnum clinides. Next base: position 27,475,806 of record OY776298.1, on the reverse strand, counting down.
AATCATAGCATGCTATTATCTCACTCACAACAACTGATGAATCGGTGTTAAGATATTTCATGAAATCATACAACTCGGTCCAAGAACAGCCAATTACCTACATTTCTAACACTTTGAAATCGGCACAAAAAAACAAGGTGTGCGTCATAGCTTTATCGTTGAATAAATGCAGAGCTAAATCAGAGCACGTGGCTGAATATGGTGTTAGTTTACTAACGTACTCAAACTTAGCCATGTATTAAGTAATGCTAAATGAGTACTGGTATAAAAGTTAATGTACTATTGCGGTATTAAAACACAAAATCAAAGCGTTTAAAATCATTTCTAAGAACAGTTCCGCGTTTAAGAAATGAACCAGCGCATCATTCAAAACCTGTACATCATTTTTATCATTAAACGATAAGGCTGATGCAATTCCACTGGATGATGAACCGGTTAAATTTGCAGGTAAACAAAGCCGGGAAGAAATATACCTGGGTACATCTGTTCTTGTCAAGTTTGATGGGAAGAAGAGATCAGTCTGCAACGTAGGATAAGTGTTGTTGCAAGAAAAAATGCAACTTGAAATCAATTTCTATCAAAAAAATGAAAACTTGCTTTTCAAGTAACCTCCATCTGGAGATGTAAAATATGTAGAAAATAGCTGAGTTAATAAGTTTTTACCAAATTCCGTATACAAAAGTAAAACAGTCAGAATATTTGGATCCATTAAATTCTGGTGCGATTTTGACACTGAGCATGAAGTATAACTGACTAACTTCGATTGTGAGTGAACGTTTTGTTGCACCTTCATACACAGCATGCCTTTAAAAGATGCAAACACATTCGTTTTAATGCATTGTAAACCGGTGGTTTGTCTCCAGCAATGTTTAGTAGTAAAATTCATGGTTAATATAGTAAGTCCGTAACGCACAAAGCAACTATGTGATCTTATTAAGTCTAAAGAAATTCGCTTTTCAGCAATATACGAGGGTCAGTCAATAAGTAATGAGACTTTCTCAATTGCTTTTGTGTTTTTGTAGCTAAGGAACTCAAATTTTATGTGATGATTATGAATGGAGTTGTCATCTCATTTACAATAAAACTTGTTTATTTTCAGATTACTGTAGGTGTGATGGTAAATTGAAATGACTACTAGGCTAGCAAACAGCTCATCGTTGGAACAAAGAGGAGTCATCAGATTTCTGTTGGCAGAGAGTGTAAAATCATGTGAGATTCTGTCTAGAATGCAAAGACAATATGGTCCTTCCTGTATGTCTAGAGCAAACTTCTACAAATGGGTGCAAGCATTCAAAGATGGACGCGAAAGCATTACTGATGATCTGAGAAGTGGAAGACCTGTGGATGTCTCTACCCCAGAAGCAGTACAGGCAGTTGAAGACCTGATCAAATCTGATAGAAGGGTCACTTTAGATGAAATTGCTACAAAATTGGACATCTCCCATGGCACAGTGTACGCAATTGTGCGTGAGAAGCTGCATTTTTCTAAAGTCAGCTGTCGCTGGGTTCCCAAGATGTTAACGGATGATCACAAAATGCAATCAAGAGGTGTGATTCTTCTTCAGGATAATGCAAGGCTCCACACAGCAGCAAGAACCCTAGCCAAAATTGAAGATTTAGGCTGGAAACTTCTAACACACCCAACCTACAGCCCAGACCTTGCACCATCTGATTTTCACCTCTTCGGCCCACTCAAAGAGAGTATGAAAGGAATTCACTTCCAGACTGACGAAGAAGTGAAGGCTGCTGTGAGCAACTGGCTAAGGACCCAGTCCACGGAATTCTATGCCAAAGGAATAGACAATCTAATATCAAGATGGAACAAGTGTGTTGCAAAGGAGGGAGACTATGTTGAAAAATAAAAAAGCATTTTTTGATTACCAGTCATTGCAAACTTGAGTTATTGAGAAAGTCTCATTACTTATTGACTGACCCTCGTATGTTTGTGCATTGTGATGTGAGTGTCTGATACAGTTGTGTGTACGTGCGTAAAACGGGAATCTACGGTGCGTGCGTGTTTGACCAAGGACTCTCCATTAGTCCATTGTAATGAACAATTGGTGGTTTGACAAGCATTTTCGCTTTCAGTTTATTTGTCAGCAGTCAGTTTGTTGCGCAGCATACCGCAGTGTTCGCAATGACTGAAAATAAGAAAAGAAAGATTGAAACTGAGGGCAGAGTGTTTAACTCAGAATGGACAAATAAATACTTATTTACAGTAGTAAACTCAAAAATTCTGTGTTTAGTTTGCCGAAACGTGGTTTCAGTTCCAAAAGAATATGATCTTAGACGTCATTTTGAAAGCAATCACCCGAAACTCGCTGAACTAAATGCAAATGAAAAGAGACTTAAAGCAGAAAGTTTACGTACCAATCTTCACTCTGAACAAAACTTTTTTAAACTTCCAAGCAATAAAAGTGCTACTGCTACCAGAGTTAGCTTCGAAATTTCAAGGGAAATTGCTGCTGCGGGAAGGAGTTTTACTGAAGGAGAGTTCATTAAGAAATGCATGTTAAGTGCAGTTTCTTTAATTTGCCCAAGTGAGATTAAAAAGTTTCAAAACGTAAGCCTTTCACGCATGACCGTACAACGAAGAATTGAAGATATTTCGAAGAATATAACTGAACAGTTATACCACAAAGCAATGGAATTTTCTTATTATTCTTTGGCTTACCGTGCTTCACCGGTTATTTACCGTGCTTCACCGGTTATCAGAATAGTGAAGCTATTTACCCAGCATGTCGTACGAGGCGACTATTGGGTACCTACCAATTGCAGTCTGACTGTTAATGGTGGGGTTGCCAGCTTAATTGCTTGGTTGGACCACTCATGTCAAAAAACTGAGGTTGGGGGTAAGCAAGGGCATGCTCCCTGTAGAAGAATTTTGCTCCAGTAAATCCCCATGACCAGAAAAAATATACAAATGGCCCCCAGTCCCCGGCAGCTCTTAAATGGGCAGGGAGTGCGAAGAATCTCCGGGTTTAAATCTGAATGTCATGGGATAAGATTTGGAACATTAAATGTTGGAAGTCTTTGTGGAAGGAAAACGGAAGTGTGTGAAGAACTGAGGAAGAGAAAAGTTGATGTGTGTTGCATCTAGGAAGTAAGATGGAAAGGCCAAGGAGCTCGTTTTGTGGGTGCTTCGGGACGAAGGTATAAACTGTGGTGGTCAGGAAATGATGCAGGATTCGGACGGGTTGGAATTTTGGTGAAAGAGGAAATATCTGGGAACGTTGTGGAAGTTAGAAGAAAAAGTGACAGATTAATGGCAATTGTGCTAACTTTAGGTAGAGAAGTGATGCGCGTAATATGTGCGTATGGGCCACAAAGTGGAAGAACAGATGCAGAGAAAGTTCGTTTTTATGATGAAATGGGAAGTGAGTGGGACTTGGGAAGTTCCAGTGAAATATATGTTTCTTTAGGGGATTTCAATGGACATGTGGGAAAATATGCTGAGGGTTTTGAAGGTGTACACGGGGGAAATGGTGTTGGGAAAAGAAATGCAGAAGGAAGAAGATTGCTGGAGTTTTGTGATGAAACAGAGCTGTGCGTGGCAAATACTTGGTTTAAAAAGACAGACAAAAGGAAAATTACTTATAGTGGCGGTGGGTGTGGAACAGAAATTGATTTTGTGCTTGTGGGGGAAAAATATAGAAAGTATATTAGGGATGTAAAGGTGATTCCATGGGAACTTCAGCACAGGATGGTGGTCATAGATCTAGATAAAAAGGTTCTAAAAAAGGGTGTGAGAAAGGAACGGATCATAAGAAGAAAAATTTGGAAGTTGAATGAAAACCGAACAAGAGTGAGATTTGAAAAAAGAGTAAAAGAACTAGTAAGCACAGATGCGCCTGATTTGTGGAAAACTTTTAACCCTTTGCGGTCGTCTGGCGAATATAGCTCGCCAGACGAAATGACGTCATTCTGGTCGTAAGGCGAGTATAGCTCGCCCAACGTTAAAATCGCGTTTAATCTGGTCGTAGGGCGATGGTAAAGCACACGTGGTAAAGCACTAACACACATGGTAAAGCACATGGCCTTTTTTGAAAACTGTTATTCAGAGGATGATATAAATGTTAGAGCCTGTGTGGCAACTGACGACAAAATTTTATGTCTAGTTTTTGATTAGAAAGCGCACAAATAAAATGAGAGCGTATGTGATCTATTTTGTTACGTAGTAAGCCTGTATATTAGGTATTTGGCAACATTTCAACTAAATTAGCGGAAGTTTAAGTTAGTCTTTCTGCTGGTAGGCCTATAATTGTTACATATGATTGCGATCATTGTATTATTGCGTAGCGATTTGTGAGCTTATAAACAGTACGGTACGATAATTGTAAGCGCAGAATATGGCTAAGCGAATGAGATTGACTGACGATGATATTCTCGATTTATTTGATTCAAGCGGTGATGAGATGGACGTAGAACAATCTGATGAAGATGTTGACTTTGATCCGGAGACGGCTGAAAATGAAAGTGACTGTTCAAATCTTCACGAACTAGCTTCTTCTGGTGACGAAGATATGGACGTTAGTGGAGTAGGAGGTGCAAACACTAGTACAGGAGATATATCTGCTGATGCTGAAAGTGAAGCGGAAAGTGATGCCAGTATCGAAGACGATGATACGAATTCCGCTGCTGCAAACAGAGGGCCTATTTGGAGACCCTATGCACCAACGGATAGTGATTTATTGAAGCTACCGTTTACTGTCAGTAATCCTGGCCCCCGACTACCTACTAGTAGACAAAATGAAAATGAACTTAGTTTTTTTCAGCTATTCTTTACGATCGATATTATTGCAGAGATTGTTCAGGAAACAAATAGGTATGCAAGAGAGAAAATTGCAAAAGCTCAACCACTTGGCAAACGTTCTATATGGAAAACTTGGAAAGACACAACCCTGGAGGAAATGAAGGCAATGCTTGGAGTTGTGCTAAATATGGGCATGCATGCCAAATCCGACATGAAAGAATATTTTTCAAAAAAATGGTCAGAGAGGATGCCATTTTTTGTTGATGTATTTTCTCGGGAACGGTTCTTTCAACTTTATTGGATGCTACATTTGCAGCAATCAGTAGGACAAGGATTTCGTGGAGATAAGGTTCACAACCTTGTGACCCACATGAATGCTAAATGCCAAGAGTATTATTCGCCAAACGAATTTATTTCTGTTGATGAAAGTACAATCGGGTTCAAAGGGCGTGTGATATGGAAATGTTACAACCCAAACAAACCAACCAAGTGGGGACTCCGTGTGTATACCATGTGTGAGAGCGAATCGGCATATATCGTGGCATTTGTTCCATATTATGGTAAATTTACAACGGATGGTTTAGTTAGGCCTGATTTGCCTTTTACAAGCAGAATTGTGTTGCATTTATGCAATATGCTCTCTTCAAAGGGGTATGGGTCAGGGTACCACATTTTCACGGACCGGTTTTACACAAGCCCGATTTTGTGTGAAGAACTGAGAAAATTATCTTTTCATCTAACAGGTACGGTTATGCCAAGCAGGAAAGGCATGCCCAACGAACTGTCAAAGAAGAAGCGAAAGAGAAAAGTACATGAAGTAATTGCTTTCAAGAAAAGTGATGACACAATGGCTCTTCAATGGAAGGACAAACGGGTGGTAACAATGTTATCTTCGGTATATAACACACAGTGCGAAAATGAAGAACGTATTTTAGGAAATCAACAACCAACAACCGTTGCAAAACCTGTCGTAATATCTCGATACACAAAGTACATGGGAGGAGTCGACAAGGCCGACCACTACTGTGGAAGTTACGCGTTTTTGAGGAAGACAGCAAAGTGGTGGCGAAAAATGTTCTTTTGGCTCTTTGAAGTTGCCATTGTCAACAGTTTTATATTATATAATATCCAGAGGAGAGGACAGGGATTGAAAAGTGTTACACACAAAAAGTATCGAAAAAACCTTGTCATACAGCTTGTAGGAAAAATTCGCAATAAAAACTCGAGAAAGCGTGGAAGAAATTCAGATGTAGAATCAATTGAACGCCTGTCTGGAAGACATTTTGTTGCAAAAATTCCCAATGGAAGATCAAAAGATTGTGCAGTATGTAGCGACAGAAGAGTCAAACGACGAGAAACTGTCTATCAATGTGAAACATGCGAAAGAAAACCTGGACTTTTACACCCCGATAAATGCTTCAAAAAATACATACCATATTGAAAAACACTACAGATAATTGTCGCAGATTTTGTTAATTTTATGTTATGATGACTTCGTGATGACGTAATACACTTATTTCTCAACAATTGCACTTTTAAATTATTATTTGAAAACAACATAAGAAAAAGTACCGCTAAGCAGAAATACGCAGACAACGGTAGATAGCTAGTGAAGCTTAACGCGCTAAAGCGCCCACGCGTAAAATCAGCCATTTTTAAATACGACCAGCGACGGCGACTACGGGAACACTTAATCCGACCGCAAAGGGTTAAGGATGGTGTTCTAAAAGCTTGTGACGAACTGTGTGGAAAGAAGAAGTCTAGGAGAGATCAAGGAGACATGTGGTGGTGGAATAAGGAGGTCAAGGATACCATTGCAAGAAAGAAGGCGGCATTTAAAGAGCTGTGCAGGTTTCCATCAGAACAAAATAAAACTCAATACAAACGTATAAAAAATCAAACGAGGAAAATTGTGGCTAGAGCTATGAGAATGGAAGCTAATCAGGAATTGAATAATTTATATCAGAATTCTAATCGTGTTTTCTACTTCCTTAGAAGAATGAAAAAGAAAGGGAAGGATGTGGAAGGAGGAAGGTGCTTGAGAGGAGGAGATGGACGATTGGGTTTTATTGAAGAAGACCGGGCAAAAATTTGGAAGGAACACATGGAAAAGATCATGAATGAAGAGAACGAATGGGAACACATGGTGGAAACTGATGTAGTAGAAGGACTAGTGGAAAAAGTGGCTCGTAATGAAATTGTGGAGGCAATGCAAAGGATGAAATCAGGAAAGGCAACCGGACCATCTGAAGTAAGTGTGGAGATGATAGTTGCAAGTGGCAAAATCGGGGTTAAAGTGATGATGGAACTATGCCAGCGTGTATTGGATGGTAGAGGAATGCCTGGTGAGTGGAAAACAAGTGTGATTGTACCTATCTTTAAAGGAAAGGGTGATGTGATGAGCTGTGGATCATACAGAGGAGTGAAACTGCTAGAACATGCCATGGAAATTGTTGAAAGAGTGCTAGAGAGGCGAATACAAACACTAGTCAATTTGAATGAAATGCAGTTTGGATTTATGCCAGGAAAAGGAACAGTGGATGCGATATTTATTGTGAGAAGAATGCAGGAGGAATATCAAAAGAAGGACAAGAAGTTGTATATGTGTTTTGTTGACTTGAAAAAAGCTTTTGATAGAGTGCCAAGAAAAGTGATGGAATGGGCCATGAGAAAGAAGAGTCTATCAGAAGTAATAGTTCGGGCAGTTATGAGCCTGTATGATGGTGCAAAGACAAGAGTGAGGGTGGGATCTGCATATTCAGAGGAATTCGAAGTAAATGTTGGTGTACATCAAGGATCTGTGCTGTCGCCACTATTGTTTGCAATAGTGGTGGACATTGTTACCGAAAATGCAAGAAGGGGTGTGGTTAACGAATTACTATATGCAGATGACCTTGTTCTCATGAGTGAAGACATGGAAGACTTGAAGGAAAGGTTTTGGAATTGGAAGAATGCACTGGAAAGTAAAGGTTTGAAGGTCAACACCAGAAAAACAAAAATGATGGTAAGCAGGTCAGAAGGCGAACTATACAAAAGCAAGATAGATCCATGTGGAGTTTGTGGGAGGAGAGTCATGGCCAACTCAGTGTTGTGCACAAAATGTGAAAACTGGGTTCATGGCAAATGTGCAAACATAAAGAGAGTTACCACTAGGTTGGCAATGCATTTTGTTTGCTTGAAATGTAAAGGAATAATGGAAGGGACGATGGACTCAATCGAGAAGTTGTGCAATGAAGTGGAGACAGTGAATGGATTTTGTTATTTGGGAGACAGACTAAATGCTAGTGGTGGTTGTGAAGCGGCAGTCACAGCAAGAGTAAGAATTGGTTGGGTAAGATTCAGGAAATGTGGAGAGTTGTTGCTTGGAAATAGATTTCCTCTGAAGATGAAACGTAAAGTTTATTGTTGTTGCGTAAGATCAGCAATACTGTATGGAAGTGAGACATGGTGTCTAAAAGAAAATGAAAAAGCAATTTTAAGGAGAACGGAGAGAGCTATGGTGAGAGCCATGTGCGGTCAGAAAATTGTAGACAGAAAGACGACTGAAGAACAGATGGATATGTTGGGGTTGAAGGAAACGATAGACCGGTTAGCAACAGCAAATGGAGTTAGATGGTATGGACATGCACTGAGGAGGGATGACGATAGTGTTTTGAGGGTTGCTCTGAATCTTGAAGTGATTGGCAAGAGAAAGCGAGGACGACCGAAGAAGACCTGGAAGAAGCAAGTGGAAGAGGAGACAGAGAAGATTGGTTTGAAGAAGGAGGATGCTCTGAGACGAGACAAGTGGAGGGACGGAGTGCGAGAAATTGCAGAAGGAATGGGGTAAATCCGGCCATCTCTGCTAAAGGGAAAACCCCAGATAAAAACTGAATAACTACTATTGATGAATGTACAGATGCTACTGATACAGCACAGCTTTTAGTGTTTGTAAGAGGTATTGACAATAACTTTGACGCATCTGAGGAGCTTGCTGGTATGCAGTCAATGCAAGGTCGGACTACTGGAAAAGACATCTGCAGCGCTATTATAGATTGTGTTACCAAAAAGTTATCCAGTGATTTTAAAAAATTCGTTGGATTGTGCACTGACGGTGCTCCAGCTATGTGCGGAAAAGGAAATGTAGCCGCGGCTTTGCTACAGGCTCACATTGGAAGAAAGGTTATCACTCACCACTGCATTATACATCAGCAAGTTTTATGCAACAAGGTTTTAGAATTTGATTATGTGATGTCGGTTGTTGTTTCGATTGTTAACTATCTCCGAACTAGAAAACTAAAACACTGCTTATTTAAATTATTTCTTGAAGAAGTTAATGCAGAATATGGCGACGTAGTGTATCATACCGACGTAAGATGGCTAAGTCGCGCAAATGTACTAAAACGGTTTATTTCTTTGAAAACTGAGATAACAACATTTTTGGAAACAGAGTCCAAGTTTTTTCCGAGCTGAACGACTCTTCCTGGAATGAAGATTTATTTTTCCTTGGCGACATTACTTCACATTTAAACGACCTGAGTATTAAGCTTCAAGGAAAAGGAAAACTGATTTTCGATTTTCTTGCTGCGGTAAACAATTTCAAAGCAAAGTTAAGACTTTTCAAAAGTCAACTTTTAAAAGGAATGTTGATACATTTTCCTATCTGCTCACAGCATATTTCGCCAGAGAGGCAATTAGCAGCAGGAATCAAATACGCTGAACACATCGAACTCCTCAATGAAGAATTCAACAACAGACTCACTCTTACCAGTGAAGAAGAACTACATCTAAAAATTATTGAAAATCCATTTTCAATCAATCCAGAAGAAGCACCTTCACATTTACAAATGGAACTTATCGATTTGCAGCCTTCATCTGCATACTAAAGTAAACATGGAGAAAGCAGTTTGAAAGACTTTTACAAGTGCTTGAACAAAGAAAGCTTCAAAAATTTACTTACTTTGGCAAAGCAAATTTTCAGCTTATTTGGGAGCATCTATATATGTGAACAAACGTTCTCAGTTATGAACTTCAACAAAAACAAACAACGTTCCTCTCTTACTGATGGGCATCTAGAAGATGTATTAAAAATATCTTGTTCCAGCATCGTGCCGGATTATGCTGAGCTTGTTGCCAACAAAAAGTGTAACATTTCACATTAAATTTTATTTTGTGAGATTTTGTGTTTATTGTTGATTTATTGTCAATGCTTGCAATGTATCTTACATTTTGATAATTTGCTATGATTTGTCCCTGCCTTGAAAAGGTTACTATTTCTAAATAATAGGCAAAAGCGGTTACTAGCCCTAATAAAAGATTCATGAAACAAAGCAATTAATAAGTTTTTCCTGCCAATAAGTACTAGAAACAACAATTAGATGTTGTAGTATGCCGTAAAGAGGTAACGTATTTCTTTTACTTTTTCCACAATCACAAGACGTTACGTCGCAACAGTGATAGTTACAACAGCGACAACATGCGGCTCACGACAAGTAGTTCTGTGCTGTTATGGCCCTTGTACTGCATCGAGTTGGGCAGGCCTGCTCTAGACAAACTTGATGAGTAGGTACTGGCTAATCTGAAAGTTTTAGAGCACTGTGTTAGCTAGGGAATCGCAAAGGCATTGCAAACTTTTCTAGGTCATATTGTGCCGGTCTCCCCTATGTTTATTTCAACTACACATGTTGTGCTACAACAACAATATTGCTGAAAAAATCTCCACAAAGCTCTATTAGTTATATTTGGGGCACAAAGCTAACAGTCATCCACACAAGTTTATGCAAATGAAATGCAACGGCTGACTAAGTGGTATTACAGTTTTTTATTGCAACTATATACTGTAAGTAGACACAGCAAGTAGTAACTTCTTGCTTTATTCGAGTCATGGTTGAGCATATAAATCCCATGGATTATCACAACATTGTACAACTGATTGAACAAGAACTCATTAAATGCTGGATTTGCTACTACAAGGTAGTAATTTTTGCCTCATCATCACCACGACTTTTTACCTCATCATACTATTACCAAACTCAGCAATCCGTGTTTTTTCATGGCTGCCATCTATCACTAGTTGATCCACACCAAATGGAGACCAGTGCTAACATATCACACATCCAGAAATCATAGCATGCTATTATCCCACACTCATACCGAATGATGAATCGGTGTTAAGGTATTTCATGAAATCATACAACTCGGTCCAAGGACAAGAACATTAAAATAAAAATTTTCTGCATTTTTAACACTGGTTTTTTCACATTTTGATATTAGCACTAAAAAAATGAGATGAGCTTTACGGGTATACTGTTGAATATATGCAGAGCTAAATCAGAGTATGTGGTTGAATAACGTGTTAGTTTACTAACGTACTCAAACTTAGCCATGTAGTAAGTAATGCTAAATAAGTAGTAGTCAAGGACTACTATAGGAAAGAACATGCAGAGATGATTTTCTGACTTCGCTAGCAAAGGCTATTGAATTTGAGCATTGAAAAGACAAGACTTCTGCTGAGTGTAATAAGAAGGTTTGTTAATGAATAGATATTTATAAAATTGCGTTAACTGAGTGTATTTACGTAATAATGGCTATTGAATTTTTGTACGATTGTAACAACACCAATTCTTTTGACAAGAAAATTTTGTGAAAGAAGCAGGCAAAGTGGAGCAGCTGGTCAGACATTATGACTTCAACGTTTTCACTAAAATCAGTCATTTGAAACAAATTAAGATTGTTGAGCAATAACTTCTAGAAACTCTTTTACTAAACGTTTTTTTTCACAACTTATAAATATGTATTTGCAAAGGTAAGAACAAGTAAGATAATGTATGGAGGTACCGCCAACTGGGGTGACTTTGTTCATTGCGGGGTGACTTTGTTCAGGTTTGATTAAGCATCAGACATGAGCAAAATCCAGAGTTGGAATGGAGCCAAAAGCGCAGCTTGACTAGCACTTAGCAGTTCTTTAATTATTTTGCTTAAAGTCAGCTAGTTATATTCGCCTATCGGTATTACTTTGGTATTTTACTTTCAGTTTAATTAATTAGTCCTGAGCTTACTTTTATTTTGCCAGTAATTTCTACTGATTGTTTGGTAATGCCAAGACATTACCGAAGAAAAATTTGTTCAAGAAATTATAAAACTACCAATACTGATAAAACTGTCGCTAGAGCTCTTAGAGACATTACATCTGGATCAATGTCAATTCGAAAAGCCTCCGAACATTACCGTGTTCCATTTGGCACTCTTCAAAATAGGAGTAAAGGCATTCATTCAAAAAAAGCGGGTGGACAAAGGGGATTGACTGACAGATGCAAAAAACAAATCGTCGTGACTATTGATGTCTTAACAGAATGGAAGGTACACCCTTGTGCAAATTAATCTGAACACTCCTCAAATCAATTAAAAAATTCAGTATTTCTTTGAACAAAGCATTTTGTTTAGTCACAATGCATATTTTTTGCCACAAATCAGTTGTAATTGAGGTGATGCTATTCCTTAAAGGTGACAAATGCATTTGGAAAGGTAAACCGTAAAATTATAAAAAGTTTAGATGATCTTTCAATGCACAAAAAGTGTACAATTTTCTTTAATTTCACCTAAACATTGACCTTTTTTACAGATTGTATATACTATTCTTTATCAGAAATAAAATATCTTGCTGAAACTGTTGCTTAGAGTGGGTGTATCATGGATATTACTCCAAGAAAACGAGCTAAGATCGTTACACTTCGTGAGCACACCACAATCTCTAAAAGAAAAATTGCTGAAACTGTGGGCGTCAGTTTAGGGTCCGTCAGCAGCATCCTTAAACGAAAAAGAGAAACTGGAAATGTTGAGGTTCAATGAAAAGGAAGGTGTGGAAGAAAAAGAAAAACTACCAAACGCTATGATTTGACTCTTTTACGCAAAAGCAAATTGAATCCACGGAAAACCAGTGAAGAATTGAAGAGGGATATGGATGACAGTGGTATGCATGTGTCTTCATCTACCGTTCGACGACGATTGCTGGAGAAAGGAAGGAAAGCGAGAAGACCAAAAAAGAAGCAACTGTTAACACAAAGACTGGTCTGAAGATGATTGGAGCCGTGTCCTCTTTTCGGATGAAAGTCATTTTTTTGTTCAGGGATTCAATCCTAAATTCATTCACTGTTCTCCCAACGAGAAGCTGCGTGAAGAACATTTTGTGCAAACAGTAAAGCACCCAGACAAAAAGATGTTCTGGGGTTGCTTTTCTATTAATGGACCTGGATCGCTTGTGCCGGTCAAGGGTATGATGAACAGCAAAGCTTATTTGCCAATCATCCAAAGAAAAGTTTCCACAGAATTGTCAAAACTCCACCCACAGGCCATTTTTCAGCAGGACTCTGCACCCTGCCACAAGGCTAAAATCATAACAAATTGCTTAAAAAAAATGAAAATAACAGTACTGGCTTGGCCAGGGAACTCGCCAGACTTAAATCCCATAGAAAACTTGTGGTCGATTGTTAAAAATCGCCTGAAGAAGATGGATTGCACCACTAAAATCAAGGTAATTGAGGCTGTAATTCATGTTTGGTTCCATGATGAAGAAATCAAAAAAATTTGCAAAACCTTGGTTTTATCTATCAACAAACGAGTGAAATCAGTGCTAGAGAATAAAGGTGGACATATTAACTATTGATTATTTCAGAAACAGCTTGTACTTTCGTTATTTTTAAAATAAAACGAAAACTTTCAAAAATTGACTCTTTTTTGCAAGTGTTCAGATTAATTTGCACAAGGGTGTACCTCTTGGCGGTTTAGAGATTTGTCAATTAGTGAAGTCCTATTTTGATGCACGTGGAGTCACAGATTCTTCTTTTAAGAATAACTTTCCCGGTATTGATTGGCTGAATGGCTTTATGCAACGGCATAAACTCACACAAAGAATGAGTGATAACGTTGAAAGCAGACGAGATGAGGTAAATTCTGAAACAATAATGGAGTATTTCGACAATCTTGATGTCACCCTGGAAGGAGTTGAGCCTCAAAATATATACAACTATGATGAGACAAACATTACTGACGACCCGGGCGTCAAGAAAGTGATTGTACGGAGAGGTCTGCGTAGAGTTGAGAGAAAAGCAGACCACTCAAAGCAGTCGATCAGTGTCATGTTTTGTGGAAATGCCGTGGGGGAATACCTTCTCCCTATATAAGTCTTGTCTACAAGGCCAAAAATACCTACTCCACATGGGCCGAGGGTGGTCCAATAGGCGCTGGTTATGAGGCTACATCGAGTGGCTGGTTTGACTCCAAAACTTTTCAGATCTGGTTTGTGACAATTTTTTTGGCGAACGTTGTAAGCAAGCCTGGAGTTAAAGTGCTTATAGGAGACAACTTACCATCTCATTTTTCTCCCCAGGTTATTGAAGAAGCCCAAAGAAACCACATCAGATTTGTAACTATGCCCCCGAATTCTACACATCTTTGCCAGCCACTAGATGTGGCAGTATTTGGACCAGCAAAGCATATCTGGAGGAAGATGCTCGATCTCGGGAGAAAAAACACCCAAACAAAAGGATTGATTCCTAAAAGTCAGTTTCTTTCTATGCTTAAGCGATTGTGTGAGAGTTTTCAGCCCAGAAACTTGGTGGCAGGCTTTCATGGCACAGGGCTTTTATTCTTGGACTGAACACAAGTGCTTAAAAGAATTCCTGGCATGAACATAGATCCAGGTGGCGAAGATACCAACGCTGTGTTTAATGACTCAGTGATGGATATGCTGCGTACTCACTGTGGTTCTGATGCAGCAAGACAAAATCCACACCGACGAGGACGGAAGATTATTCCAGGGAGGCCAATTAGCAATACCCCCATTACCACAGCATCAATGCCTGTGAGCAACCAACCTGGTTGCAGTTCCTCACACCAGCCCCACACCGGTTCTACTGGCACATCTTCCAAAGCTTCTGCAAAAGAGTGGATTTGCTCTGAGTGTCATGAACCATGGGAAGGAGACAATAGATGGATAGTTTGCGACAAATGTTCCAAACAATACCATCTACATTGCTCTGGAATTTAATATCCAAAACATCAGTATTATTCACGTAATATTGAAAGCATGGATTTTGTGTGTGAAGATTGTACAGAAAAATAAATTCATGTGATTTGTTTATTTTCGTGCTTTTTTGTTTACAAGTACCAGTGTTCTGTGAATTGTTTCTCACTGCAGGCTATGATTTGCTGTATTGATTTACTTGTGATTACTGATACCCCTTGTATAAATTTTTTATGCCCTGTGTGATTTGTTGTTTACCAATGGACCTGTGGTTGTTTTTTTGCTGCTTGGTTTATTTGTTTGCTTGTTTATCACCATAGATTACATGTTTAGTCCTACTCACTGGTCTATGATTTTTGCTTAGCCTATAGGCTATTGTGCTTTTAATTCGTTTACTGCAAGTATTACACAGCTAGATCACTAGCATCAAAATAATTTGTGATAATGGCTTATTGTGCTCATTACCGTTCAGTTATGCAAACCAGACAGACAAAAAGACATATAACGTTTTTTCACTTTACTGACGATATAGGTACATTATGCTCTCGTCAAAAAAAAACACCAAAGACAATAAATGATTTTCTTGGCTCTAAAGACCTGAATGAAATCTAAATGCAAAAAGGTCTCCACTGCCTACTAGATGGTTTTCTTGGTTCCAAAGAACCGAAGATTAAAAAAAGATCCTCAGATGTCACAAATCACACTTTAATTCAGGCGATGATGCCCTCGGGTGCGGAGCTCCCAAAGTGCGGGGTGCCTTGCGCTTTCCAAAATTGCCATTTGGTAAATCCGGTCCTGCTCTTGCTTTAAATTAAAACATTAGTGGTTAATTTCCTTCAATATTTGAAAAAAGTATATTTTTGGTCCCTTACAACTTTTTAAGACGAAAAGTGATCAAACTCACTCCATAGCAGAGGTTAGTATGATCACACATTAGGTTTGCTGATGTGATCAAGGTCACCCCAGGTCGGGGGTGACTTTGATCAGACAGAAGATGGCACTAAGCTGCTGAAGCATGGCATCACACGAAAAAAGCAATGTGTCATTAAAGAGGTTGGACCTCAAGTGCAACAATCAGACCAGTTCGCCAGGTGAGTGACAAACAGGCTAGTAAGTAAGATTGGAGGAAGTTATACGGGTGATCAAAGTCACCCTGGTTGACGGTAATATATCTCTTAGTCTGGCAAAGCCGATGGGGTCGGCTTTTCGCTAAAGAATCGGCTATAACTAGTTTGTAGTACAAAAGTTTCTGCGTCTCAGAGCTATTGATTACTGTCTAGGAAAGGAGTAAATTGTAGGCATACCTACAGCTTGATGAACAATCTCATTTTCTGATTGGACGATATATGCAAAAGCCGATCCAATCGGCTTACATTATTCATTCTGAACTCGTCATTCTGACTGCTGTGATATTCCTTGTACTGGTGTAACCATTGTTATAATCGATTGAGTATCCCCCTAACTCTCTACAATACATACTAGACACTTCTTTTCTTAAATTTTTGTGTTGTGAAATGGCAGAAGTGACAGACAGTGACATTGAAGCTGCTGATGAATTACTAAATTTACAACATGATGAAATTGATGAACTTCAAACAGTAACTCTTGACGATTGGATGGATCCTGTTCAACATACAATTCCCAATTTCCAAGGTCAGTGTGGATTACAAATGACCATTAGTAATGAGGATATTTTATCTCCGATCTCCTTATTCAATCTCTTTGTGACAGAAGACATGATTGAAAATGTTGTTTTAGAGACTAATTCATATGCATCAAAATTCTATTCCAAAACTCTTCATGAAAACCCTCGAGAATGGTACTTTCTGACACCTCGAGAATTTAGAACTTGGCTAGGTTTAGCAGCTTTTAACAGCCTCCATCCATATCCTCGTGTATCGAATTACTGGTCAACTGAATATTGCTTTGAGATGAGGCAAATCCCTGCAACAATGTCCCTGCGAAGATTTGAACAAATCAAGCGATTTTTGCATCTTTCATCAGTGGATACTGCCACAGATCCTTTAGCTAAATTTAGACCTTGGACTGATGGTCTCCTTTACAACTGCAAGCGGGTTTATTATCCCTCAAGGCATTCATCAATAGATGAAATGGATATTTCCTTTCAAGGACGGTGCCGGTACAAAAGCAGAATCAAGTACAAGCGAGCTGGAGATGGTTTCTTGGTGTATGCACTTTGCGATGCTCTTAATGGATACACTTATTCATTTCAGTTTTCCTTTGACACAACAATCCAGAAAATTCAACCACAAGAAG
Organism: Trididemnum clinides; assembly: GCA_963675345.1. NCBI lineage: Eukaryota > Metazoa > Chordata > Ascidiacea > Aplousobranchia > Didemnidae > Trididemnum > Trididemnum clinides. The sequence continues at coordinate 27,458,776 of OY776298.1, read as the reverse complement.
GCAAAGTTGCTAATGCTGTTTACAACTTGGTGTCCCAATTGGAAGCGAAATGGCACATTATTGTAACTGATAACCTGTACACTAGTGTTCGTCTAGCTGAGAATTTATTGAAAGATGAACAGCTGTTCATTGGAACTTGTCGACCAAATCGTGGTTTCCCAGCTTCCATTTTTATGAAAAAACCAAAGACAAAAGCTGAACAGGAAAGAATGAAGGCGGCCTTACATTTCAAGTCCAAAAACGGTGTTCTAGCTGTTGCTTATTATGACAATTCGCCAGTTCATTTTCTCTCAACAGCTCATTCTTCTGCTTTTCTCGTTGATGTTCCTAAAGAAATTTTTGTTAAAGACAACCAGGGAAAATACAAAAAAGAGACAAAAACAATTCAACGTCCAAATGTTACCCACGATTACAACAACTGGATGAATGGTGTAGATGTTGCTGACCAGTTACGATTAAACTATGATTCCAAATTGAAGAGCAATAAATATTGGCATAGTATTTTTTGGTGGGCTTTTGACACAGCAGTAACCAATGCATTCATACTTCATAAGAGAGAGTGCCAACAAAGAACTTTAACAGAAATGACACACATGTCTTTTCGTGCAAAACTGGCAGAACAATTGATTGGTGGAAATCTTCAAGGTATTCGTTCAGCAGGCTCCTCAGGATCCAAACGTGCTTCCGCCACAGCAGCAATTCAGAAGCCAACTGCAGTACGTTTACTGGGTACGCATCTAATCAGACCAGTCCATGGATCAAATGCCAAGCACACACCAGAGAGAGATTGTGTTCACTGCAAAAAGTCAGGTGCTGGTAGAAAGAGAACAGTTTATGAATGTGCTACATGCAATGTTGGGTTACATGCAGATTGCTTTGAAGCGTATCATACTGCTCCATAACATTACATTTTGTTTGATAACATTTGGACATTATTTTGTTGTATTACATGTTAAATAAATCAGCTTCAAGTAGAATTTTATGTCACTTTTTAGCAAAGCCGATACCATCGGCTTAATCTCAGCCAGACCAAGATATAAAGTGATATGCAATTTGCAAAAAATCAAGTTTGTCTTTTTATAATTGTATTAAAGTATGTAAAGGAGTTATAGTTTGTTTTAGGATATTTATTTAGATACAAAACTTTGCCAAATCTGTCACAGCAAAATTGATTACAAAAATTACAATGCCAAATAAGTGTGGTATCGTAAATTGCAATGGCAACTACAATGGGCATAACAAATGTTGTGTTTTCAAATCGCCTAAAGAAGAGACAGACGAAAACAATAGCTGAATATCCTGGCATCTTGTAAAAATTTTATTGTGCAAAATTTTTTATCTGTGAAAGACATTGGTCTTCAAACACCCCACATGTCAAGCTACCTGGAGGACTTACTCGACCAGATGTTTCATCACGCATATTTAACGTTCCTACATCTTGTTTACTAACTCTAAAGCCAGCACCTCACAAACCCAAGCAGGAGGACAAGCAAGTGAATTTTTTTTGAAGATAAAATCCCTTCCTTTTGTGATTTCTTCCTACAGAAAAAGTTGAAAAAATACAATAAATCAATCGCAACTTTATTGAAGGATAAATTTGTGTGCATTTTCATGTCAAAAGATTTTGAGGAGTATCATTTATCAGTGACTGTGCACAATAAGTTTATTCTGTACTCTCCACTAACTTTTTTGGCTTTTAAAAATGGTAATAGTGTTTTGTTGGGAAAAATATTAAATTGAAACAATAGCCTAAACTTTTATGCACAATTTTTTGAAGCTGTACACGCTGCTTACTTGGCTAATAGAGCCATTTAAGTTAAAATTGACAGAAAGATTTTAACCATGCATGCTATAAGACTGAGACGAGGAATAACTGAAAAAGCCAAATTGCAAATTGTTAGTCTGTACAAACATGATGAATATTCTAGAATGCTACCTGGAGCAAAAAAGTAGGTGTAGGAAGAGGACACTACCATCAAAAACATCTTCTTTTATGCACTTCAAAGAGTTGTAAGCTGCATTTCAGCTTCAATGTCCTTTCACTACAGTTGGACTTTTTGAGTTCAAACCAAATGGTGTAAACATAATGGTGCATCATTGCACTGACTGTCCAGGTGAAGACCCTCTGGTAAATCTTTTAAGGAATTTATTTGAAGAAATCAATAATGATTTTATTCAACTTCAACTATTAGAATCAACAGACCGAGCTCAAATTGTTACAGAGACTTTGCCAAAGGTAGATGATCATAAGAAAAGTGTGGCAAAATAAAAGAGAGCAATTTAACTCCTAATTCTTTCATTTAAAAATCCCAATCACAGTATTTGAAACATCAAATAGAGCATGTTAGTGAAAATGAATTGCTGGTTTTTTCTTTTCGAGTTTGCAGAAAACTGAAAATTTGTAATTAAAGATGGAATTCAAAGCTTTTGTTGGAGTATTGCACAATACATCATGTTATGTTTCTAAGACTTGTTTGTGACGTGTATGTCCATTTTGTTACATACAGTTTACAAGATAGCAAGTTTCTAATGTTTGGAGTAATGTGATGCAAAGCAATAAACATAAATTACAGAAGCAAGTTTAAAACACTCTATTGCTCAATGAATTTCCACAGAGTTGTTCTAGTAATGTCACTAAAAAATTTGTATCTTCAAAAAACGGTCAGTTTATGGTAATCACTTGCTTGCTTTATATTCGTAAAAAGTTTGTTGAAATCTAATGTATTCTTAATTACATTGGAGTAAAAAAAGCTATAAAACTTCATTTAACTTGTGGTAAATTTCTTCCTTTTCCAAAGACTCTTTCAATGTAAGGGAGATATCAGTCATAGTACCGTATACAAAATCCCATGTCATTACCGCAAGTCTACAGGCATTGACCACACAAAATGGGATGTAAAGTCATGATTAAACAAGCACTAGAGAGCTATCAAATTGCAAAGACCTGAGAAATCTCCTCTCAGTGAACACTTTATTACTTTTAATCACAGAACATATTGAAATTGAACCACAATCTTAAAAAGACTGAAAAAGAAACTATTTGAAATGTCTTTTTGCAGAAATTTTTGCTTATCAGCAAAAAGTAGCATGTCATAAACAGAAACGATGATAAAACCTTGCACTTGGTGAGCAAGAAATTAATATGACAAGAGAACTTACTGCTGCTCCAATATCGTTGTTGTTACCACTACTTGTTGTTTTGTATTCTATTTTTACGTTGTGGCTTGCTTTGATTCAAACCAGCACCATTATTTCTAGCTAAATTTTACCATTCTCACCATTCCATAGTTGTTTTTTGTTTAAATGATAAGGTCACACTATGCCTAACCCATAGCAATCACCACGTAACTGGTGCAAGATTGAGTTTGCCTTCTATGACAAAAGTAGGGTAACAAAACGCTAAGTAGTAAAAAAAACAACGGAGTATAAACTCTTTGCATTTTGTGTTGTTGTTATTTTACATCTAAATGAAAATGGTACGTAATCTTAGCATAACTGAGGCTTTGAAGTTTTTTCATGATATTTCTTCTGATGCTTTAGATCAGTGTTTCCCAACGTGGGCGGTATCGCCCCCTTGGGGGCGTTGGAGACTTGCAAGGGGGCGCTGTGAGCAATTTCTTATTTGAGGGGGCGCTGAACACACATAAGGGGGGCGTTATAAAAATGCTTATAAAAAATAAAATAATGATATATAAAATACATTACATACTACAATTCTACGTGTTATCACAAGAAACAATTGTACAGAAGAATATATAATCTACTGTATTTTTCCAATTTCTACCTCGTTTTGCTGCGTCTGCTGTATGTAGGCAATAGGCACCAATCAGTTCATTACAGTTCAGTTGCTTACACTCTTAGTTAGACCCCGTGTGTTCGTGACGGTGGCATATGTGTGTAATATTGTCACAAAATATCATATTAATTCGTTAGATTTCTTGTCATTGCTCGCTTTTCTGCTGATGCTTTTGTTTTTGTATATTTCGTATTGTTAAATGCATTGCTAGCAAGATTAGTCTTAGCCTACTACAGCTGCCTTTTTTCTTTGCAAAAACATGTACGCTTTTATGACGTAACAATCCAGCTTGTTCGCTTGTTCGAGTAACCTCTAAATTTTGACGCTATTTATAGTCATTCGCTATAACTAATTTACTAGAGCTTTCTTTTGTTCTAGCATTTTTGCTTTAGTTTTATTTGGAAATCTGGAAGTTTCTTGGGTCATGTGATAATTTTCTATAAATATCGTAGCTGCGCATGAAAAAAAACACATAGAGAGGGATGGGAAGTGAAAAGAGGTGAAAAATGGAAAAGTATTATCGCATTTGTTAATAGCCTATCGTTGTTGAAGAATTTGAAGCGGTTATTTTAAGCAATAGTGCTTGTACATTAAAATCGATACTGAAGTGAAATATTTTTGTTGTGAAAAGTCAAAAACTGTTAAAGCTGTAATATAACATTGTTGAATTTAAAAAGAAGCGTAAATAATCTAACTGGAAGAGACCTTAGATTGTTAAAGAATTACTTAAATTAAAAGAAGCAATAGGGCAAAAGAGTTTGTCCTTAATAAATTGAGAGTTTTAAGTAAAGCTACGCATAGAATTTCGACTTACCTTGAAGCCTACGTGAAGCGTATTTCAGACACAATCTAAGAGTAATATATTTTTAGCCAAAATAAATAAGACGTCACACACGCCCTAACCACCCCCTGTTAAGGTTTGTGACAAATATGTTGCTCGCGCTTTTATTCACATAGAATTAGTAAATTAGTTTTGGACTTAAATAATATTTACAAACATTATAGAACCTATCGAACATTTGTGAACATTTTCAATATATCATTTTTACATTTAGTTAATGAGAATTTTAACCAAGGAATATACATGAATAAGCAAATTTTAACTGAGCTACGGCATTAGTAAATTTACAAATTTTGGTGCTATTTAACCAAATTTTGTGTATCTTTTTAAAATTAATGCATAAATATTATTAATACTACAAGAATAATTGTTCAAAAATAATAAATAATTTTTCAATTTATTTATTTTGAGGACTTTTCCATTTTTAAAATACTATTCACAGACGTAAATTTAAATTTTAAATTGATCTTGTGATATTCACACAGAATTAATATATTTTCAATATATTGAATACTATTAACTTGTTCAAAAAAGATCTTTTTCATATTTTAAAAATCAAACAGCTATTATTTATAGACAATTTAAATAACATTATTAGTAATAATGTTACTATTGGTTATGTATCTAATTATGTCGCTATCACTACGGTCACGTATTTTATCAATGTTTTGTATAACTGTTAAACTTATTTTCAGTAAATATATTTAACCATAATAATGACAGATAACACGCTCAAAAAAAAGTGCAGACAATATAACGTGGAATATCTTAAGTATGGATTTATCAGTTCTCCTAATAATAAACAACTGCCGATGTGTCTTCTATGTCAAAAAGTGTTCACCAATGAGGCAATGAAGCCATCCAGACTTTCTGAGCACTTTAAAAAGATCCATCCTGGCAATGAGAAAAAACCTTTGTCATACTTTCAAACATTGCGAAATAAATTTGAGAACAGAAATACCATACCTTTTTTTGCGACGAAGCAGTCACAAAAAAATGACGATGGACTTATTTGTTCCTACAATATCTCCAAAATGATTGCTAAGTCAGGAAAACCTCACATAATTGGAGAGCAACTTATTTTGCCAGCGATAGAGGAAGTTTTGCGTACAGTAGTGCATCATGCTTCACCCAGTACAATAACGAAAGCAATTCCACTTAGTAATAATACTGTACAGAGAAGGATTGACGAAATGGCGTCGAATATAGAAGAAACATTGTGTGGAATACTTAAAACTCAAAAATTTGGTTTACAGCTTGATGAGTCTACACTACCAGGTAATGAGGCTCTTCTTTTGGCATATGCTCGTTTTATTAAAGATGAGAATGTTGCACAGGAACTGCTGTTTGCGAAAGAACTCGAAACGGATACTAGAGGTGTATCTATTCTTAATGTAGTTAATCAGTTCTTTAAAGACAAAAATATCCCCATGAACAATATTGTTGCTTGTGCAACAGACGGTGCTCCTGCATTAACAGGTAAATACAAAGGTTTCCTTGCATGCTTAAAGAAAGCTGTACCATGCGTTTTTACAGTACATTGCATAATTCATCGGCAACATCTCGTTGCCCGAAACTTGAGTGAACAGCTTCATAAATCTCTTAATGCTGTTATTAAATCAGCAAATAGAATAAAGTCTCAACCCCTAAATTCCCGGATGTTTGGACAACTTTGTAACAGCAACGATGAAGAATTTGATCGTCTTTTATTGCACACTGAAGTGAGGTGGCTGTCAAAAGGAAATTGTTTAAAACGATTCTACTCTCTTTTCAAGAGCGTGGTGCAGTTTCTCAATGAAAATAATTGTGATGAATTGAGCGATTATCTCTTAGCACACAAAAGAGACATTGCCTATTTGGTAGATTTATTCACCATATTCAACGACCTTAATTTGCAATTGCAAGGTAGTAATTTAAATCTTATTCAAGCAAGTTCTAAGATTTGTACATTTATAAATAAGCTAATCTTATTCAAGAATAATATTGGCCGCCGGAATCTAAATCAATTTCAGACACTTAATGAACTAGAATCGATAGAAAATGATAATTGTGATGGCTCAAATCTGTCGGATGATCACCTCTTGATCTATTGCGATCATTTAGAAACGCTGCACAAGGATATGAGCTGTAGATATCAAGATATTATAAACATGAAGGTACCGGACTGGTTTCTACAACCATTTACAGATAGCTGTATGAATGAAACAGATATTGAAATACAAGAAGAGTTGATTGCTTTAAAAAATGACTTCGAATTGAAACCTCTCTTCAAGCAATCATATCAACAATTTTGGTTACAAAAAGAAATCCCTGAAAGATATCCTAAGTTGTGGGAAGAAGTTAAAATTTATTTCATAGCATTTCCAACTACATACTTGGCTGAACAAGGATTTAGTGTTGTCACTCAGCTACTGACGAAACAAAGAAATCGATTGCAAATCGCTGAAAGAGGAGACTTAAGGTTGATTTTGAGTAATATTGAACCGAGAATAAGAGAATTAGCATGCAAACACCAAATTCAGCCGTCACATTAAATATAGCAACTGAGATTAGATAGGATAAAGTTAAAGAATCAATTTTTTTCAGTGAAACTTAGTTTTTAGTAAATTTTTTTTTTCAAGGCGTAATTTTATGTTATTTTATTTATTCGTTCGTTGTTTTAAATTAGTTGGAACTTCCGCTTTTTAGTTATTACTGATTGAGGTTGTGTTTTTGATTCGTTTGTTGCTTTTAGTGTTAAGCGTTTTGAATGGGCATTTTTTTATTTTTGATGGAAATACAATATGTATATTTTATTGACATTCTTTTGTTTCTCCTTAATTCGTGCAATCAACATATTGCTAGCTGCTAGCTTACTAAATATACATTCATAAGATATTAGTGACGATTAGTAAGTAATTTTATTTTCAAAACGTGCGTAGTAATTTGTGCATAACATTTGAAAGTTGGGGGGGCGGTATGAATTTTTTTTAAGAACAAGGGGGCGCTATAATAAAAAAGGTTGGGAAACACTGGTCTAGAAGCTATCATTTATTAAGAAAAACGTCTATATTTGACTACGATAAAAAAATAAGACTTTGATAATTAAAATGGACGTCCCTCCTACCTCAAGCCAAGCCCTTCTTAAGTGGTGCGCCTTATACAATATGAGGAATGATTTCTTAAAGGATCCTACTTCCCCGACTGAACTTATAAACATGTTAACAATGAAGATGTGTAAAATAGAGGACTGTAATCCCGATTGGGAAACCCGAATACTCCCCATATTAAAACCTTACTTCCATAAGGAACAATATGGTGGCAAATAAATTTTTAAATGCATTATTATTGGCAAAACAGTACCTTTTTGTTGAAACTTTATCGCGAAAACATGAAATTGTGATTAAGCGACTTTATTAATCATTTAGTTAACATTGTACGATTAACTTGTAAAAATTATGCCTCTATAATGCAAAAACTTGAATGATTCCTGATCTTTGTGTAAGAATTATCATAAATAATAGAAAATGAATAGTGAATCACATATCGTGTCTGCAATAGTTTTATCTCGACTAAACGACAGCATCACCCAGTTGAGAACACAACAAAAAACGATATGTAATGATATGACAAACCTTCACATCTCCACGGACTTTACTATGATATTCAGTATGCCAGGATATCTAATAAGGCGCTATTTGATCCCTCTATTATCCTGGAAAAAGAACTGGATGCTATACATGAGCATTTGATATCGACCCTGAACCATTTACGTTCTCGACAAAAGAAAAGACTTTTGGACCTTCACTCCGAAATCTTTAACACTTTGACTGCCAAGCTATTTCTCGCAATGTTTCCCCTGAGGCCGTGGTGAAATTCGCGTAAATTTGGTGGCTTGCATAAGTGCAAGCCGCGGCTCCTGCATGAAATTGTGGCTTGCAAAGGTGCAAGCCATGGCCCCGTGAGGATGAAGTGTAGAATTTTTTTACGCTAGAGTCCATGGCTTGCATTATTGCAAGCCACTTTTTTTCTACATTTTTTAATATATTTCTTCTTTCCGACAAATTATAGGTCTATCCTACTCATCTTTTTATTCTTCTTCCATATCTTCAATTTTGCATCTGAAATTCTAACTAAGAAAGCAGTGAAAAAGTATCCATATGTCCACGAAAACAATTCAAAGACTGATTTTCTTGGTTGTCCCTTGCAAAATCATTACAAAAATTCGTTTGCGGTAACCATAAAGAGTTTCAAGTGCTGCAAGTCACGTGTCGAAGTGGCAAAGGCTAGAGAGACAGTATAGTGAGTGGTAAGGTGTGCTTGATTTTATCTTGTTTGATCTCTTGGTGTGTTGTATAGATGTTAGTACTGCATGCTGATCTGTCCTTTTTTAGGTTTATATAGGCCCAGGAGCAGAAAATGACTAAACGTAAATTAACACAATATGAGATAGAGAATTTGTTGAACGAAAGCGATTCTGAGTTCGATTCAGATGATTCTCTCGCAGACTGTGACTGGCTACCTGGAAATGCCCCTGGTGATGAAAGTTCTTCCGATGATGAGAGTTCTGAAAGTGATGACAGGATATTGTCTACTGCCCTTCAACCCCAGGTTCTAGACGAGGAAGAAGACGAGGCAGATGAGGCTGTGCAAGGTTCCGGTGATGACTGCTGGGGCGATTTTGCTGGACGACAGCAGTCTTTTCCCTTTTGTGGTCAAAAAGGTGTGCAGAGAAATGTTTCTCGTGAAAGCTCCCCGATGGACATATATCAACTTTTGATCAATGATGAAGTGATAAACCATATAGTCCTGGAAACCAACAGATATGCTAACCAAACAATAACTTCCAAGCCGCCTACAAAAAATTCGAGACTGTATAAATGGACTGACACTAACCCTGAGGAAGTTAAAAAATTTCTTGGTTTGGTACAATGGATGGGCCTAGTAAGACTTGGGACACTTGAAATCTATTGGGCAAAGCATGGAATCTACAAACAATGCATCCCTCGTCTTATTATGCCTCGAAATCGGTTTCAGGCATTGCTTAGCATGATCCATTTTTCAAACAATGAAGAAATCCAACAAGGAGACCGTCTTGCAAAGATCCAACCTTTGGTCGAGCTTTTGCAAAAGAATTTCCAGCATTTTTTTACACCAGACGAGGATATTGTCATTGATGAGACTCTTATTCCCTGGAGAGGAAGGTTGATTTTCCGGCAATACATCCCGAACAAAGCACACCGCTACGGGGTTAAATTATTCAAGTTGTGCTCAGTTGATGGCTACACGTGGGCTATGAAGATCTACTCAGGCAAATCAAGAACAGGAGAAAGAGAATTGGGATTAGCCAAAAATGTCTGCCTGGAACTTTTACAAGGTCTCCTGAACCAAGGAAGAACGCTCTACGTAGATAATTTCTACAGTAGCTACGAACTAGCACTTTGCTTGTTAGAGAAGCAAACCCACGTTGTTGGAACATTAAGAGCCAAGAAGAAAGGGATATCAAAAGAGGTTCTGGATGCCAAACTCAAAAGAGGGGAGGCTATTTCCCGAGAAGATGAAAACGGCGTGGTAGTGCTCAAGTGGAGAGACACTCGTGACGTGAGGATGCTAACAACAAAACATGCTCCAACAATGGTACCGATAAATCTGCCACAGAGCCAGACATCACCAGGACCACAAGCGAACCCCATGACCAACCAACCTTCAACCAGCGCCACCCCGGATCAGCCTCAATCATCTAACAGAAGACGTCGATCTCAAAAGACTACGGAAAAACCACTGCCAATCATCGCTTACAACAAAGCCAAAGCAGGAATCGACTTATCCGATCAGATGGCTTCGTATGTAACGACGATGCGGAAAGGTGTCAAGTGGTATAAAAAGTTAGGGATTGAACTGATACTGGGAGTAGCTGTGGTCAGTGTTCCCTTTAAACGCAAAAAAAGTGCGAATTTGCGAAAAAATGTCCGGCGGATTCGCACTGAAAATTTACCAATGCGAAAAATTTCCGGCGGTTTTTTGCAACTTTTTTCAGCAGAAACTTTTTCTAATTTTTCTGCAAAATTTTCATTCAATTGTTTTGTTTCTAATGCCTAGGAAATGTGAAAAAATTTCCTATTTTCAATCCTTTTTTGAGTGATAAAAATTTTTTTCTTTTGCTTCTGCCAACGGCAGCATTGTAGCGAATCCGATCTAAAGACGATGCTGAAAAAACAATGTTTGATGTTTATTACAAGGAAAGTCAACCTAGTTGGTTTCCAGCGGGCTACGTAATTAATATTATTTTAATGCTTTGAATGTTGTAAGTTAATTCATCCATTTATCTAAAGCTTTACCTTTGATATCTTGTTTTAGTTATAATATAAACGTTTTAATCACAAATGTTTTTGCAGGAAATGATAAATAAGTTTCGAGGCAAAGTAGGAACATAATCCATTGCACTTGGTGTACCAGATTAAATGGTGGAATGGAGTGGACAGAAATGAAATAAAATATGGACAGATTGACGAAATGAGAAAATAAATTTCAGCAAAATGAATTTTAATAAATTTTTATTGCACAACACATGACTCGTGATTTCGATTGGCCTTTTAGAATCTAGTGGCTTCTCTTATTAATTGAATTACAGTGAATATAGGCAATGAAGTAGTAGGCCGTAAAGCAAAATAAATAATTTAGGATAGAACATGCAGGGGCAGTTAAAACTTCAAAATATATCTATAAACGAAATATTTTGCCTCGCTTATCTAGTAAAATCCAACAAAAAAGAACGAGCATCATTCTTGTACAGGAATTTGACATTAACTACAACCAAATACTTTACGGCAATTTCCTCTATATGGCGCTAACAAGCTTGAAATTTCGCTCAATCATCTGCGTTAGATACAAAAACATAGAAGTCACGACTACTTCAAGTTTGCAAAGACTATCAGTACACGCTGATTGGGTTACAACCAAAACAATGTCATAATATCTGCTCAGTTTTTTAAAAAGATCGAGAAATGTTATTAAATGTTTGCCAGCGATTTATTTAATTATACTTCATGCTTTACATGTCCCGCAAAAATTGCGGGACATGTAAATCTGCTATTCTAATTATTTCAAAAACTGTCCACGATCCGCCGGACATCCAAACATAATCAATGTGATAGCAATGTCGCGTTGCAGATTTTAAACTATTGTAAATATTCAAAAAAACCGCCGGACATGTATATGTACCATCTAAATGTCTCCAATACTTGCCAGAATCCGCCGGACATGTAAATATAGTCGACAATATATTAACGCCGTATTGCAAAGCCTGTTTTTAACCACAATTAAATATTCAGAAAAAACACTGCCGGACACGTAAATCTTAAAGTTGTCAATGCCTTCAATACTTTCCAGAACCCGCCGGACAATTAAACATTCTCGACTTGTTGTTAACGTTGGGTTTGATATCAAGTTTTTACTCCTGTGAAATTTCAGATTAAAAACAGCTCATATCTATTTCGTTAAATAGCCTAACCCGCGCAATATCTGGCAAGCCCAACGAGTGTTGCAGGCACAACGAATTTTTACCACAAATTTTACTTTATATAATTTGTCTTGTCGTCATAACAAATAAGTTACGTCACAATTGTGGTAATCTTGGTAAAGTATTCTTTTCAAAGTACATCAACGCAACAGTTCATGCGGGAACTGAACCCGAAATCTCACGAAAAACCAGAAAAACTCTTAAAAACCAGCTCTTTATCGCCATGAAAAAGCAGTTCAGTTGCAAAGTTTCCAACTAGGATATTTCCCGGCTCGCCAATTAAACCATAGCAGTCAATTGCCCCACAGCTCTGTAATTACTATTTTTATGTCACGCTGCGCGTTAGTCGTGCTAATCACAATGAAGCGCTGTTACTACAATACATTTCGGTCTCTCTTCGCACGTGGAATTTACCCATTTTTAATTTGCATAAATCCACCGGACATATGCCCTTAATCTACTTGAGGTTAATGTTTGTTATATGCTACAGATCTTATTCTAGGCCAGTGAAGCCTTAAAAAAACCGCCGGACATCAACACATAAGTTTTCAACCTTAACGCGTTTCCAGAGTAAAATGACAATTGTCGTAGGCGGCAATCGCTCTCTGTGTGGGTAAAACCACATTTGTTGTTTTAATGCCACTGCTCATAGCACAATTAAATCTGCCTGGACGACTTGCATTGTTTGCACATCGGATTATTAACAGTGTTTGCAATGGATTGTAAAAAGAGGGGACTTGCTTTGTTTACAATGGATTACAAGTAACAATGAAACAAAATATTTATATCATATAAATTAAAATTTTTTGCATTGATGTAACATGCCAAATTTATCTCTAAGTTCTGTGGTAAAATTGCACAAGATTGTCAAACACTATGCTTGTGCAAAGCTGGAACCAGCCGAATTACGTACATTCAAATTTTTACCGTTGTTATTTAGAACTCAATCATAATTTACATCTCTTAGTTCCGACTTACCTGATATGAAATATTTTTCGAAACATTGGCAAATGTTTAGATAATAAATTAACAGCTACAGTTTCATTCGAACGCAAACACTGTTATCTAGATAACTTCCAAACTAAGCTGAGTCACGAATTTTGCAAAACAACTCCATTCATTATCATATGGCTTTTTTCAACGACTGGGTTCCGAAAAGTTGGCTAGTCCTTCTGTATTGTTTGTTGATGCGGGCACATAAAACCGTAATTATTCTACAAATTGAAAGCACGATACAGTTAAAGATACAATAAATGGTATATGCATGAAACATTAATGCTTGTTTTGACATATGCACCTGATGATCAAAACGGTTTTACGTAAAAGCATCAGAACAATTGGCATGGTTGCTTTTTAATTCCGTCAAGATTCGGGGGAAAAAAACGCCGGACATTTCAATCTACAGCATTCAAATGCATTGGAAATTGATCAGAAGCCGCCGGACAACTAAACATATTTCACTTTAAATTTTTCGCATGGCTACTTTGTAATTCGATCAAGATTCGAGAAAATAAAACGCCGGACATTTCAATCTACAGCATTCAAATGCATTGAAAATTGATCAGAAACCGCCGGACAACTAAACATGTTTGACTTTAAATTTTTCGCATAGTTACTTTGTAATTCGGTCAAGATTCGAGAAAATAAAACGCCGGACATTTCAATCTACAGCATTCAAATGCATTGAAAATTGATCAGAAACCGCCGGACAACTAAACATGTTTGACTTGAAATTTTTCGCATAGCTACTTTTTAATTCGGTCAAGATTCGAGAAAATAAAACGCCGGACATTTCAATCTACGACATTCAAATGCATTGGAAAGTGATCAGAAACCGCCGGACAACCAAACATATTCGACTTGAAATGTTTTGCATGGCTACTTTTTAACCCGATCAAGATTCGGGAAAATAAAACGCCGGACATTTCAATCTACAGCATTCAAATGCATTTAAAAGTGATCAGAAACCGCCGGACAACTAAACATGTTTCACTAGATATTAACGTGCCGTTTCACATGGCTACTTTTTAACACGGCGAAGATTCGAGAAAATAAAACGCCGGACATTTCAATCTACAGCATTCAAATGCATTGGAAAGTGATCACAAACCGCCGGACAACTAAACATATTTCACTTTAAATTTTTCGCATGGCTACTTTTTAATTCGATCAAGATTCGAGAAAATAAAACGCCGGACATTTCAATCTACGACATTCAAATGCATTGGAAAGTGATCAGAAACCGCCGGACAACTAAACATATTTCACTTTAAATTTTTCGCATAGCTACTTTTTAATTCGGTCAAGATTCGAGAAAATAAAACGCCGGACATTTCAATCTACAGCATTCAAATGCATTTAAAAGTGATCAGAAACCGCCGGACAACTAAACATTTTTGACTAGATATTAACGTGCCGTTTCGCATAGCTACTTTTTAATTCGATCAAGATTCGAGAAAATAAAACGCCGAACATTTCAATCTACAGCATTCAAATGCATTGGAAAGTGATCACAAACCGCCGGACAACTAAACATGTTTGATTTGAAATTTTTTGCATGGCTGCTTTTTAATTCGGTCAAGATTCGAGAAAATAAAACGCCGGACATTTCAATCTACAGCATTCAAATGCATTTAAAAGTGATCAGAAACCGCCGGACAACTAAACATGTTTCACTAGATATTAACGTGCGGTTTCGCATGGCTACTTTTTAACACGGCAAAGATTCGAGAAAATAAAACGCCGCACATTTCAATCTACAACATTCAAATGCATTTAAAAGTGATCAGAAACCGCCGGACAACTAAACATGTTTCACTAGATATTAACGTGCCGTTTCACATGGCTACTTTTTAACACGGCGAAGATTCGAGAAAATAAAACGCCGGACATTCCAATCTACAGCATTCAAATGCATTGGAAAGTGATCACAAACCGCCGGACAACTAAACATGTTTCACTAGATATTAACGTGCGGTTTCGCATGGCTACTTTTTAACACGGCGAAGATTCGAGAAAATAAAACGCCGGACATTTCAATCTACAGCATTCAAATGCATTTAAAAGTGATCAGAAACCGCCGGACAACTAAACATGTTTCACTAGATATTAACGTGCCGTTTCGCATAGCTACTTTGTAATTCGGTCAAGATTCGAGAAAATAAAACGCCGGACATTTCAATCTACAGCATTCAAATGCATTTGAAAGTGATCACAAACCGCCGGACAACTAAACATGTTTCACTAGATATTAACGTGCCGTTTCACATGGCTACTTTTTAACACGGCGAAGATTTGAGAAAATAAAACGCCGGACATTTCAATCTACAACATTCAAATGCATTTGAAAGTGATCACAAACCGCCGGACAACTAAACATGTTTCACTAGATATTAACGTGCCGTTTCGCATAGCTACTTTGTAATTCGATCAAGATTCGAGAAAATAAAACGCCGGACATTTTAATCTACAACATTCAAATGCATTTGAAAGTGATCACAAACCGCCGGACAACTAAACATGTTTCACTAGATATTAACGTGCGGTTTCGCATGGCTTTTTTTTAATTCGGTCAAGATTCGAGAAAATAAAACGCCGAACATTTCAATCTACAGCATTCAAATGCATTGGAAAGTGATCACAAACCGCCGGACAACTAAACATGTTTGATTTGAAATTTTTTGCATGGCTGCTTTTTAATTCGGTCAAGATTCGAGAAAATAAAACGCCGGACATTTCAATCTACAGCATTCAAATGCATTTAAAAGTGATCAGAAACCGCCGGACAACTAAACATGTTTCACTAGATATTAACGTGCGGTTTCGCATGGCTACTTTTTAACACGGCAAAGATTCGAGAAAATAAAACGCCGCACATTTCAATCTACAACATTCAAATGCATTTAAAAGTGATCAGAAACCGCCGGACAACTAAACATGTTTCACTAGATATTAACGTGCCGTTTCACATGGCTACTTTTTAACACGGCGAAGATTCGAGAAAATAAAACGCCGGACATTCCAATCTACAGCATTCAAATGCATTGGAAAGTGATCACAAACCGCCGGACAACTAAACATGTTTCACTAGATATTAACGTGCGGTTTCGCATGGCTACTTTTTAACACGGCGAAGATTCGAGAAAATAAAACGCCGGACATTTCAATCTACAACATTCAAATGCATTTAAAAGTGATCAGAAACCGCCGGACAACTAAACATGTTTCACTAGATATTAACGTGCCGTTTCGCATAGCTACTTTGTAATTCGGTCAAGATTCGAGAAAATAAAACGCCGGACATTTCAATCTACAGCATTCAAATGCATTTGAAAGTGATCAGAAACCGCCGGACAACTAAACATGTTTCACTAGATATTAACGTGCCGTTTCACATGGCTACTTTTTAACACGGCGAAGATTTGAGAAAATAAAACGCCGGACATTTCAATCTACAACATTCAAATGCATTTGAAAGTGATCACAAACCGCCGGACAACTAAACATGTTTCACTAGATATTAACGTGCCGTTTCGCATAGCTACTTTGTAATTCGATCAAGATTCGAGAAAATAAAACGCCGGACATTTTAATCTACAACATTCAAATGCATTTGAAAGTGATCACAAACCGCCGGACAACTAAACATGTTTCACTAGATATTAACGTGCGGTTTCGCATGGCTTTTTTTTAATTCGGTCAAGATTCGAGAAAATAAAACGCCGGACATTTCAATCTACAGCATTCAAATGCATTGGAAAGTGATCAGAAACCGCCGGACAACTAAACATGTTTGACTTGAAATTTTTCGCATAGCTACTTTTTAATTCGGTCAAGATTCGAGAAAATAAAACGCCGGACATTTCAATCTACAGCATTCAAATGCATTGGAAAGTGATCAGAAACCGCCGGACAACTAAACATGTTTGACTTTAAATTTTTCGCGTGGCTACTTTTTAACCCGGTTAGGATTCGGGAAAATAAAACGCCGGACATTTCAATCTACAGCATTCAAATGCATTTGAAAGTGATCAGAAACCGCCGGACAACTAAACATGTTTGACATAAAATTTTTCGCATGGCTACTTTTTAACCCGATCAAGATTCGAGAAAATACAACGCCGGACATTTCAATCTACAGCATTCAAACTGTCGGACAACACAAGGTGTTCGACTTGATATCAACGTCGCGTAAATATTACGGCTTCAGCACCAAGTTGTTTCGAACACATGACACAAAATTTTGATCTGGAAAAGTTTTTGTTTTTATGTTGGTAAACGAAAAACTAAGCAAGCTGTTTGGGATACAAAAAAAGCCTAATTCGCGGCAATACCCATATGAAAAATGGGCGTTAAGTGCTTGCCCAAACTACCACCCGTCAATGGTGTGTCAAAACAATTTTGAAACACGAAAGTTTTTGATTTTACCTAGAGAAACTACGAAGTTTAGTATATGCAATCTGTTTGAAATCTAAACCGAGTGTCAAATTTGCGTCACTTAACAGGTCATGCTACCAACAAATGTGACATAAGGTGGTTTTTCAAACAAACATATCTCATACAAAATGGATGGTGTCAAAGAATTGGTCACTACAATTTTGAAACACGAAAGTTTAGATATTTTGTGCAAGAAATGGCAAAGTTTTGTATATGCAATCTGTTTAAAAAAAAAACAAGTGCCAAATTTTCATCGGATACCAGGCAATGTCACCAACAAATGTAGCATAAAGTGGTTTTTGTAATAGCCATATCTCATACAAAATGCACTGTGTAAAAGGATTGGTCACTACAATTTTGAAACACGAAAGTTTTGATGTTATGTGTAAGAAATGGCAAAGTTTTGTATATGCAATGTGTTTGAAATCTAAAACAAGTGTCAAATTTGCGTCACTTAACAGGTCATGCTACCAACAAATGTGACATAAGGTGGTTTTTCAAACAAACATATCTCATACAAAATGGATGGTG
Source organism: Trididemnum clinides (assembly GCA_963675345.1). Taxonomy (NCBI): domain Eukaryota; kingdom Metazoa; phylum Chordata; class Ascidiacea; order Aplousobranchia; family Didemnidae; genus Trididemnum; species Trididemnum clinides. The sequence continues at coordinate 27,440,674 of OY776298.1, read as the reverse complement.
TCAAAGAATTGGTCACTACAATTTTGAAACACGAAAGTTTAGATGTTATGTGTAAGAAATGGCAAAGTTTTGTGTATGCAGTCTGTTTGAAATCTAAAACAAGTGCCAAATTTGCGTCACATAACAGGCCATGCTACCAACAAATGTGACATAAGATGGTTTTTCAAACAAACATATCTCATACAAAATGGATGGTGTCAAAGAATTGGTCACTACAATTTTGAAACACGAAAGTTTAGATGTTATACGTAAGAAATGGCAAAGTTTTGTGTATGCAATCTGTTTGAAATCTAAACCGAGTGTCAAATTTTCATCGGATACCAGGCAATGTCACCAACAAATGTAGCATAAAGTGGTTTTTGTAATAGCCATATCTCATACAAAATGCACTGTGTAAAAGGATTGGTCACTACAATTTTGAAACACGAAAGTTTTGATGTTATGTGTAAGAAATGGCAAAGTTTTGTATATGCAATGTGTTTGAAATCTAAAACAAGTGTCAAATTTGCGTCACTTAACAGGTCATGCTACCAACAAATGTGACATAAGGTGGTTTTTCAAACAAACATATCTCATACAAAATGGATGGTGTCAAAGAATTGGTCACTACAATTTTGAAACACGAAAGTTTAGATGTTATACGTAAGAAATGGCAAAGTTTTGTGTATGCAGTCTGTTTGAAATCTAAAACAAGTGCCAAATTTTCATCGGATAACAGGTCATGTCATCATAAAGTGGTTTTTCAAACAATTATGAGGTAAGTCTCGCCACCCCTGCTACAAGCTAATAAGGATGTTTTACCTTAATCCTATCTTTCTCATCCAGACAAACTACAAAGATCATGTAACCCAGCAAAAGCGCAAATACAGCTATCGAGTTTGAGTAGGATATATAGTAACTACAATCAAATTTTGAGCAAATTTAGCCTTAAAAGTATTGAAAAGTCGCCGATACACATTTTTTGAACCAATGGAAAATATAAGTAATTTGATCTAACAACATTTAGTCTAAAAAAATAGGATTATTTGCAACAAAGATTTTAAGCAATTTAAGAGAGCATATGGAAATACCGACGATCGATCTCTCACGACAACAATTAGATGCGAGGCAAAATGGTGTTGCTGGTGACAAATTACACTATTACCTTAAATAGTATTATCCAACTTTTACATATCAAGTCACAAGTACTAATTTTTACTTTTAAAAAAGTATTCACTATGATTGAAATAGATAAAATATTTGTAGTAAAATCTTCATACAGCTTTACGGACTCCAAGGACTTCGCTGACCTCACTCTGGAAACCATTGATTTCCCCCATGTTGGACTAGAAGACTTAACATTTTTGGCTAGTAAGTAATTTCATGTTAAGCACTTGGCTGTATTGCACCAGTCTAACCCACCACAGTAGCGTTATTATTAAGCCATAAAAATAATATGCTTGCTAAAAGTTTTTGTCTAGCGGGAGCATTTGCTATTTAGTAAGCTTCTAAGGGGGCGGTACAAGAAAAAAGTTGGTGGACTGCTGCAAGCAGGTAAAATTTAATGAACCAATAAAGACATGATAGTAAATTAGAAAAAGTTTTTCCGATTGTAAATGTGCTATTCTTCGTTCTATACATGAAGTTTTCAGTTATCTGGTTATGTTTTTTCTTTCTTGTCAAAAGAATGTTGGTCTTAGTTTTCGTTTGCACTTTTGAAGCGATCTAATGGAATGGGAGCTAAACTGCTTCTGAGGTATTTCGCAGCAAGACAAACACATTTTGCGTTTGATATCTGCCGATCTTTGCTAAGAAGGCACATTGCAAATCTCTTTATTAGTCGAGTCATCGTAAACCATCTTTTTTACTAGCTCTTACCAGGAAGACTTCTAGGTCGCCCAGTAATAAAATGGAGTTGTCAATAAAATTGCCACCACATGAAACAACTGAGTTATATAAAGATGCACAGCAATTTCTTTCCATGTCTTGTTTATTAGGCTACCGTAGTTTCATACTGGAAGACAAATAAGACTATTTGCCGCCGTCAATTTAACACTTAATTACTTTACTCTTTGGAAAATGTCTCCATGTGTCTGTTGAACCAATTACGCTCTAGCAACGTGTGATAAAAGCACAAAGTGTGTTTGTTTGTTTCTTTGTTTATCTCGAGCAATAGTGCTCCGGCGAGATGCGATAAAAACGAAAAAACGTGTTACGAAAACTGATTTTAGCTGCAAAAGCGAAAACGTTCCATTACAAAAAGATCACCTAAGGGAGAGGCCGTAGTTTTTTAAACACCAAATATGGTCGCAGTCTGGAAAACAGGGCGGTGACATTACAAAAATAAAATGTAATGCTAGCGACAGCGGTTTTGAGTTAAGGTTAGGGCTAAGAATAGATTTAAGATAAGAGTTAGATTGACCGCTATTCTTAGGGGTAGCTCATAAAATTCAGTGGATTTCTGCATTTTAGTATTATCCCAGAATAAAACGTTAATTTTTAATCCCATGCAGTTACTACATTTTAAATATGTTTAATAAAAGAATTCGTAAACGCCAATCGAAATCTGATCATGATCGCTGGCCAGTGGCATGGAAGCAAGAGTTTCCAGATATCACTTATAATCCCTCAAAAGATGAAGCTGTTTGCGGGTAAGTTGCAAAATGCCTATTTGCAAGCTGACACAAGTAACCTTTTGTGCATTACTAAATATACTATTGCCTGAATAACCGTTCGCTAAGAGTTTGTCGAGGCCGATATTTATTAGTCGTGGTTCGTGGAATGCTACGAAGCTGGCGGACTAGCAAACGTTTGACATTTTTTTCAACTTCTGTATTCAAAATGCTTGACAAAAGTAAATAATTTTTGAAAATGCTGCGAAAAAATCATTATTAGATCCAGCAAACGAAAAAAAGATAATTACAAATTTTTAACCAACTTAGAAACTAATAAGATTGGCGATTGGCACTACTTTTTGGAAAATATTGGATCAAAGGATTCAGTAGCCACTTTGTTCCTTTCATTGATCGCGAACGCAAACGCTCTACGCCTATACTGGTATGATAATAACAAATTGTAGATTGATTTAATCTTTGTTATATATCTAAAAGTTTTAATTAGGACAATTGGATTGCAAAAACCTAAACAGTTAAAAAATGCGCAAGAGACTTAGGCCAATATAAAGTACATCAATTATAAACCACATATCTTTTGGTGTTATTTATGTTCATAATTCTAGCTTTTACTAAAACTACGCCAAGTTTTGTAAATTTCTTATCATAAAATGACAGAATTTTACAGATCAATCAAATGAGTGAATAACACGAGCTAACAAAATGTTCCCTACATTAACAACTAAATTAGGTCGCTTAATTAAAATCTGTTGTTTAAAGTCAGTTACCGAGGCAACTGTTTACTGTGATATTATGTACGCAACCAACGACGGTTTCAAAACCACCACAACACACCTTTATGGATTTTTGTTCTGAGAAAAGTATGTTGTCGACATCACGCTAGAACAACAGTCAAATATTCGCTTGCTTATTTTACTCATTTTTTCCCTTACGTCTACACAGGTTTTGTTACCGGACTAAAGTAAGCAGGAAATCTTGACTGCTCCCTATGCTTGGTTATTGTGTTATTGCTTATTTATGAAAAAAAATATTTACAAACCAAATAACTAACTTAATTGCACAATGTACTGTTACAGTACTTGCAAAAGCAGCATCTTGAAGGAGGTGAGAGAATCCGTGTGGGCGAAGGGGAAGAAACGTCCGGAAAAAGGCGGATGGAGGAAGGCTGACGTATTAAGTCATATTAATACGCATAAAAAGTGGAAAAACAAGGCAAAAGAGCAGAAAAAGCTCGGTACGAAAAATGTATGCATGCATTTGCTTTTGAAAAAGTAAAATTTAAATTGTTCATCTATATACTACAGAGAACATGTGGAGTCGGTTCCAATTGGGAGGTGGGGTCCGGGCAGAAAAAGCAGCGGAGACAAATCAGGCCACGGAGAATGAAGATGAAGGTGTATCTGGGCTAAAACGATGGTTAAGTAAGTTAAAAAATAACAGTGCATATTCGATAAGAATGTAGGCCTAATGTGGTAATAAACTGCTTACATATATTGTATATGAACATAGACAGTTCAAAAGATAATTCTTCGTCATGCAAAAAATCAAAAATTATGGAACACGGAGGAGCTGGTAAGCTGGAGAGTGGCAGTGGTGTAGTAGAAGAAGTTGCGGTGGAAAGTCTCCCAGACAAAGGGGAGGAAAGCACAGGTGAAGTGGAGAATTATCCAGAAGAACCAGAAAGGAGTGAAGAGAATCCTATAGATGAAAGTTTTGAATCTGAGGAAGAAGAAGTTCGTGGAGGAAATTTTGATCCGGTGAACACCAATTTTCATTTGAATAATTAATTTTTTTGTGATATACTGCAATGGTGTGCAACCCGCGGCCATTGAAATGATATTTTGGCCCGCACAAGCACGAAAAATAGAGTTTTGGCTCGCTCTTACAAATTAAATTTTTAATTCAACAATCTTTTGAAGCCGATCTCTTAAGTTAATCTCAAAACAAACAAAAACATCTTCAAGTGTTTTGTGACAGACGTTTGTCAGTCCATGTACAATACAACGAATTCTTACGTCAATATTCACTATAAAAACTAGGTTAATCTCGCAAAATCTTTCTTTGCTGCTTGTTTGCACACTTCTTATTTGATGTTTGTGGGGATTTCAGTAAATTAATTTGTTAAATTCTGACAAAGAGCCACGTTCCCGATTTTCCCCCTGCCGACCCTTTTATTCGCAGTTGCTTTTTAATAATTCAATAAATTTATTTCTGAAAGGAAATTACTTCCAATAGTTCCGAGTCCGACGAATGTAGTGACGAAGATATTACCCAAGATGAAGGCGAAGCACAATGCTCACAGACATCATGGTGTTCATCTTGGAACATCATGCACCCTATGTTTGTGCATTGTATGCCTACGGACACGGTTTTCTGCAAGTATGTACAAAAATCAGGCGTTATCCTAATACTGAATTACTCACTTTACCAATGTATAACCGGAGAGCGATAGATTTAAGCTCTCATTCACAACCCAACAGGCAAACATGTGGAATAGTTGTTACATAGATTTGGAAAATTACAGTTTAGAAAAGGATAGGCAAAATTGTACAATTTCAGATATGGCCCCAAACACAAGTGAGAGGATTGTTGGACCTGCGCCACAGCGTCAATTCTTGCCTGTTACTGTTAGAATTTTTTTTAGTTGTGATACAAATTAAAAAGTGACTCAGCGCTTTGCAAACAGCATTAATAGCGTTATATGGAGATTATTATTTCTAAATTACAGAATTTGTCGAGACAGTTCTATCGCGAAAGCTCGCGATTCGCAATGGGCTCAAAGCAAGCCGTGCCCAAGCAAAGGGTGGCGAAAAGAATACTTGGATCGCCACTTGCAGTCCAAGCTTCACAAAGACAGCGCTGCAGCCACTGGTAAACATCATGTAATGCTTGCAAAAATTACGGTAATATTTTAAATCGTATTTTTTCTTTTAGGAAAAAACGCCATAATTAGAAAAACGGTGGTAGACCAGAAGCAGCAGACAAAAACTATTTGTTTGCTGCGAAACATTTGGTTTTTACTGCAGCAAAAGACAGCGTTATTAAAAGCGTCCGAATTGCACAAGTACGTTCAACGCTAAATTTACAATGATTTTGCAAATAGTCGACTACTTTAGTAAATCAGATGATGATAGGCCCACATTATAATTAATAGATGAAACAAATGAAATGTTCAAAGTACTTGGGTTAAACATAGTAGTCTAAACTAAGTGACTTTATGTTAATGGTGGATCAATAAGTTACAAATCATAACGATAGATCTATTTTTACAGCTTAATCGAAAGGCAATTACGGACATTTATTCCTGAGGCTTCGCTGGGATATTCTCACCGAAGCAAGAACTATGCTTGGGAGTTCGTAGACGCTTTTTCAGAGGAGCTGGAGGAGGAGGTGTTTAACGAGCTCAGGCAGGTCAAAGTCCACACACTCATCATTGATGAATCAACGGACTTGACGTGTACCAAGCATTTGATTATGCTTGTCCGATATGTTATTGAGGTTCGTTCGCAATCACCAGTTCTTGTACCGTTATCAAAAGGCGATAAATCTCATGAAAGATAGGTAGAATAATAATTTTCCTCTCACAAATTTTACGCATTAATCCTGTTTTGATGTATTGTTTGCACACAAACAAAAAAATTTAATTGTCCATTCTCTTTTCAGAATGTCTCCAAAGTGCGGTTTCTCAAGCTCATTGAGCTTGAAAATTTGGCCGCCCACGACATTTCAAAAACAATATTGGACTTTTACAAGCACCATGATCTGCCTATCAATCATTTGGTGATGTTGACTTCTGATGGTGCATCAGTGATGGTAGGCAGAAGCAAAGGAGTGGTTTGTGCGTTGCAAGTAAGTGGTTTCTACCAACATTTTATTTTTTATCCCACGTCAGGTTATGCAATTCAAATAGTTTCACGTTCACAAACCGATGCTAAAGATTTAATTATGAACGCAGTTTGTTTGAAATAAAACTTTGGTGAGTAATATATTGATTTTGTCACGACGATTTAAATAAAATAAGACAAAATAAATGACAATTTATCTTACCAACAACTTTAAGCACAAGGTGATATAATCGCTATTGCTATTGCAATTTTATTTTAGCACCACGAGTTCTATTGAAGGTGTACATGTACATGCAAAAAACTTGCTGTTAGTATAGTTTTGATTTGCGATTAACTCAATGAATTTTTTTATATTGTTTAGAAAGAAATTCCTTTTCTAATAGGACAGCATTGCGTTGCACACAGGCACGCTCTTGCTGTTAAGGACGCCTATGAGAAAGATGAAAGGTTTAAAAGACTTGACCATCTTCTTTCTTTGGTCTATAGTTTTTTTGCAAGGTAACTTTTGCTATAATTAGTTATGCTAGAAAAAGCACTACCACTATCAGATTCGGATTGCTAAATCTAAAACAAAACAATGAAGTAACATTAAAATAGTAGAAAAACGACTTTATGCAATCGAGGTAACACTAATAGTCAAAAGAATCAAATAACCTTTATTTCAAGAGATTAGCTCAGGATAGCAATATAAACTTACATGACATGGGATGTAGCCTGAGTACACGTGCTATCAACTTTTTGTCACAAATTGCTAATTATAGATCATTATATTTTTTCACTTTTTAGGTCACCAATTAGAAGACAAGGCCTGGAGGCGGTGCTGGCTGTGACCAAGGAAAAGTTTTTAAAGATCACTGCTGTTTCCTCAACCCGCTGGTTATCAAGAGGGACAGCAGTGAGAGCTATCTGTAGCTGTTACTTTACCTTGGTTGCTTATTTCAGCGAAGAAAATGTTCGTCGGGATTTTCCTACCGCTGGACTAATTAGCGCCTCTCTGGGCAGTCCAATGTACGATAATAAATATAATGTATTTACTATTCCCACGCTCGTAAACTAATCCGTGTAAACTCGAGACACGAACAAGAGTGCAGTGAATGTCTCAAGAACGTAGACTCTACCCGTGCTTTACTGGATTAGAGTCATTTCAGTTTTATAATTGAGGTTGAGGTGGCTGTGTTACCCAGGATATTGCGGGTAGTTTATGACAAATTTTCTTTTACTTTGAGTGAAGGCAATTGATTTACTGCTTTGGACAGCTAAACTTTTTCAACCAATAATAATAATTCAAGAAGCAAAGGCATACCAAATAGTCAGGTTTTCACGACTATAAATGATATAATTCATCATTAATTTGTACCGCACAATTTTTTGCAGATTTTTACCCGAATCACTGGTGTTGTGCTTATGTTTTTATGTTTACGTCATCAATATTATATATCGTTTAATGTCGTTGATTGTGATTACGAACGAGTGGTTTACCACCCGATTTCTTACTTGCAGAAACTTCTTGCTGTTACATTTTCTGCGAGACATATTCACTGATGTCGACAGACTGAATATGTATCTCCAAGGCGAATTTATCAGCCCCCACAATGCTCAAGCTGGGATTGAAGCGGTATGATATCAATAGGATATGGCTAGTTCTTACTGAAACAGTTTTGTTAGGCAGTAATTAGTCATCAATCTTTGATTTTAAAAGCTTAATTTGCAAAGTGGTTATTGGTCAAAATTTAGCAAAAAATAGGTTATTTTGGAAGAGTTTTTGATTTTGCTTCACGGAAAAAGTTTTTGATAACATCTATTAATCAATTTAATGTCCAGCATCCACAACCTAGTGTTTTATAATTGCTTTTGTGAATGTAACTTCATCTAAAAACTAAACAGTAATGCTATTAAACAAAAATTCGATCAGGTAAACAATTAAAATTTGTAAAGAAAAAATTTCAGTAAAAATGCCGACAGATTTTTACATGGAGCTAAGGAATCTTTTTAACGATGAAACCATTGATTAGATTTGCGATGCCTTATCAAGCTCGTATCTTTGCTCTCTCAGCCGAGTCACATGGGGACCAAACGTTCAAAAAGCTCTGTCAAACCTCAAGGCCGGGCGGCTTGATTTAGCTCCAGCTGGTCGGCAGTTACGGTCTGGAGGAGTGTTGATAACAGCAGACAGGAGCGAAACAGAAGAAGTGGTCCAAAAGTTTACAGAATCTGCCTTGACGTTTGTAAGTGAATGCAAGCGGCGCAAGAAAATTTACTGACGATATGAAGCTTCAAGTAGCCCAAAAGTTTCTCTAAATCTGATTTACTTGGTACACCAAAGGCAAAACGAAACCATGAAATTTTTACAGCCAAAGCCAGCAGCATGTACAACTGCAGACACTCTTTGTTCTACGCAAAAACTATTTGATGTGACAATTATATTCTTGCTAAAAAAGGAACTACACTCTCAGTTTTGTACTTTTGGTCGCAGTTACTAACTGCACTGAAAAGAGCTGATTAATTGGTTGAAACAATGTATTTGTGTGGAGTCGCGATCACGATGCATAGCCAGTCTTTTCTATGATTTTAGAAAAGTTTTATTTAGTTTACTGTTTTCAGCTACTTTATTAAGAATTGTATTTTTACCGTCAGCTGCAACCACAATAAAGCTACGGAGACTAAACCACCGAAACTTTTGTATTTAAGGTTGAACACCTCATACAATCGTTCAAGGCCAGATTTCCTGAAAAAGAAGTGATGAAAAGCTTCAAAATTCTGGACCCGGCTTCAATTCCATCGAACGCCGAGGAAAGGAAAAACTTTGGGACCTCAGAAGTGTGCCTTTTGCAGAAAAAGTAGGCTACATAGTTTCTAGAAAGTATTCAGCCCAATATGTGTAACATCTTTAGTTACTTAATTAAGCTTAGTTTTATTTGTTCATACTACCCATTTACAAAAAAATGGAGACGCGTAAAAAGTTTTATCTTTTAAAAATAAAAATTTAGTGGAAAACATAATGCATCACCGCGGTTGGACAAACTTGTCATGGTCTTAAGCGGAGATAAAATTAAGGTTCAGCCTTATCAAACTTTGCACAATTGATCACTGCTGCGAGGTAGGTGTCTACAGAAAGAATGAGACGATGACGAAAGAAGGTTTTTAGATCGTTATTAACACCACTCGGATTGTGAATGCAATCGTCTGGCAGCTCAAAAAGCGATTCCACTCTAGGTGTCAGCAGGTCAAATCATCATCACTACAAGCTTAAGAATTGTATTTTTACTCTGAAAAAAATGATATTTTGAAGGGGCCAATACTCAGAATAAAATAAGCAACCTAGTTTAGTAGACCAATCAAAGGTTTTAAATGCCCTTACCCTACTTTCCCCCTAAGCTTTACAGACTTCATTTAAAAAGTCACAGATAACATTTTAAATTAAAGCAAGCTTTAATATTAGTCGCTGATTTTTTTAACAGCCACAGTTGCGATACATTTTTGCCAGTGAAAGCCTTTTGCAAAAATTGACATTTAATTTAAGCGTCATTATCTGTTTTTAATAAATACAAAATTGCTTTATCCGTAATTGAAGCCCTTTTTAGGTTTATGCTATGTAATATTTTTGTGCAGATACCAACAACTGCTTTGCGCATCTTCACCTGCCAAAGATTTGATTGGCGAATGGAGATACGTAAAGCACGAAATTCATAATCTCGGACACTCCAGCATGGAAACGGTAAAAAATGCAGGTTATATTGTTCGAACTTAGGCTTGGTTCTAATATGCAGGATTATTCATAAGGCAACGCAGATTTTAATTTGTCTAGCTCAGGGGTGGGGAAACTACGGTCCGCCAGAGCATTCTGTGCAACCCGCGAACACTTGTAGAAACTTTCATATATCCAATTGAATATGACAGGGGTAGCCACACTAGCCGTACTCAAGAGCGAAAAACGTTAAAAGTGACCATTGAAAGAGCTGCTACGCATATCTCAGTGTAATTTGACGCTTTTACCGTCCAGATAGAGAGTGATGACCTTTTTTTTGGACACCGTCATTTTCAAAGCCATGTGTTACGACAGGTTAAGGTTGCGGCAAGATCTTTAGCTACTGCAAGCTCTTGCATAGTATGCAGACATTGCAAGGTTTTAAGGACCGGTCCTCGGCCACTCTTGAATGGTCAATGCAGCCCTCCGGCTAAAAAGTTTGCCGACCCCTGTTCTAGCAAATAAACAAACCTTATTTTACAAACACTACTCAAAATTTAAAACTTTGTTCTATGTTTAGGTATGCAAGACCCTCATGAACTCAAGCAACCATGCTTTTGCTATATTAGCAAATATTGCTCGAGTTTTTGCGGCGTCTAGTGCTGGAGCGGAAAGAGGATTTTCTTTGGTGAACCTGCTTAAAAATAAACAACGGTAATTTTTTGAGTATGATGAAATGACAAAATAAGCCCGGAGCAAGTTGCATTCGACTTCATAAGAGCATAAATAAATGCGCTATTAGCTAAATAACATATTAATGAAAAAAAGTTTGAGAACATTTTTTGCAATCATTAAGCGTTTCCAGATGCATATTTTTAAACGAGTAGCTTTAGAATTCCATTTATGCTTCCCGTTTGCCTTAACTTTTAAACCAAATTAAAGTCTACGTTTAACATTAATATTTCATTGTTATAGTCTACTGCAGCAAATTTTATTGTTATAGCCAACCTAAAAAGAATTTACAAATATCAAATATAACGTGGTAAGTATTTGCCTAAATCCGTATTAAACATTTTGCAGAAACAGGCTGGAAACAAAGGCTTTGGATATGCTGGTGAGATGTGGTGGCAGAAAAGTCGAAGATGAAGATCTTTTTTTGGAAAGGGTCTATAAAATATGGAAGGAGAAGAAAGACCGGAGGTTCGTTTCTTTCTCTCTCACCGCATGTGACGAATCGGAAGATGACGAACTAAGCGATCTATTCGTTTAGTTTTTTTCTTATCATTGGATTTCCTTTTGCCAACGTAAACGTCTATTACCTATATTCGGAGCCTCTATCATCCCTTATGTAATACTATAATTTCAAAATTTTCTCATCCGCATTCCTCTTTTCACCTTATAAATTTTTTCCTCGCGCTGGCATTGCATGGCGTAGAGGCGCGTCCTCTGGGTGGCGGATAGAGGAAGTCCCTTGTTTGGGATTGTGCCGAATAACGAAAACGACAGAACGCAATAAAAAGATGTGCTAGCTTTCGATAGCCCTAATCTTTCTAACGCCTGTACAACGCATATCAGCTAAGCGTAAAGCTGACATTATTTGTTATTTACGCAATAGGGACAAAAGTCAGGTACAAATGTAAATTATGCGCGTATGTAGGCTAAATATTTTTAGTGATTTACGAAAAGTCCATTCGTGTCAATAGTGTAGTAGATTTTGTCAGTACGTAATTGGGAAAAAAACTTCCTTTCCTAATTTAAAGCTCAACACCCCAGAGTGGAAGTACATTTTTTTTATCTGGATAGAAATAAAAATTTTCAGCTATACCTTTCGAAATTTTTAATCTTCGTGCTGCAAATACTGCAAGGGGTACTCTACTGGGACAATTTTTGTTGTATTAGATTATGTACTTTTTAGGCACTTAGTGGTAAAATTATCAAATTTTTATAATGACCCTCATCACTGATGTTTAAGCTGCGGAGCGTGATTTAGTAATGCTTGTGGTGCGCTGGAAGAGGTAATTACGAGATCGAGATCACACGAGATCGTTACTTTGTCTTTGCTTGAATCCACTGTATTGAATTAGGCCTGCGATGAGAAAAAAGTCTCAAAAATTGACGTTTGTGCAGCTGCCTGTTTAAAGAAATCAATTGCACCCACTGGTGTAGGAATTCAAAAACTGTAACGACACATTTTCTTACTACTTAGCAAGCCCATTTTTCCAATGCAGGTCGACTGAAAAGGAAAGCTTTTAGATTTTCACTCACAGTAGTCTCCCACATTTAAAGAATTTCAAGGACCGTGACATTGTAAAAATCGATTCTTTCTAATAGCCCACTTTAAGTAACCAGTTTGCCGAGTATACAAGTCTGACAAAACTTCAAGTTATCGCAATGTCGTTTTTCCTAATAAGGCACCGTGGACCAACGCAAACCTTTACGTGGAAGTAAAGTGACGTCAGCCACATTGTTTTTACTCTAAATTGTGTGTAATATGGTATTGCAAACAAATAAGCTTATGGTTAATTTGGTGTTCAGTCAGGACGTTTTTCCGTCACAGCCAATTTCAGTTGTACTTTTTGAACATATGTTACGGATAACATCAAATATTTTTCTTGTTCTCTTTTTCTTCACTTTGAGCTGTAATCGCTTTAACTTGTTATTACCAGTAACTGTTTGTTTTTTTCCGAGCATATCAATCTAGGCATCTGCACAACGCTTGTCTACGAAAATGCGGGATTGATGGTGGAGCACGCAATGGACAGTGAAAGATAAACAACAATCTGAAATTGTATCTTCAAAAGAAAAAAGCCAAAAGAAGAAGAAAAATCGCCTTGGGCGGGAGTTGATTTTTCAATAAAAGTGCGCACATTTTCGATGTCGGGATCGAATCCGTAACGGAGTCACGGGGCTTTTTGGGTAAATCCCCACCTGAACGAGCTATTGATGTCACACTCGAATGGTGTACGCATAAACTTAATTACCGGTCACAACAAAGATTATCACACGCTAACGCTACAAGGTTGCTCCACGGCAATAGCTGTTTTCGCTTTTATAAGAAAATTTTCATCCGTTTAGATATTTATACTCTTACGGCTTTGAGTATATGATGTTGTTTGAATGACACTACAAAAACATCTAAGCTGATGGTAATTTTCCAACAAATGCAGCCATTTTCGACGGATATAAATTTTGACCGGCGGTTTTCGCAGGGTTGTCCGGGATTTCGCACTGCCGCCGGCGGATTCGCACTTACTGAAACCTTAGAGGGAACACTGACTTAGATCTCCTTTTTTCAGCTTTTTGAGAAAGATTGTTTTGCCCATATGATCAAGAAACAAACTTGAAGATCTCTTTTATGTGATTAACTATTTGAAAGTAATATTTGGTACGTTCTTGCTTGTGTCTTATCCTTTGGAAGGTAACGCTCTTTATTCCCCTTTTGTACGTCACTAATTTCGGGGCCAGAAACATTACCCTACCACTTACTTCGTTTCTGTGAACTGTTGTCAGCTTCTAGTGCTGTTCTTGGAATTAAAATTTGAATTTGCCGTTAAGAGTAGATTTTTTTGCAACTGTTAAAATCACAAAAATGTTTTTCTTAATGTAGTTGCCTTTTTGTTTAGAATTGTGTAAATCAATCTGAAAGATGTAAATAATGTGTTTGGGTTGCTAAATCAGGTCTATCACCACTTTATTTCTTTCGTTGTGTGAAAAATTACTTACTGTTCGAGATCAAAATTAAATGTATGGACATGCTAACAAACTGATTATCTGAAAAGATGAGAAGTGGTACAAAATTTTAATAAAGCTTTTGTTATTGACCATTTTATTGTACAGTACTCTTTTAAAAAGAATAAATGAAAACTCTAACGTTTTCATCTAGCTCTCTTTAGGAGTTATCGCTAGAATGAAGTCTGGTGTTGATGGCGAGGTATTTGTAGCGATTGAAATTGCTGAAAATTTCGGAACGTTCTGATTGATTGACAACCAGACGTTTCGTCGAATCCAAATCAATGATGTAATTTTAGTGTGTAGACGAATTCTTTCTGGCGACAAAGCTCTGGTTTAAGCAATTTGATTGAAGTTACTTCCAAGTTGATAAATGAAAAAGTTTTCTTCCTTGATTGGTTCATCTCAACATGAGTTGGCCAAGTGGCTCTGCGCAATACTCCAACCGGTGCTCAATCGATACTCAGCCCGCTGTATTAAAGACTCGTTTACCTTTTCTAAAACAATTCAAGAGCTTACTACAGACTCGGATCAAACTTTTCTTTGTTCGTTTGATATCTCCAGTCTTTTCACCAACATTCCATTGGGAGAAACTATCCAATTTTGTGCGGACTCCTTATATGACAGCAATTTGACTCCTCCAATCATGGATAAAGACGTCTTTATTGAACTTATGAACATTGCAACTACTTCTGTTGAATTTAGTTTTAATAACAAAATGTATAAACAAATTGATGGTGTCGCTATGGGCAGTCCACTTGGTCCAGCCCTAGCGAATATATTCGTCGGATATCAAGAAGAAAAGTTATTTATTGACAACAATCAACCTTTAATCTATTTCAGATATGTGGATGATACCTTTGCCATGTTTGAGGATGAGTTCAATTGCAATCGGTTCTTAAAGCAACTCAACTCACTGCATCAGTCCCTCACTTTCACTCATGAAAAAGAAGTCAATGGCAAATTACCTTTTTTGAATGTACTTATAGAAAAAAGTAACACAAAATTTTTAACTTCTCTTTACCGAAAACCTTCATTTTGCAGCCAGTACAATCGCTGGGATTCATTTGAACCTAAAAGCAGAAAAAACAATCTCATCGGCACTCTTGTACACCGAGCCTTGGCAATTTGTTCGCCTTCAAAATTACCCCAGGAAATAGATTTCATTCGATCGATTCTCTGCTTCAATGGCTGTCCGGAAAATTTAATTAATTCGAGAATAAAAAGGAAGATTGAGGAGTTTAAATTACCGCCAAAGGAAGTACCGGAAAAATGTCCAATTTACCTTAATACTACCATAGATTGGCAATACCTCGACAAAATTTGAAAATCAATGCAAAACTGCTGTCAGCTCATGTTTTGGTGCAGTAAAACTTCGTGTAGTATTTTCCACAAGAAAGATGCTTCCAACGGTCTGCAAAGATGTCGTGCCTACCAAGCATCAAAGTATGGTCGTTTATCAATACGTGTGCCGCTGTGATTGTCGGTACGTAGGCCGCATATCTTAAAGACTGCAGAATAGAATAAAACAGAACATACCAAAAGCAATAAGAAACCAAACTCAACCACATCGTGACGTATTTCAATGCAATCATACCAGTGCTTCGGCAATAGGACAACACCTCCTCAACTATGAAAAATCCTCCTCTTACTACAATGACAACCAATTATCTATTTTGGCTAAAGGAAGAAAACTTTTTCATTTATCAACCTTGGAAATAACTTCAATCAAATTGCTTAAACCAGAGCTTTGTCGCCGGAAAGAATTCGTTGATTGTATTTAATTTTAGTCTACACACTAAAATTACACCATTGATTTGGATTCGACGAAACGTCTGATTGTCAACCAATCAGAACGTTCCGAAATTTTCAGCAATTTCAATCGCTATAAATACCTCGCCATCAACACCAGACTTCATTCTAGCGATAACTCCTGAAGAGAGCTAGACGAAAACGTTAGAGTTTTCATTTATTCTTTTTAAAAGAGTACTGTGCAATAAAATGGCCGATAACAAAAGCTTCATTAAATTGATTACCTGTTTTTTATTGTAAAAATCATATTATTTGTGTTGGTCAATAAAATCATGATACGCTAGATCAGCTGAGCTTATATATTTATAACTGGAAAGACTGATTTCGCCTTCACACAGGCATTTTCAATTTCTATGAAATAAACGATAAAGAAAATGCATAAAATAACTTATCGCTGTTATAATGTTCTAAATATGAAAGCAGAGCTAACTATGTCATACTGGCTGAAGAATAAAAATTGGTAACTGAAAGCTGGCTAATAATATCCCGTGAACTTAGTAACAGCTACTATAAACGGGAAATAAACTTAGGGGACTAACTAACTACGCACTGGGAGAAAACACTGCATTATACTGCTCCTCGACTAAAACTAAAGAGACAATATTGCTCTAAAGACATTAAAACGAAAAAAACTAAAACTTATTACTCACTCATAGCTAGTTACTAAGTAAAAAGATGAAAGGTCCAAAAAAATTATGAAACAAGTGTTACCTCATAAACAAAAAAAAGTGACAAGAGACATACGACATAAATCATTTAACAACCGGCAAAATCATAATTTGTAGTAGCTCCAAGTTTATGACACCATTGATCTTCACGTATATCTAGCATATCAAACGGCGATTCTTCAGCAAATATCACAGAAAAGCACTGTGACAAACTAGACGGGCGTGCTAACAAAAGGTTGTGATTAGATTTATAATGCTGCAAAAAAGCGGAGCTATTTTTTTGTGTCGAAATATCAAATTTTTTCCAAGTGTGTCCATAGTTATTACATCTAACTGAAAATTAATTTTTGTCTGTTCAACATATTGAGCATTACAATTTACACAATTAGCAACATAAATACCGTAATTTCTACAATTTAACGATAGGTTAAATTTAACCAATCTATTGTTTTTTTCACATTTAATATAATTTTCACTCCTTACCATACTTTCATATTTGCCAAATTTTTCACAAAGAGCGCAGTTGCCACACGGGCTTGATGAGCCAAGTTTTAATGTCTTTTGTTGTTTATGAGCTGAAGTTTTGTACTTTGTTAATGTGTTTGCCAGACATGAGGATCTTTTATATATAGCATTGGCTTGCGGTTTTGTCGAGCGTTCTTTAGCAGTGAGTTAAAGAAATTGTGGAAAGTTTGTTGCCCATGGAATCGGACTCTTTTCTGTCTTTTTTTTGTGATTAGTAGGTCCAAATCTTTCTGTCCAAGTGCTTACTTTTTGAATCACGGTCTGCGTCACTTTTTCATTAAACCCGAAACTTAAACATTTATCTTTTAATTCCTTTATGCTATTTATGTAGTCTTTGTGTCTTTCGTTCAATCTGCGTAATCTCACTACTTTACCGAAATGATACCTTTAAAAATATGAAGTGTGGAATACATCTAAAAATTCTACACCTTGAGCGGTTTGTCTGTTGTTCACCCAGCGAAATCTCAGGGTCAAGCCATTGTTTTGAAAAACATTGGTTAAAGCTATTGGTATAAATTTAGTGTCACTTGATCCGAATGAAATAAACAAAATATCGTCAATTTATCGTCTAAATAACTCTGTTCCTTTTAAATTTTCACTAATTTGTTTAATCATAAAATGCATTACAAGATTAGCCAAGAAGACCAAATGATTATCTCCTGTGACTATACCAGTTTTTTGATTGTAAAGTTTTTTCCAAATTGAGTTATAACATTTTCCAAACAAAACATCACCATTTCAACTATAGCTTTTGTAGTCTTTTGACTATAAGGGCTGATCACTTGCAACGCCTTTTTCAAAGTTTGTCGTACAAGATTTCTCGAAAAAGTAGGGTACAATGCAGTTACATATGCGGCGACTAAATACAATAATTCTGTTTGTTTTGGCTTTTTCATTTGATTTGTTTTCCATTCTGTTGATATTTTCAAATAGTTTTTGCTATCTTGGCAATATTTATCAATTAGAATTTGGAAAAATTTGACGCAAATGGGTTGTCAAATATACTCTAAAAATGCAGTAAATCTCGAAATAAAAATTTTTCCTGCAGATTGTAATGATGTAATGGGAATCAATTCTGAGCTCGAGGATTCTAAAAGTTCCGGTTTAGGCTTGTGTTTTTTATACAAAGGATAAATATATGCCGATGTATTATTGCAAAATTCTTTAGCTTTCAGACCTTTAACTTTATGATATTGACTTCCAGCAATTTTTAGTCCAGTAGTGTGATATAGTGAATTATCCATTACTTATTCTTTGTGTAATGTAATAGCAAAATTTTCACATTTTTTCTGACCACAGCAACTTTCTTTTCTAAATCGTTTTGTGATATACTAAGTTCACAAAAATCTTGTTGGTGGTACAGAATTTTAATATAGCTTTGAAAAAAGCTGTTTGAGCCATAAGCTCTTCGTGACGCTCTCATCAGTGGCGGTATCGCGTCAAAAGGGAAGATCTAGAGTGAATAAGTCTTTTATGTGAATAATTTGGATGTTACGTAATCAAGACAGGCCAATGATTGCGTTTGTATTGCAAAGCGCGCGAAAGAAAGATTTCGCAATTGCGAAAGTTAGAGAAGGCGCAGCAGGAGGCCAAATGCCACGATTATCGAAAGAGTTTGAGAGTGTAAACAAACTCTTTCTGTCTGCATAACACCGGGCGTCGGGTCTTGATATAAGTAGCCTCTAAAAGATTGAGATGGAAAGAGCTGCGCGCTGCGGCAAGGATTGAAAACCGCTTATCATCATAGTTTAATGCGCATCGATCATTATCTAAAAGATGCTGACCAATGGCGGAGTCACAATCCGGTTTGGTGTCGGTTCGTTTGCACGATCTGTGTGGTTGAGATCGGCGTGGACGAGTCAATTGCTGTCTTAACCATTGCTGAACATGTTGCTTGATGCGATCCTGTAGTCGTTGAGATGTTCGCCCTACGTACCGACTATCACAGTGGCACTTGTATTCATATATGACAAAACTTTTTTGAATGGCATGTAGAACATCCTTGCGGGCCACAGGCAGCATGCGCTTAGACGTAAAGACCAGGCGGGTGCTGACGGAACCATAGCAGCTTTCCACGGCGGTTTTGACTTCTTGTTCTAAGTTTGTAGATGGCTTACCTATCCAAGGGACCCTCAAGTACACCGGACACTTTTTAGGGCCAAATCGCTTAAGGGTGGAGAACTGAGCAATTTTCTTGGTGATCTGAGAGTTGATGATGTTTTTAGGATAGCCATTGTCCAGTAATATCTTCTTAATCCGTTCTATTTCTTCATTGAGTCTACGCTTGGTGCAAATCATTAGAGCTCGATGCACCAATGTAGATATTAGACTTATTTTGCGTTTGAGAGGACTAAAGGACTCCCAACGCAAATACTGGCCAGTGAAAGTGGGTTTCCGGTATACACTGGTCTCCAAGCCAACATCTGTTATTTCGACGTAGACATCAAGAAACGGTAGACATTTCTCTTTCTCTTTTTCAAAGGTGAACTTGAGGGATGGATGAAGGCAGTTAAGTTTGGTCAGAAATTTATCTGCTTCAGCTTCGTGATCGAAGATGGCAAACGTATCGTCAACATATCTGAAGTATGTTGTAGGCTTTTGCGTTTGAGAAATAAACTTTTCTTCATAATATCCAACGAAGATGTTGGCCAAAGCCGAACCAAGTGGTGATCCCATAGCTACTCCGTCTGTTTGCTTGTACATGGTGTTATTGAAGCTGAACTCAACTGAGGATGTAGCGCTCTTCATCAATTCAATAAACACGTCCTTTGGAATGACTGGTCGTAGAGGGCTTCCGAACAGATTTTGATGGTTTCATCAAGGGGAATGTTGGTGAACAAGCTGGATACATCAAAAGAACACATGAAGACATTAGGGTCGATGTCAAGATTTTGCATGGTCTTAGCAAACGTAAACGAATCTGATATGCAGTGTGACGAAAACCGCTCCAACACAGGTTTTAATAGGAGTAGTATGTAATACGACTTTTAACCCCTTTTTTGTGGAGCGCCACGTCATTTCCGAACGTGACTTCCGAACGTGTTGATACGTCATTTCCAAACGTGTGGCTACGTCATTTCCGAACGTGTTGATACATGAACTTGAAGTACATTGTAACAGCTTGTAAATACAACGTGTAACAACTTGTAAACAAATGGTAACACAAAGACAACGTGTAACAACTTGTAACAATTTGAAAACAAACGTCAAGGCAACTTAAAACAAATGTCAATTCAACTCAAACAAATGTCAATACAACTTGAAAAGAAATGTGAAACTTGTAAATACATGACAACTTAAAATTGATTTATAGGCACCCTCGATTCAGAATACCCCCACTTCAAAAGTTTTCCAATTGATTTCACTTTTCAACTCGTTTACGATTTTTTGTCTTATTCTAAACACAACTGCTGTAAAACGGAAACATTGTCTTTAGGTCGTGACTGCAGCCTTTGATATTGAATCATAACTACTTCCTTTCGAAGCATAAGCATTAATCGCGCATAATCATTCACATCTTGAAATTGCTTATAAAACCTCTGATCGATTTCTCCTTTTGATTCTCTAGAATGTTGTTTCTTTACTCTTCTAGATGTGTTTATTGGAGGTATTTCCCTTTACTCGTGATATTTCTGCGGTTGGTTGGAATTAATTTACATCTATTTCAGTAGAACTAGGTAGGTAATGGATTCAGTCTTTCTTCAGTCTTTTTGTCAATAATTTTGTGACCACTCATGGCTCTCATCATAGCTCTCTCCGCTCTCCATAAAATTGTGTTATCATTTTCTTTAAACACCATACCTCACTTAAATCACTACTGTTTACATCGTAAAATCGAAAAGATTTAGTTTTAATTGTGTGCAAATCATAAAACATTCATCTCAAATTTACATTCATTTTCATAAGACTAGAAACCTAAATTGTATTCTATCATCACACTGTTTAAAGATTTTTCCGAAATTTAGCAACTTT
Organism: Trididemnum clinides; assembly: GCA_963675345.1. NCBI lineage: Eukaryota > Metazoa > Chordata > Ascidiacea > Aplousobranchia > Didemnidae > Trididemnum > Trididemnum clinides. The sequence continues at coordinate 27,419,826 of OY776298.1, read as the reverse complement.
GAGCTTATTAACACGAAATTTTTCTACCTTTCAAAGTCTTCTCAACTCACCTACATAGAAATAAGCACAACTTTTAACAATATTTTAAGGACATTAACATAAAATTCATAGTTTTTACAGTTTCCTCAACTCACTTACATAAAAATAAGTACAACTTTTAACAATATTTTAAGGACATTAACATAAAATTCATAGTTTTTACAGTTTCGTCAACTCACTTACATAGAAATAAGCACAACTTTTGACATTATTCGTAGGACATTAACATAAAATTCAGGGTTTTAACATTTACGTTTATTACAGCTAGTCGTTAGTTTTAGAGGAAAATGACCAACAGTTTTCTAGATTATCAGGTTTGTTGGAGAAAAATCACAGGCAGTGACGTTGTGAGTTTGGTGGAAGAAACAATATTAAATTTGACACAATTTCAATCAAAAACTTGTACCGCTAGCTGTTAGTTTTACACTATTCGGATTAAAATTTCAGTAGATTGACCAGACCTTTGAGTGAAATATAGAATTACTTCACATATGACAATGAGGTAGTTAAATTTTTATGTTAGTTTCACACTTTCTTGGAAGAAAATTTCAGTAGATTGACCAGATCTTTGAGTGAAATGTAGAATTACTTTACATATGACAGCGAGGTAGTGAAATTTTTAGTACAGCGGTAGAAACATTTTGAAAAGAAAAGGTCAGAACAGCGAATTTTGTTTCAATTCAGCATCACTACTAAATATTATTGAACCAAGAAGATTGAACTTTTATCGTGTTTGGAGACTACTTCAAACTTTTACTTGTAAACATTCACCATGCATCTAATTTACAATATCTTTTCATGCAACTAGAAAACAATTATAACGCTAGTTTAAGTAAAAACTATCAAATTCTTAAGCCACCAACATTAAATTTTTCAAAATCAGCTAAGCTTACTATCAACAAAAATCTGATGCAAGCGGAAACATCAACATGACGTCAGCAAACCTTTAACCAATCACAATCGATGTAGAACTTCAAAAATGGTTTTCTATCAACAAAAATCTGACGCCAGCGGAAGCATAGACCGTACGGAGGTGATTACGTCTTTAAAGTTATAAACATTCTTACCTCTTATTTGACCAATCACGAATCAGCGGGTGTTTTGATTTGCACTACATCACAAGTTTTCATTACACAATTGTTGGAAAGAACAAGACAGGTCTAGGCAAGAATAGTGATTTTTCTTCTTTCTTTGTTAACATTTCTCTATAAAAGTCGTATGTTTTGCATGAAAATTGGAAGAAAAACAATGGAAAACTGCGGCGAGACACACACTTCAATTGCTGACGACTATGAAGAGAGCAGAAAATGTCGACGTTACAACAACAAACCACCCCATTCCTCATGCTACGACGGGTTGTTGGAGCAATCGAAGTTGTTGAGGCGTGCAAGAAAACACCAAGAACAAGCAAGAAAAATACGTAAAATCTTCCTCGACATTGACAAAGAAGGGAAATCAATACTCTCAGACGGTGAGATGTTGCGAAAAGGCGTACTGACTGTGTCAAGAGGAAAAGCTCTCTTTTCAACCGACCAGCTTATTCATGTGTGTGAGCATATGTTTGAAGGCCTACCGTTTGTGGCTTTCAAAGGCCCAGCAGATACACATCCTTACGTGGTGGTGATTTTCTCAGCTAACTGTCAATACGGCGGTGTCTGCGAAGTGAAAACAAGATTGGAGATTTTCAAAAAAGAGGCAGCTGTAGAGAATTTTCTTATTCGATTTAAAATCGAATCCATCTTTTCACCCGAGAAATATTTTCAACTTTGAATCTGAAGAAGCGCGAGTCTTATCCTTCTCAGACGTTTGACCTCGTCGAGTCGATAATTTAAGCCCTGAACAAATGGCTCAAGCTGGATTTTTATACAGAGGCAGTGACGATCGAGCAATTTGTTTTCTGCGGCTTAAGTATTTACCAGTGGGCAGATACGGACATCCCAGAAATTGAACACGCGAAATACTGGTCCGCGTGTGCGTATCTAGAGAGAACGTTTGGAGTTGACTTCATCGCCCAACACAACAACTTTCGCATCCCAGAAGAGAAGTTTTTGTCGGAAACTCGATTCGGGTTTGCTATTCCCGAAGAAGTAGCAGATCCAACACTAGCGAGAAACCCTCCAGTTGAAAATGAAGAATCGAACATAACCCCCCCCCCTAACTGAAGCAAAAGAGTGTGACACATCTCAAGAACTTGTATGCAAAGTGTGTTTCGATTTGAGAATTAATGCTTTGACCATGCCGTGTGGATACTGCTTTGGTTGTTTGGCCTGTACAACAAAGCTTTATTCAAAGGAGTGTCCCATATGCGGCGTGATTATTTTGGATGTGAATTGTATTTATATTGTTTAATAAAAAACACTCGATTGTATTCAATTCTGTTTATTACACGTAAAACAGTTACATTTTCATTAAATTCTGAATAAAGCGCTCAACAGTTTTATCATTTAAACTAATATTACTTGAGAAATGAGTCAATATCTCAGATAGAGAGCAACCACGCGAGCGAAATAAGATGTAGTACACGGTATAATGTCCACAGACTTCAGATATCAAACTCTGTAAGGTTTTTGAGTTGTAGGTCCAGGATGAGGAGTGTGAATCTAAAAAATCCGTCAAACCATAAATAATTGGATGTAGACCATGGCTATCGAAAAACTCAGCAGATCTTGGATTGTTGAAGAACATAGCAACCCAGTGTTCTCCAGGAGCAGTGCTCGGTGTTAACAACATAACTCCCAGGATACTCCACAGTAGGTAGCTGATCTTTAGGATAAACACCTTTAAAAATCTTTTTTGCACAGGAGTCATTCCTCTCAATCTGTAGTGTATCCATCAGTTAATACGTTTCTATCAGTCGGTCAATCAACCAATTTTGCATGAATTACGACATTGCTTCTGTTGGAGGAGTGTTAAAGTCTAGACAAATGTTTTTCATCAACTCCAGATGCGTACAAGAAGCCCCAGATCTGGCGCAAGAATTCAAAACATGACAAGAAAAAACTCAGGCTTATCACTGCCAACAGACATAAAATTTCACCATCTCCGCAAATTTAGGTAGAAATCTGTACAGTAGGTTTTATTTTTCCAATCACAATACCTATTTGAGACACTTCAAAACTATTATGCTGCAGTCATCACCACACTCATACAAAATAAGTGCCCAGACCCGGGTTTGAACCGGGGACCTTTAGATCTTCAGTCTAACGCTCTTCCAACTGAGCTATCGAGGCAGTAATGGCCAGTACGGGGCTCGAACCCACGACATTAACACGACACTATAACCGACTGAGCTAACTGACCACTTGTTGAAATCCCAGAAATTTCTCTATTAAGTGAAGCAACTGTCTTTGATGTTATGCGTCTGTAGGAAATAATGACTTTAAAATTTTCTTGAAAAAGTATTACAGATTTATCTAGTTACAGTGCTTCGCAACAAGTCTCCAGTTTCGAAATCACAATTTCTTTCCCTTTCTTACCTACTTACACTTCTTCAGGGGTTGCTGATAGTTATTGTTTTAGACACTGTATCAGTTCTGATGTGCTAAAGTAAGATATTCATGAAAACCGTAAGTTCTAGATCTGCAACAGTTTATAAGGGTAATTGATAAAATTATATTTTCTTCCTCCTGGACAACATGGAATTAAATATTTTTACGCTTATGACAAAGACTTATGTATATTAATTGTTAAAGGTTTTTCAAATCTGATTCTGGCTCCAACATTTGGAGATTCTTTAAAGCTTGCGAGCATGTCGAGTGCAACATGTAAAGACAACAAAAGTTTTAAAGTGGAAAAGAGACTGTAGAAATATTGGTAACGCTGAATGAAGATTAAATAACTCGACAAATGTTTGGAAATATTTAGTTTTTGTCTAATTTGCTTCACCACATTCAACTTTTTACGTCAATACACTTGAATTTGTACCAAAATTTTAAAATATAATATTCATTGGTTGAAAATGCAGTGGGAGACTTTAACATTTCTTTCAGATTTATTCACTTGTTAAATTCTCACCAAATATTGAACACGTTGAGACAACAAAATATTTTTATCTGAGACCCTTGTGAAATATTTCAGTTGAAGACCACTAAACAACTTTGTGCGTGCTCAATGTACTGATTTTCGATTTTACCACAAAACAGTTCAGCGGTCAATGAGCGGACTAATATTTTTCAATCATCACGCATTATTTTCGCACTATGTAATACTTTTGCTGTATGTTTATTCAAAAAATTCTATCTTATAGTGTTTTCAAACTTAAATTTTCTTACTGTGCACTCACTTTATCATCTCTGTACATAACTGTAAATTGAATTGAACTCAAAAATTTTAAAAGTTTATGTATCAAACCTAATATTCGACACTACACATTACCGAAACTACACCGATTTTTGTTAGATTTTAAATCTCTTACAAAGTTATTTTTTTGAAACTAAAAGTCAAACTAACTTATGACGATTTAAGCCTTTTCCCAATTATTAAACATATAAATATGGTAGTGATTAGAGTGTAGTAGGCCTGGGTTCGATTTCCTTGTCAAAGACTTTTAAGTGATTACAGCGTAGTGTTCAGCATGAAAGATTTGTTTAGAGAAAGACTAGTTTGTTTGTTTCATTGTGTTTTACACTACAGATAGGCGGTGGGTTCGATGTACCAGCTGCAAACTTATAGGTGTAAACTTATATCGCCACTACACCTAATTTCAAAAACCACCTGTCTTCAACCCACACCTAAATCATTCTATTACTACTTTTCATCTCCTATTTTGTTTATTTGCAGTACAAATTGATATCTTTCTAGTGATTGTCTCTAACATATTGTTGCATAACATCCAGGTTACCTCAATTTTGTGTATGAGAAAACTTCCTAGTTTACAACTCGTGGCCATTAATCTAAGAGTAATTGATAATATTACCTTGACAGATATTGTTCTTACAGCTGAGAAAGTAACTTTTCACTAAACGTTTTGAGAGCGTACTACAAATTTGATTGGGGTTATCACATAAAGTTGACATTGACCAAGGTGTATGCAGCATAGAGATGGGTTATTCTGAACAATTACATCTTATTTCTAAATTTGCTACTACTTAAAACTGCAAGCAACTTTAATAAATAATAAACATTTAAAATTTCAAACGTTTTCAAGAATTAAAATCTGTAAATATAATAATTTCAAATAATGAAGATATACAGTGTGTCCAAAAAAATCGGTACCGTTCGAAAAGAAATCTATATATTTTCCATCATTTTTCACAAAAAATCAGTACCGTTCAAAAAATCTATGTATTTTTTATCATTTTTTCACAGAAAGTCACTACCGTTCAAGTTTTTCAATTTTAAATTCTTAATGTAGTAAACAATTTCAATGTTATTTGCATTACTATCTATTGAGACAGTGTGATGAGTGTATGCATTGATTTTCTAAATTCATTATCTTGATATCTAACATTATAAATTTAAAAATCATTGATCTCATTTTCCATGTACATAATCAATATTTTATACTTTGTAGTTTATACAATAAAAAATGGTGGATACAAGCGACTACTTGGTTGAATTTAAAGGTCATGCTGCTTCATTTTACATAGCAAGTGGCCGAACCAGACATACCATGACACTTGTTAACGACAGACTGCATGTGGAATATGATGTTGAACTGAAAGAATATCACATAATCAAGGCTTGGAGTAACAAGTTACAAGAGATTGGTAGCCTGTTTGGCAGACCCAGGAATAGAACACTAACTGAATGGGAAATGAGATCAATGATGGTAAATTTATAATGTTGGATATCAAGATAATGAATTTAGAAAATCAATGCATACACTCATCACACTGTCTCAATAGATAGTAATGCAAATAACATTGAAATTGTTTACTACATTAAGAATTTAAAATTGAAAAACTTGAACGGTAGTGACTTTCTGTGAAAAAATGATGGAAAATATATAGATTTTTTGAACGGTACTGATTTTTTGTGAAAAATGATGGAAAATATATAGATTTCTTTTCGAACGGTACCGATTTTTTTGGACACACTGTATATCTTCATTATTTGAAATTATTATACAGGGTGTCTCAAAAGTAAGTATACACTTTAAAATTTGAATAACAATCTAATGGCTTATTCAAATTTGTCAAAAGTTTACAAAAATATTCTATGAACTACTAGAAACAGATTACCGTCCTAATATCTCGTTGAATTTATTTATTGACAGAATGTTAGACCTCAACGTGGGAGCCACCAATTTCGGGAGATTTCAGCCACCTTTGGATGCATTCTTGCTTAACACTTTGCAATAAATCTTTTGTAACTAGTCCACATGATGCTCTAATGTTTTGTTCCAACTCTAAAAGGTTTTGAGACCATGTGGAGTAAACTTTGCTCTTAAGGAAACCCCAAAGAAAAAAGTCGCATGGGGTTAAGTCAGGTGAATGAGCGGCCCATTCTAGAGGACCTCTGCACCCAATCCAGCTACCGAGAAAAAACTGATTTAAGTAATCTCTGACTTTCCTGGTGTAATGTGCAGGAGCTCGATCTTGCTGAAAGTAACAGTTTTTCAACCGAAGCATTTTTTGTCAACTTTACTCCACACGGCCTCAAAACCTTTTAGAGTTGGAACATTAGAGCATCATGTGGACAAAACATTAGAGCATCATGTGGACTAGTTACAAAAGATTTATTGCAGGGTATCGGGCAAGAATGCGTCCAAAGGTGGCTGAAATGTCTCGAAATTGGTGGCTCCCACGTTGAGGTCTAACATTCTGTCAATAAATAAATTCAACGAGATATTAGGACGGTAATCTGTTTCTAGTAGTTCATAGAATATTTTTGTAAACTTTTGACAAATTTGAACAAGCCATTGGATTGTTATTCAAATTTTAAAGTGTATACTTACTTTTGAGACACCCTGTATTTACAGATTTTAATTCTTGAAAACGTTTGAAATTTTAAATGTTTACTATTTATTAAAGTTGCTTGCAGTTTTAAGTAGTAGCAAATTTAGAAATAAGATGTAATTGTTCAGAATAACCCATCTCTATGCTGCATACACCTTGGTCAATGTCAACTTTATGTGATAACCCCAATCAAATTTGTAGTACGCTCTCAAAACGTTTAGTGAAAAGTTACTTTCTCAGCTGTAAGAACAATATCTGTCAAGGTAATATTATCAATTACTCTTAGATTAATGGCCACGAGTTGTAAACTAGGAAGTTTTCTCATACACAAAATTGAGGTAACCTGGATGTTATGCAACAATATGTTAGAGACAATCACTAGAAAGATATCAATTTGTACTGCAAATAAACAAAATAGGAGATGAAAAGTAGTAATAGAATGATTTAGGTGTGGGTTGAAGACAGGTGGTTTTTGAAATTAGGTGTAGTGGCGATATAAGTTTACACCTATAAGTTTGCAGCTGGTACATCGAACCCACCGCCTATCTGTAGTGTAAAACACAATGAAACAAACAAACTAGTCTTTCTCTAAACAAATCTTTCATGCTGAACACTACGCTGTAATCACTTAAAAGTCTTTGACAAGGAAATCGAACCCAGGCCTACTACACTCTAATCACTACCATATTTATATGTTTAATAATTGGGAAAAGGCTTAAATCGTCATAAGTTAGTTTGACTTTTAGTTTCAAAAAAATAACTTTGTAAGAGATTTAAAATCTAACAAAAATCGGTGTAGTTTCGGTAATGTGTAGTGTCGAATATTAGGTTTGATACATAAACTTTTAAAATTTTTGAGTTCAATTCAATTTACAGTTATGTACAGAGATGATAAAGTGAGTGCACAGTAAGAAAATTTAAGTTTGAAAACACTATAAGATAGAATTTTTTGAATAAACATACAGCAAAAGTATTACATAGTGCGAAAATAATGCGTGATGATTGAAAAATATTAGTCCGCTCATTGACCGCTGAACTGTTTTGTGGTAAAATCGAAAATCAGTACATTGAGCACGCACAAAGTTGTTTAGTGGTCTTCAACTGAAATATTTCACAAGGGTCTCAGATAAAAATATTTTGTTGTCTCAACGTGTTCAATATTTGGTGAGAATTTAACAAGTGAATAAATCTGAAAGAAATGTTAAAGTCTCCCACTGCATTTTCAACCAATGAATATTATATTTTAAAATTTTGGTACAAATTCAAGTGTATTGACGTAAAAAGTTGAATGTGGTGAAGCAAATTAGACAAAAACTAAATATTTCCAAACATTTGTCGAGTTATTTAATCTTCATTCAGCGTTACCAATATTTCTACAGTCTCTTTTCCACTTTAAAACTTTTGTTGTCTTTACATGTTGCACTCGACATGCTCGCAAGCTTTAAAGAATCTCCAAATGTTGGAGCCAGAATCAGATTTGAAAAACCTTTAACAATTAATATACATAAGTCTTTGTCATAAGCGTAAAAATATTTAATTCCATGTTGTCCAGGAGGAAGAAAATATAATTTTATCAATTACCCTTATAAACTGTTGCAGATCTAGAACTTACGGTTTTCATGAATATCTTACTTTAGCACATCAGAACTGATACAGTGTCTAAAACAATAACTATCAGCAACCCCTGAAGAAGTGTAAGTAGGTAAGAAAGGGAAAGAAATTGTGATTTCGAAACTGGAGACTTGTTGCGAAGCACTGTAACTAGATAAATCTGTAATACTTTTTCAAGAAAATTTTAAAGTCATTATTTCCTACAGACGCATAACATCAAAGACAGTTGCTTCACTTAATAGAGAAATTTCTGGGATTTCAACAAGTGGTCAGTTAGCTCAGTCG